>JACSVZ010000006.1:24238628-25438628 GCA_014706295.1 Lycocorax pyrrhopterus obiensis
GATGCTCTGTTTGCAGGGCTTTTGCAGGGCAATTAAGGAAAATGGAGGCATGTCCCCTGTGCAAGAGCTGCAGGAAGCACAGTGTATCAGAAGGCACTTGGATGAAGTTTTCAGAAAGAGGAATGGTAAAACAGTATCTGTCCTTTCACAAAAAATCTCGTTCTATCACAATAGGTAACAAGGCCAGATAGTACCCTGTGAAGGTGCAGTATTTAGAACAAACAAACCATTATACAATTTAACATTTAAAACACATTTAAAAACATTCTATCATCATATTAAACACTCATTAGCTAAGCCTACTCTAGAGGCACAAGACTATCTGTTCATTTTTACAGGTTGCTTTTGCCCTATGAAGGCTTTACTGAGCTTCATGCAACTTCCTGATGTCACCCTCCAGGCACTCCATTATGTCTGTAGTGTTCAGTCTCTCTGGAATCATGTTTAGTGTTGTTTCTACAGCCTAATTTCTTAGCAGGGAAGAGCCCCAGTTTTGCTGTTCTGATGCTGCAGGCTGTGCTCAGTGACTCCCGGCTACAGATACTGTAAAGAGACACCCAGGTTATCTGTAAAGGATCACATTTCATTTCTGCTGATTTAGTCTTCTCTATTCTCATTCGAATTACTTTTTTTAAGAGGTATCTTTAATAGCACTGTACTGAGCTGTGTAGACAGACACACACTTAGGCAGGAGAGCAATCCTCAAGACCCTTCTCTGATCCATAAGCACCATGGCTCAGAGGAAGGGAGAGAGAAACACTTTAGCAGATTCCCCTCTGTGACCCAGAACATCTGTTGCCCTCCACAAAATCTGCTGAAGTACCTAAAGTATACAGATAACTGCATTTTCTCCACTGGTATATAAATCTGTTTACCAGCACTTCAGGACTTCCCCTCTGTTTATGTGTACCTTTGGGTAACCACTACTGACACTTACAAACTAGGTACCTCCCCACCCTAATTTCCCAAGAAGCAGGGTCTGGTGGGGGAGCACAGAATACGCCGGACCTGCACCTCTACCCCATTCCCCTAATTTCACCTCAGGCTGTTTTCAGGGGCTCCACCAGAAGCAGTTAGAGCTGATAATCTACTCATTGGTCTTCTGTGGCAGCTTTCTGCGCAGAGACAGATGGTAGTTAATAGACTGTATACTCCTCTATTTGCAGACCAATATTCACTTAAACATCCAGGAAAGAAACAAACTCTTTTGTATTCAATCATTATCAATATACCAACAATAAATGGAAAAGGCGAACCATGCATATATTTTATTAAATTATATGTCTACCCTGCCTTCACTGTCCACAGCATTTACCTCAGCCACTTTCAGCAATACGTTATAGACAGATATTTTGGCTGGAACGATTTAAATATTTGGAATACAGAACTGAATATCCTACTTTTCTTTCAAAATTTGCCATATTACATCAAGCCTGCTGCTGCTGGAACAGACTACAAATATATCGAGCTTAATAACATTCTCTAAGAACCCTAAATCTTGGTATACAATGCAGAAGGTTTTTTATTGAAAACAAACAACCAAAATGGCCCATTAGGACAGTTAGCCCAGAACCCTGCCTTGCCAGGTTCATTGCTTACAGTCAGGACCAGAGGTATAATGTAATTATGTGGCTGTGTATCGTGTGGCATCTCGGGAAAATATATCTCATCATAAGCCTGTTTTTCTCTGGTAAAAAGAGCTTGTGGACAGCTTGATGGCAGGATATGGCTGATCTTTGTGTGTGGCGATAGCCAGACTGATAGTAAGAATTAAAGACAAAACACTGCCATTGCCTGTGATTTTATTTAGTTTTGAGTAACATTTTGAGTAATTTTTATATCTAAGGAGCCTGTATATTTGCCCAGACCTATTCAATTTTCACAGTGCTCATTGGCAGGTTTTTGGCCCATTCCAAGGGACGGATGTTATTATGGGGGAAATATGTACCTGGGACTGCTCCTAATAAGCAGTCCTGGCAGGGTATACAGGCAGGGTTTGTATATTTCATCCATGTGTCCAGAAAAAATGACACAGGCCAATTCTATTTACTTATGTTGACAGCTATTTTCTCATAGTATCTTTCATAAATAGCTGAAAAAGGAAGCAATTTCTTCTTATCTGATTGTTTAATTTTGAGGAGATCTTGAAAGGCTATTAGGTAAAAGTGTTGGACCAAGTAATTTCCTGTCATGCAGTTAAACATTCAGGAAGAATTAGTCCCATTCTGATGGAATCAGAGTTTAGAGTATGAATAAGTTTTCATTGGGTTATAGCTTTTGTAAAAAAAAATCTTGCAGCAGAAATATCTTTAATTAGTACAGTAATTATTAACTTATCAAGAGCAATTTTGATCTTGAACAAGAATTTCCTTTGTGCTGGGGAATTTCTTTCTAAACCTACAGGAACTGCATAGAATTGATAGCACTGATTTTCCCAGTTGAAATGTTCTATCAATGAAGCCACTCTGAGCCTCGTGCATGGTATGGACATGGGAAAAAAGGATCAGAATACAGGGTTTCTGTTACCTCTATAGCTTCCTAGTTTTAGTAATGGGCAAGAGCCACGTTTGCTCAGGATAAGTCAGAAGGTGCCTATGTACCAGTGGCTTGGTGACAACTCTCACAGGACAGGTAATCTGCACTGCTAAATTAAAAAGGGCTAGGCAGTATGAGTGACTCCAAATGACCAACATTTGTCCACACTGTTTTTCATTTCCTTTACAGATTCTCTTTGAAGAAAATTTATGGAAGTAATCTAAAGCAGAACAAGGACTGAAGGAGGAGCTGGTAGTGTGGACAGTCTATCACAACTGCTCAAATTCGCTTTCTGAATCTTTTTTATTAAACAGCTTAAATGCCCTCTGCATCATCCTGACCACCCTGGATTTCTGGTGCAATGAGAAATGATGCTGCGGATTCATCCCATGAATCTTTAAAAAATCATGTTTATACCTTCTGTGTTGTTCTTCGGCGCACACTGTATCTTCAACATTGCTTTATCTAGGGACTGCCAGAAGACTACATGGGATGGATTGCAGAGAGAGGCCAGGAGTCCATACTTCCTGAAACACGTAGGAGAAGTATCTTTGCACATAGGTCTTTGAATTAAGATTGCTATCACATTTTGTAAGGATATCCTTCAGTAGCCTTACAACAGTTATTAGACTAAAGCACAGGGTTTCTGTAATTTCTCACCTAATGATGTAAGTCAGTAGTACAAAAGGAATGAAATTGAACCTCCTCATACATGGGTTCCTGTGGTAGTTTAAACTGTAACTCAAGGTCTATTTCATCTAGAAAAATATTTGTCTTTTCTAGTTGCTTTTACTTTTAGATTGATAAACACACTGAATCGTGTGGAGACTTTTTTACCTCGATAAATATCTACAAGGAACAAGTATGAAACCACTAAACTGATTTTCACTCCTGGTTTTAAAACCAGATATCAAAGTAGCTATCTAGAGACGAGATCTAACCAAAGATTAAACCCAAGTAAACTGTTTGGTATTAGCCTTAGGAATTTTATCCTTCATAAAATAAAGCTCTACTTTGATACCAGGTGTTAATGCCCTTACTCAAACTGATCTCAGCTGATAGCATTACTGAAAACGCTTTCAGTAACTGATAGAAATTGAAACACTATCTCTATTCTTGTATAACTAATACATATGGTAGACATAATTTAAACGGCTTGATACTCAGTATTCAAATAGGAAAGAAAAACTATTCACACTGATCTCCAGAGCAGAGCAAAATCAGATGACTAGTGACTGAACAAGCTAGGTTCATGAAAACAATCTTTGAATATTATGGGTTGAATATAAAGAATGCACAGAACAGATCAAATCCAGAATGCAATACTGTATTTCTATTCACTGGATATCAATGTGCCCCTTTTATTGGTCTTGCAGAATCTGAGGAAGTCGTGATTAGATGGCATGAGTGTTCCATTTTCAAAAGAATAGATAAATAGCATGAAAGTTCTCTTATGACTTTAAGAAGAAATTCCCCCCGCACTATTTCTGGTTCCTAGTAAACTTTGCTGTTCTTTGAGAAATACCATTCCTACAAGATATCATGCAATTCTACATCTGCAGATGCCAGAAATACTGGGATGCCAACACCACTGAAAAAGTCCTTCAATATATTAAATACTTCTCCTAACTATCCTTCTTGTAATAAATATTATTCACTATTCATTTCCAGTGACCTTTTTAGCAGTGTTAGATTGTTTTATACTTTAAACAAGAAGAATCTTAGTGTGAGGATCTCCAGTGAAATTTTATGAGGTAATTACGCAATAAATGATGAACGTACTATTTGTAGTCATCATTGTTCTGTGTTCTATTGCTTTTGTTATCACTACCTCTAAAGGTCTCAAATGAGGCTACTGAGACTTTGTTGCATGCTGCACTTGCTCAGATTAAAAGAAATCTTGGTGTTTTCTTTTTTCTTCCTGAGCTTTTGCAGTCTGAGGTCCTGACTGAAGTAGGTGGGGTCATATCAGCCAAGGCAAGTGCACCTCTTAGTGCTTACTGAAAAAGTACAAATGTACTGTTCCACTTAGTTTTCAAAAACAATGAGCAGACACAATCCAGTTTCTGGATAATTCAAAATCTAGATTATCATAAATGAACTTACTTGAAAGGCATGGTAGGAGTTTAATTTTTCACTACACATAGAATACAGACTATCAGATCATAATGCTTTAAATCTCCATTAAACTGAACCCTGAGAAAACTGCAGAAACAAGAAATTCACCCATGTTCCTTACCCGTTTACGATGTAAGAGTTCTTGCTAACTCCAGAATCACAAAATGGATTTCAAAACCAAGGTTACCACTGATTTGCTATGTTACTGAGGTTCATTCACTGGGGTTTACTGAGAGGAAGACTTGAATTGCATCTGATACGATATCGTTATCACAACAGAATCAATTGTGAGGTTTTCCAGCACTGACAGGAACATAATGAAAACAGATGTCTTCTGGCCCTGCTACCCCTTGCTGAGCAAGATGTGGCATCTTCAGATGAGATGTGAAAACCCAGCTTATTCTTTTGGCATAAAATAATAAATTTGACCACTAACCATGCCTTTCCCTTTACCTGCTATTTGGTCCTCCATTCTCATTTTTATTAGTTTTGCAGAATTTCATCTCTTCTCTAGGCCATGCACTAGCACACAGGATATCACCCTGACAGGAGGATATAAAAGACATTTGTGTCCTCATGATAGGCATGTATTTGACCAAGTAAAGAGGACAACAATCTATTTATTTTCTTACGCTGGTTTTCTCCATGTATCACAAGGCTATTTTAAATTATATTCTAATTAGAGATAAAAACACTTAAGGAATAGAAATCTACTAATCTGATGATTCACTCATAATTTTAACATTAATCAAAAGTCACAGTTAGATCTCCAAATTCTTATTTATATTCTTTTTTGACTCATCCATGTTTTACTTTTGAATTATTATTTTCCAGTTCTATTGCTATATGATAAATCCTTTGATAAGCATATGTAAAGCCAAGACAAATATTCAATTGACACAAGTTTTATTTTGTTTCACGAGCTGGTGCTCACAGGTGAAAATAATTAAATTTCATGGTTTATGCCTGAGGCACCTCTAGTATAAAACTGTTGTAAAACATGGAACATATTTAAAAGTTAGAAGCGTACACTGCCACCATGGCATGGAAAGGTCATTAGACTAGAAAATGTTATCAATATCCATATTTTTTCTGGAAAAACATCTTTAGTTGTTTCTTTTGAGCCGAGGTCTTCATAAAAATGGACACACTAGAAAACATTCTTGAGGAAGCAGGTTCTGTGAGCAGTCAGACCTTTTATGGTTACCATGTTTTGAACTCTACGGGTCTGACAGCATCCTTATCTGAGTCATGGGCAACTCCACCATGTTATCTGAACAAATGTTTGGTGTCCTGGCCAAAAGTGCCACATCTTTGTTGTGAATTTCAAGAGACAAGCTCTGTGACCTTCTCTCTGTCCATATTTCAGGCTGTTAGCTCAGCTGTACCTTAGGTCCAAAGCATCAATGTGGTACTGAGGAGAAGTTGATCTTGGGACTATAGCTGATGAATGAGGTTCTGACTTTCTTGGTGCCCAAAAGAGATCCAAAAGGAAGCCAAAGACTGGAAACTCAGTGAAGTTCGAGAGATTGGTGTTCGGATATTCAGATGAAAGTCAGGATTTTACCTTGTGCTTGGAGACAGCATTGGCAGATTGTTCTCATGCCTTGTGACTTGTTTTCTAGACACTTCTAAGAGAATTTTGTCTCCAGCTTGAAAGCAGGGGGCAAATTTTTAGGGAAATTTTAATCATTTGACTATGGAGTCCACTATGGCATCTCATTTTAGTCACAGAACCTCAGAGATGCTTTTTTACAGACATCTTGCAAAACTGTTTTCTCTCAGAAATTGCAAAATTGCAACATTTTGGAGATTATTAAAATAAAATCACAAAAGAATAAATATGCATTATGGAGAAACACTTTTGCTATGAAAAATTAATAATTATTTAGAGTTTTCGTGTATCAGCACTAGCAGCAGCAGTTCTCAAAGGATGCACTAACCACAGAAATCCTCTTCATTTTGTGGTTTGTTCATAGTGTCCTTTAAAACAAAACAGTAAAAACAATCATGTTTGATGCTGTTCACACCCCCCCAATTAATGGGTACAATTAACCCAAACCCTCTAGAGATGATTTCGAGACTTTGTTCTTAACAGCCCAGAAGGAATCATCTGGGTTTTCAAGCTGTATAAATTTACTAAACTCCATTTTAAGAGTATTCAGATGTTTTAATTCCACTGTTTTCACTGTATCTTACAGATTCTTCTTGTTTCTACTCTAAATACATGATTAGCAATTTATACTCATTTATTTTTATATCAACTTCGACCTAACTAGACGCATGCCTGTCTTGCTGATACCTAATACAGAGAAATTCTCTTCTACTGTCCTCTCATAAAATCTGCTACTCCTCTGAAGAATACAAATCTTTACAATCTGTTTCAGTTCCTTATTTTTTAACTTATATCACCAGCCTACACTCCCTAATATTGAGATTTTTTTCCTCCTGGCCATTTTAAGAGACTAGGGAAAGGGGTTACAGATGTTCTGCTACAGCATATATTTTTAAAATTTTTATTTTACTTTTACTTGAATTTCTCTGAATGGATGACCTCACTGTCATTTTCTTAATTTATTGATGGATATTCTTGCATAATATAAAAAGCTTAGAGAAATATCTTTTATTTATTCAACTTATTTTGGACCATGTCAACTTGCAATTGTTTAGCCCAGTGTCATTTTCAACAAATAGTTATATTAGAACATTTTTTATTTCCAAACTCAAGACCGGTGTAGCAGCTCAGCTTTTTGATGCAGTATTGATGAGGAAGTTTGTGAGCTGTAGTACTTCAGAATAGCTGTGCTGTATGGATACAAATAACCTATATTCTTGTGCCTGTGTCTTAGAAATCAACACTTCTCATAAGGATGGAATTCATGAAAACATTTATTCTGTTATTAACCTTCACTGTTACTCATCACTTTAACTCCTATGAATCCTTAAGGCTCCTTATCCTTCAGTACCTCTAAACGATGCCTGCTACTCCATGAGGTACTTGTTATTCTGAAAATGGTGGGTGTCACACCCATCACCAGCTGTTCCAGTTTCTTCATTTTTGCTGCTTAAGAGTCTCACTTTGCACAAAACCAAACAAATATTGATTGGAATGGACCCCAGGGACTAGGTGGTCCAACTGCCCTCCTTGAAGTAGGACTACAGCTGAATCTTGAAAATCTTCAAGGACACAGATTCATATCCTGCTGCATGTAAATTATTCTCTCATTTCTTATTGTTCATCTCTCATTTGTCAAACACATTCCTGTCACCAAGCCTGCTAGAGCTTTCTTCTTACAGTTCAACATTCTCCACACTGATGTTTCTTTAGCTATTTTAATGCCTCTATTTCTGTGGTTTTTTGGGATTTATTTTTTAACTGTATTAAAATTAGTATACAAGTGAAACTTTTCTCTTTTCATCTTCTTTTCCCATTTTCTTCTTTTTCCACACTGTCAGTCAATCCTAGAGTGCTGCTCAAAATCCTTATAATGAATAACTCTTAGTGGCCAAGCATCTTCCTATGTTTCCTACCTCACTAATCATGAATTTACCTGCTGAGGACATTTTCTCATAGCTTCTGCCTCTCCAATGGGTTGCCAGAGGAATTATGCTGAGAACTGTCTGGGTTTCTTTTCCTTTAAGCATCTTTCCTGGGATATTACCCACGCAGTCATCGAATGTCTGCATTGAATGCAGTCGCATTGGGTGAACTTCCAGAACTTTCTTTCCAGCTCCTGTCAGAATTATTTTAAATTTTATATCTGCACATTGTTTCTTGCTGCAGATAAGATTCTGAAGGAATCATGTGATGAGTTTGCCAGACTTTTTAATATTTCAAGGTTTTTAATAAAGACCCTCTTCCTAATGTCATCCATGAAGATAAAAACAAAGGTGCCATGTGAGATTTGCAGTGGTCTTGGATCAACTGTAATGTAAAGCAAACTTAAAGAATATTGGTTTTTTTAAATCTCAGTTTTATCTTTTGATTAGGAGAATTTGCTTACTTTTCAGAACTGTGCAACTGATTGAAATTCTTATCAGGAAGAATAAACAGTATAACTCACCAAAAGTCCTATTAAACTTCAGTGAAGAAGCTAAGAGTGAGTGTACTCGGTTTTCTATAGACATACCCTGAATTCCCCGTGTTTCTCTTCCAAGTAACTGATTGATAATGCATCAACTATTACATTTCAAAAGCTGTCATACATGTCAATAATCTTGCTCTGTGTTTAATTCTTCATTTTACATGTGACCTCTCCAGATCGCTTACGATTTCCCTTGTGTAAATGCTAAATATCTCCCTTGAACCTGAACTTCCCTGTATTTTACCTTCCTAATGAAGTAATTACTACTGGCTCTATATAAACAAGCAAAGATTGCTAAAGAATAAGTGTTAGATAGGTCATTTCTGCAAAAGTCACAGCAGGGAGGGTTGAATTCAATAAAAAGTTATGAGCCTCAAAGAATATTCTTCCATTACCAGTCACTCTCGTCAATACATAAATCAGAAGCTTTGTGACTGAGCAAGAAACTTATCCTTGACTTATCAAGTAGACTATCTGACTAATTGGTATCCTTGAGGATTTTTATATCTCAGTAAGAACACTTCTGGGCTATGGACAGCTTGATTTCATTCAATTTCATGCCACTTCAGCACATGATTAAATCAGATTTAAATGGATGGACTTTACCTATGAGTGTTTGGAAGGACAAATCTAATTAACCTGATTGTCTTTCCATGTGTTCTTTATCTTTTCTAAGTTTTAAGTTGTTATTGATTATCAGTGGCTACAAAAAACAGTTGGATAAAATATGCATATCCCTTTTTTTTTTTGCAATGATTATAACCCTAAATTTAACTAACTTATATAGAATAGAATTAAAAATAGAGGAATTAATTTTATAAATTGGAACACTTGCCTGCTATGTCTCGAATTGGATATGCTGTGAATGA
This sequence comes from Lycocorax pyrrhopterus obiensis, assembly GCA_014706295.1. Taxonomy (NCBI): domain Eukaryota; kingdom Metazoa; phylum Chordata; class Aves; order Passeriformes; family Paradisaeidae; genus Lycocorax; species Lycocorax pyrrhopterus. The sequence goes on from JACSVZ010000006.1 coordinate 24,248,236, forward strand.
GTAAATACCAATGAATAAAAACATTTCCACCTCCAAAATAAGCAATAAAGTATCTGTGGAACATGTCAGTGGACATGTCAGTTGACTGTGCTTAAAATTTAATTTTCAATATCAAATGTTAAAAATACTTCCACATATTCCTATCACGTAATCACCCACCCAGTTTTCTGTGACCAAATTTCTGAATGGGATCTCACAAACAATGCAGAAAGTTACTGATTTCAGAGTTTACCTGTAGTGCAAAGTGCTTTTGAAAATTCAGCACCGGGAGTATGTATTGAAAGATCAAGAAAAATTTATGCGATATAATAAATTAGATCGTTCAAACCTACCCTGGTTAGGAAAACATATCAGATTGTGTAAAAAACTGTCCAAAATCAAAAGCTTTTCTCTGAAGCCTCCTCTAATTTTAATAAGGTCTTCTATATATGCCTGTATACCTTTACTGCCTAGGACATTTATAATGATGGTAAGAGTGCAGATGATACAGACAGACATAAAGGTCTAAAGATGCTTGTGAATGAAACCAGAGGGAGCTTTGTGGGTGCAGAGAACAAAAAATGTGCAGCTCCTGCATTTGTTGTAGTTGTGTGAGAAAAGTTTTGTATGTGAATGGGATGCGATTTCTGACATATTGGCTGGTACACTTATATGAAAAGAAGTCTTTGGCTTGTGTCACCTCCAGATAAAAGCAAAAAATTCCTTGGTGGTTCATTTTTATTCAGTTTATACAGCTTGCAACCCTAATTATTTATCTGCAAACTTCTGCTTGCACTGAATGAGTGGCAGAATGTAATAATAATATCTCTGCTGAAGAAAACAGGACCACAGATTGTACTGTTATTAGTTTTTAGTTATTAGTGCAGAACCATGTCAAGCATTACTGTCATCAATCTTTATGGGGTTTTGCTCAGATCATATAACAGAGAGTATTTTAAAAATGGAATATTTCTTTTCACATTTCTCTGCATGCATAGAGGTAACAGTCCTTGCTTTGTAACAGAATTTCTTCTTGGGAAAGCTCACAGGTCTGGGGTTTTGTCCCTTGTCCTCGTTTCATTCCCTCATTGTAGCCTGTGATCAGTACAAGATAAGGAAGCCATTTACCAGCAACCCAGTACTGAGTTCAGCATTGATCAATACACTTTCAGATACTTCTCTGAGCTTGCAAGATGATGCTTATCAATCTTTCCTGCTGTGGTATTTATAATCAAGCACTACAGGTAGTCGAAAGTTTACATCTATAATTCACTGTGTTCCTCCATTTGTTGATACAGTCTCTTGCTGCAGATTTCTAAAATCTTCCTAATCTTCCCTTAATTAATTTTTAAAAGAACACTTGCCTATCTTTCTTTCCATTCTTAAATCTTCAATATTTTTCATGTCCCTAATGGGTTGGACATTGCAAATAAAATACACTGGCAAGGCTGCTCTCTGATTCAATCACATGACAATCCTTGTGCCATACCTCAAACCTTACAAAAGACATATATAAAGTTATCATATTTCTTTGTATAGTCTTAAGCTTACACTTGCAGCTTCTGTGTCATTTATTTTAATAACATAGGGATATAACAAAATGCTGAGAGTTATAAAAATGCTGACACAGAAAGCAACTGGAAGAAGTTTTGCACATCTATTTCGCACATCTTCAAAAACCTTGTGGTTTCTCTTTTTCACTGCTTTGGCACACACACTCAGTGATTAAAAGGGTAATGCTTCCAGGAAGGGTGAGTAAATGGAAACTCCAGCTGCAAGGGAAAAGAAAGAAGAACATATTCGATATTGCTACAGACCATCCAGCAAAAATCACAACACAATCTGGTAGAGACAGAAGACTTCTGTTTCTTTGTCTGAAAAACGCAACAGGCATTTACCCTATGTCCTTTATTGTTTCTTGAGATTTGGATAGCCAGCTTGAGACAACCACAAACAAGAACCAAATTGTTCATTACAGCTTTGCATAAAAACTTTTTTTATTTTTGCATTATACTCTACTGATACAAATAATGGAGCTAGTTTGGCTACGAGAAACTGCAATCCTATCACTCTTGGAGGAATGTTCTCTCTTTTATTTGAAATAAATGAAAACTACATACAGATGTCAGCAACAGTACCTTCTTTCAAATCAAGAAGAACGAAAGAGATAAATCATTATCTGAACCTCAAGTGCCCCTTGCTGCAAGGTGATGAACACCACCTAAACAATGCTACACCATTGTCTGTTAAAATGATTGAGAATTGATGCCACTGGAGACAAAAGATTGCATGCTTGTGATGGTGATGCTACTAAAAAGACAATAAAAAATCCAAATTTAAAACAACCTTTAATGCAAAATACTGGTTCTATAAAGTATTTATTATGGCTGTCAAAATGCATTGACTAAGAATTATTGTTTATAAAGTTATTTCCATAGTGTCTGTAATGAGGTTCTCAGTAATTCATTTGAAACATCATCAGAGCCTTCTTTGGATATTCAAACTGGCTTCAAATTGCCTATGGAGTTTTGCATATGATTTCATCTGAAAACACATAGTGACTAAGAAGAAAACTGACAATGGTGGCTCTGGTGTTATATATTCCATTTCTAGCCCAGCTATGCTACTGCTTGTGTGCCTACAAGTACGTTACTAACCTTTTTGAACTAAAGTCTTCATTGAACTTCATCTACTTAATGGTGATGTTGTGAGCATTAGTAAACTTGCACTGCCTCTGGAGAGTCTCAGCTTCTCAGTCTCAGCCTTGTTTTTCCCCAGAGACATCAAATGGATTAGTGGAAGTAGATGTATATATCTGGGCATAAAAGGTCAACATATATCCCTTTGCATCCATAACTTTTTAAATTAGGAGAAAGGTGATCCCAGGTATCGTTACCATCAGAAATTCTCTGATAGGTGTGTACATTTATTGGGGGAAAACATGGAAGTGTTAGTTACAATTTCAGCCACGTCCATGCTGATTGTGTTGGACTGCCACAGTGGAGAAATGGGACTATATTGCTAATGAGGTAGGTAAGTCCTCAGCAATTACAATGATACTCTTCTAAATATCTGAACTATCAATCACCAATTAAAGCAAACGGGTGCCTTGATGGTAGGGAAGAATCCCCTTACAACTGTTGGAAACAAAATCATTAATAACACACAAATCCATTTCTGCTCCTGCTGTCTGCTCAATCAGCAGTGTCATAGCAGAGAACTGGGAAAAGGAGAAGCCAATAGCCGACACTTGATTTCTAAAGATTTAATGTCTTCTTTCAAGTTAAACTAAACAGTAGCACGATCTGAAGTGCTCAACAGAAGAGACTGTATCAAACAAGAAGCAACAACAGGTGCAGAACAAAAGAGGAAAGTCAGGAAAATAAGGACTGGTATGAAGAAAAAGGGAACTAGTTGCAAAGGGCGAAGAGAGACATTTCTTATTAAATCTTCCAAAGTATGACATTTTTTAATCCATTAACTTTCGTAAATAAATAATGGCTTAACATTCTATTTCAATGAAATTATGGCAAAACTGTGAAAAACAACTTTTGCTGTTATGACCAAGAGACACTAAACCAGAATCTAGAAATGAATGCTTTGCATACAAGTGCATTGAGTACTTCCTAGATTGCAAGTGCTAAGAACTGAAAAAGCACTCTTGCTAAAGACATGCACTTGTCATCCTAGGTTCATTTAAGAAATACAGGTAATCTTGAACACTGAACAGATTTTTTTCCCTTGTGACATTTCAATTAAACATTCAGTGGTTTTCATGTTTCAGTTGCATCTAAACAAATCTCCTGGATATATCAATATTTCATTTTGCAATGGAGTAATCTGGTAATGGTTCAACTTAAACTTACAGGGCTATATTTAAATTCTTTATTTTGGTTTAGCATAAATGTTTGCCAGAATTTTTATTATACACCTGAGAATGCCCAGCAGACACACTGAGAGTCCTAATTCTCGACTGCTGTTTAGTAAAGTCTCCTCCACCTGCAGAAAAATCGTCCCAAAATAGGAGGTAGATCTTGTGCCTACTTCTCAGTCATCTTAGTGAGAGATGAATGGTTGGAAGAGAAGTGGAAAATCAGGTTCTGCATCTTCAATTTAAAAGTGTTAATTAGTCTAAAATTACTTAGATTATTTATAACTGTTATGGTATTAGAATCCCTATCAGCTGACTCTCTTGCTCCTTTCTTGTCAACATACTTAATTACACATTCTTCCTGAGTGTCTTCCAATCAATCTTCACGTTTAATCCCCGTAAGCCAGAAATGAGGCTGACTGCGGATGTTGATTCCAACATCCTTGGTCACAAGAACGTGTCTTTCTTGCTGTTAAAGAGTAATTGAACTGAAAGCACCTGGGAACGACTAGAACCTGGAGCAGACGGCTTGCTGTCCCGGAACCCATGCTGCCAGAAGGGGGAACCTGCTGCACATCCTTGACAGAAAGCCACAAGCACAAACTACATGAAGCCGTAGGAGCCAAAAGTCAAAGGTGTCGGTCACGAGGCCTGCATTTTGTTTTCTCTTGCTTTGATGCCACTTCAGACGAGTTACAGACTTCCAACTGAGAACAGAAACATGTTCACATAGCTATCCGGCACAAATAATTAAAAAAAAAAATCAATATTAAAGGCAAGGGGAAGATTAATGAAGGCAGTATTAAACCTTTCCAAGACCTCGCAAATTACATATGCTACATGTTGGAGAGTGAGCAGAAGGCTGCTTCTGCTTTGTGCTGTCCAGCTTAGTTGTCCTGTCAGACGTTGCTGATATACCTGTACTTGAGTAAAGCCCCCTAACTTTATGGTTTAATGATTATTGATCAAAGATTTCAGAAACTTGTTTCAAAGATCCCACTTTTAACGCAATACCGCGGACAGTACGAATTTTTAGGCACGCGTGGCTTTGAAGCGGCGCGCCTTTTTTTTTTTTTCCCCCCCTTTTTACATTATAGGGAACCAATGACACTAAAACACAGGGACACAACCTCGCACCGTGTTTGTGTGACACCACCGGGCTACCGCAGCACCGGGAACCGCGGAGCACCTCGCCTGGGTCCTGTGACTCTACGATTCCAGTTTATATTGCTGAGGCACAGCACTAAGCCTCGCCGGGTTGCCGTGGAAATCCAGAGCCCTGGAAATCCAGACGGCCCTCAGTGAGCAAACACTCCCCACACTGGGGTCGAAGCGAGCATCAATATTGTTGCCGTTGCTGTCACCACACACAAGCGCCCCTGAATAGACCCTGCAGACGGGGCTGAGCGCCTGCCGTCGGGGCTGCTGTGGACAGCGGGGGAAGGGACCAGCGCCCTGCCCAGCGGGCTCGCCCCGCAGCCGCAGCGCCGCGCCCGCCGCAATCACGCCGGGACACCCCAGCGCCGTCCCGTGACGCCGCCAGGCGCCGTCGGGAGCGTCCCAGTCACCGCCTACATTGCCCGGCAGCCCCGCGGTTCCCGGGAAGTGGCGTCCGGCCGCATCCGGGAGTGCGGGTCCGCAGGAGCGTGTTCCGTGCCCGGTGTGGCGCTTGCGGTGGGTCGCGGGTGGGCCGGGAGCGGGAGCTCGGGAGGCGGCGGCTGCGGTCGCCCCTGTCCCACAAACTGAGGCGCTTCTCTCCCCGCAGGTGCGGCCATGGCGGACTCCACGCAGAACGGGCCGATGCCAGGCGGGGCCGGCGGCGGGGCCGTGGTAAGGAGCTCCCGGGCCTGAGGGGCCCGGGCCGGGCGCGGTGCTGCTCCGGCGGCGGGGGGGTCCTGCTGGAGTGGCAGCGAGGCACTGCGCGCCCGGGTGCGGGCAGGGGGAAGCAGCTCTCGCTTCCCGATTGAAAGCGTGCTATTAGTGTGCCGCCGCTCTTGAAAATGGCTCAACTGAAAGTAGTTCAGTATGGTAGCGTCTGTATTTCACAGAATCATAGAATATGCTGAGTTGAAATGGACCCACAAGGATCATCGAGTCCAACTCGTGGCCCTGCACAGGACACCCCAGAAGTCACACCATGTGCCTGAGAGCATTGTCCAAACGCTTGAACTCAGACAGGCTTGGTGCTTGGCCCTGGGGAGCCAGTTCCACTGCCCAGCCACCCTCTGGTCGAAAAACCTTTTCCTGATAATCGAACCTGGCCTTGACACAGCTTCATGCCATTTCCGTAGTTATATTACGCAACTAAGATACGAGATGATATTATAAAGGTGCTTGTAGGTTTCTGGTCATTTCCATGGACATGCACTAGGAATATAGAGGAAAAGAGGAATCTTCAAAAGCCCGTCCAAATTTGGGAAAAAAAAAAAACTCTTTCAGGTGGAAAGAAGCTGTTTTTTCGACTCCGAGGCACATGTAGCCAAAAGCATTCTGTGCTCATGACAGCCTTTCTGGTGCTCGGGCTATATCAGGGCTGAGGAGGGCTGTGGTTTGGGAGAGCTCAACAACAGGAGAGGTGCAGGATTGCTATGAAAAGTTTTCTGCTTTTTCAAGGCCAGGAATATGTAGGCCAAAACAATGCCACTTTCCTTGTAATGTAGTTATCCTAACTTGACCTGACCCTGTATTTTTCCCCCTTGCTAAGAATTGTGGAGATTTAGCCCCGTGTGTGCTGTGTATTCTAAAAGAAACCTTGAAGCAGTAGATACAAAAGTCAGTCAGGTCTAGAGACCCTACATGGTAACATTTGTGAAGCTGACTGTTTAATGAGGTGTGTTTGGATAGAAAAACTATTTTTATAGTAGTTCTTACCACTGTATTTGATTGTAGTGTACAAAGGAGCCTCTTGGTTCTGAGAAAGCTGAGCTGTTTTTGATCTGGCTAGTAACATCATGTGAGCCAAGTATCACAGAACAAAAAAAAGCTTTCTACTTCAGGCTATAATTTGCTTATATTTGAGGTTGGAGAAGGACTTGCAATTCAATATAGCTGGGAAGAATGTTCATTGTATGCAAATATTAAGATACCGACTTCTGTTGGGGCTGGTCTTTTTTTATTTTTCCTTTTTTTTTTTCCAATGTAGCAATTTCTGATGGCTAACAAGTTGGATACAGCAATGTGGATTTCCCGCTTGTTCACAGTCTACTGCTCAGCTTTATTTGTCCTGCCTCTTCTAGGGTATGTACTGTAATATTGTAAAACAGCATTAAAAATTTACAGACTAGATTCCCTTTGCATAGAATTGTTTTTTCATGTAAGAGTAAATTACTGTTACTTAGCTTACTTGGATGCTTTTTGTCAGAACAGCTTACAGATTTTAGATTGGTTTAAAACACTTGTAGATGTGTTTGGAAAATGTATTGAGCAAATGTAAAGTAGTGGTAAATGCGTGTTTTTGTGTGTAAGTGGAGTAATATATTGAGTTGTTTACTTTAGGCACCTGCAGTAAAGTCAGTGTTAACCAGTTTTTGAGTTATTTTTTGGTAATAGAGCTTATGTACAATAATAGAAATAAATACTTCAGGTATTGTTCAGTTGTGATGCAATTCTCAAGGGTAGAAGACTTCGGAGCTTGGTTCACATGGTAACATCTCCTCTGATGATTTGCAGGTTGCATGAAGCAGCAAGCTTTTATCAGCGTGCCTTGCTGGCAAATGCTCTTACCAGTGCCCTCCGACTACACCAAAGGCTACCGCACTTCCAGCTTAGCAGGGCATTTCTGGCCCAGGCTTTGCTGGAGGACAGCTGCCACTACCTGTTGTACTCCCTTATCTTTGTGAATTCCTACCCTGTTACAAGTATCCTTTACTTGTGTCATCCTGCTAGTGTTTTTAAATATATTACAAACCTGATTCTTTTCATCACCTTTGCCATGATTTGAAAAACTAGTTTGAAATGTTTGCTATTCATAGAACATACTCTATGTAAAATGAGAGGCTTATGTTGATGGATCCATATTCAGTTTAATCAGTTCTATAATTAGTGCACTGCATTCTCTGGCTACTTAGATTTTCTTTTTTTTGAGACTCAAGTTTGGTGGATTTTATGACCACCCTCCAGTGATATTTGGAGAAGTTGGTAATTTTCATTTATTGCCGGTACAGGGTTTATGCACGACTTCTCACTGTAGTAGACGTTCATCACGTAGAGAGATAATTATTCAGCAGTAGCTTTCTCAGATAAGTTATTAAACCAATAAAATCTGCAAAAAATTTGCTCCTGTGGATTGTCAAAGGTGTCAAATGTCAGAGCTGACATTTCTTTATGCCACATTTCTTTATGCTTAATGTCCTACTCCTAAAATCTTTCTGGCAGAGAAAGGTCTACATTCTTGCTCTGTAAAATCTGAATGGCTGGCAACTATGTGTTCTTTGGTAAAGAAATTAATTTTGTAGCATCTTTTAACCAAAAATATGGCTACATGTATTTAAGAGGTTTTGCGTAGTAAGCTCACATGTGCCTTCTGTGCAGAAAAAATGCATTTCTTTTTTCAGTAGAAATGCACTGGTGTGTAATGGTGTATGTTACACTTTTGCATACTTGCAGACACCCTTATTTTGAAGTTAATAAAAATGCATAGCAAAGAGGTGTAAGATGCAAAAGGAATAGCTATAAATATAGATCTTAGACTTATACATATCTTCGTCCAGTATAGGTCATTCCAGCCAAACTCTTGCAAAGAGCCATCGAGCTATGACTTGTGTAGTATAAAATCATGGAGAAATGAAGCACCTGTAAAGCCTGTAATTTTCCTTATGGCTGGCTTCAGTGAGTATTTTTCCAGTTCTGCTGTTCTCTCTGCTTCATGCTGCCACATACACAAAGAAGGTTCTTGATGTAAGTATGATATGTATATGTTACGATTAATGCAGTTGGTATTCTTGAGGTTTATTAACAGGTTTAAGTTGCAGCTCTGGTTTGGTTTTCTTTGGTTGCACTAGAGGAATTAGATTGAAACTGTAGTATGGAATCCCAGCACAGAGAATTTGAGAAGACTTTTTTTGGGTTGGTTGGGTTTCGTGTTTTTTTTTTTTTTTCCCCTTCTGTGGGATGATATGTTGGAGTTGACACTAATTACTTTTGTTCAAATGCTTTTCTTTGAAGGAAACAAAAGCTGTGGAACAGTTAAGTTGAAACTTTAGACGTATCTTTTTCAAGCTAAACCATATCCTGTGAATTTTATTTTTCTATTTCAGTAGTAAAGTAACAAACTACAGGGTGAGACTACCAAGCAAAATACTAGCCAGTTGGACTTGCTGCTCAATGCACTGCCTTGTGCATTTTAATGTAACTCCAGGCTTTGGTGTTCCTAACTGGGCTGTCTTGCTACCTTGGGCACTTCCTCCTAGTGGACTGAACAAGGCTCGTAGCCATCTCTGTGCAGTTGAACCTAAAATGGGTGGATGAGGGAGTTGCAACACCTGATGCTTTTAATTGAATTCTGTAAATTATGGAGTTCCAAGCCTGCAGTAGTTTTCCTTAGGATACTAATCTCAATACTGATGAAGTCTTATAATGTTGAAATGGGTGGTAAATGACAATTGTTTGTATTTTGTTTTCTCTGTGCTGATGAATATAGGTGTAACTTGTATGTTTTCTGTAAATCATGTTTTCTTATTTAAAGGCACGAAGTTCAAATAGTTTGCCCTTTTTGAGAAATCTCTTAGAGAAACTGAATGCTAATCAACAGAATATTCTAAAATTCATTGCTTGCAATGAAATTTTCCTGATGCCAGCTACAGTTTTTATGCTCTTCAGGTAAGAATTATGATAAATATTTAAATAATTAGCAACTTGCTACACAAGACTGCTTTTCGCAAATGAGTTCTCTGTGGATCATAGTACTCCATTTGTACAGTTCTGGCTGACCCAGGCTTGAATTTCAAGTAAAATTTAATTGATTCTTAAGTTGGTGCATCCTGACGTCAAAAAGCATTCATTGTGATGCAACTGAGCACCAGAAAACCTTCCCTTTCATAGCGTGGGTGATGAGTCACATGGAAGTTTTTCAGGCTTGAAACTTGAATTCGCCTACATTTCTGTCAGTACATTGTTCAGTAAGTTTAATTTTGGTTATTTTAATGCAATACTAAGATCTTCAGCTTCACTGAAAGTGAACTCTTATTTTTGACAATTAGATTCCTGAAATATAAATGGCATGGAGTTTTATTATGCAAAAAGTGTGCAAGCAGGAGTAGGTTGCATTCTGCTTCTGAGCAATGACCCTTTTGGGTTTTTTTTATTCCATTTGGTTTTGCCTGCTGTGCAGCCTGTTGAATTCATTTTAGGGATCTTGAACATGTTGGAATCCTACTGAAGTTGTATAGGCACAATGACCTGCCAGTCACTGAAGTTTGGGTCATCGCCTTTTAATATTTGGAGGGGGAATACAGCCTTTGTTCTCTACAAGGTATAGCATACAGAGAGCATTTATCTTGAGTGGTCTCATAAGCAGTAGAAGGGAGGCTTTATCTTCCTGGAAGTGGATAGGATGCATAATTTGTCTTTATCTTTTGATATGTCTGCTGAACGTTTCAAGGCCTTCAACGCTTCAGCCCTCAAGGATTGCATTTCATCTAAGACCACTTACCACCTGACAGATACACTCTATCCAGTATCTGAAACTTTCAAGTGCTTTGAACTTAGTATGGCTTTTTTTTTTTTGTTTTGCCTCTCTGTGGAGAATGTAGTATGAGAAATGTTGCTACTTGATATGTCATCTAGTAGATACTGAAGCTTGTAAAAGATCATATGCCAAATTTTAAAATAATTTAATTGCTAAATGCAGCTATTGCGAGATTTTGTTCTTTAAATGTTGTAGCATATTAAATTGTTTGTCAGTACTGTACAGGTTTCAAGATTTCCTCTTTTGTCCCTCCTGTAGCTCACTTTCACTTTATAATTTTCTTCTGGGTAAAGATGCTGCTAATACTTGAAGGAGTTCTACTTCCTGGAACCATCATGTTTAAATTCAAACAGAATTTTAAAATAAAGTATTATTTTGAGTGGCGTCAGTCACTAAAACTTAGGGCATTTCTGTGCTTTGCTGTGTATGGTTTGTGTGCTACATTTTCACAGTTTCACAGCACAGCCATTTGAAACAGCAGTTTTGTGAAATACCAAAACCTAATTTCACTGTAACTGAAATGACTGGGTATTAGCTTGGCATTAAAGGCTCATTATACATCTGTAATTGTCTGCAGTGTGTTCTGAGAAGTTTTGCAAAAGATGCTAGAAATATGGTCCAGATATTCAAAGTGCTGCAATTAGATTGAAAAGGCTCACTGTAACTGGAGTACTTGTGTCAGCCAGTTTCTGTGCTTGACCAACACGCGTTTTCTTGCTGCGGAACACGTCCGCCACCATTCCTGTGATTCTTTGCACACCACCAGAAATGAGGCATATAAAAACACTACATAAACATAAAATCAATACAAGAACAGCACTTTTTTAACTGCTTCATTGAGCAGTTTTATTCTATAACAGAAGTTTCTGTATTTGTAAGTGTATGGTTATGTACTTTTTCTTGTCAGATCTAGATTTTCTGAACCAACGTGACCCAAATCTAGCTTTTTTTTGAGCCCAAGTAGTTTGCTTGTTTTCTTAGAAAAAGTTTTGGTATTGCTGTTTTGTTTTGGGGTTTTTTTTTGTCTTTAGTAAGCTCTACTGAACTATTCTCTTTCAGTGGACAAGGGAGTCTGCTCCAGCCATTCATTTACTATAGGTTTCTTACATTACGCTACTCTTCTCGGCGAAATCCGTACTGTCGGTAAGTACTAAATTGATTTTGGAAGGTAGTGTTTAACTGCATAGTGCTTAGGCATTCAGAAACTTTTCATTCTAAAATGAACGCAGAACTCATAATACTACATCTGCAAATGACAATTATAGAATGTGAAATACACCTGGATGTTAAATAAAACCCTGGCTGGTTAAAGGTTAGATTGTTTTCGTGTAAGTGATCAGAAACGTACTCCCATTCTTGAATGGGAGCTTTCAGAACATGCTTGTGTAATTAAAACTACACTTTGGAAGAAGAAGGTCTTTCTTTTCAAAAAGATATCCTTATTTTTAGATTCTAGGTACTTCTGAGGCTAAGCCCATAAATGAATAGGCACTTAAAAACTTGTGTAATATTGAGAGAAAAATATGCTGTGGATGATCTTGAACATGTTCATTACCTTCTTTAGTTGAATTCATAAATAAAGCTAAATATATTTGAAATAGAACCTTATTGATTTTGAAAGTTGGTCAAGCCAATATTAGTGCTTTAGACTTTGAAATCATAAATATTTCTATGAGCATTTTCTCAGGTGAGTGCTTTCTCAGAAGTTTTCTTATGACCATTGCATAGCATAAGATTTTGTGAACATACTTTCCAGTCTACTTGATCAGAAAATGGCTTGCTAAAATGCCAAGAAAGTGGCTTTGGCTGCCATGATATGCAAAGACAGGTCTGAGAATCATAAGCTTAATTGTCTTCTATTCCCTATTTTTGCAAAAAATCAATTGTTCCATCCTACTACATATATTTATTTTTAACTGACACCAACAACATCTATGAAGTTGCTTTACTACTTTGGTATCTAAAAATAGTTTAAGCTGTGCAATACTAAAATTGACTTTTAGTAGAACTAGTTTATCCAAAATGTTCTGCTGGCATTTTTGTAGTTTTAAGGGAAACTGTTGATGTGGGTTTTATTTCTCATGTCTGTCTTCTTATAGTTGCTTCTGCAGTGCAGGGTTCTTGCATATTGGCAAGAAGTAGCACAAACACAGAATTGCCTCCCAGCTCCTTACACTATTTGTGATAAAGCATTACTATTTTTTCCTCTTTTTTTAATATTGCTTTTTATAGTCTTTATAGTCTTTCTTTATTTTTTTCCTTTTGTTTTTTTGCTTGAAGGTGGAGTTTCTCTGCTGTCTCTAGTTCAGTAGCTTCCAGTCAAGGATGGATATAGACTTAGTTAAAATGTTAATGTTTAAAAATCAAGAATTCTGATGCTCTTGGAAGATACTGCAGCACTGAATTGGTCTAAAGAATTTAACTTAAAATGTCTGTGTGTGTGTGTATGTGTGGTGCTGAGAAAGGAAGTGAATTAAAAAGATATATGTAGATAATACTTCTGATAAATGCTGTAAGATTTTAAAACTGTCTTTAAATCTGATTTTTCAGGACTCTCTTCACCGAGCTCAGGATTGTTGTTGAACACTTAATAATGAAGCCCTCATGCCCTGTTTTTATAAGAAGACTATGCCTCAGCGGCATTTCCTTTATAAGCAGATTGGCACCAACTGTTGCATAGCCAAATTCAGGCACTTGTGTTTTGTGAACATTATGAGCAGCTGGCACTTCTGCTGATGATTGGAAATTCCTGGTTTTACACTGGTCTCACTCCAGGCTGTATAAAAATACATACATGCTTTTCTTGGAGATAATACGAAATTTAGCATATCAAAAACAAACAATAGAAACTTAAAATTACTGTGCTGTATTGTTAATTGATAAAAAAGTAGCTGCATCCTACCTAAAACATGCCCAATCATACAAGTTTGTTGTTTTGTTTTTTAAATCAAAGATTGTTTGAGATTGATTGAAACTTATTGTAAGAGATCTGTGCTCACTAGGTTCATGTTAGTTTGAACTAACTTTAGCTACTTTAGGATGTCTCCAGTGGATAGCAGTTGATGCACATACCTATGCAGTACACTTTGGACAGTATTCTTCTGCTTACTAAATGTATCTGTAGAACTATTTTGTCCAATTTACTATACTCAGTGTAGAAATACGGCCCACTTTGAAGTTAACACAAGGGAATAAAATCTACGAAGCTGACAGAGATAACACTTTTTCTGAAGGAGAGGCTATTTTTACTAATAATACTTAAAAAGAACTCTCCCACGTTTCTACCTTGTGACATAATCTTACATTACACTGTCGGAAGAAATACCAAGACTGATCACAGAAAACTCTGTGCAGTTTTCTTGTCATAACAAGTTGTTTTACCAAGCCAAACTGCTGACCTGTAGGATTTTCAGACAAAGATGCAATGCTTAAACTTTTAACCATGTCTCAAATGAACTAATCAATGTAAATGAAGTAACTTTTGCAGAGTCATTGCAGATTGGTTCTTGTGTCCACACAAATGTGAGACTGCAGTAATTCAAGCATGTTAGCTTTTTAGAAAATTAATCTGTAGTTAGCTCTATATAAATTGTTATTCCACTTTCTGAGACCCTCATTGTGATGGGAAATTTGTATAAAGAATTGCACCTGTTTAGGCAGCTTCTGAAACAAATGGGTGTAGAATTTCTTGGCATAAATCCATCTGATGACTGATCTGAAGCCAGTGTCATGACTACGGAAGTGAATATTATATTAAGTGCATAAATTAATTACATTGATGATGCATTCACCCAGCAGCTGAAGGGTAGGTCGTGGAAAAATCATACTATCTTTCTGAACACAACTTCTTTCCAGAAATTCAAGGCAAAATATTTGCCAAATTTTCTGTAGTTAGCATTAGTATTCTAACTGCATAAAGTTAAAAGGCTTTCATTGGCCTTTTGTAAACCTCTGTAGTACTGAGCTTAACTATTCTTCCATGGTCAGAGAAACCTTATGTGAAACTCTTTCAAAAACAGTCTTGAAGAAAAGTATTTTCCTGTAACTATTGAGTTATCTTGTTTGTGATGTAGATATCATTCCAATTTTCCAGTTGTATTAGTTTTTAGATCAGAGCCATGTATTTATAAACTTACTTCATTTTTTTGCTCAACCTCTTGGTACTGATGAACGAGTTGGTAATTGAATATGATATTCTTTGACTACTTGTCTTGCTCTCTGAACGTTATTAGCTAAACATTTATAGAATACTCTCACACTGCAGAAGCAACTGCATGCAGTTAATGCTCTACAGCTGCTTAAGACTTGCAATGAGATTGATTATATGTATATCCTGTAATTTGAGGATTTTATAAAAACTAAAATTTCTACTGCAATAAAAGGAGTGTTAAATGTAACTTGCTAGGCTCTTCAGGCTCATTGTCTCTCTTAACACAACTTACTGATGCTTGAACCTGGAAGTTGAGCAGAATGCTGTCCTGTGTGTATGTGTGCATGTTCTTATATTCCCAGTGCTGCTCCTGAATTGGGATATAATGTCTTGTGCGTTTCTAAATTATTTTATAGGGAATTTTTGCCTTCTGAAGTGCAAAAATTTATGACCCTTTCCTTCAAAATCTAACCCAAGAATGAGCACTGCAACAATGGTATCTAATCAGAGAAAAAAAATCCAGACCTACTTATTACTGTTTCAGTTCCTCAGCACGATTATAGACCCTCTGTCATGTTGCATGATGTGTTTTTTGGATGGTGACATCAGACTCTCTTCAGCTGTTTGCACCACTGCTATTTAAAAATGAATTTGGTCATCTAAGTTGATCCCCCACACTGGGAGTGGAAGGCAAATAAATCTGTAATTACTGTAAGCAAAACAACATGTTACTTCTGAGCAAATTTTTGCGGTCTGACTGCTGTTACGGGTGCATTCTACTGTTCCTTAATTGTATGATGTTACTAAATTAGAGATAAGTCTAAACTGGATCCAATGTAATGCAGCTGTAACTGAAGGATGCTAAGTAGAGATCCAACTCAATGAATGCAGGAGAAGGATTAAAAGGAGTGAGTGACAATGCTGTGAGTAAAGAGTTGGAAGACAGTGCTATGAAGTAGAACTTACATGTGGATACTGAATTTAACTCTTTCTATTAAGTCTTGAAAATGGACCAAGAGGAGGAAGTTTCATAAGTGGGATTTGATTTGATTTGGCCAGTAGTATATTCTTGGCTTTGCAAGGAGTTGCTTGACAAATGAGCAGCTTTTGGCCTGGTAAAACGTACTTCTCTGATGTGCCAAGAAAACATAGAACAATGTTGTAAGAGTAATGTTCAAACCAAATAAATAGGGTAACTGACCTGTGCACTGCATCAACTTTGATTTTTACTGTAGCCTTTCAGCTGCCTAAGAGATAACACTGAGTTCCCTCAATGCCAGCAAAAACATTCTGTCCTTGAGCCTGCTTCCTTGCCACAGTTTGTGACTGTTTCTGTTCTGATTATTAAATTAAATGTAAAATGCTGGTTGTATCCTGATAGCTTGAGGTCTTTTTTGGTGAAGAGAGCTTTATGTTCATGCTGCTATGCTGTCAACAGCTAGCTGTGATGCAGAGGCTGTGACAGAAGTCTGTGATTGTAGAGAAATTTTGCAACTGACCATAAAGTGCCTGCCAACCCCAAACTGAAGCAGAAGAGTTTTCGTATTACTGAAAGGTTACCTACCTAATGTGATAACTGTTTCCACTGGTATAAATCACACTGCTCGTTGCTTTTTGTCATCTTAGCTTTCATAAGTTAAGTGCTATTGCATAGATTGTGTGGGTAGCCCAACCCCTTGCTCTGTACAAGCTTTCTGTAGAAGTGATACTTCAGTATAACACTTGTCTGTTTTCATCTGTAGATAAGGGATCAGGAGCCATTGGGTCTGTTGGAGTAGCTAATGCCAGTTGGGATTTCTTACACAAAAGTGACTCACCAATATATCCATCCTCTCCTTTATTGCCTTTTATTTAATTTTATACATTTATTGTCATTTCTGTGCTGTCAGTTTTATGTTTTGCTCCTTTCTTTGATGGGTGTTTAAGTGGAGCAGTATCTGTTAATGTCTCAAGGATTTAAATAAAAAATATTATAATTATGAGCCACTATTTCTTCCAACAGTTTTTGAGCTGCTAACTATGTATGTGATAATACTGTCCAAACAAATAACGTAGCCAGTTATTTTGTACAGTCTGTGTCAGACTCTTTTATTGTTAGGCACCTGTATTGCAACATTTGCTGTACAGATGCCATGTTTATTAAGGAAGTTCTTACCCATTTTACAGACAGGAATGGAGACATGGAAGGAAAGAGCGCTTGCCTGAGTGGATGTAAGAGTTCTGGCAGAGCAGGAAATAGAAAAAAAGAGAGTTGGACAGGTGCCCAGAGGAAACTCTGGTTTGTTTCTACTCTACATATGGCTTATTAGTGCTGCTCCTAAAATTATACTAACTGTGGGCTTAAATACTTTAAAAAGTACTGTACCTTACGTTGCTCAGATAAAAAGTACTTTACCTTACAGTGCTCAGATTAAGGGTAAAAAAGACCATTGCGCTAGAACAGCATGTTCTTTTAAAGTGGTGTCAAAAATTGATTTTCATGTGCAATGCTAGGTGTGGCCCTTGTATCATCATCTCTGACAAAAAATCGTGCAGCAGAGTAAGATCCCAAGCACTTAACGTGCTAGATGGTAATAGGGTATGCTAATCTGCTTTAATTGTCTATACTTTTTAATTGTTGTGGTATACCTATTTGTGGTTAAACTATATAGACACTGAAATTGGTTAGTGTATCTTTGTATTGTAACTTCTGTAGTGCTATAATTTTCTTAAAGTCACAGGAACAGTCAGGCCTTGCTGTTTTAAATCACCTTTTAAGGACAGAACCTTAAGCAATCCTTTATTTCAAAGATGGAAAGATATCAGTATGGATAATGTAATAGAATTTAATCTTAAATGTGAATTCAAAAATCTTTTTCATAAAATCTCAGCATTACTTATTAACTTCTCTGCAGAAGCTAGCTCTGTGATAATGGCAGATGTTGTGCAGGTAAGGGAGTTTCATTGCTTAGTTCTGTGCCATCCAGATGGTATAAACTTTTAAAATTAATTGAAAAATTCATCTTTTACTTGTATTCAAGGACTGAGGCACAAAATGCTAATGTAAGGGCTCAGAGGGGAAATATAGTTCTCCTGCATATTTGAGAAAATGTGAAGCCCTTTCAAGAAAATCTAATAAACATAATAATCGCAGGCTGCTGACACTAAGGAAAAAGCACCTCATTCGCTCTTTCTTTTATGCAGCGATTTACTGGTCCCTACTGATTTTCAAATTGGATCACTGCAGTAAATCATCCATACCAGTACCTGTGAAAGAAAGCACTGGGATCCATATTTGTTCAGTGCTGTGCTTAAATCAGCAAGAATGATAAATTTGATGGTATGAAATTGGAAATACCAAGGGCTTCTCTCAGTGAATGAGCAAGTATCTCCATTTGTAATTTATTGTGACCCTTTTTCACAGTATGTGCTTTGTATGTCAAATATTTACTTTGAAACAAATTAAATAGTTTTCTGTATTGATACCTATTGTTTTGTTTATGTTCTTGAAATCAAATTGTGGGTTTTTTTCTGGATTTTACCTAATACCAGGGTGTGTTGCAAAACAGCACTTATTTAAGTTCAAATCTCTGAGTGAATTTGAGTTAGTGACCAACGGCTTTGTGTTAAATGTTCCAGGTTCATGTTGGGTGTTGGTTTTTTGTGTATGTGTTTAGAATAGTGCAGGATGCAGTGAGCTACTGCAGCACCTCATTTACTTTTTCTAGAGAAACAGGAAGATTAAGATGTATATCAAAACAACAAAAAAGCTGATTCCTGTCTTTAATTAATTGTAACTATTCTGCTTTATATCTGGCATAGGTAATACCAAGTCCTGTGGAAGAAAATCTACCTATGTGCCCAGTTTATTGCCATATTGTCAGTGCAGGTGTTAATAGAGAAAGTTGTACCCCTGTGTTTTGGCAAAAGTCCTGTCCTTTTAATTTTAAAATAGGTTACTTTGTGACTATGATTACATCCTACTACCTAAGTAGGTGCCACTGCTGAACTGAAAATGAGTTGTGGTTACTGCTGACTTACTTCGAATTTTTGTCAGGATAATAATAATTTGTTTTGCAATTATGAAGCAAAATTATGAACCAGTGTTTTTATTAATGTGACCCTGTTACCCTCTTCTTGTGGGCTAGGCATAGCTCATTGGTGATGGCACAGTGTGTAGCTGACTTCTGTTCAGCCCAAGTGCCAACCAGATGGGCTTTATTCTACCGCACCAGGCTACCACCATACAGCTGGGGTTTTGTAAAAGCAATAGTGTGGATTGTATTTTGAGGAGCCACGAAAGACTTTGTTCTTACTTTAAGTTGATTTGAGTTCATCTCTATCACAGCTTCCATGTGTCTGACCACAAAATCTTGCTTGTGAGGTGAGTGAAGTGTTGGAACAGTCCAGACTCTTGCCTGGCTTGAGGAAACTGCTTTCTCGGAACAAATGCAGATAATGGTATTTTCATTTGCTGTATGTGTTCCTATGAATATTCGCCCATGTTCCTTTTCCAGTGTTAAAAGCAGGAGTATGTTAGATGAAGATGATGCATTAGTTAGTTGAAATATTTCACAGGAAAATTAAGCCGAAAGTCAGAAATTGTAAAAGATGCAGGACTAGATTATCTGCAGGGTTTAAAGCAATATCAACTGTAGTTTTCATGAAGGTTGAAATGCAGTAGAAAATGAAGGAAGAAGAATGGGGAGAAAAATAATGAGAACACAGAAGGTCACAGAATCATAGAATATACTGAATTGGAAGGGACTCATCAGGATCAGCAAGTCCAACTCCTGGCCCTATGCAGGACACTCCAAGAGTCACAGTTCTGTGATAACAAGATGTCTGGAAATCCTGCTGGGTGCTCTGTTGCTTTCACAAACCCCAGTTCAGCATTCATGGTTTTATGCTATCAGTATCCTCTGGATAGTACTTAAGTTTTCAAGCTGTAAATTATGTATAATTCATTCTCCTTTAAAATACTATTGAAATAGCCACATTGTACAGGAGCTGACAGTCTAATCTTAGTTTACTTAAAGTAGAAAACAGCTGCAGTGGAATTGTGTGTTCTCTATTATGTTTGAAGCTTCTGTAGTGCAACTATAAAGAAAGAAATGCTCTGGGCTTCCTGTCTTTTTTTTTCTTGGCAATCCGGGGGAAGACCTCATATGTACAACTCATGAGGTTTTGTCCTGATGTATGTTTGCATAGAACAAGATATTTGTAACTTAGTATTTTAATATTTTTGAATTTAATTTTTTTTAACCTAGAAAAGCTGACCAAACAGATGTCTGTGTATTACAATCCCTTTCAACATACTTTCTGCTATAACAACTTCAGTTAGGTTCTGACTAAAGCACAACAGAAATAATTGAATGAAGGAAATGAATCCTTTCAGTGATAAAGTATAAATCAAAGCCATTAATGAAAAGTTTTTTGTAATGGCAGATGGAAATCTGAGGTTGACTTTCTGAATTTTCATATGTCTAGTTGCATTTTCAGTTGTGTAACTGTATAATACAGAGAAATATTGAAGCCTTAGAAAACTACAGGTACAGCAACAAGCATCAAGTTCAGCATGCATGTGTTTGAGCATCCAGTGGTTCTATTCACATTTCTAATTATCTCAGATTTTTTAACATCACTCTGGGGCAGAGATAAGACATTCAGTTGCATCAATGTATATGTACTGTGAATGGATGTGTATGTATACTTACAGCACTAGACACATGACTAAATAAAATGTAATACTTTGCGGGTTTTTCCCCCTTTTTGGAAGTGTTAATACACTTTGCACTTCATGATGAAACAGCCTCTTCCTGTCCTCTTGTGGCCTTCTCTCTTTGCAGAGTGTTACACATTTGTAAGGGAAATAGTTGTTAAAGAAGATTCTTGCACTGCACAGGTGCTTCTAATACACTGCCTTTATGCACTTCAAAAGTACTAATTGAGCTTATTTCACATTCTTGTAATTTTTTTTTCTTACAAGCAAAAGAATCAAGCTGCTCTTAAGCTGGCCCTTGCTTGGTTCATGTAAGAAATTAGAGGACAAGTGGAGTAGCAAGAGACTGAACCTGATGATGCAAGAAGCTTCCTCCAGACCTGTGTTCTTATGCATGTCTGTATATTACTGTAAAGAATGAGTACTGGTTCCAGTGTTTTATGTGTTATGTACCTAGTATTGTTTTTAAGAATTTTAAACTAGCTTTCTGCTTTTGGGTGAAGGTAAGTGCTGCTAACCTTAAGAGTTCTTTTTCCTTACTCAGAGGCTGGAAATTTTATTTAATAATATGATTTTTCCATTTGAAATGAAATGGAATTCTTCCTCCATGTGCTAATTTTATTCCAAACCACTGACCTCTAGTGGCTGGTTTGCAACTATGAAGCTAAAAATTTTAGTAATGTAATGTGCTCGTCCTGAGTATTGGCTACAGGAAAGTAATTTTCCATTTAAATTTCTCAGGAGAATAATGCCTCTTCATGATCTATTGTCCTTTGGCAGTCACTAGCTGCTGCTACTGCTGCTGCTGGGGTTGAAATGGCTTATTGAGCACTGCTGCCCCCAGTTCAAGAAACTGCAGATGGCTGCCGATGTTCAGGTGAATGAACTGCATGTGAATAACTGAAAACACTTATCCATGTGCTGGAGATGAAAATATTTACTTTTAGTTTATGTAAATCTTTGACCCAATGACCATGAAATAGCTTTACAGACCTGTGTGGCTCAGAGTGGTGTTATGCAGTTTCTGAAGTTTCACCCTTCTGTGCTTTGGAAGAGTCATTCTCTTATGCACCTGCCCACCACAAAATATTGTCTCATTTTCTGTGAATTTAAATGTTTTGCCTGAAAAACTTGGAGGTTATTTGCGATCACCGGACACTTTGTATATTCACTTTTTTTTTGTACTACTGGTATGTAGCTGCTTTGTGTTAACTGTATATGTGTCATAAAAGGTACAAAAATCATAAGTCTTTCCCTTTTCCCTTTTTTCCCCTTGTTACGCTGTATCAGAGACCCACAAGGCAGGATATGATGGGAATCCTAAAGAGTAATTTAAACTATATTAAGTCAATACCATCAGCTCTTCCTGTGGATCTGGGGACATTGCAAGTCTCTCTCCACTGTATGAACTTGAATATTTAATGGATTTAAAATTTTAAAATATTCAAATTGGCTTTATATTACTTCATTTTTCATACAAGGAACACTAAAATCCTTCATTTCTTATTAGCCTTTACATATCACAGATTTCTTGCTAGGCAGTGATATTGTAGAATTTCATCATGATGGACTGTTGTAGCTTGAGCAATACAGTCAGTTACTGAGTTATTTTAAATAAACAGGAATGAGGAAAAAGGTTTTCAAAGGTCTGTATTTCAATCCAGTCACCTGGCTTTCTTGATCTGCATGCAGTTCTATGTAAACTTTTCAAGTGTCTCCATAAAACAGGTTCTAAATCTTAAAAGGTTGTAATCATAGTCCCCGTTCTTCCTGAAGACCTGGTAAGGCAACTTAACATAATTTTTTGTAGGCAAGGTAATATGCTGTATAAAAAAGGGTTCTAGAGTTTTTGCAAAAGGAGGCCTGAGGAAATGACTCTGACATGGTAGCAAGTGTCCCCCTTTTATGAGCGACATACCAAGATCTTCACACAATTGGTATATGAGTAACCTCTGTCCCCTAGACAGAGGTTCAGATGGCACAAAAGCCCATGTACAAGCATGGTATATAGAAATAATATTTTCTTATCAGTTTAGCATTTAGCAACTTGAATGTGAATGAGACTTTACATATTTTTTTCTAGGCTGATTTTATGAAATACAGGCTTAAAGTAGCCATTGAGTAACCCTAATTCAAAATTAAACCTCAGGATGCAATTCCAGCTATATTGACTGAAAACAAGATCTCGCCAATTTGCTGTATATAGTACTCTTTGCCACAGAAAAAAAAGTTGTTAAATGCAGTTTGGATGTCCTGAAATACCATATCATTTGGGGTGTTTCTCCGTTCATTGCTAGTGATTGATAACTAATGGTTGAGATGCTCATAAATATGGTTGATATTTTTTCTTAGGATGCTGCAGCTCCATGCCAGGAGTCTTGGCAATTCATTATCAATTGCTTTGTGTTCTTGGCTATTCCACACAGAATAGGCTGTTATTGACGCTCTTTTACTTGCTCTTTGTCTCCATCAATTTTCAGTGTTTGCCAATATAAAGGGTTGTGCACAGCAGCTGATTGTGTAAATCCTGGTTGATCACCATGCTGTTGGTATCTATTAATCTGTCTATGCTATTCCAGTTTTATTATTTTCCTTCCTGTTTCATATTAACAACACCAAAACCTGAGAAAGCAAATTCGGTTATTCGGATGGATAAAAGAATATTAAATAGTTAGTAGTTCCATATGGTTTTAGAGAGGAAATGATAAACCTAAACTTAGCATCTCTTCTAGAGTATAGCAATGACTCTTCAGGAATTACAAATGTTTCAAGAATTTCTATATGCTTTCAAACATCTTTATGTAGGGGAAAAAAATAGGGGACTCTTAACCTCCTCTTTATTTTTTGTTTTTTACTGTTAGACTCTTGCCAAAATAGCAAGCAGCCAGCAAAACATGTATCAGCTGCATGTTAGACTCCAACTGAAATTGGTGAATTGACCTCACCTGTGCTACTTTACATCCTGCAGTCAGTTTAGTATTTAACTCCAGTGCTGTACATCTGGTACTTAATGATACAGCATCTGTTGCAATACTCCTGATTCATTGGTATGGCTGCAGTTGTACTACTGGGAAGATGAGTGTTAATTATTCTGTGGAAGTATTTTACTTCAATCTGCCTCCCCTGGGCTTCTAGGAAAACTTGTTTTGGCAATGCTACTCACTAGGTAGCTGGTAAAGATATGCCAGTAAACTGTTCAAAATCTAATTATGTATGTTAAAGACAGGCACTGTAATAACTCTCCTCAGTGATCAAATGCTTTGTGTATTATCAGGTACATTAATTATCCAAATTCCCTGTCAAGCTAACTTCTGTTGAGCTCCCATGTTCCTCCCAATGTGCAAATGAAGACAAGGAAGCCTGAGACTTTCTCAGTCATGTAAACCAATATCAAAGCTATACTGGAAAAAACTTTTTTAATAAGAGAGTATAGTACAGTGCCACTGGGACTGGTTACAGGCGTGGTCCTGAGCCAGGCTGTAGGTGAGCAGGGCAGGAGGCATCACAGCTGGGCACAGGCAGCCCTTACAACCCTGGAGCACAGGATCAGCCACATGACACTCTCCCTGGAGGAAGATACCATTTTAAATCCTGTTTTAAGCACTGATATGGGACGTGGATTTCAGGGGATGGCTTAGGCTAGGGGAGCACATTTTCATATAGAAATCATGCAAACAGATTTAGTGTACGTGCTTTAATGTTACCTATGTCCAGGGAAAGGCAATGAAGCTGGTGAAGGGTCTGGACCACAAGTCTTTTGGGAAGTGCCTGAGGGAGCTGGGGCTATTTATCCTGGAGAAAAGGAGGCTCAGGGGAGACCATATCACTCTCTACAACTGCCTGAAAGGAGGCTGTAGCCAGGTGAGGTCAGCCTCTTCTTCCAGGTAAGTGACAGGACCAGAAGATGCAGTCTGAAGCTGTGCCAGGGAAAGCTTAGATTGGACATTAGGAAGAATTTCTTCGTAGAAAGGGTCATTAGACATTGGAGCGGGCTGCCCTGGGAAATGGTGGGCGTCACCATCCTGGAGGTGTTTAATGAAAGAGTGCATGTGGTTTAGTGCCATGGTCTAGTTGACAAGCTGGTGTTCGGTCATAGGCTGAACTAAATTATCTCAGGTAATTTATTTCTGTGACCCTATTAAAAATTGTCTAATGCGTTTTCCCTTGGGCTAACAAATCTAACGCGCGTACGTTTGTTACACGTGCCCACCCGTATGCCCTCCACCAGGCACAGTGAAAGAGCAGGAGCTGCTCCCGAGGGGCTGCAGGCGCGGCGGCGGGAGCAGCCGGGTCCGAGCCCTTCCCAGCGCCAGCCCGGCGCGACGCCGCCCCACGCCCCGGGCCAGGCGCAGGCGCGGCGGGCGGGGCGGGGCGCGGCGGGCGGGGCGGGGCGGGGCGGGGCGGGTGAGTCAGCGGCGGCCCCGCGGTGCCCCCGCACATCCGGGTGCCGCGGCGCCGCCCACCGCCGGCCTCCGGCCACCGCTGCCGCCCGGGGCCAGCGGGGCTCCGCCGCAGCCGCGCCGGCCTCCGCCGATGCGAATCGCCGCCCGCCCGCCGGCCGCTGCCGAGCGGCCGCCGCCATGATGCCGGCCCTGGCCGCCCAGCGGCGGGGCTGCCGCGGCCTCTACCGCCTGTACCTGCGGTGCCAGGCGGCGCCGCGGCCCCGCGCCTGCCACGGTGAGTCGTGCGCGGGGCGGGCCGCTGCGCTGCGCCGCGCCGGCCGAGGCTCGTAGGGAGCTGTGGCGGAGCTGCGCGCTCGCCTGGGGCACAGCGAGTGCCGGCGGTCGCAGGCGGTGGTGGCAGCCGGGCTCCCTCCCGGGGTGGTAGCACTGCTCCAGGCTGCGGGCACCCGCGGGCCGGGACCCGCCGGGAACGCCGGCTGCTTTCTGATGGTCGGCTTTGAAAAGAAGGAGAACGTGCAAGTGTTTTGCGAGCGCAGTGCCGGGCCGGGGTGTCCTCGACCGGGCTGTGCCAGCCCCGTCTGACGTAAAGCGGGCACGTCATGCTCCTGCCGGGGCCGAAGTTTGCAGTAATTACATAAAATGTAGCGCGGTCTTACAGGGTTTGTGTTGGTCCGCGGAGCGAGCCCCGGCTTTTCCTTTAGGCCGCAGATCTCATGGAATTTGAATTCTGAGCGGTTTTGCCCCTTTTCGTGTAGTCACGGTTGAACTGCGGCAAATGCTCTTTTTTTTTAACGCTTTTTTGTGTGTGCATGGATTAGTAGGAAAAATGCCTTCTAAATGTGCTGATTAAGTTTCCCCTTTTCAACTGCTCCAGTATGACCAGAGCTTAGGAAACAACGCTGCTCATCTTGTGCCGCGTATTTATTGTAGTGTTTTATAAATTCGTAATCAGTAAGTTCAGTGAACTGCGTTGAATATTAAGGGCTTTTGTCACATTTGCGACAACAGTTAGTAAGAGCTGTCCTTTTTTGATGACGTTTTCCTTCAGTAAGGTTCAGGTCAGTGCACGTAGACATGCAGGTGTGCAGAATACAAAAAGAAAGGAGAGCTGTTGAGACTTTTACGGAATGAACAGTTCTGTGAAATACTATCTTTTTTTTGTGAGAGGTGTGTTATTAATAGTTAAGTGGTCATGCTTTGTATGTCTTTATTTACTGGCCCCTCTTAATTATTTTTTTAAATGTGTATATTTTTTTAGTGAGTACTTTCCAAAGGAGCCAGTTTCCCTTCTGCATTTCTGGTTGGAGGTGTTATATACCCTCTCTACAAAAGTGTTGTGCTCCCTAAAAGAAACTGGTTGCTAATATGGGTTGGTCTGTACTGCAACTCTGCTTTTGGCTAAGCTTTTGAAATTGAAGATTGCCTACCCAGGGTGGTTTCTCAATGGACTTTTCACATATTTATCTTGTAATTTGTCTGTTGTGAATGTTGCAAAATTTAAGACACTTCCCTATAAATGTTTTGTGTAATGTTGTGTGCTTTTCTACGTGATTTCTGTAGCAACTGTATGATTTGCACACAGTTCAGTTTTTCTTCATGGGTAAACTGTGAATTGTGCAGAGTGTGCACAGAGTAAGATGAAATGGCAACACTGGCTAATAGTTTTGTAGTGGTCTGTATTTGTTCTTTTATCAATATATGGTTTTTAAAGACTTTAAGGCAGTATGACTAGAATGGGACTTATTGTATCAGAAAGCCAATCTTGTCAAATAGATTTTTTTTTTTAATTAACCCTTAAGATCATCCAGAGAGCTTAGGAAGAAATGCCTACTGGACTGTGGGAAAAGCCCCCTAATGTTAGAATGAAATTTAAAAGTGGGTGTTTGAAGGGAGGTAGTGAAAGCATGCTATGTACTCTCATTTTGTAGTTCATAAACATGGGTAAGATAAGCACAGATCAGTACTTACAGGCTAACTTTCCATAACTTATGCTGGTAGAGCAGGACCTCTTTCCCTTCTTTTTCCTTCCAAAATGGCTGCCTGAAACAGCTTTTTTTCTTCACGTTGTTAGGATGGCAAGTTTCAATGAAAAGTGGGAGCCTGTCTTATATTCTACCATGCAGTCGCCTGCCTGTGCAGTTGATGAGTCAAGTGAGAGTTTATACCTCCAATGGTCAGAAGAAAGATCTTGGATCAGAAGATACAAATGGATCAGCCCGTGGAGAAACCCTACATAAAGTTGAAACAGGTAGTACTAAGCTACAATGAGGAGTATGTATAAAAATGTAAAAGCTTAATATGTTTAGTGATAATGTTTTTCTTTCAATTGTGTGATACTACGATTGCAGAATTCTTAGTATTTTTTGGTTGTGGGCATCTATATAGGAAATTCAAATGCATAAGCAGGGAGGAATGCTGAAATTTATTTCTTTGTCATTCTGATATTTTAAAGGTTTAAGTTTAGAGTAATCAAATTTAAAGTGGTGATGGAGAAAATGTGGATGTTGAAAGGGATTAAGTAATTTAAGGGGTAAGAAATGGAATGTATTACTCATGTTTTACCACTTTGCTTGCTTATTTGAATTTTTTTGGTAGTATTTCAGGTATGTTGTGTCAAAGGAACGAATGATAAAGACTGAATGAGTGTCACTGTTGAGCAGTGTGGCATCTCAAGGCCAGGCTATAAATGACGGGTAAAGAAGGTTGAGCTGTTTCATCTGCTAGAACTTTCTAATCTGACAGTTGTTAGAACTGCAGCATTCACATTAAACATTTGATACAGGGTGCATAACCTGACCCTCCCTGCTGTTTGATTGTTGATCTTGTGCTTGTTAGGTGCTTGTGAAATTTAGAACTGTCTTGTCCTTGCCCCATCGTAGCATCCTCTATTTTTGATGCTTATTAACTCTGGGACTGCACAGATACAGGCTCAGAAGACTGTGCTTAAGAGATAACAGATACTTTTCAAAATGAAAGCTCTCTTTCTTTGTGCTTTTGTCTACAGTGGAGTGGTCTTCTAAAGAAAATTTCCTTTTCCTCCTTGTCAGGATAGCAGATATTTGTTCCTTCTTTAGTAACTTGTAAATTCCTGGGACTTGCAACAGTCTTTAAAAGCTAGTAACTGTAGCCAGCTAAGAGTATTACATTCTAATGTTTGGAAGTACAAAAGTGACTCTTAAAGGTTGTTCAGTCTTGAAGGTTCTTATCACATCAACCTCTACTTGTCTAAAAAACAGTGTGAAGTATTCTGTATCCTTTTTCCTCAGTGATGCACTGTGTTTTTGTTCAGTCTGTAAGCTGAGGTAGTAAACTTCAAAAGGGTACTTGATGTACATAGATCTCCGTGCATGGATATAATCTTAATATTTTTGTGTTTTTCCCCTCCCACCCCCGAAAACTTGTGAACCAGTCTTTTGTTAAATAGTGTTTATGATATTTATTTTAATGATATAAATGGTCGTACGTGTTTTTTGAAAAGAAGCTGCTACTCAGTTTTTGCAAAACAATCTTAGTGAAAGTTTTTTTTCATTAATATTGATGGATCAGCTGCTTGGTATTTTAAACCAGGTAAGAAAAGAAAGGACAGGAAAAACAAAGGGATTTTTTTTCTTTTGTTTTCAAGTGAAAGGGCTGACTGTTTAAGGAATGCTAGTTAGTTGTGGTACAGCCTTATTTGCTGTGTAGTAAGATCAGCTTCAGAAATTTATAAATGTTATTTTTCCAAGAACGTATCCTTGAATTGTTATTAGCTGTAGTTCTCGGTTGCTTTTAGGGCATTAACTAATTGCCTCATGGAAACATAGTTACATAGTCCAAGCTTCAAGAGAATCTGATCTTTGAATAATTTGACTAGCATGTTAAGCTAGGAGTATCTCATTACTTAACACTAACCTGCTTGAAAAATCTTCTTTTTTTTTTAATATATCACTTTCAACAAGGTAATTTTGAATTTTGTTAATAATTATGAATGTGTGGCAAACCTCCAATGTTATAGAGTGGTAGGGCGCAAAAGAGTGGATATGTTGGTTTGACAAGTTAGAACCATAAGGTTTTTGTTCTGAAAGCTATGTTGAGATGTATGAGACAAGGATGTGATATTTGTTTGTATTTTCAAGTAGTACTTCTGGTTTCTAAGTAGAAATCTCCCTGAAATTACTCAAATTTATAGTTTTCCAAATATTAAGATTAATTTCACTATTGTAAATTATATTTTATTTTTTCTAATAGAATCATATCCACAAGTTTCAAAACCAGCTAAAAGACTTTATTTTCATTCCAGCTCCAGATTGGTACATATGAGTTGTGGATTTTAGTTTAAATATTCTATGTTTTAAGGAGCTAACTTTTTGTAAATGAAGGCGCTTCCGTCCCTTAAAATTGAATCCCAACTTGGAAGCTCTGGAACACTCTAATACATAGCAGCCATAAGCTATATAGAATTAATTACATTTACTAACCTAAAGTTTTGCATAAAACTTGTCCCAAACCATAAGTGCACTGTTATAATATTTTTTTAAATTCGGGATGCTTTCTGAAATATTTTGCAAATTGGTGTTCTTCTGAAAGCTGCTAGGAGTTTATTGATCAATGCTATATTAAATGTTTACTTTTTTTTTTAATTTTTTGTGTTGCTTTGTTTCTGTCTTTTGAGAGTTTTAAATGTCAGAAATCTGGCAAAAAATTTTTCTAATTGTCAGGGTGCAAAGCAATATTAAGATATATTCTAATGTTATGTCAGTCAAACTCTTTGCTAAGAAGAAAAGTAGGTACTTCCATATTTACAGGGAGCTTTAATTTTATTTTACAGGACAAGATACAACCAATGCAGGCCCAAAACAGTCTTCGCCTAAACAACCAATCCAAGTAAAAGGTAAGAGATACTTAGTGTATTGAAACTTTACTGCTGTTTGCTAGTAGTCAAAAAGAAAAAGAAGTGTAAGGAAACTGTGGCTCCTCTTCAATTGTGTGAATGAGTTATGTGAATAGCATTTTAATACACGCTTGTGTGCCAGCTTTGTTTGGTACCTGTTTGTTTGAAAACGACTCCTAAAAAATCAGATATAGCAGTATTCCTTCTAATTACTCACTCTTCTGTGTTTGTTTGTAATTTTTGCCTAAGCCGCAGAGTTCTTCCGGAAAAGACTGATTTGTTTGTTCACGTGTCATCGCAGTCTGTCCTCCTTGCGTTTTTTTAGGCATGTCCATTCACCCTCTCAGACTTAATGTGGCTAAGCTGAGTACTTGATCTTCCCTGTTCCTTGTTCTAAGTCTTCCTCTGTTCTTTCTTATTACTGAGTTAATCTTATCCGTGTTGCTTCTAAATATATTTTGACCATGTGAACTGCCTAATCTGAATTCTGTAAAGTTCCCATTTGTGTGTAATAATATGGTGGGCTTGACACTGGCTGGACACCAGGTGCTCACCCAAGCCGGTCTATCACTCCCTTCCTTAGTTGGATAGGGTAGAGAAAATGTAATGGAAGACTCCTGAGTTGAGATAAGGACAGGGAGAGATCACTCACCGATTACTGTCATAGGCAAAACACATTGGACGTGGGGAAAATCAGTTTATTTTATTGCCAGTCAAATCAGACTACAGTACTGAGAAATAAAAACTAAGTCTTAAAACACCTTCCTCCAACCCTTCACTTCATTCCAGGCTTAATCTCCTGCTTTTCTCTACCTTCTCACCCCCAGTGGTGCAGGGAGATGGGGAATGGGAGCTGGCATCAAGCACATTGTCTCTGCCACTCCTTCCTCCTTGGCCATAGGACTCACTCTTCCCCTGCTCCAGCATGAGGTCCTTCCACAGGAGACAGTCCTCCATGAACTTCTCCAACATGAGTCCTTCCCTCGCACTGCAGTTCTTCGTGAACTGCTCCAGTGTGGATCCCTCTTCCACAGTGTGCAGTCCTTCAGGCACAGGCTGCTCCAGTGTGGGTCCCCCAGAGGGTCACAAATCCTGCCAGCAAACCTGTTCCAGTATGATCTCCTCCCTTCATGAGGCGACAGGTCCTGCCAGGAGCTTGCTCCAGTGTGGGTTTCCCACAGGGTCACAGCCTCCTTTGGGCATCCACCTGCTCCAGTGTTTGGTCCTTCATCGGGAGCACAGCTGCCTCACCACAGGCTGCAGGGGGATTTCTGCTCTGGTGCCTGGAGCAGCTCCTCCCCCTCCTTCTGCACTGACCTTGGTGTCTGCAGAGCTGTTTCTGTCATGTGTTCTCACTCTTCTCTCCTGCCTGCACTTGCCATTGTGCCCAGTTCCCCCCCACCACTGCTTGTTAAATACATTATCCCAGAGATGCTGCTGCTGTTTTGATGGACTCAGCCTTGGCCTGTGGTGGGTCCCTCTTGGGGCTGGCTGGCATTGGATCTGCCAGACATAGTGGAAGCTCCTGGCAGCTTCTCACAGAAGCCACCCCTGTAGCCCTCCACTACCAAAAAGCTTGCCATGCAAACCTAATACAAGTAAATATATGCTTTACTCTTCAGTTACATTGTTTAAAAACATGAGTGGGTAAAATAAGAGTGTAACTTTCTTTTGTATTTTTAATTTATCATGCCTTGATTTCACTGCATCTTTATTCACTCCTTCCACACTTTGTTATACTAATAGTTCCTATTGTATTGTTGTGAGAATTATGCCATTAAAAACTGCTTTAGATTACTCCTAGCCTTCTATGTGTCTAAAGTCCTTCCTGTCTTTCCTCAAAATAAAGAAACATCAATCATAATTTTTTTTGTAACAAGGTGAATCAGTGTTTATGTGTATTTTCTGTACACTTTTGTCTACATCCTTTATGTCAATTTCTTTAGATTTGTTGTCGATTAGTGTATGCATGTGGGGAGAAAATACAAGGTAGATAGGAGAAATTTCTGTGAAATAATTGTGAAAATAGGTATATCTTTCAGTAAGAGTTTTTCCTGTCTCAAAGATGTGCAAGGAGGAGTGTTTATGTTAAGGATTTTGATCGTGTCTAGAAGGTGGAATTCTATCTTAAAATGCTGCTTTGACTTAGAAACTTACTGATCCAAGTACTACTAAGTATTACAAAGACAGTAACATTTTTAAAGGATCACTAATCTTGGAACAATGTCCTTTTTAAGTGTTTTTTTTTACATTCTCTTTTATAGAGCTTGTCTTTCTCTTGTAAACACCAAATAGTTTTTTTTTCTCCACATTTACTACGGTTTTATACAGTTACTTGAACTAGGAGTAGGATTGTTGAGATACTGTGCAATGTACAATTGTAGTACAATATATACAATGTACAATATATGATTTATTTTAGTGAAATTTACCTATATTTCTGAAAGATGAATTAGTAAGTGATAAATCTGTAAGTTGTTTTTTAGTAAGGTTAATATGATTTGGGTGTGTATTTTTTAAAAATAAAAGATGGGAAGTGTTCTTGATTAAAAATTATCAACCTGTTCTAACCTTAGTAAATGGTGTACTGTTTTTAGAAAATATCTTAAGTTTTTTTGATCACCTTCACTCAGACCTTTGTGGGATGAATGTGGTTATTCAGGGACTTAAAAAATTGTTCAAGTTCAAAGTGGATGAGAGAAATTAGATTATTATGATAAA
This sequence comes from Lycocorax pyrrhopterus obiensis, assembly GCA_014706295.1. Taxonomy (NCBI): domain Eukaryota; kingdom Metazoa; phylum Chordata; class Aves; order Passeriformes; family Paradisaeidae; genus Lycocorax; species Lycocorax pyrrhopterus. The sequence continues at coordinate 24,280,616 of JACSVZ010000006.1, forward strand.
TATTGTTACCTGTACTGTTAGTGCATCATGGAGAGTCAAGCAATATATTTTGTTGCTAAGCTTCAATAAAATAATGTAGAACTCTGAGAAAAATTTTCTCAAAGTCTTTAAAAGCAGTATCTTTCCCTAAGTATCCTGTGAGGAGTAGCTCTGGACCAACTGTAGAAATCATATCCATCAATGTGATATGCCTGAAGTTCTCGTGTGCTCTAAGGTCTTCTCACCGGTAGAATCCAAGCTTTTTGTTTTAAGTTGTATTCTGTAATGTTAGTTACATTACAGTGTTGGTTGTGTTATATCCTTCCAAATGTTACTAGTCTTCCAATAAGCATATTTTTAATGCATGTTCATGTATAGTGATTTACATTTGAGAATAAGATGAAGTTATGTACATACAGACAAGCAGGAAATAATGGCATAAATTTAAAATTCCATTTGTAATTTTTCTGAATGTGTGTGGTGTTCTTTTCCTTGTGCATGAAAATCTGATGTGATAAGAGTACATCTTCTAGATATAAAAAGCACTATAAATAAAGAATTAATGTTTTTAATTGTTATAAATGCCCAATGTTAAGAGTACTAATTTTGAAAGTAATAATTTGGAAAAATGACATATACAGTCTGCCTCATTTCTCTGTATGCTCTGCAAAGGTCAAAAGTCTTATTTGCCGAAGCTGGACTTGATTACTGGAAAAAGTAGAAATGGAGCAGTCTGTTGGTATTTCAGTTGCTAGACCAAGGGTTTCCAGCTGGCCATATTTGAATGGTATTTATGTAGCCAAGCAGCATCTCTGACATCAAAGTTGGAGAAGTAGCTGACAGTGGCAGTTCAGTTTGAGAACCCTGAACTACAGCTTAATAAGTAGCATTTTTGGAGGTAAATCATTCTACTCTTACTCATTGCCACAATGAGGAAGACAGCTTGCTCTTCAGTCAGTTTTCAAATTCAGTCAATTTTCTGTATCACTGGTAAGCATTGTTGTTCAGATTTCCACTTAGAAATATCACAATATGACACTAGATTGAGTTACTTTTTGACGTTTCTGCTGTAGTCTCCATGAGTGACTTAACTTGTGTATCTATTTCTTTAAGTGAAAGCAGTCCTTAAAAAAAGAGAGTATGGACCAAAATACACACAGAATAACTTCATCACTGGAGTCAGAGCAATAAATGAGTTTTGTCTTAAATCCAGGTATGATGGGTTTGAGTTGAGATTTAAATTCTGAAGATTTGTTCTTCTTCTTCTCATATGTGCATGAGAGCTAATTGTGATTGTAGAGTGATTTTGCACGACAACTTTTTCTAAATGCTTTTGTGGTATACATAATTGTAAGTGGCTGAAGTTAGTTCTTGCTTAGTTTTACAGTGGACTAGGAGCTTGCACTTAATTTTCATGTTTCATTACTTGCTTCTTAAAGTAGTTTATTTGTACCTATGGGATCATAAATCTAGTTGGGGGAAGACTCCTCTGTTCCTCACTTGTTTTTGCATAATGGTGTAGATGCCCTAATGTGTAGCTCGGCACAGGAAATTTTATCTGTTTCCCCAAGTAGCTTTGTTATCTTCAGCCTTTTGCAGCTTGTGCTGGGAGCGTGAATTTTGGGATTAAATTTGTTAACTTTTCTTGTCACATGACTTCTGATTTCCATTTAGAGATGCTAATTCATAAAACTGCTTGTTTAACATGTGCAAATTATCAGTTACATACATATCATTCATTGGATGTTTTATTATATAGTGTTTTAATACTTTGTCTTCAGTATTTCGTAGTATGAAGACATGATTTGGACTTCTGTGTTTGAAAAATAGTAGTTTTCAATAGCCTCCTAGAGATCACTTGCTTCATGTTGTCTATCTGTTCTGTTTGAAGTAGACAACTTCACTTTTTTTGTACAGCAAATTAGTAATATCAAAATTGTGGAACATCACCTAGACATAAAAGTCAAGTTAGAACAATATGATTCTTTCCTTGCACTAAACTCTTTGTCCCCTTTCCTTAGTGATTTAGACCAGCTGAGGAAAATTAAGCGACGAAGTCCCCATGATGACACCGAGACTTTCACTGTGTACCTGAGATCGGATGTAGAGGCAAAGTAAGAACATTTAAAATGGATGATGAGAGAGGGAAAAGAGTTTTAAAAGTCAGGTTTGCAATGTAAAAGGTCAATAATGTTTTTCATTTTCTATCAGAACAGATTTTATATCCTGATCATTGTAATAATTACTTTGTGTATATAAAATTGGAGGGTATGTTTTTATGCTTGAAAAAAAAGTTGCATGAATAGAAATGTTGTTAAGTTACTTTTACTGCATGCAGGTCTCTTGAAGTTTGGGGTAGTCCAGAGGCTCTTGCCAGAGAAAGAAAACGACGTAAAGAGGCAGAGATCAAGTACAGAGAAAGTGAGTATAGAGTTTTCAAAGAACTTGAAATGTAACAATCAAATATGATTGTTAGAAATCCACCAGATAGTGTTATTTTATTGAGAACATGTAAATTTGAAACTAGCAATTGCTGACTAGGTTTTATGGCATAATCTTAGAGTAACATGTTACTATCTATGCAGATACAGTCTGTTACTATCTTGCAATTTATCTTCTTTGTGATACAGCAAGAATGTGCATTCAGTTGAGAGGTATAGTCATACTCTTTTTGGGGGTCTTTCAATTTCTAGATGATAATTTACATTTTCAATGCCTTTGCATTTTTTTCTAATTTTTCTAATAGTTTTCTAATTCTAATTTTGAAAAGAGTTATAACTGATCCAAATCTTTTTACCATACCGTTACTCGTTAATTTTTTCCTCTGAAAAGAATTCAGCTTGCCTTTGTGTTTCAGAAGGGGAGAAGTACTTCCAAATAATATATTTTTTGTGTAATATTATTTTTGTTATCCTTTCTGATATTATCAATAACATGTACAGCTAGATCAGTAGTTTTTAATGTAGTTTTTATTGACCTGGAGAATAATTTTTGGATATAAATAAAATGCCTGAATTTGCAGAAGTGCGTTGAGGTTTTCCCTCTGTGCATTATCATTTGTTGGTAGAAATGGTAAAAATGTATAGGATCATAACATGTTGTATTTGGTATTTTGCGTGAGTCTATAACAGCATGTGTTTCTGATTAACAGTATCAAGAGAGGAATTTTTTCACAGATAGATCATGTAGCTCTAATTAGAAGTTGGCTGCTACATAAAAAAAAGTAGACTTCAATTCCTGAAACTACTGGTTACTAGTACATATTCATGATAATAACTTTTGTATTGCAGATCTGTTTAGAAACCAAAGGCTGTTGTGGGAATACAAGGAGTTCTTTGGAAATACTAAGGTAAGGATGTTTTCAAGTATTTGGCTAGAAAAGTGTCACGAAATGTATTATGGCACCTTTTGAAGTAAAATTTGTGTAACTGAATACTATTAGAAGATTTATTTGCACTGTAGTATACCAGATCTATATCTGATATGCAGTAGTAAATGTTATGATGAGAGCTTGAATGGGTTCCTACTGTGACAATGTAATCCACCTGTAAGAGGGTTTTTTTTTTCAGTTGTCTTCTTATCAAAATTGCAGCTGTACTTGTGATTTCATGTCTAACATATTAATATGTACTGTGAATATCTTGTTAATGAAGAAAACCTAAGTAGTTTCTTTAAGGAAAATACCCTAGAAGATGAACTCTTTTGTCAATGCACTGCTGGCCCTTCCTCTTTGCCTAAGCAGACACATACCCTAGATCTAGTGCTTGGGTGTATAGAATGATTCCTTAGCAGGCTCTGGGCCTTATGGCTGCAGTGGCCTCTGCTGGAGACTTCATTGGAGGTTTATCTTTTTTATAGCCAACCATTTGCAGAAATATGGAAGACCCCACTGCACTTTGGCTGAACATTGAGTAGTAAATTAGTTGCCTTCAAGAACTGTAGCTTCACTTTTGCAATATGGGGTAGTGCAAAGTTTTTAATTTAATATTTCATAATTTAATTTTTATTTTTATGATAGGTGTCTCATGAGGTCTGGATTTAGTTATTAAATAATCTGTTATTTCTTTATGTAGCCACGCTCCAGTACAGCATCTATGTTTTTCAAGGGACCAGGGAAGGTGGTAATGGTAGCTATTTGCATGTAAGTAAAAAAAAATAATGTTTTATTTATGCAAGTATAAAGCTATTTATTTATATTGTCCTGGAAATAGGAGCAGTGTGTGTATTTAAGATAAAGATACCTGTGTCTGTAACTGAAATTAATAGATTTATTTATTTATTGTTGATAGGAGAGAGTTTATGTGAATACATTCATCAGTACATAGTGATCAGGTATTGAAGATATCTCTGATGAGAGAAGAGCAATTTTTTTGGAATTGATCAGACTATAGAGTTTCTTAAAGTAAAAACTAAAATTTTGAAGGATGTGAAGAAGCAGGTATTTAAAGTTGTCCTTTCTTCTTGCTCCTTCTTGAGCAGAAGCTTTTCATACATTTTAAACAGTCTTCCATATAACCAACAGAAAACAATTCACTTTTCTCTTTATACTGTTATTTAGCTGTTTTCTTTCCTAATTGAAAAGGGAATATTTTTGGAGTTTTTTTACCTTTCACAAGTTTGAATGAAACAAGGTTAAGTTGATGATTCTGATGTAAAACAAATGATCACAGAGACTATCTGGTATGAAATAGGAGGAAGTGTGTTAAGTTCTTCTCTGGAAATGAAGGCTAAAAATTACTTGCCGTGAAACCTTGCAGTTTTTAAATACATTTTTTTAATAAAAACTATTTGTTTTTAAAGACCCTATTGATATAACCAAGCATAATAGAAAGAGGGAAAATACTTTTTTTGGCTCAGGAAACCAAAACATTTTGAGCAGGAAGTAACTCTTTGAGCTTCTGCAAAACTCTATTCTTTTACTTGTGGAAGAAAAATAACAAAGCTCATTTGACCAAAAACCTCTCTTTTTACTGAGTATTCTACTAGTAACTGTTCAGAGCCTTCTAAGTTAAAAACATGTAAGAATTTTTAGTATGGGTGTTTCTAATGGAAAAAAAAGACTGGGGATGTTGTGGTCATTTCTACCTCCTTCTGTTTCTTGCACTCATACAGAGAAAACAGACCTTTCCTCCTGCTTTCTAGATAGAGCGTTGCTGTAAACATTGCATTCTCTTCATAAATACCTTTTGATTTTTATTTTTTTGATTTTTCGGTATTGGTATACATGAATGCCTGGCAGCCAGGCCAGGAGAAGTTTGTAGAGATAGTTGTGTTGCTCAGTCATCTTTTTGTGGAGCTTTTTCAGAAGTTCAAGCTGCTCCTGGAACTCAAATATCTGATGACTTTTCAGAGATTAAGTCAAGGCCACCATCAGTGCTTCTTTGCTTGTGGTCCTGATCTTTTTAAAGGCTTTTGGCTTTGTCTCAAGAAGAATCAATCTGTCTTAACTTCTGCAGTTAGAATTATTTGGTAGACTTTTAACAAACTTCAGGCTTCCCCAGTGAGGATGAAATGTGGTTCAGTCAAAAGCAGAGTTGTTTTATGGATCCGTGTGTGAGGGTATAGACCAGCTGCACTGGAACACTCTGTGTTAATAGCATTGGTTTGTGTTCTGTTAAGATTTCCTACTTTCAGGTCCATGCAGATAGAAATGAAGTAGCTACATTAGTTCAATTCAGTACAAGAGGAAATACTTTCTGGAGTGGTGGTCACTGATGTAAAATGTAACTTTGTTTCCAACCAAATCAGAGCATTTTAGCTGCCTTCTCAGAATCTGCTGGGTTTGCTTCCTCTAACTTGAGTATAACTTCTGGCACATGTTAAAATATGCCACTACAAGATGTTGTTAAAAGTTTCTTATAACACTTAATTTATTTAGATACTTTAAAAAATTGGCAATAAATGAAACTCATGTTAAAAAAGATAGAGGAGGATATTATAATTCTCTAGTCTGATTTTCTGTGCCATATGATTGTAGCAATTAACCTACTGATTCTGATAATGTTTGAAGTGAGAATGTAGACTTGGACTTTAGTGCTAAGTTACTTTTGTGCAACATAGGACAGTGTTTACTCCAGTAAACCTGTAGCTGTAAAAATGTCTTCTTCATTCACACTGAACATCTTAATGGAGAAGCTCCACAAATAATTTTTGCAGTGTAGTCTAGTGACAGCCTTGTCTTCCTGTCTCTTGTCTTACATTTGTGTCCTACTGAGAATGGCTCAGACTGAGACTGAAGTAGGGAACCTTGCACTATAGAATTGGGAGAGGATGTGTAGGAGGCAAAGGACTGAAAAAATAGAAAAGGAAGTTGTTAAGACTTGTATTCTTCCACTGGTAGAAAATTAGTTGTTCTGAGTAGTGACTGTGATGGTAGTTTTCAGGAAGTGGTACTTATTTGGGACTGCTTAGAAGTTAATGATTTTTGAAAAATAAATTGTGTATCAAGTTTAGCTGAGAGGATATTTTTCACAGTAACCATGCAGAAAATCTGTATGAGTTATCTGTCTGCATGGCTCTCTAATTACTAAAATGATTTTTGAGTTTACCACTTTCTGGCGGGTAATGCATGATTGTACAGGACTTGTGGTTTTGCTGTAAATATTAAACATCAAATATTCTGTTATTTCTTCTCTTTCTTTTCAGAAATGGGTTGAATTTTTTCTTTAAGCTACTTGCTTGGGTTTACACGGGTTCTGCAAGTATGTTTTCAGAAGCCATACATTCTTTAGCAGACACATGTAACCAGGTGAGTATTTTTTTCCATTCTGCTAAAGTTAGTACTTGTAATAAAACTTGGAATAAAGACAGATACTTACAGTAGTTGTAGTGCATTTGAATAAAAAAAATAGGATGCTTTTTAATTTGTATTAATGTAAGAATGAGAAGTCAGAATGTAGATTTTGAAGTTTTTTTAGAAATAAGTTGAAAGAGGGGAGTTTCAGTAAGAGCTGTACTCAGCTGCTTCATGGATCATCAGTGGTGCTTGAAACTAAGATGATTTTGGTTAATATTTTGGTTGAATGTTAACTTGAAATGCTTCTCCTGTCAGTTATTGTAATACAATGTCAGACTTTGTTACTTATTAATCTCTAGGTAAAATAATGATGAGAATTTGAGCATCTCGTTTTCTTTTTCTATTCCTAGATTACCTTATCAGCCTCTCACAGCACAAGTAGCCACATACATGGCACGTTTACTTTGATAAAGTGGAGTGGCAGGCTCAGAATTGGGCATGTAATATTAATGTGCAGGGATAAAACTAATGTTGTTTTTCCCACTGTTTTCTATAGTATGCTTGAAGCATGTGTTATGAGACCTTGAAATGATATTGCAAGGCTTTGAGGGGAAAAAAAAATCAACCCTTAAAGAAAGGGTTGAAAGAAAGGCTCCTGCAGCTCAAGCAAGAGGAGTCCTTGGGTAGCTTGTAACTCATAAAATGCAACAGTCTTGTGCTCCTCCAAATTTGAGGAATCTATGGAACCTTAGAGCAGACTGAATATCTTGAAAAGTCTATTAACATAGTTCTGGCAAACTTTTTGCTTGAGTTGGACCTCGTATGCTTCTCCGTCCAGAAAGACTGAGTTAGGACTCAGGTTTTGTTTGATGGTTTTACACAACCTTTCAGCTGTTCCAGATGTGAAGTGAAGACAGGGGTGCTCCTAATTCAACTGATAATACTTAAATTTATGGGGAGGCCAGCCTTGAAGTGTGTGATTTTTCACTTGGCCAAGTGTGTCAATGTACAGGTGAACCAAGTTTGATAGTGGTATTATATACATTGAAGAGCTAGTCTTTTAAATAGTTTTTTAAAGTAGATTTTTAAATATCAAAGTTGAATGTTCCACTGAAATGTGGAGGGTTTGTTTTTTTTTTTCAAATAATTGAGTGTGTGGTTTTGGAAAAAACACAGGAGAAACCTTGGTGCCTCAAAGCAGCTTGCTGCTGCTAAGACTACAGTATCTGCATTTTAATACTTGTTACTATGTTTCATTATCCATAGTCCTAAAACAAAACATGTGCTTTGTAAAATTCAGGTCTAGATTTATAACTTATTGCATCAACAAATTAATACATACCTCATTAAATATATCCCAGATAGGCAATTTAGATGGCAAGGGGTTATTTCTTCCTTCAAAATACGCTGAAAAGTTGCAGTGTAAAGTTACTGCTTTAAATGTTACTTCATCACCATACTACACCACAGTGTCAGTATAATTTCTCTTCAAGAGGGATTTATTTAAATAGCTTTGTTCCCTGAGCAACTTCATTCCTTCACACTGAAGCACAGCAATAACACTTGTGGTTGCATGTAATGTTCATTTTCAGTTGCGATTCTAAAATTGTAATTAACAGTAATTATAAATACACACCATATAATTGCGTATATATTATACATGTAGGTATAACTAACAGTTTTTTGGGAGTTGTAGATTTAGATGACAGATTTTGAGGATTATATTCCAGCTCTAATAAGATATCAGTAGCAAAGCATATGTGCAGTTCAACAAACTGCATCTGCCTTTTCCTTTCAAGTTGAGTTGATACAGAATGTTTCTAATTTTTGGGTTTTTTTTTTAACCTTTTGTCTTAAATAGGCGTTGCTAGCTTTGGGCATCAGTCAGTCTGCAAGGACGCCTGACCCTAGTCATCCGTAAGCTTTTTGAGTAAATAAAGATTTTGGTAACTATATATAGGAGTAAGATCAACTCTTGTTTGTGCATCAGCTTGTTCTTTTTAATTTGCTGTTTTGTGTCATTTCTGAAATGTATTGTTTCTGATTTTACAACAGATAAAATAAGAAAAGGGTATTCTTTCAAGCTGCAGGAGTTGTAGTTTCAGTGGCTTGGTGCATGGTTTGGTTTTTTTTTTCTCGTGGTATGCTTTTGCTATGTTTTATTTTAATTGACTTTATTTCTCTTAAGTTGTTCTGGGCTCTTCGGCCTCTTCCAGCTAATAGATCTACTTTGTTTTTACACACTGTTCGTGTGAATCACAGGATTTTTTAAAAAATAAAAATTACTGTCCTCTTCTTTTTTCCAACAAAGTGCTTTTTATGTGAGCCAGTTACTTGTACCCTAAGGAGTTGTGTTTGACATAAACTGCTCTTTGTTTTTATCTAGTAATAGGGATATTGCTTGATAAATTCTTACAAGTTCATGAAAGTTATAGCTGTACTCTACATTATATTTTCTTCGTGTTGACCTGTTTTACTCTTCATATGTTAGGGCAAGTCATTCATTCTTTAAGCACTAGTTCAAAAATATGTCTAATTTATGGAATTAGTTACCCTTTTTTTCATTAACAGCATCATTAAAATTTGAAAAATTTAAATCTTACATTTCTGCAAATATTCATCATATCTCCTTTTTCCCTCTCACTTCTTTCCCTTCTTCCTCAATATAGACAAAAGACAAAAGAAATGCACTGTTTGTAGATGGAGTTAAAACCAAAAAAAGGAATAAATACGTACTTTTAATATTGCTTTAATTCTTCTACTGCACTTAAAAACTGCAAGTGTTGAATGTGTGTAGTTAGCTGTACTACTGAGAGATGTATAAATTTTATTCCCTTTAAATTAGTATTATGAATTATGCAGACTGGCCGCTCACAAATCTAGAGTCCTCATTTAGAGGTAGCATTTCACTAAAATCTAAACCTGACATGAATGTTGTTTGGTTTGATTTTTTTTTTTTGCAGTTGTAAAATCCTCAGTCATTGCACGAAAGCTAATACAGCTGTTTAAAAGCAAGTTAGAAAAATATTTATGCTTGTTGTCCTTGCATGTATTAGATATCCTTTTTCAAGTAGATTTTTTTTCCCCTTGGATTTGATTGCCTTGTCTTAAATAGATGCCTTGTCTTAAATAGATGCCAAGTCATATGATGATAATTTAAGGCATGTAAAAATTGATGGGAAACTTTGAGATATGTTTGTAGAGATGTAGAATCTTATATTCCTGAAATAATTTTCTTTCCTTTCTTCTAGGTATGGCTTCACAAATATGCGCTATATTGCCTCCCTTATTAGTGGAGTTGGCATTTTCATGATGGGTGCAGGACTTTCTTGGTATCATGGGATCATAGGTTTACTCCACCCTCATCCTATAGAATCTCTTCTCTGGGTAAGCTCATCTTGTTTCGTATTGTATTTAACACCAGTGACTTAATAAAAAATAGTGGCATAGTCTGAAATTCACTTCCTGAGTCAGTTTGAATCCCAACACAATTAACTGAAACCATTTTTAATGAAAATGTATTTTAAGAAAAAAAAATCTTTTTAAACTACAGTTGATCTTGGAGCAAAATGAGCTATTCTGTAAACACTGCATCTTCCTTTTACAGCCCCCACCAAGAGGTCCTCCTTTCCTGTTTTGGAATATATTGCATGAGTCAAATATTACTGGTTTCCTTCTGTTTAGGGAAAATTACATGGCACAGTGGATAACGTGGTTCTGGAATGCTACGTTTGGATAGCCTGTGGTGAAGAGATCTGTAGAAATACGCATATAATATAGTAACTGATTCTTTTTTTTTCCATACAGGCATACTGCATTTTAGCAGGGTCATTGGTATCTGAAGGAGGTATGCAGTTTCAAGTTCCTATTTAAGTATTTGTAATCTCTTAAGATTACACTGTCAGTAATTACAGTAATAATTAATCCTTGCTTACGCAGTGAAGTTTTGAGCTCTGTTGCAAGTACTTGTAAACAAACAAAAAGAAACATGTGAAAACTTTTCTTTTTTATATATGTCTATCTAATAAGAAGTTGAAGAACACATAATTTGGAAAGTAGATGTGGAATGCCTTTTTGGTATTAAACTATCAATGAATATAACTGTTGCGATTTGTATGGGAGACGCACATGTAGAAAAGAAAGCAACTATGCTCTATCTTTATTCAAAGTATCAATAATCAGAGCTGTCTTGATGATCTGTTGCTATGATATGAAGAAAAGTTCCCTCTTTTCAAAATGAAAACAAGTCTTTTTCCTCTAGCAATTTTCAAAAACAACTTTGTTGTTTCAGCCACCCTGCTTGTTGCTATAAATGAAATTCGGAGGAGTGCTCGAGCCAAGGGTCTCTCATTTTATCAATATGGTATGTATCATTATAGCAGTAAGGTATGTGGTTATTTAAAACACTATCTGTTCACTACTATTTGCATAATGATAGAAACAATTTTCTGTTTTCCCTTTTCCCTTTATTGATCTATTTTCTAGTCTACTAACAAATAACATTTTACAAATTAGGTGAAAACTGTTCATTTAAGAGCACTGCTTAAATACTTGGCTAAGTGCATGTATTTTCTGGATAAATTCCCATTTTAATTTTTCTAACATTTTTGAGAAGCTTCCATAATTGGGCTTTTTCTGTGTATGTATAAATGCTTTCAGAAGTGTGTGCATATACCAAAATTGTTTGCACCTATATAGTTGCATAAATGTTCTTTTAAATTGCTGTTGTTATTATAAGTACTGTGCATAATGTAGTAAAGCTAAGCTTTCAAAGCAATGTAATTTTTTTTGTTTTATGTACAGTTGTGCAGAGTCGTGATCCCAGTACCAATGTGGTGTTACTGGAGGATGCTGCAGCAGTTCTGAGTGTGGCTGTAGCTGCTACTTGTATGGGTCTGACTTCTTTAACAGGTAAAATTCTGCCTGGGGCAAGCAGAATGTGGATTACTTCCCATGCATGATATGAACACAGAGCATTTCGTTTATACTGGTTGACAAATATGTCTCTGCTCTTTTTTTCTGGTACTTGTACTCTGTAAGCAGATTTTTGAGCTATTTTGTCATACAAACTAAGTTATTTTTACTAAACGTAGGATGATCTGTATAGCAAGTGGTTCAAAGTATGTCTTTGCTGCATAGTTAAATTTTCTAAAGAGGGATGATTACTTATTCATCCCTTTTTAAGTATTGATTTTTTAAGACAAATGTTGGATTTTTTTTCTTGTGGCTTCTAATGACTTAATTGCAAGTTTCATTTTTTTATGTAGAAGTAATTTTTAAATTTCATTTCTAGTTTCCTTCATCAGCTTAAAAACACAGTACTATTTCTGTAGATCTGAACATGAATAAGTGTTTAAAACTTGTTAATAAGTACTGTATGGTTAATACTTGCAAATTTTTGAGTTACTGATAAAAGAACACTGGATTTTGTGCTGCTTCCTATGTTGAGGTGGATATAACTTTGTGTATAAATTTATGTTTACTGATATAGAAACATATATACAGACAAGAGTTTACTCATTTATTAGTCCTGCAGGAGACAGGAGTGGTCTAGGGACAGGAGGGACTTAAGGATTTATTTTAAGATAGCTTGTTTTCTTCCAACTTCATCATGTTACTCAGTAGGAAAAAATCTCCACTGAATTAAAAAAAAAAAAAAACCAAAAAAAAAACTTAAAAAAAACCCCACCAACCAAAAAAATCTCACTAAAAAGCAAAACCCAGAAAACCCCTCAAAACTATGTACTCTTTTCAGTGTGAAGTTGGAATTCTCTGCTATATTTTAGAAATACTCTGTGAAACTAATTTGCCCTATCTTGTTTAGGAAACCCGTATTATGACAGTGTGGGGTCTCTAGGTGTTGGAACTTTGTTAGGAACTGTGTCAGCATTTCTAATCTACACTAACACTGAAGCCCTGCTGGGACGATCCATTGAACCTGAACAACTGCAGCGGCTCACGGAGTTGCTGGAAAGTGATCCTGTAGTAAGGTAAGGATCTTTACAGCTCAGTCTCTACTATGAGCAACAAAAAGCAAGAAAATAACATTTAATGAGAGAAGTCTGGTAAGATTATTTTTAGTGTGGAATCTTCTGTATTGGGATTCTAGAATCTGTATTATTGTTAACTTCTATTTCTGTGCTAAAACTTTCAATAAGTGAATACTTGTACCTCTTGGGTGTTCAACAGCTAAAATAGCATTACAGATATGTTCTAACAACCACATTAATTACAGGAATTGACAATGACTTAGTGAGAAAGCCATCACAAACTTAAAACTATTTTCAAATGCATGAAATGAAAGTGCTTAAATGATACTGTTATGTTGCTTGAATAGTTTATTAGCACTTAATATTTAAATTCTGTTAATATTCGGTGTGTGGAATTCTGTAGCAGTTGGCAGGACGTGCTGCAGTAGTATTATGATGCAGTGGCTTCTGCATGCTACATGCTTATAAAATTAACTCAATGCTAATTTCTCCTTTGCAAGTCTGCAATTTGTAGTAAACTTACAGCTCATTGTAATTCTAAAATCTTGCTTAAATGCTTTTCAGTGAGCTATTTTAGCTTTAACCCTATTAACCTTGATTTAGAAGCAAACTTTTTTGTTTTCTTTTTAATCTTTACTTAGGAATATATTTCTGTGTAAATCAGATGAAATATTCTAGTGCTTTTTTTATTTGTAGTAATTTTTGAGCTGTGAAGGAAAAAAAAAACCCCAAGCTCATTAGTTAATACCGGACTACTTGAAAGAAACTAAGTGCTGCATCCTCACAGTTCCAAACAAGAGGTCTGGACAACATGCCCTTCATTCCAGAAACTAAACAAGATTCCTATTTGGAATACAATTCTGTTGGTATTTTCACATGTCAGTAGCTAAATTGAGTATTTGTGATGGCCCTGGATTAGCCTGAATGATGAAGGATGTGTCAACAGTGCTGTGTCAGAGTAGGTGAATTCACATGACTATTTGTACATGACTGCTGTAGTTCTTTTTTTCAAAGTGCACAGGTGGCTTTTGCTTGTCTGAGGCTGAAATAATAAAATTTCTCCTAGGCCAAGTACCATTTTATATTGTATTCTGTTTTGTAGGTGGCTCTAACTTCTCAACAGAGCAGACTGTTCTTCCTGCAGTTCTTCTTGCTGTAGACTTTTTTTTTAAATAAGAAGTACCTTAATTTTAAAAAAGCATGAATAGTAAAAGAAGTAAAGACTTGTGAGAAACTGTGTGTTCTTATTTTCTTGAGGTTAGAAGCTGAAACATGTTTAGGTGCTTATCATACCTTCTGTGTGCACTTTGTCTTCAGTTCTCTCTTTCTTAGATCCATTACATTATCAGCTTTGATTTCTTTCAGTGCCCAGTATGTCTTTGCCCAAGTTCTTATAACAAGCCTACTCTCTCTAGCTTGGTTAACATATATCTTCTAATAAGGCATCTGATCTTAGTCTCAGTTCTCTGTGATGTAAACTTATATTACCCTTGCTTGTTACCTTTGCCTGTAATTTGGGGAAAAAGCTGAAAACAAACAAACCAAAGGCTGAAATAAGAAAAAAACATTGGAGCAACTGAAATGAGGAAGTCTTTTAACATTAACTATTTCTTCAAAGGATTACCTGTATATTTTCATCAACATAAGCTTTGGACTTGTAAGAGCGTCAGCGTTTTCTTGAACATTCAAACTCTCACATTTTCTTAAATGGAGATTTGTAGTAGTGTGTTCTACTCTTACATATCCTACAGACACCAAATGTAAAAGAAAAATCTCCTGATTACTGGTCTGCTTCTAAAGCTGTGACTAATATTTGCTTTTTTATTTCAACCTTTCAGGGTTTTCAGTTTTCAATGCAATGCTTTTTGCAGTTGCTGCTCCCAGAATATTCGTCCCTTGTTCCTTCAGGCACGGTTTACAGTGTTTATTTTCAGATGTGTTTTGCCAGATCGGAAGGGGACATATTAGGGAATCATTTAGTATTCATCAGAAGGTATTTTAGATCCAAATTGACAAAAGGATCCAGGGGCTCTGATTTCTACTCCCTCAGCCCCCATCAGCACCACCACTTAACTTACTATTCCAGCAGTAGCTTGCCTGAACATTGTGGTCCATTGCTAATTATGAAGTATTCGATTATCAGACAATACTAACTGCTGTCCTACTAAAGTAAGTCTCTGTGGTGGTGATATTTTTTCAACTAAATATTGATACTTAATTTTTTTTTTTACAGGATTGTTTGACAAGATTACATTCCCTAAAATCTTAATGACTGGAATTAGTGTTCTTAGTATATAATTCTTCTCTCCACCTTTCTCACTATTTTTCCTTCAGTTGTCAGGTGAAGTTGTCCTCAGTTAAACGGATGGACTTGTTTACTGTTCTTAAATTTTGGCACAGTGTTGTTAACCTGGTTTGTTTTTGTTTTAATTCTCATCAGTATTGCAAGATGAAAAATTAATTTGCCTTCACAGTTATTCTTAGTTCTTTTTACTCTTGAGTATAGGTTGTGGAACCTGCTGGATTAGAAGCATTTTTTTCCATTTAAATATCCAGTATGCTTCTCTGCTATTAGTAGGAAAATGCTTTGTTGTACTAATATAATCTTGCTTACATTCCATTCTTAACTGTCATTGACACCTTTGGTGCCTAAATCATTCTTGTGGTCAGCTTAACTGAACCGTGGTTAATTAACCTTTCATATCTGTGAAATAAAATATGTGATGTGGTACAGACTCTGTCCTGATTCTGTTTTTATGGAATTTAATCACAGATTCCTAGGCATAAGCTATTCTCAGTGACAGTTTCATCTTTAATTTTACTTCATTGTAACAGCTGTTGGGTGGTTGTGCTTCTGTTGTGCTGGAAAATCTGTCATTCTGGTTTGGACAAAAACCAAAAGTATTACAACCAATTGCTCAAAACCAGTAACTTGATGTTCTCTGACAAATTTTTCGTTAATGTGAAACTTGCTCTTTTCCTTGGTTAGAATTCATGTTGTCTACTAACCATCCAGAAGTTTCCATAAGCAAGCTTTGTAGCTTAAGCTTTAGCATACACATTTGTATTTTTGAATGATCAGTGATTTTTCTCCTCTTGACTCACTGTCTTATCTTTCCTGGTCAGATTATATGCACAAATTACTTCACGTTTATAGAATATGCATAATTTCACTGAATTTTATCAGGCTGCTGCTTAATGAGAATCTCAGATATCACTTATTACCTTCTTGCTTAGCTCTGATGGGCACTTGATATGTCTTCAACATTTTTGAATCCCATGGCTCCAAATTCTCTTCATTAACCACGTCTGTTATCTTAAATACCCTCTTTGTGATGAGGTAGTTTGATGCCATCTAGTTTACTCCCATTAATACTGTTTTGATGTGATACCTTCCCCCAGAATAGTTGTGTAAATTGGAATGGAGCTGGAAAGACTTTATTGCTACCAGTACACTGATAGTTCTTTTAATCTGCTTAAATATTTACTAAGATGTATGTTTTGATGTCTCAATATTTACTTCATGTTCTATTTCTTTTTAAATGTGCTTACCTCTCCTCCACCCTGAGTATTACAAGAAGTATTCTATAAAAATGCCCTGTGATTGTTCATCTTAAAGTTTCTGTCTCCTGTTCTTTTTTGGCTGTTCATTCTAGCGGGCTCCTTCCAACATACTTGCCTTCTGCTTTCTTCCTGCACTGCCTGTGAAGTTATTTCTGATTTATAAACATTCAGATGCAAAGAAGCATTTCTAGTTCGGAAGAGTAAATTTGATTAAGACAAAGGGTGTGCTAAATGTAAAGGTTCTGTGAAATTGCACAATTTAGCTAAATAAATGCAAGTAAAGTTTGGTACTTTCCATCAAGTGAGCTGCATTGCTGAATCTAAATTTTGTGTTACAATTTACCAAATTGTCAAGATTGCATTTTTCTGTTAATAAACAAAAAGTCTTTGAAATATTTTATACTTGTTTTACTTTGAAAATGTCAGAAGCAAGAATTTAAAAAATGTGAAACTTTTGTGATTTCTGTCCTGTGTTTTAGACTCCACTTATTTTTTCTGACCTTGATGGAAAAATGTGGAAACTTACTCTGCAGTGGCAATTTTAAATTCCCTTGGCTTTAAAGATAAACTGAGTTTTTGCTAATATAATTAGGAAAAAAATCAACTATTTTTTTTTTTGAAATGCATCACCATATGTCTTGGTCCTGAATTTGCTTCTTATCCCAGAAAAATTAAGAGCTTGTTGTTTACTACCTATATTCACACATTAGAATTTGTCCAACAAGCTGGAACAAAACTGCTACAGAAAACCAGAATTTTTCAAAGGACCAAAATGTAAACATTGGAGCTTTCATGTTCTAGTATTTATTAGGAACCTTTAAATAAATATACATTTTCAGCATTTACAAACACTTGTATCTTGATAAGCTGTGATTAATAGTTCTGGAAGGATCAAAAATGAGTTCTAAACAAAAAAACCATAACTTTTTCTTATGTCAGATGTATTTTTGAAAATTCTCCAAAAGATCATGCCTTTACCAACTTCAGGAAAGGACACTTCTATAATGGCAATGTATCCTTTCAGTGATTAACAATAGGTTATTGTTCCTTTCCTCAGAACTAAGGGTACTTAAAGATTGTTAAATAGTGTCATGTATATGTACAAAAACTTCTTTGCAGTAGAAAATAAGTTGGACTTGAACTTCTAACACAGAATAGGGAAGTTCTCACACTTTTAATTGTGGATTTTTTAAAATATACTTTTAGTCTAGTTCTAAATGTGTGATGTTTCTAGTAGTCTGACTTTTATTGCAGTGATTTTTAGATGTGTTGGTGTGGCAGAAACCTGTCGAAATGATATAACCAGTTAAACATAAATCAGTATTTAATGGAACTGTGGATGGGCAAAATGAGGATATTTTGTCAAAGGCAGTGACCTTTTAAAATTACAGGATCATTTTGCAGTAACAGTATTGTTAACATGACAAGTCAAACTAGCTAGTGGTTTGTTCTATGGTTGTTTTACATTTTCTTTAAAAATGTATATGTTTCAGAGCAATCCATGATGTTAAAGCCACAGACATGGGAATGAGCAAAGTGAGATTCAAGGCAGAAGTAGACTTTGATGGACGTGTTGTTACTCGGTCTTACCTGGAGAAACAAGATATTGAACAGCTATTACAAGTATGTGTAAAAAATTGCTTTTGTAACCCCCAGTATCTGATATTTACTTTCCAATTTCAAATACCTCTAAACCCAAGACTTGCAAGTAGGTGAGGTACATTTCACTTGTTCATTTGAAGGGCTGCAGATATTCTTACTATGTGTTAGTGTTTTAAATGTACTTACAGAGAATCATATTATGGGCTGCTGAAAAAGTGCCTGAGTAGGAGGAAAGCAGGGGGTTTTTTTTAACTCATTACCCTTGAGATTGGCTCAGTTGGTCAGAGCCAGGTGCTAATAATGCCAAGGTTGTGGGTTTGCTCCCTACAGGGGCCATTTACCTAAGTGTTTGAGTCGATAACCCTTGTGGGTCCCTTCCAACTCGGAATATTCTGTGATTGTTTTGTTAGAAAATACAGATTTATAAAAAAAAATTTGAGAACATAATTCTTCTAATACATTTATTGAATTACAAGATCTGCAGTTAAAACTAGAAGCTTGTCACCTGCAAATAGGCATCTGTTTTGTCAGAGCCATTTGCCCTGGGTGTTGGTGATGCAGTGTTAGGGTTTACAGGTCCAGCCATTCAGACTTGGCGTGAATATGGATTGCTTGCATCACATGATTTAGCATTTTGATGATGTTTAAAAATTAACCATCCTTAAGTAAGTGTCAGTGTCTGATTTTAGTATAGTTCAGAGTAGCTTTTCTTAATCCTTCTTTTAAATATAGAAATGCAGAACTGTTCTCTGCTATATGGCAGAACTATGAAGTATGAAGAAAATAATTATTTATCTAAATCAAAAGGAGAGTTTTAAGTGAGCAAAATATTTTGCTTCCTTACCAGTTTTCGCTGGTAACTTGCTTATCTACATTTGCTTGTGTACAAGATTTCTTTCTTTTCTACCCTTTCAAAATGAAATACAGATGTCAGATGTCTGCATTTTATGTCTGTCCGTTAAACACTACTTAGAAGTTATCAGTTTACCTTTAAATTTTACATTGCAATTTTTTAAACCATTAGTATCCCAGTTTTAAAAACGTTAGGTCAAATTAAGAATTATGTATGTGTATGTACAGTGCAATATCTGATCTGTTCATCTACTGTATTTCAATTTAATACATTTTTGAGAGGACGAGTGCTATCAGCTGTGTACCACTAAGGCACTGCAAGTTTGCCTGGTTTTGTATTGACAGTTGCTTTGCTGTTGCAGTTTTTAGTACACTAGTCTTGTTTTAAATGCTTTGTTAGCTTTTATTCTTTACCTGCTATTTCCCTTGGCAATTGCATGCAGCCTTCACTAGTTCTTCCAATACTTCTAGTATTGTTGGAAAAAATCTTCCTGATTGCTTCTAGGGTGGCAACTGTTTCTTACACAGGTCATTGTTCTTTCAGGTAGTAACCTCAGGTCAGCTATAAAACCATCTGTCCTTTCAGTAGAATTCAGCCGTCTGAAGTCAAAGGCAAACATTGTGCTTGCCTTTTGATCTACACTTTTTCAAATAAGCAGCTCATTCAACTAGCACTGCTGTCAACATTATTCTTTCTACAGTTGTGAAATGTTTGTTGAAATGCTGTCATTCAGATTACCTTGGTTTTTTTCTTGTTAGACTTACCGTGATCATAGTCATGGGTTATTGTGGTTGAGATATTTTTTAAGCTTGATCAATTACATTATTCCTCTTCAGTTTTAGAGTAGTGAGAAGGAGAAAGAAGTTGATGTCATGTACTTGAATGCACAAGAATTAGCTGTTTCATAGTTTCTGTGTCTGTTTGCAATAACCTATTTATCCTAAACATACTGCAGCTGCGATAAACTACAGGACAAATGGCTTCCAGACAGCTTGGTATGAGACCTCTAAGGAAAGCTCATGGCTTTAAACTGAAAGGTGATAGATATAAATGAGATGTAAGAAAAAAATTCTTTTCTGTGGTGGTCAGGGTGATGAGACAATGGAACAGGTTGCCTAGAGAATTGGGGGTGTCCCATCCCTTGAAGTGTTTAAGGCCAGGTTGGATGGGGCCCTGAGCAACCTGGTATAGCAGAAAGTGTCCCTGCCCATGGCAGTGGG
This sequence comes from Lycocorax pyrrhopterus obiensis, assembly GCA_014706295.1. Taxonomy (NCBI): domain Eukaryota; kingdom Metazoa; phylum Chordata; class Aves; order Passeriformes; family Paradisaeidae; genus Lycocorax; species Lycocorax pyrrhopterus. The sequence continues at coordinate 24,300,560 of JACSVZ010000006.1, forward strand.
GGAGCAACTAGATGATCTTTGAGGCCCTTTCTGACCCAAACCATTGTAAGATTCTATGGCAATACTGTAGTACCTGCTTTGGTGGTGCTGCTGCTGTCTGTGGTCTTTTGGAGGGTGGAGTATAACATCCTTTCTTCCTTAATCTCATTCCTTCAGTTTCATATGCTGTTGGTCTCTTAGTCTGAGTTCCTGTCAATTGTCTTCAAGTTTCTGATATTATGGAGGAGTCATATTTACAGCAGTGTTTGTAGTAATCCTTATGGACTTTCAGATGAGTTGGTTGTGTGATGCCCAGAGTAGACAGTGTAATGGAATAGCAAGAACGAAGAAAATGGAAAAGAATACACAGGGGTACCCTGATCTGCCTTGCTGTGAGGAATACCTCAGAAACTTCTAGAAAATGAATGAAATTCTCTAAACTTATTTGGAAAGTTAAAGAGGAAATCAATTAAAGATAGAAGAAGGTTTTGTATCACATGCAGGTGTAATGATAGAGCCAGCTGTTTTCATCGAATAGATGCTACTCTTCTGTGTCTTTGAGACATAAGAACAGATGATGTTTTGAGAGTAAATGGCAAAAGCTGAAGTGTTTTGTTTAGGGGTTTTTTTTTCCTCCCTCTTGAAATATGTCAAGACCCTCTGGAGTGTTATTCCTTTATTTTCTTTTCCTCATCTCAATCTCTTAAATTTAATTTCTTCCTAGGAAATTCAGCAAGTGAAAACCCTTGAAGAATTAGAAGCCTTTATGCTTAAGCATGGTGAGAATATCATTGACACTCTGGGAGCTGAAGTAGACAGACTTGAGAAGGACCTGAAGGTAAATTTAACTGCTTATTAGTAGTGCTTATTCTGTGATATATTTTAAACAATATCACTGCATCTGATTTTTGGGATTTCATTAGTAAATATGAGATAGGGAAAGAGGCTGATATTATGAATGCAGATTTTCTTGCTATAGTTTTATAAACTAAGTTCTGACCACCAGCAAATCCTTCCTTTGCCACTGATCCATTTGTTACATATTTTGTTCCATTTTATACCAACATAGAACAAATTTTCATTAAATAGACCCGAATGTGTCTTTGTTGCTGTATTCTCAGAATGTCAGATTATTTATAGGCTGTTGAATTCTGGTTTGGCTGTAAAAAAAGCAAATTTTCTTTTTTTTTTTTTTTAACTGGTTCTTAGCAATCTATCAAATATTTCTGGGTAGTGGGACTGCTACTCAACATCTTTCACTCTTGTTGAAGCCGTACAGTGTTTATTTTACTTTACAAAAGCCTCTCAGGTTTCTTATGTTTTTTTTTATTCTGCTATTTAAATATCCTCTGGCAGATGCAAGAAAAGGTTGTTTCCATTTTTAATTTTGTAAGTATATTGGGCCTGTCAGTCTTACCTTTCTGGCATGAATTCAGAACTACAAGAATATTGACCCCCAGATAAATGCAGTCCTGCTATGTCTGTCTTTTCTGGCCGTGAGACACTACTCAAGAGCATGTCTGTCCTTGCTTGTTATATTTCATAAATATTCTAGTTTTAAGTTTCTATCCCTAGGGTTGTCCTGTTTTAAAAGTCAAAATACTATTTTTGAATTTAATTGCACTATCTGAATCAGTTCTTCATGCATGGTTTTTGAGGAGCAGGATCATCTCTAAATTTTTTATAAACATAGATATGTTTTTTTGGTGTAGGCATATATATAGTGATTGTGTTGGTAATGAATATGCTTTACTAAATATACTAGTCATGTTCGCATTCTGGATGACTTTGAAGTCATGACTTTCTTATGGATTATACAATTGATGTAATGATGATAATATATTTCTACAACATCAGAAAATGAATATTTCTTAATAGAAACAGTATTCTGAATCTTTATAAATAGCTTCAGTGGCATAGAATAAATTATTTCAAAAATCTTACCCGTTATTCAGGAAAGTATTTGTTAAAACTTCAAGGAAGCGAGATATGTACATGTACATGTATCTGAACAGTTTTATATAAAACCCTACTGCCTTTTTAAAATTGAGAGCTCTTCCATACTGTGTAAAGCATAAGAACTAATTTATCCATGATGTTGAAAAGTATTTTTCAAATAAAAACATGACCTAGCTTTCAAAAAATGCCTTATAATATGGACAATGTTTGTTGAAACTCTTCCTCATTTTAAAATAGTCCCTATGTTACCCAAAAAGGGGATTTGTTATCCAGTTGAAAACATCATACCAGAAGTACATTACTTGTAATGATGCACAAAAATGTATTTGAATATTTTCAATAAATTGTTTTTAAATTTTATTTCAGCAACGAAATCCTGATGTTCGTCATGTGGATTTGGAGATACTGTAGAGTTGAACAGGAGAAATCTTCAGGTTGCTACCCTTGTGGAAAGAAGTCACGTAAAGGGCTGAAAAGCTTCTGAAATTGCAGTGACCTCAGCACCATACCTTGCTTCCTTGCTGTAGGCTTCCTGGACTGTTAGCACTGCTTCTGTTTCTGGAAGAGCGCTAGACTTGCAGACAAAAATTTCCATGGCAAAATCAGTTTCAAAAAGCTACTTGAGTTAAATTCCACAGGAGAGTCTGTCCAAGTATATTTACTGTGATTCAGAACTTAAACCTTGAGGTTTAGTTAGGCAAGTACAGCTGCCTGAAACTATACAACACAGTTTTTCCATTTGTGTCCCTTTGCAGTCAGTTTGCACTTCTTTAGTTTCTTTCAAGATATCGTTAAAGGTTCTTGGGAGATATTAAGATTAGTTAGGAAGAGTTTGTTCCAGTGGAACCTGCCAACCTTAACTTGTACTATTTCAACTGTGTGATTGTTTCACAATTTTTCTTTTCTATGAGATAAATTGTTTCAAATGGGCGCTGGCCTTATCTCAAGTATCGTGACCTGGAAACCTGCTTTTTGCCACCATTACGATTACAACTGCACTTCAGGAAAACAAGGTTTTTCACCTCAGAGGAGCCAGCTGTATGGGTTTAGCCAGAGTACATTAAGTTACTGTGAAAAATTACTACATACAAATTTCGGTGCGCTTCCTCTCTTTAAATTTTGTTTGTTTTTTTCCCTACTTTGACACTTGTTTTCTTATTCGTAAGTATCTTCAGATGTAATCTGGGAGATATTTATGGTAGTGCTTATTAAAAGTTACCTGGCATTTTTGGCTTTCTATATTTTAATAGACTCTATTGCCAGATATGGTCTTTGCTAGAAGATGCAAGAGATGTAGCTGGAATATATAATAGTAAAAAACAATCTATTTATAATTAAACAAATGAATACATTGTATTTTTAATTTATTTACCTTTAGATATTATCAGAATTCAAAACCACTTACTCTGCATTTTTTTATAACTTGACCTTGCTTGTTTGGGAGAGTAATTCTATCAGTGGTCCTCAACAATCCAGAGATAAGTGATTAGTTTATAACTTTGAAATGTGACATTCTAGAACTGTGTACAATTGTCTCAAGGCTTTCTGCAGTAGGTACTCAAGTTGTACCAGATTCTTTGAGACCCAGCCTTTATTAATAAGGCTGTGAGTACTGAACATGCAAGTTGAAATGTAAGTGAAATAGCCGTATTTAAATAGCACTGAGGAAAATTCTTTATGCACTTTAACATAAAATTAGATTTGCTTATGGGTGAGGGTGGTAATAAGACCATCCTAGTAACTCAGTTGCTGAGTAATGACTGACTTGCTGAAAGAAGGAATGTTGATATGAAACACAAGTCCTCAAAAATCAATTTTAAGATTATATTGTAAGCATTGCAGCAAATAATTGTGGAGACCAATATGTCCAGATTTGACTAAAAGCATTTTAGAATATTTTTTTTTCATACTAGGTGTCACTTACCAGTGAACTATGAGAATTTAAAATAACATGCCTTTTTGACAACTGCAAAGCACTTTGCATGCTGGTCATTTTAAGTAGAAAAACATTCCAGAGTTAAGTTACGGATGGGGCTTCACATACAGTAATTGTGGGTGAAAGGATCCCCTCGGTACCCTTTTCCATAATCCCTGTTCACTGGTGGCTTCTTTATAGCATATTCCCTTATTATGGCTAATTTAAAAGAAGGCTTACTTTATGTGGTTTTCTCCTGTCGTAGAAATAGTTAGTATATTTAAGCCCAATGATTTAAAATGCAGTTTAAAGGTAATTTGGAAGTCTCCTATATCAAATAAATAAGGCATATTTTAGCACATTATAAATAATTTACCTTTCTCCTTGCCCTTCTATGTAAAATTAATCTCATCTCAGTATGCACTCTCCTGGTATTAGTCTTATTCATGAAGAGCACTGGAATGTGGTAATGCATAACATGTTTTTTTCTCCCTAGAATATTTATATGGATTTTGAATTTGAATAAACACATTAATAAACCAGTTATTTCAGAAATCAAAAACCTGAAGAGAAGTAAAACTGGGAAAATGTTCTTCCTGCAGAGGTTAGTGAAGACAGCCAGTGTGACCAAGTGGTTTGCATGCTGGAGTTACTGATGAATGAGTAGTGTCAGTGTGCAGTTTGCAGCACAGAACTTTCCCTGCAAGGTTAGTAAATGTTATCTCAATAGCAAAATGTTCCTGTATGAAGAGGAGGTGTGAGCTTATATTCTTACAGAACATCTGCTCCAAAAGCCTATAAAAATGGTTTTTTTATTCATTGGAGATGTAATTCATCTGAATTCTGATCTTAATTTCCTTATTTGAGTCAGAAAAATACCCATCCACACCTTTTGTTTATATTCCACGATAGAATTCAGTTCCTTGTCTCCCAGTTACATTACTGATTATAGCATCACAATATGCTAAATTCAAGACGCCAGGACTTGCATGTTTTTGGGTGCATTACAGTTGACCAGTCTGAGAACCCAGTTCTGTTTTTTAAAGTGACCTGGATGGTGATGTACTACAAAAGATGGGCAGACTGGTTTTGGCAGTACCTTGTAAGTTTACATGTCACACAGTTGGATGGAGGTACTGATTCATTGGTTGGAAAGGAAAAGTAATTCCAAGCTGTTACATTTTAATTTGTATGTTATAATTTACAAATTGTTTTTAACAGATACAACATTTTTACTGCTTTTTTTTCTTTAACTGTCTTTATAGTCAAAACATTGAGGTGATGTGGGTCCACTACTTAGTTTACTTTTGTTTTAATGTTTTTGGGGAAAATAATTAGCTAATGCATTTACATTTACATGATAGAGTCCTCAGATTAAAGAACTGTACAAAGTGTGGAGGAGTGAATCTTTTTTTTATCACAAATGCAATTACAAAATGGTTTTCCTGATTGATTTTAAGGAAAAGAAATGGAATTTACCTAACAATAATGTTATATTCTAGGATTTTTTCAGTTAAGGTGTGGTGTTTTAAAATAATTTATTTCTGTAGGCTGGCCTTGCAGGTTCTGTTTTTTTCAAATTGTGTTCAAAGTACGGCTGCCCTCTCTGCTTTGTGGAAGATTGCTTACATGCTGTGCAGTGTCTCATAATTCTGTAAAACTTGCGATGTTTGAAAAACTTGTCTTAGTGTTTCAAGATACTGAATGATCTTAATGTATTTTAAGTCCAAGCTGACTGGATACTAATAATATGTTTTTCTGTAGAATATTTTTTTTCTGTAAAACATAAAATTTGGAAGTGATTATCTTACCCCCAGCAATGAACTTCAAGTCTGAATTGTCTCCATCATACACTGGAATTCAGCATTTGATGTGGTCTCCCTTTCTCCCCTCCACTTTTAAAGCATTTATTAAGGATCCAGTGGTAGTAAATACCTCAGTGGATCACTGTATTACACAGACTGTTTGGTGGTTTGTTTTCTGGTCCAGAAGTAGTGGGGACTCATGGAACATGAGCACACATCTTTTAAGGACAGGTTTACATCCTTTATCCCCTGTGACTCATCCTTGAACTAAAGGCTCAAGGATGACTCTATTTTTTTCCTTTCTTGAATTCCCACACAGATTTTATTGCTTTTTTAAAGTGATTCTTACTTTTAGAGGAACATGGCATTGTGAACAGCTTATGTTTTTAATAGCAGGGTTAAATTCTACTCTTGTCTGTGAATTTTGTACTGTACTTCTTGTTCATTAATAGTTGACAATAGAGATTACTGTTTTGAAAGCTACAAACTGTTTTAGCCAAAACTGAGTTTTCTAATTCTGTCAGGTGCAGCTTTTTCAGCTGTATCTGAAGACTCAGTTTTTATTGACAGATTTCTACTGCCCCCTCTTTGATAAGGAAGAGTACAGGAAGGTTTTTAGGTGTTTTGTCTAGGTTATACATTGTTTCCAGTCCTGTTTTCTCCTTATTTGTAATCATTTTAGCTGGTTTTTTTTTTCTGTAACAAAGAAAAAATACGTATTATGGAAGTACCTTAGTGATGAGTACATCAAATACAGTCTTCATACAAAGAGTTTTTATGCACTTGTGTATTGAAAGTGTGGCAATTTTTGAAAATTGTCAATGAAGTAATCCTTTTTCTAAACTTGATTTAGATGTTTTCCTTATAAAGGAAACCAGAACACCATATTGTTTAAGATTTGAAAGCAAAATGTTTCCTTTTATGGTCATATGTTCTTAAGGCATTTTGGCTTGGTGGAATTATTGGTGACTATTGACTCCTGTACAAAACCTGCCCTTCTGTGCATGCCTAAAGGCTTACAGAAGTGAATATAAAATGACAGTGTGCTTTTTTCCTTCTAGCTTAAGTATTGTGCTGCTTCTGTTCTTATTGTTGGCTCTGAATAGAGAGTACCGCTAACATCTCTCTTGCAGTTTACCTGCATAATGGAAATGAGAAGTCAAGATGTACCAAAAAGATTTTTTTTTTGTAGAGGGTTTGTGTAGTTTAAGTGATTTTTCCTTTCTTGTTAGTGAGACACAAATCATTAAGATCAAAAGTAGACTATATTAAATAAAAAAAGTAATAGAAATCCAGGCTCTAAAGCACAATAGTTCAATTATTGAAATGTATGTCCTTTGAGGAAAATAAAACAGAAGCTCTAAGTCGATGTATGGTCTATAGAAACTGCAGTCAGTCAAGCTTTGCTGAAGCGAAAGAAATTAAACTAAAAGTATGTGATAAAAAGAAAAGAATACAAGGAAGGGAAAGACCCAAGACATTGAGTACTTGGAAATAGGAAAGGATGAAAACCATCTAAAAAACTTGTCCAGAAATAAGAAATGAGATTGGAGAAGAAAAGAACAGTAAGAAATTATATTTTATTAGAATGCACAAAACTAGATAGGATGACGTTTTCTTTCCAGTTTCTTTCTGTTTTATTTTACCAATATTCTGATAGTTGAATAATTCCTCCCTCCTGCTCCCAGCAAAAACTCATCTTTTTTTTTTCCTGTACTGAAAATGGGAGCCTCTGTCTAACTGTATCCTGATACGGTCTTCAGCCTTGCAGGTACAAACCTATTTGTCCACTGAAAACGGCTAAGGGTGATGTCATCTCAGTCTTTGTTGGTGAGGTAGGTGTTTGGTAAGTGGAGGGTGAGTAATGTTATTTGTGGAACTGGGAGCTGGAGTGAATTGAAGAGAAAATTAATTGATTCTTTCAGGGAGAAAATGACTGAAGCACCATACTGAACGTGCTGTGGAAAAAGAGGTGCTCTGTTCTAAGGTCTACATAATTCTTGCAGTGGGTTGTAGTCACTGATGAATACGTTAGTCTGTATTTTTCAATTTGCTGAGATGTCTGTGGATAAGCAAGATTTCTAATTAAATCACGTTCTGAAAAGGAGTTAAAACATTCAAAATGTAATGTGAAAAGGATGTATGTTTTTAAAATACCGCAGGCACTACAGCACATTATAATAGGCAAAAAATATTCAGTATTACATGGGGCGCTTGTGGACATTTTTTTTTTCTGTGTAAATCAAAGCCACCAATTAAAATAAAGGGTCTTGGTTACTTTTTATAAGCATTACACTAATAGCAAGCCCAGTCATATTTTTGTATAGCCAGCATTCATAGTGCCGTTCTGGGGAGGAGGTTTCTGTTAAAATAGTGGAATACAGGTCCATAATCTAGCATAAGTTTGGTTTTTGTAATCTAAATTTAGACTGTGTTTAAAACTTTAGAGGTTGTGATCAGCTGCTTCAAATCTGAAGTCAGAAGAAAAAAAATGCAATATGTATAAGTGATGTAATATAAAAGGGATTTTGTAAGTGTCTCTTCAAATTAAATATGCTGAAGAACTGTGTGAGAAGTGTTTGAAAAATGCCTAAAGCATTTGGAAACCGTTTTGGCTATTGCCAAAATGGTATTAAATTTGAAAGTCAACAGTGAGGATTTTCACTGGTGGTAGAACTTTCAAAGGGCAATCTCAAAGTCAAAATCTATTTTCCTATGCAGCCTTTTAATCAGATTAACCAGCCCCCTCCCCACCCTGCACCTTGCATTTTGGTGTATTGGCTTTTTCATTCTGTGTCTTGGTTACTCCATATTAGTATGGGGAAGTAATTTTGATTTGTGGTGTAGACATTAAAATACTTGCCTGCATATGTTTTTTGTTTTGTAATTATACTTGAATTCAGTACATTCTGTATCATGTCTGGAAGTTGTAATTACTCAGTAAAATGTTACATAGCCAGTAAGGGTTGTGTTCTGTTAATTTAAGCAATTTTATATGCATTGGAAAAGTAAGCAATAATACTGGCTTTAGGCAGCTGATGATTCACTATATTTCTGAATTCAAATTGCATATAACTATTTTATGGATGCAAAACAAAGGTTCTATCCATCTATTTGTACTAGTTATTCAATTTGCCTTTGTGATGCTGGCACACACTGTTCAATAGCATGCACTCGGTGAGGGAGCAACCTGCCCAGGCCGGCCAAGCTCTATTTATTAGTTCTCAGAACCTCACTGGCAGCTCCACCTTTCATCCCATTCACCCCCTGCCCTCAAAGAGGGCGGTTCCTTCCCCAATACTGAGAAAGCTCTTTCTGCCTGCCTCAGAGGCCCCATTGGCCCTGTGTCCAGTTTAGACTACCTGTCCTGATCCAGATGTAAGGATGATGTGAAGAAAGGTAGTACTACAGATGGGTTGCATGTCTGTGTATAGTTGGGTTTATGTGTTAGACTTGCATAGTAACCATAGTTTCACAATCCCAGCAAAGCTGTCCAAGCCTCTTAAGAAAAAGCTTGAAATTAGTCAGCTTAGAAAGGATTTAATGTACTGTCTGGTACACTTAAGTGCCACTTTTTATCACTAATACCAATAAAACTGCTTATTTATCCAGTTATGGGAAGAACTGTTTCTAACTAGGCTGAAAAAATTTTATGTGGTTGGAAAGAAGAGTCAAAAATGCCAGAAGCTTGGGTGATGAAATGGAGAAACTTGAAAAACTAGAGTTTTTGTCTGTATGGTATCAGATACCAGAAATAAAGTGGTCAAGAACATATTGCAGGAAAGATTTTGGCTCTGCAGCATATGTCCTGATTGCTAAGGATGTTTCATTTCATAGTTGAGAGACTCTCTTTCTCAAGAGAAGTTTGTTGGTTTTGTATGGTTTTGTTGCGGTTTTTTTTCTCTAATGAACCAAATGGCACAAGATCCGCCTGAGCAGAGAAGTGACAGACTTGAGGGCCTTGTCTCTTGTCTATTTGAGGTCAAGTTCAAACACTGTCTTTTGGGCTGTCTGAATAACCAAGCAAGTGGTCTCAGCCACTTTGGAAGAGGGAGAGAGCTCTGTCTTTTCACATGATGTAACCTGGAATCTTCAAAAGCCTTTCTTTATTTGCTGTCTGTGGCCTTAATTGAAAGGCCATTCCTAAATAGTTGTGTTAAATGGGGGCTAATGGGTTGAAGTGGGATCTTGCAGTCAGCTGGTTGAGGTGATCTTAAGAGTCCTGTTCAAGAATGAGTTTTGTCTGTCTTTGCAAATATTTTATGAGAGACTTATTAAAAGATATGAAAAGTAAACCTTCCTTTAGCGTTTGAATTAAACTTTTTTTGAAAACCTTAGGAAAAGGGACATAATTTCTGCTTTCACAGAAGTTGTGCCAGCTCAGCTCCTAGTAAATTACGTGTATTGATTTACCCAAGCTCTCAGTGACTTTTTTTTTTTTTTTTAAATTTAGACTTCTTCACATCTGATGCTGAATTGGGGCTTAGTAAGATCTTTTCTAGGTTCTCTTTCTGGCACTTGAGGTGACTTAAATTTCACTGCTCTAGTATAAACTGATATTCAGTCTTTTAGAGAAGTATTTTTTTTTTCCCCAAATACTGATCGAACAGCAGTTTACCATTAAATCAGGCTACTCTGGATACACAAAGCATTAAGTTTAGGGTTTAAACGTGGGAGTTTTATTTTCCTCTAAGGCAGTCATAAAGAAAATCCATCTTGCATTTGATGCACATAAAACGGTTAATATATGAACCTCTGTCTCTGCATGCTGTAATTGTATGTAGGTGTCTTTGGCTGCAGATTTGTACCTTACTGATCATCTTTCTCATGAAAGACAACTTTCTCAGCATCTCCTAATGAATCTGGACAACTTGGAAACCTTGATGCGAGAAAGACTTTCCAGTAAGGCTGTGGCTTTAAACCATTCTGCTCCTTTCCCTTTATGCTTTGCACTGATTTCATTGGTTCTGACCTTCACTGTAGAACTTCAGTTTCCAGGTGGTTCAAAACAGGGGTTTTAGGTGGAGAAGGCTCATTCCAAAATCTGTGTTCCAGGAGCTCCATCTGCTCAGTAGGTAATTGGACACTTCTGCATCGAGGGAGATGTGCGTGATACTCTGACTAGCATTTGGTGGGTTTACGAATGTGCCAAGGTCAACTTTTTTCTTGGAAATGTCTCACCCTGGAACAGTCTTCCTGATGCTGTGGATGGGAAAGATACCCCAGGTGTTTCCTTGACATTCCGTTTGTCAAGAGACTGTGTTGGAACTGCTTGCTGCTCTGCTTCTTTGGATTATCCTTTAGCAAATAAAAAATCCCTCTTTCCATCAGTTTAATAAGTAGTTAAGGTTTTGGCTCTTTGAGGTTCTCGCATCATTTTGTGAGAAGAATTTCAGTTTTTCAATCACATTACTACAAGGCATTTTTGAAAGGTTTAATTAGACTTTTTCTGCTGTACTATTGACCCTGTTCCTAAATGGGAACTAAATTTAATATTAACTTTTCTAATGGGAAACTACTTTGAGTCATTAGCAAACCTGTTTCTTTCCATTTTCCCACAAAGACAGCCTAGGTTGAGGCAATTATATCTGTCAGATGAGTGGGAAAGTTTAAAGCATTTTTAAGGACAAAACGGTTTTTTAGCTTTTTCCCAACATTGTTGTATAAATTTATGTCAGATTTTTTTCTCTTGACTTAGCTAATTAATCTGCTGGTATGACTTTTTTTTTTCCTTGATATGATACATTTGCAGTAGAAGCTGCTTTTATACTTCAGATATTAAAGGGTCTGTGGAGGAGGGTTTTTGTATTCATAGGGCAAGGTCACATACTGAGATCTGCCAGCTATTCCAAGGGACTCCCTGGTACAGCAGGGAAGGTTTATCCCTGGAGAGCTGTTTATGTATGAACTTGCTAGGAAATAACCAAGACAGAGCCTCTGATTTAAATAGGCCCCACTCAAGGAGTGGTCAGGTCACATCAGTGATGTTGGTTTGCTCTATCAATAACTAAGATTTATATGATTGTCGCCTGGAGCTGTATTCACACTTGCCTCATGCTGAAGCACTTGGGGACTGTTTGTAGTTACTGATGGTGCAGATGAGCGTAAGTAAGAGTCAGGTAGGGAAAGATGAGTTCTTTTTGAGATTATGTGCATGTTTCCAAACAGAAACCGACTTTGCAAGTCGGTACACATCGTGGTGTTGTCCATGCTGCATATGAGCCAGTGGCAATCTGCTGGCTTCAGTCAGTGCCTCAGCAGAGGGAAGGAGGCAGAGAAAACCCTGCCTAGCTGAACTCTTGAGGACAAGATTTTGCAACGTGAGTAATCTTATTAAAATAAGATTACAAACACTCTAATAATATGAGATTGCACATGAGCTTGTTCAAAGCAAATGAGGTTAAAACTAAATACCTTCATACGCATGAAGTTCAATGTCTGACTTGGACCTTAAAGTTCTCTTCAGGGACATCTTGTGCCTCAGCAGGGACATAACTGCCAGCACGGGCCATGCTTCTGAGGGCACCAGCACTGTTGCACAGCAGGAGCACAGTTTAGCCATTGCCTTACCAGTATGTTTAACAGGTTATTAGGTGAAGAGTGAATTACACTCCCCATCTGTGTGGTGCTTGTTCCACTGCAGTTACTTCCCAGGCTGGCTTCTTTCCCATCCCAGGTACCTCTTACACCCCTTCTCTCTGCCTGCCCAGCCCCAGGCACTACCTCTCATGCTTATCCCCTTCCATACACTCTGCTCTTAGACCTAATGTCCCTTTTTGAGTTTCATAAACCCAATTGCTGCCTCTGGTTCCCTACTTATGTACTCTTCTTCCCTGCCAGCTTTCCCTGCTGGGTTCCTGCCTGTACTGCTCCTTCACCCTGTTTGGTTTACACACAGCCCATCCCTTTTCCCTCCTGCCTCCAGATCTACCCTCACATTTCCAGCCATTGTCCAAAAGTTTGGGGAGACAAAGTTTTTCAAAGAGAAGCTAATTATAATATTTTGCAGATGGATTAATACAGGTTTTTTACCTCCGTTTCTCAGAGTTACCTGAAATTATTTTGGTGGGGGATTAGTAAACTCTTTTCACTAATTGTGATTTTCACCAAAAAAATGCAGTAGGCTGAAGCCCCTGAAAATACTTGCCCAACCCCAGTTAATTTTACAGCATTACAGGCACCCGAAAGTGTTGTTTTATAATGGCACTATTTAGTAACCATTTCAAATGGCTGACACCAGCCTGTGGGCAGGCCTGTCTGGCTCCACAGCCCAGCAGCAGTGGTTTGCTGTGGTGAATGTTTGTCACTGTAATTCCTCTACAAATTATCTGGAGCCAGGATTTTCTAAAGCGTTTAAGAGAACAGGAGACATTCAGCCATCAATGGATTCTGAATTAAAATGGGATTTAAACGTCACTGCTTGAAAATCCAGGTTTTAAGATTGCAGATGGGTACTTCCTTTGAGCAGTCTTTCTATTTAACCAGCACATAAATCTGTGTGGTTGTATATTGAGGTGAAAATGATTTATATTATATTCATACTTGAATTCTTCATAATCTTTCACTGTGGTTTTTGGTGCTTCATATCAAACAAGCATTTAATGCAGAAGAAAATGTTCTAGCACTTTATATAAATCTAAAACTTTTAATATATATTTATAGTGAGACCCAGGTGTCATGGCTGTCACACTGACACAATATTGCCTCTAGAGAAAGAGAGAGACATGTTAACCAGAGACTAACTTTTATTGTGCATTTTTATGCAACAGAACAAATGGAACTGGAGGTATGTAGTAATAAAACCAATATTCAAATTAGAATTAACACTTGAAATAGTAAACTGTAGGTAACAAATGTCTTTATAATTAAAAAATATTGACTGTTTAAAAAATTCTCTAAGATTTTATATTCTTTAAAAGAAATGTGTGTTGCCACATAGAAAACAATTCACACATCCTATAGAAATTGTCACAAAAACCTTACTAGTCTATATTACACTATGCACTTTTCTTTTGTACAATATCTGATAAAGGTCTATCCTTAACCTGTACTTACTCTACACAGTACAATCATCATTAGAAAGTATTCATAGAATTAACTACACCATAACAATAAAAATATCAGGATTAATGTCTTTTTTTTAATCACAGTTTCTCCACAAATATTTGTCATAGAAAATATAGCGAAGGCATGTTGGCACAGATGGGCGTGCGGTGCTGCTACACAAAGTTTGAGAGAAGGCAGATACATAAATGACAGTAAGATTAAAGCGTATGGAAGGATAAGACAAGAATCTCTATCCTCCTGGGACTTTCTGGAGTGACATGACAGATAGCAGTTTCCTTCTGTCGCTGGGAAGGGATGTGCTGGCTTATAAAGCACACTGCCTAAATATGGATATCTCCCTCTGCAAGGGCTTATGTGCTATCTATTATTTCAGGTCCCATATCTAACATATTGCAGATATTTAGATGCTTCAATGTGTATGAATTTATAACACCTAATGAACAAATTAACTGGAATAAGATGATGTGCAAGGTTTGGGGTTTTCAAAATTAAATGTGTGGGTCAAGTGGCCATGATGGCAATTAAAAACAAAGACAACTGACAAAAGTTTTAATACTCTGTTATTTTAAAACCAAACATGAACAACAATATGAGCTGGTGTCTGTTAATGCCTGTCTGTGACCATGATTCATGTCACTGGCCAGTGCACATAAGCAATTGAGGACAAAATTTTGTTCATAAAGAAAAGTCCAAACCTGCAAAGCCATTTCTACTGCCAAAGTGGCTTTCAGGGTGAAATTATACTTTTGGTTATTTTGCACAATGAGAGTAGAGGATTGTGAGTGGTTCCAGGATGCTGGCTATGCTTTTTACACTAAAAATAAAGCTAGGCTTACTAGTTACTTCAGCAAATCTTTCAGTTAGTTAGTGAGAGGTCTGTCCAGTTCGGTAATTCTGTTCTGTGACTCTTAAAAAGCGTTTATATCCTAAACATCATACAATTAAGCATCTGAAAGGAAACCATCACAATGTTTACAAAAATACAGCATGATACATATCGCTGTGGACAAATTTACAGTATAATGTTGACTCACACGTTCTGACATGTTTTACCAAATAGTTCTGGCATGTGTCACCACATTAAACATAGACCAGCAAGACTTACACCATCTGAGCAATGTAACATCTTCTATTATAGTTCTTTTAAAAAAAGTGTAAGTTCAACACCGAAAAGCTACTATAGGATATCTGTACTGTGACATTTCTATACACTGAGTTTCTCCTCCAGAGGCCACCACATGCTGTGACTGCTCCAAGAAAGTCACCTCCTGCCTGTAATGAGGGAATGCTGTTCTAAACCCCTTGGTCTAGTGAGGTCCTGTGTGACTTAACTGCTAGTTGACTTCTAGAAAATAAATTAGTTATTTTGGGGCCAGTGAGTGCCTTTCAACCCCCTTTTTAAAAAATCACCAAAATTAAAGTGAACCGAGAGGTACTGGACATTTGAGGACCTAAAGCATATGGGGGCTGAGCAAAGTCCTCTTTATGGCAGTGCACAGTGAGCTTGTGTCCCGAGATACCCCATGGGCCAGGAGAGACCAGTCACAACCATAGGCAAAGAGGAGGCAGAGGGCAGGAAGGAACTCCTGTGTGGGTGAGCTGAACTTTGAGGGACTTCCTGAGCCCTGCAGCCAGGCTGGGCCTTGAGGAGCGCTGCACGCCAGAGAGCCCTTCCTGGTCTCTGAGGAAGGGGCCGGGTGCCTCCTGCCTTGCCCGGTGCAGGGGGAGAAGGTCGGGAAGGGGAGGAGAAGGGTAAAAGGAGCCATTAGTAGTAGCTACGCTTGTGGCTTGCACAAGGCGGTGAGGAAAGCTGGGGAGCATGAGAGACGCGTTCAGGAGAGTCAGCGCCGATGAGGTAGCACTAAGGATGGTCAAAAGTGAAGTGAGCTTGCTTTCCCAAAAACAGTTCCCTGTACCTGCCGGTGGGGAAATATTGCCTCAGGAAGAGCTGGTTCAGGCTGTGGAGGATGCCAACACTGGCCTGAAGTAACACAAAGGTAAGGAGATGGAAACACCCTGATGTGGAAAAGAAAGGGCATCATTTCTTTGGCATTGCATATTTCTGGCGTGGATCAATTTAGAGGGATAGTGAACTCCTAAACCTTTAAAATTAAACTTCTTTTGTGGATTGACTTTTGTTTTTAAAGCTAGTATCTGCTTCCAATGTTGTGCACCACTGTGATTCTGCTCCAACAGCTCTTTTCTTATAGCTCTCAGTCTGGATCCCATGTCCACTTACTACAGAACACTAAACCAGGTTCTTCTTGCCCAACCCCTCCCTGAATGCAAAACTGAGCAAAACCAGCACATTGTCTCACCTCTTTGAAGGAACAGATATAGAACACAAATGAAAGTGAAAACAAGAAAAGGCAATTTAAAGCCTCTAAAGCTACATAATATGGCTGCAGAATAGGAACAGACAAAGGAAAATCTGTCTTCTGAAATGGCAATTTGTTTTTAGCAATCTTGTTTTAATGAAAACTGTCATGATCAACTCTAATCCTCTAGAAATCTAGATAAATATACTGTCTGTCTGATATACAATGCAATTTTTATCTCTTAGAGGTGCCTGTTATTGTTCTGGGTCTTTGAAGGATTCTGCTGTTGGCGAGTGCTTCTGTTTTACTCGGGAAGCTTAATTTCCTGACAGAGTTGGCTAAGAAAGTCCCTGGATTTTCTATCTTGTGTGGTATTTTAAGGTAGCATTTATAATTACGTTCTTTTCTGTTAGCAAATGGGAAACCACTCTTATTTTTTGTTGTAAGTGTGCAGACTTGTACTTAAATCTTCTTGTCAGGGAAAGCAAATAGCACCCAGCTCTTCTGAGTCCAGGCTGGGATTGTTATCAATAAGCTGAAGAGATAGTAGCTGCTGTTTCTTTCGACATTTTTAGAGTTTTTAAATGACCTTCCCTCTACAACTGGATGAAATGAACTGCACGTTCCCTTTGAGTGTGCTATGAAGGATTTGGAAATAATAGGCACTGAAAAGTCCCATAAAGCAGGTCTTGAAATGGATTTCTTTCTGTTAACTGGGATATGGTAGGATGGAGAAGCTGAAATGTATGCAGTATGTGTTCAAACATGCTTTGGACTCCTAAATGACAGCAGGGTTAAGTATGTTTAACAAACAGTCTCTCCTAAATTAAGTGGTTGCTACTGTTGTATGACATGGTTCTCACTGCCATCAATCTCCAGATGCATCTTGCATACCTCTATTGAAGACTTCGTCCTGTGATCCGGGGTGGTCAGTCCCTTCGTAGTACGAGTTGCCATTGTGAAGGAAAGTCCCCACGGCACGGCCCTGGCGTGCGTGTCCCACTGCGTCACTGAACACCTTGTTTATTTGCTCTTCAGATGGCATCCACCAGTCAGGGTTGGAGGTACAGTGCATCCTAATGAACTCTGCAGGAAAACATGCAAGGATAAAAAGCAACTTGTCTTTGCAGCATCTGGTACTGCCCAGGCATCAAAAGCTCATGGGAAATAAGAAAGGAGGTATTGCTGCTCTACTTAAGCAGAAGTAAAGCCTTATGGGGGATGCCATGATAATGCCATTTGGACCTATTTTATTTCTGCACAAGTCTGTTTCTCCACATGCAGTGTACATTGTTACACTTGAGCTACCTTGGTGACTCATGGGACCTGGATATAAAATCCCTTCTTGTGGAAATACAAAGAACTAATTCGAAGTGAAGGCTGTGATTTAGCATGTGCAATACGGAAGCTAACACGAGCCAGGACGTATTTAATTTGAAACCTGTTGGTGTCTATACCTCAAGGTGACTGCTGTTGGATCTTTCTGACCTCCCTCTGCTGGCTCCTTCAGCACCTGCAACCTGCAGGAGCCCCCAGCCTGCTGGAAAATGTCACTGCCATTATTTCAGTTTGGTGCTCCTTTCTGTTTGGGGTATCTTTCCTTTTTAAGTTCTGCTATTTTCATATCCCTGTATTTTAAACCTATTTTTTCGGAGACTAATTTGGCCTTAGAAATACCTAAATGAGATCAGAGGGCTGGTTTGGGGAGCCTTGCAATAGTTTTCAATGCAGGAGAAAACGAATTGTACTGCATGTATTTTAGCTATTTAAATAGCTGCTGCTTCCACATACAGCTATTTGTATGTGATGATTACATTTTTTATAATTTATTTTTCAGATTCTTTGACATGCTATATGCTAGACTTGCAGAAGGTGCCTTGCCAGTTCTGGAGCTGTAACTGCTAGACATAGCTCAAATAGGTGTATTTGGACTTTGAAACATCCAAATATGATTTTAAATGTGAGGGCACCTTATTAGAGATATTGGATACACTGTACCTCATATGGGAACTGGGCTGCTTATTTATTCTGTAACATTAGTTATTCCCTCATGCAGTATTGTGTGTCCCAGGATATTTTTAAATTCTATTTTCTACTGTTGACAAGCACAATAAGTGGTGTAAGGTAACTTCATTACTGTCACCACATCTCCAGACAGGGAATGCTGTGCTTTTACGTGAGTTCCTGTGCCTGCAAGGTATCTCATCTGTTGGACAATTAGGATGTGATTTTTGCATAGCTCCTTCGGCAGTGTGTCTACAAAAGTGATAGCGATCTCTGTTTTAAATTCATTTCCCTGGAAATCCACACAGGCAACAGTAATTCCTACCTAGTTATGTTCACATGTGCCCCCACAGACTCATCTTTTTCTCAGAGAAATGGTTACCACGTAAAGGAGTAATGCTATAATTTAAGCATGCCAGGATGTTTTAAAACTGGTTCCAGACACCAGTCAGTTGTAGGAATATATTAAAAAATGTTTATATATATTTAAACTACTCTGAGTCCAGAAAGAGAACCAATTTGAACTCCCTGCTGTGGTGGAAAGCCATAATTAGCTGGGTTGAGAATTAGTCAGACACTTGTTACCTTGGCTTGTAAATGAGTAGGAGCTAGTGGCCAACTCTCAGCACTGGAGAAAGTTGTCGTTCCCACCCACACATGAAAACCCGAAGGGAGAGCTGTCTACTCTGCTTTCTTAGCTGGTCATTAAATACTGCATGTTTTGGCTTCCTCCTCAACCTTCTGAATATTAAAGAAACTACCCTTTCTCTTTCTCCCAAGGAGTGCTCCCCATATTCTGTGTGTTCAGGACCTCAGAAAAGAGAGTGGCCACAAGCAAAATTCCATGTACGGATGAATTTACCATTAGTCTTGGGAGGCAGGTGAGAGAAAGGGCAAGAAAAGGGTATCAACGCTCTGCTTGTGCGAAAATTATGAGGTGATACTTAAAGTAACTGAGTAAATGCTAAAGCACTTGTATCCAGCCTTCACTTTCCAGGAGAACTTCTGGGCCCCTGAATCTCTCTCTAGACCTCTGCAGCATGATGTGCAATGGACTTGCCCTTCAATTAAGCTCTGACAGAGTTCTGGTAGAGTATCATACAGCAGGTTAAAAGATTCCTTTGTAGTACAAAAAGAGCCTGTTTGCCTAATTTGTCTGTAAAATCTGAGTTCGTTACCTGGTTACATCAATGTAGCCTAACTGCAAGTCTTATCTACTTAGCCTTGTTGGATTCTTCTACCCTAAATGGGAAGAGGTGCCATCTGATGTATACAACCACTTTGGACTCCAGTTGAATGAGTAAAGATATTTTTATCACTGACTGACCACAATACAGCTTTTTTCATTGCATTGATTAGTAACACATTACTGAGGTTAGTTCAACCAAAATTTCATGTATCTATACTATAAAGTTAACTATGAGTTAATTAAAGAAATAATAAGCTTATGCATCTATACAATGCAGATGTTGATACTAAAACCATATTTTTACTTTGGCTTTAAAAAGTCCTGTTTTGTATGTTTCATTATAAAGCTTGGTACCAGCCTTTTCAAACAATTTTAGGAAACCAAAGTACACAACATTCTTTTCAATCTGTACCCCTTCTGTGCAATATCCTCACTCTCTGACACTGTGAAATGCTTGCAAAACTCCCCTCCCTTTTCAAGCTAAACATGGGGGAAAGTTGTTCCCTAACATTTTCAGGCAATGTTGCATCAGTATGCCAAAAAAGAAGCTTAATTCTTGACAACACACTTGTGTACTTTGTAGTTAATTAACCTGCAGATGTTCTTGACCCTAGAAGATGTTTTAAAACCTCTGAAACTCCGCTTCTAACTCCAGTGATGCACCATGTTCTTGTGCATCATACCCTTAACTAGACATTAGACTGTAACTATTCCTTTGGTTAGTTTTGCTGTGTATCAGTGTTAACAAATGACCTGAATTTATTACAAAAGCATGTAACCAGGATTGTCTGGTTTTGCCTCACTGCTTTTTAAAGTGTATTAGTGTCATGTACCCTTGCATTTGTCTCCTCTCTTAAATAAGCAGCCTCGTTTTTTCCCATCAAAAATACCCAAAACACATATATTATACATACATACATACTTGTATGTATGTATGAAAAAAAAGTGGAGGGTTTCTGGGTGCTTGTCACCTGCCTGTGAAACCCCTTCTAGTTCTGCAACTGTCAGCCAAATGCTTCTACTGAGCCAGAGCCAATGTGGTGAAATGAGATCACATATGGTGGACACTGAGCGAAAAGATGCAGTACCTCTGAGACATGTTACTTTAACTGGATCCAGAGGACGTCTTTCAGGACCTGTCTCTCCTGACTGCACTGACCTTTTCCTTTTTCCAAGGCCGCATGAGTACTTAAGCTCATCGGTTGTGAAAACAAATCTGATGAGATAGCGAAGGAGCCGTCGTCCATCTTTCTTGGAAGAATTTACAGCCTCATCCCACTGTTTACTAGTGATGTAGACAGGGTAGTTGTTCAGCAACTGCTTACTCCCCTGAAAAAGTGAAATATTTCTGTTGCTTATTTTACAAGGCAAATAAGTGAAGATGTCAGTTGCAATAAAAGACACATTTTTAACTATCTGTGATACTGACAGTGAAACACAACCCAAAGTGAACAGGTAATTGCTCTTACAGAGAATGCGTACTTCTAAAATTACATTTCCATTTTCTAGAACTCAAATTGGGTGAGGTATGATGAATACATTTTGAGAGGTGTAGCTATTGATAATTTCCACTTTCACAAGCAGGTTAAAAAGAGTTAAGAATCAGCGATTGGGCATACTATATAAGTGCAATGTTTCTTCTTAATATGTTAAAATGCATAAAAAGGGTCTTTGAAGAGTGTGATCAAATGGATTGCTTCATCGCTGCTGATAGTTTCCTTCAGAGGCGACTCTTTTGGTCTATTTTTATAATAAATTTATTACTTCTGTAGAACACACCTGAAACTTGACAGCAATTATGTTACTGTGAAAAATGTAAAGAAAATAAATAAAGGAACTATGAAACTAAAAGCTTCATTATTATTAATGAATGCTGTATTAACTCAAATTACAGCTTTACAGAAATGCCACTGTGTCAGCTGGAAAGAAATTTTGCTTTTAACCTTCATAATTTGTGTGCTTCAATATTCCTACATTAAATGAATGCTGTGGGACTAATTATGGGGATTCCTGTAATCCACACACATTTATTAGCCCTCTTAAGTCAACTGTACCCAAATTGTATTTAATTCTTGTTGCCCATAAAATGCTATAGTTCAGGATTACCCAATTAATGTAAGATGGTACTGTTAATATACTTGAAATACTTGAAGTACACAATAAAAACCCAAACCACACCCTCCTAGAGACTCATTCACTTTTACAGCTGCACCTCTTTATCGAAACACATAAATCTGGAAGCCCAATTAGTAAACTCTTTGTGCAGCCCCCAGGTTCGACAGGAGCTTGCAGTGAGCTGGAGAAACGCAGGTCTGACGCTCAGCGAGGCAGCCACATGCCGCACTAGTGGGCAACTGCTGCAAAGTTCTCACTTCCAGGCCTTTGACAGCTGAAAAGTATTTTAAGGACTACCCTTGCCTTCTTTCATATATCTATCATAGCATCCTGGGAGACAGCTTGAGAGCATCTTGGAAGTTTTTCCTCAGGTATTTGCTTTTAATTTTTTTGCAAGCTTGATAAATGTATGGAAGATTGAATTTAGTGAAGATCATTCTGAGATTATCATTAGATAATCTGTATGATCTAGAGTACCACCATCTCCCAGTGGGGTTAGCATCACTGGGAGCTCAGCCTGTGTGATTGTCTGCTACTTGTTTGCCTTGCTGCAAGCTGCTGCCAAAGACAGCTATGGACAAACCCAAAACTCTGCAAAGGAAGCCAAAATGTAAGGGAAGAGATGGGCTTTGTCTGTCTGAAGGGCCACTCTCCCCCACACATCTCAACACTTCACTCACTCCCTTGTAGCTGTAAATTCAAGCATGTAACCCCTAAGAGAAAGACCCTTCACTTAGAGTCTAGCCCTGTTATAATTTGGGGCTTTCTCTTTACCCTTTGTTATCTCCTCACATCACTGCAAACAGGTCAGGGTCAATTCCTCCCCCTCCATTCATGATACAGGCAGCTGCTTTTGTTTTTGCCCAGTACATGAACCCCTGGGAAGCCAGTAATAAGTCTGAAGAGCTCTGCCAGGAAGTACATTACAACCCACCCAGTCCAGCTTCTTGTCCTCTTCCAACATGGTGCAGGGGCTGAGGAAGGAAGAAGAGCAGAGGGGCAGCATGGAAAGCTCTTTGGAGGTAATATATCCTTATGCTGAAGTAACTGTGACTGCTCTGTCCCAGGGGGAGCTGACATGAGTACTTCCTTGGCTTCTTTTACTACATCAGTACAAAGGACCATGTGATCCTCATGTTGATCCTTTATTTTTTTTTCAGCAGCTAGCTTCACATCCCTTTTACATAAAGTCAATTATTTTCCTACCTTAGATTTCTGAGACCTATTTTTTTCCTATTAAAAAAACATTTTAGTGAAGCAAGGACCGTTCTTACTGATACCACTGCAAAGTATAAGCTGCAGGTAACTGTAGGCACTGCCTTGTTTTTAAGCCCTGCCAGGCCTGGCTTATGCAATGCAAGCCCATAATGGCACAGGGTAAGGCTCCAGGCTCACTTGTGTGCCTTAAGGACAGATGCTCATGTGTGGCTTTGCTAAGCAGCAAGCTATCCTAGAAATTATTCTGTGTTTATATGTATAGCAGTGATGAAAATACGGTGCAGAAAGGCACAACATCTAGATTTCATGAGAGATCACATTGCTATTAACTGAGGAGAGGGTAATAAATTTTGTGTACCGTCCTCAGCCTCAATTTTATAACACTTCTCTCGTTTCCCCTGGAACTTGGGATATTTTTCCTCATTCTTCTCCAAGGCATGATATAGTGCTATGCTACTCTCTTAAACAGTTACTGGATTCCTGCTACAGACACACTTTCACTGCTTCCTCAGAAAGTAAAGCACTTCTGGGCAAAACATTCTCGGTAAATATATGATGTGGTTTGGTGTGTCCAGCAGACATTAAACTACAACAAATATAAAAACTCCCAGAAATGAAATAAGCAGACTCTGAAGGAAGAACTAAAATACAAATGTATCTCAGCTTGTACTTGTACATGATTAAGTTTATGAATAAAAGATTAATATCTGTGTGTTTAATTGAATAAAAAATTCTGTCACACTATGACAAGCTATTCCTTGTGGGACATTAGAGAACAGCCTCAGTTTTTACAGTATTTGAAAATTTTAGTTAAGCAAAAGAGCATTAAAAAAAGGAAAATTAATCCTTGGAATATCCTTGAATGATAACAGCTAGTGATAAATATAAATATGTACATATCAATTTGCACAGGATAAAACTGAATGGAGGAGCAAAGTGATACACACCTTGAACTGCTGCATGCCACGTGCAGCCACTCTCAGTCACCCAGCTACAGCTGTCACCAGGCTAGCCCTAGCCTAAATTCTACCCACAAATATGGTGTTTCTGAGGAAAGAGGAGAGAAAAACTACCCAAAGCAAGGCAAGCACACCTGGTGCTGATGGAGGGAGTTACATGCTGCTCAGTGAAGTCATTCTAGATTATACTAATGATCAGTTTCCTCCATTTGGGGGATTACTGTACTTAAGAATGACAGTTTTTAACCTATTTTTTACTACTAAGTGCCTACTGCTTTATTTGCCCACATGTGTTTAATGAATTATCAAGCATAAAGAGATGTAGCTTGTTTTCACTGTACACTACCTCGGTTGGATGGTCTGTTGGCTGCGGTACCATCAGCTGGTTGTGATGCTGAAGTACGGTCTTCAGATAATCTAAAACGGTCTGGCAGGGCACTGCATGAAACAAGTTGCAATTACTGTACATTAGCTATAAAGCACAAAATAAAACAATATTAAATCAAGCAGTGTTCTTTAGTATCTGTTTTCTGTGTCTGTGAAATTTATTTCAAATAGGAAATACTTCTCATTTTGATTTGTGCAGACATTTCATTTAATAAATGTACAACAAGTGTTGTATTTCCTATACTGAGAGCTCTGAAACTACTTTTATTTTCTGCCCACTAGTTTTCAAAGGGTTTTTGTCCGAGTTTGAAATTATAATTACTACAAATACAAATTAGGTCAGCAGTAATGATAATAAGAAAAAAAATCTCTAAGTTAAGAATCCCAAACCATACAAAGAAGAAAACATTTCTTGGACCTAAATAATGCATTGATTAAAATGTAAATATGCTCAAATGTTTTTCAAACTACAGTCTGATTAAATATACTAAAGAGATTCAATGACTCGTATACTTTAATTTCTATTCCCTCCCTCCTCCCAAATTTGTTATAAAACTAGGTGTTAGGCAAATTGCCTTATTTCTCTTTTCTCTCATCCTCCCCCCTTTCCATTCCCATCACTCTCATCCATTTCAGTAGTGGTACCAACATGCTATTCCCTTCTGTTGAGGTGATAGGTTAATTAGGGATGATTCAATTATGGGTCTCTCTTAAGCAGATGCTGCCACATCCCTGATTAACTCTGGAGTATTTTTGAAATACAGTTATTTTCTCCTGAGCCTGAAACACCATAGGAGAATTAAACAGATATTAATCCAGCATTACAACTGACTGGTGCAAGACTAAGTAAGCATAGTTTTAAGGTACCTTATGACTCTCACATTTCATATGGGTTGTTTTTGTAAAGTATTCAGATTTAATCATAGCTTCAGCTCAAAACCCAGAAGAAATATTTGTGTTCCTTTTTTTTATTACAATTTCTTGGCATTTTATTATTTCTTTACACCTGAAAAAACGTGGTGTTTTGGGCTTTATCTTAAGCTGACAATCTGAAAGCAAGCACTGAAATAGCTGAGAATGTCTCAAGGTAGGATTTACAGATATTTTGCCCTCTTTCTTTGGCATTCACACCACACAGCTACTACGCCTGTCTAGGCAGCCAGGGTGCAGAACAACATTACTCTGTGCAAAACAGACCCTTTACTGAGGGGTAAGTGGAGTTACATCCAGCAGTCTGCATACAGAAGACATGCCAAGTGCCTGATATGATGAATAAATTCCTATGTTATTGCACCCCACATTGATTTCTCTGTAAAGACAACCCATCAGTGTATTTACTCCTGCTTCTGGTTTTTCACAGAGTAAGTAATTTCACTGCAGGCCATCCAAGGATGTGTTTACCTATGTTCTTCCAAAGGGATGGGGCTCAAACGAGAAGACAACAAGAAATTACTTAACCTGTTATGTCCCCAGCAGATGAAGTACAGCTCTACTTTAACTGTATGCTGCTGATAAAATGCTTTCTTAATACCAGTGAGAAACATGAAAGTACTAAAAGCTGGCCGAAGCTTATAAAAACTTCTATCTTCATAAAAGCAGTTTTGAGCACAAAATTGTATGATTTTGTTATCATTGTAGTGACTGGAGGATGCTGAGCACTTTTGACTTTAAAGCCATGACAGAGCACAGTTTGCTATTGGTACAGATAACCTCAGCCTTTCAGACACCAGGTGCTATTTGCAAATCCAGACTTCTTGGGCTGCCATATTACCCGAAGCCTAGAAAAAACCACAAAGAGGGCAGCACGAGGTGGAGAGTCAAAGCTTTGGTTTTGCTGCTGTGTCCCTCTTATGGCTCTGCAGATATTCTCTTTGCTGAGAACTGTTTCCTCCAAACCCTTCAGCAAATGTAACTTAGTAAGAGCCTGGGGGTCCTAGCTGTGAAGATGAATAATCATTTAACTCTACTAGCTTATTTATTTTGTTTATCTTTGATGTAGCTTCTACAGGGTTAACAAGATCATAGCCCCAAGGGCTCATACTCTGCATGCTTATGCAGGTATCCACTATCACAGACATCACCAACAGGGATTTGTGCTTAGTGTAAGCAGTGGGAGAGACACCAACATCGAAATAACACTTGTTATGATTTAGTAGAAAGCCTGTGGGGAGGCAGTAATTTTCCTGCCCATTAGGGAAGAAGTTTCCACAGCCTTTAGTTTCTGAAAGTGCCGGCATCTCAGAACGGACACCAGAGGTAGCAAAGTAACCCGGCCTGCAGCGAATGAAAGAGCAAGGTCTTTGCAGGAGCTGAAGGGCAAGGAGGAGGAGGGCCTATAGGGGACCTGGTGTGCCAGGAAAGGCTGGTCTGGCTAAGATGTTAAGCAGGACACATGTAGGAGGTGGCAAGTACTTGCTGTTATTGATCCAAGTTTAAGACTTTGTTGTTGTTCTAGGTGTCTGTACCTTGTAATAAGTGCTTATTCAGCACAGCTTGTCACAGCTTTCTCTGCAGAGTATCCTAATTTCTAATAAATAGTTGAACTGTGAGTGTGGTGGTCACCAACTGTGCCAATGACAAAAACCAGACTACGATGTCTCAGCCTGAGCTGCCACACAGCACAGCGACTCCCTGGACTAAATCCTCCTTGCAACAGACAGAATCAATGGGTAAAACACAGTAGAACTCAAGTCATCATCTTCCAGTGATGCAGTTTCTACCCACAGGAATATGAACCTTATTTCAAGTCTGCATTTTGTTTTCCTTCAAACTGGGTTTTACAAAATTTTTGGAAAAGAAATGGAAAATGCCTGTTACTTGTTACATACCTAGTGGTAATTTCTCCCTTTGCTAAGCTCAGCACTGACCTTCCAGAGGTGCTGGGCTCCACTAAAAGCTGAGTCCCTACACCTACTTCCATGTCTGTACAGCTGAAGGCTGTGGCTCTTTTGGCCATGCTGTACATCACTACTGAGGCAGAAAGTCACCCTGTCTTCCAAAAGCCTTTTCAGTGTACATTTCCAGGGGCTGAAACCAAGCAGAGCGATGTTCTCTGTGCCTCAACACACGTGATCGGCCAGGTCTGTCACCTCTCATCTTCCTCACTCACTGACTGTATGCTTTCCCTCATGGATTAAAGTATTAAAAGCATGGGCTGTGAACAGTTTCACAAAAAAAAATCCCTCCAGAAATTTAACTGCATATGACAATTTCCCAAAACCAGATATATTTGTACTTTTAAATCACGTTTTGTGATACAATGTTATGTAACATCCTGAATATCTGCAATATCCTCATCAACCAAACTTTTCATCTCATCAAAACCAAAATTCGGCAAGATGTTGCCAAACGTACTAATGCCATTATTCTGTTTCAGTACTCTATTAATTGAAGCTGGCATCAGCTGTGCAATTAGTTTGTCTGGGCTCAATATCAGGCCAACGAACCCACCACATCACCCAGGACATTTTCAAAAAAAAAAAAAATCAGGTAATATTTGCATCTTTCAGTCTTCTGAAGCATCCAAAATACTACAAAACATAAAGAAAAATTATGGTCAGACTTGTCTTTTTCATGTTTAGTTTACCTCCTGAAGTGAGTTATCCAAACCTCATGATTTTGAAGACAAGCTGCTTTGGTAGCAGCTGCCTAGTGCCTTTGGTAATAAGTTGATGTGCACTTAGGGATGAAATGCTGGTGTGCCCAAGCAGCTACTGCTCTTCAGCTGTCCCAACATTGGGAGGGAGTTGGGACAGGCAGCTGAGGCTGCAGTCCCATGTGAAGCTGCTGGTGAACATGTGGTAACACCCAGAGTTACAGTGGAAATGGAAAATATTTCTACCTGCTTACCATCATCATTACATTGGTGTGACTGCATCATGTTACCCTTCACAAGTACCAGAACAGAAATACTCAATGAACAGTTCCATATTATTGATAACATCTATTTCCATCTGATAATGGTCCAACACTGCTATTAGGATGTCATATTTTTCCTGTATTTTGCCAGGGAAAGAAAGCCTTCTCTAGACAATGCCCCAGATTTAATTTTAATTATTAATTTGCTACTGATCCAAACTTCTGCTTTTTATGCATCAACATTCACTTCCCCTCTAATCTTTGTTATGTTTCTAACTGTTCCTTTCCCTCTAAGCTGGTTGGTTTTGTAACCAACATTAAAATTTTCCTCCTAGATAGTCTTTTGGGGTCCTCAGTAACATGCTTTTACTGTTTCCCAATTATCACCCACACTATTTTTTTTTTCATTTTAAACCTTTGCCTCTAATAATTGTTTCCAAATTTTTATGAAGTACCAGGAACATCTCTATTATTGGTTCGAGCTGGGTTTTTGCTCATTATAAATGTTAGTGGGACACAATCACTTGCATTGGTATCTGTCAAAATCAGAACTCTCATTTATCCTCCCAAAAATGCGGCCTCCAGTGTAAAACATTCCAGGGCTGTTTATATTGCCAAAGCACAGCACTGTGAAGAGATGCTTGGGCTTGCTGTAAATAAGGCACATCTCCAAGGTAAATAAAGTGTATCCCCAACCTCTCCAGCAGCATCAGACAGTCCCGGTGAGAAGGGATGGCTCAACCCCAGCTTGGCTACGTGTCTCTGTGCAGTGGCCTCAGCCCCATAAACAGACAGCAAGAAATCCGGTTATTCTCTTCATTAATAAGATTTTGTGCTCTGTAGCTGACACTGGCTAGTATTCCTCCTGGTGTTTTGCAGAAGATGAATCCCTTAGCACTCAAGACCATTTACCTCTGACTCACCAGCGAGGAGGAGAATTGGGAAGGGTGTACATCTACATCCACCCCGCTCAGGCCAGCAGCTGTTAGCTAAGACTGGCTCAGCACTGCAATGTGTCCTCCTTCACTTGACCTTGAGCGACGCTTCTCTCCGAGTTCATTGCAGGGCATTTCTAAATTGATGCTCGACTATCAAAAAGATGTAACAAATGATAGGGAACGTGCTGACGAACCACAAGGCCGTGTGAATTTCTTATAACATTAAGGGAGATGCCTTTGCTGCCTGAGATTTGGACAAGTGTGCATGGCTTGGATTATTTTAGCTCATACAGTAATTTATTTCAATAGTCAGCTGAAAGCCAGTGAAAGCTGCATGGATGGTCCACGAAGGCAAGTTGTTTGGGATGTGATGAGCTGGAAAGACAGCAAGGGGCAAGGAGAGATGGGGGCTAGGATCTGTGGAGGAACTGATCTCAGTGCTCAAGAGCCTCCAAATTTGGATATTTGCGACTGGATGGTAAAATAAAACCAGCACCCATTTGTAGTGAAAGCATACAGCAGAAAACAAAAGAATCAACATAATATGTAGGAGGGTGTTAAAGATTTCCTAAACTGACCTACATGCCAACTGAAAACAGGAAAAGGAGAAAAATTGTAGCAAATATCCCATTACTTTTAAAATCCCTCTCAGCTGTGTTTTCCAGGCAAATTTCTATAAATCTACATCTGAAAAGCTATTGTACTTTTAATTTTCTTTTGCAATAGATTTCTTCCAGAAAAAACAGTGTTCCCCTCCCATATGCCCCTGGGATGCACACCTCTGCATAAACAACAGATTAAAAGAGATAAAACAAGGCAGCTGTGCATCTCATTTAAGTGATGCTGCCACATGCTCCTGTGGCTTTTATTTTTGTCTGTGCTCTCTCATGTTCCTTCTACTCATTAGAAGGAGCCTCCTCTTGTGATCGCTTTCCGCAGTGAAGTCTTCCCTTTGGAAGGGACATCCTCTGTAAACCCCTCTACTACACATTTCTACTGCTGGTAACCAACAGGGAAACCAAGAAGTCCCCTGTGAGGAAGGACAGGTTTGTGTCACCAAAACCCAAATGTTTACTTGCAAAGGGCAAACCAAAGTTGAGACCAGGGAGTTCATCCTTGACAGGCTGAACTGCAGCTCCCCACAAATCTCCCACCAGCTCCTGTTCCCCAAGTAGGCTAAGAAAACTGACCTCCCAAATTCTTGTGGGTTTGTATCCAGAAACATGGAGAAAACAGATAAAGCAAGCTGTGGTCTGCTGCAGCTACATGTTTCAGTAAGTTTTTGTACTCAGGTTGGTTTAGCAAAGTAAGCTGTCACCCCCAGCAGCAAGCAAAGCCGTGCTACAAATTCAAAGGGGTTCTTGTGCCAAACACTGGGTGACCGTGCTCAAGGCTCTCTCTTCTCACATTAACTTCACACTTTGAAGCTGAACAGCTGAACGAGGCCACAGATCAGACCAAAACATCCAGAACATCAAGGGAAACCAAAGAAGTGGTTAAATGTGAACATCAAGAAAAAGGACAAAAAAAAAAAGGACATGAAAAAGTGCTCATCATAACCCTTGATGGCTGCTTTATCTATACTGTGGCTGTGGCAGGCTCTTTGGAAACATGAGGCTCTGAAAGTATAAAGGAGACAGGATTTGTAGGGAAAAGTAATATCTTTTATTAGATCATCCAATAGTCAGGAAGAAGAGTCAAGCCTTGGGCACACAAAACCTCCTGGAAAACTTGTCTGACTTTTTCAATTACCTTGATATTAACTCTACCTGCAAATCCCACTTTGCTTTGGCTACTTCCAGCCACCACGAGTGCAGTCTCTATAGGTGACCAGGCCTCAACATTTGAGGGGGTTTTCCTTCCCCATCCCTCTGCTATTTGCTGGAGTACTTTTTGCTGCTGGGCTAACAAAGTAAGAATGATTATTGTATTTATCACACACTGCTTCATCTTACTTACTAATTTATGCCCTTTCACTACTTTCAGACTGATTTATCCAAAACCATGCAGCAAAGCTGGGAGCACCAGGAGACAAACCCTAACTCATGATTATAGACCACTGCCTTAACCACCTGAAAATATTTTCTCCCTTTCAGGTAAAAAAGTGTGAAAAAAACATGCCGATAATAATGAAGAATTGTTTAATATCCTCATATATTACATGGTTAAAACCCAGGTCTTATAAGCAGCTCCACAAATATGTCTTTAAATTCACTACTGGGAATGTATCACAGCCACAGTAATTTCTGTATGGAAGAAAGAGACTAGGAGACACTTTTCTCCTCATATGGATGGATTACTTTGCTTTGTTCTTGATAATCTCAAAACCTGAAAGAGCCAATGTGTTTGCCAAACTCCTTCCAGAAATTGCTTAAACTTTAATTATTTTTCAAAAGAAGACAAGATAACAGACTGAATGAAAATCTTTCTCTTCTGTTCAGTTGAATTGAAAACTGAAAATGTTTGGTTAATGTTTTTCCCTAAAAAAAAAGTATTGGGGAAACTGGACAAGTTGAAAGAAGTTAGAGTGCTCCAAACCCCAAACACTGAAATACAAATTTTTCTTCATTTATTCTACAGCTGGAACAATTAAGATTTCACACAAATTTAAGTATTGTTTCAGTCAAATCAAACGGGTATTTTTGAGAAAAAAAGATCCACTCATTCAGCAACCAAAATATATGCAATATTTTACCCATGTAATCATTTCTCTCCAGTGGTGATCTGCCAAAGAGTGATGCTAGGCTACAGGCAAAAAGATCGTACAGAACTGAAGGGCTTCTACAGCAACAGGGCAGAGTCCTGAAAACTGAAAAATCTTATTTTCTGTGTCCAAAGGCTACAGGAGTATATGTCTTCTGCAATATTTGTTAAAGAAGAAAAAAGTGTCATTGCCTTTACATCTGCTGAGAAAACACTCTTTTTCTCGGTAGTCTCTTTGTGAGCCTTGCTTTGCAAAGCTAGAGGCAGGGACGTATAGCGGCAACTATTTTTAGATCGCAAAGTCTCATGGATTTTAAAAGGGCTTTTGCATATGGAAACTAAAAAAAAAAAGAGATGCAAAGTATTTCAGGAGAAGGATAAAATGATTCATATTATACAGCAGAAGGGAGGGGCTGGTGCTTTTATATTCTGCTGGTAGAGTCGCTAGTGGGAGTCTCAGCAACTGTGGGGAGGGCATGGTGCACACCGCCACCGTCCCACAGGGTACTCTGCCAGCCTCATCCAGCAGCTCTGGACTAGCTCCCCCAAGGATGAGAAGAAAAACCACTATGTAAAAAAATCCTGCTCTTTCAGTGGCTTGATGGAGACGGTATGGCAGCATTCACGCTCATCTAGCTGCTGCCTCAGTTGCCTCTGCCGGGCTCATCGCCTTCCCTGGCCTACCGGATGCCCTGCATGAGGTGGATGAATGCTCAGGGAAGGAAGTTTGTGCTCTGAGATTACTTTGACGTGATAGATGGTGGCAGACAACACTGAAACACCATAGAGGGCTTTCTGTCTCCCTCCTGAGGCATGCAACATCTTGATGGGCAAAAGAAAAAGGCTCAGAGAACAAGCGCCTGTTTCCATACAGAGCTGGGCATTTCAAGTCACAGAAAAATTTCTGCCAGCTCTTTTGGGAGTAGAAGCTCACAGGAGCAAAATGAACAGTAGAGACAAAAATAATTAGACATTGCCTTTAGCTGATTTTTGATTAACTTTGCTCAGTGGTGGCTGTGTGACTGCCTGAGGAGCTCTGTCCTACCATGTAGTAAAACCCGAGGGAGCTTCTGTGGCTCGTAACACTTCTCCAAACATATGGGTCATTTCAGATCTATCTGGATATGTCACCAGACAGCAGCAGATGTATCTGATGATGATTATGTTGGCAGATGAAGTCCTACCTCCTTGCACAATTTTTACATTTGTCTGCTTCCTTTGGTACACTGTTAACAAGGAGTTTCATGACTCCTGGGGGGGTGTAAAATGACTATGATTATGCATGTTTATCGCTTTTAAAGGGAGATGAAGGGTAAGTATGATGACCCAGGTAAATACCGGCTGCTTAACTCAGCATTAATCCTAGCAAAATACAGGCAATCACAACGGGATTCAAATGACAAAGAACTAAAGAATATGAACATAATTAATTCCAGTCAAAATGGTCTTACGGAAAGTAGATCTTGCCAGACTAACCAGATTGTCATTCTTTGATGAGATAATAGGTTCGCTCGAAAAAGTTAGGCTGAACAATATAAGATACCTAGACGCCTGAAGGGTATTTAACTTACCACTATGAGTCAGTTGATTGCAAAAGTAGCAACACTCAACACCCAGTTGAGTCTAGCAGACTAGAACATATATAGATTAGGAACCTGCTACTGACACCTCAAATATTTGTCATTGCAGGAATCATCATTAATAGATGTGTTTTCAGAAAGGTCCAACAGGGACTAACAACAGCTTCAATACCATTCAATGTTTCTAACCAGTATAACAAAGTCAATTTAAAAACAATTAGAAAAATTCTGGATGATACAGAAATTGACAAATCAGCAACCAGTGGGCAAGTGGGACAGTCGGAACAATCTGGAACACTTAGTACATGAACACAGACAAATACAAAGTATGTACTTCTAGGAAGAAATGTGCACACAATGAGAAGCTCAGCTGCACAATGCACTAGGGAAACCATGGGTGCAAGCGAAGAGTCTATTCACCTTTGTTCAGGCTCACAGGAACATATTGCATGCATTTGCAGTGCCCAAATTTTAAAGAAATTAGCAGAAAGGGAGAAAAAAACTGCAAAGAAGGATTCAGCTCATTTGAGGAGTTTCAAACAGTTCTGTTTGCTTTGTTTATTTAAAATGGAAATTAAGTCAGCTTTCAGTCTGTAAGTACCTTCAATCAGAAGAAGTACCAAGACCTATAGAGCACTTCATTTAGTGGAGCAAAGCATAAAAGTCAATGGCTAAAAGCTGATTTCAGGCAGTCAGGCAGGGAACAAGGCACATATTTTCACCAGTGTAATTAAGCACTGGAACCAAGTGTCAGGGTAAGAGATAGAGCCGCTGCTCACCAGCGACTGGAGGCCTTCTGAGATACTGCTTGAGTCAAATACAAGTTACGCGTTAGTGAAAGTCAAAAAAATTACTGTGTTCAGTACAGGTGACTGAATGAAAGCTGTCAATCAGATTATGGACCCTACAGGATCGTTTTTGGTCTTACACACCTGAAGGTAAGACTCAACAGGAATTGGAAGTCCACAGAATTCCCTTTGTCACACAGTGTTACCAGATGATGTACTAACCACTGCTGAAACCAGTGAGAGCGCATGAGTTACGATAACTCCGTATTTTTGGGAGGGGTGAGGGAGTTGCTCCAAATTTTGTGTTTTCTTTGCACTGAACAATGCTGCCTATGGGATTTGCCAGTATCCCTATGGTCCAATGCACAGAAGAAAAACACAATGTGATATAAATAATGCATAGTACATCACTGATAGCTGGGGAGAAGAATTATGAGGACTGCTGCTTGCATTTTGCTCAGATTTTGCAACTGCCTCTACATAATGGGGCAGTAGTTGGTTACTGCCTTCTTCCTTTCTGCATAGTTAGCAGCTTTGAAGTATTTTCTCTCTTGCAGCTCATGCTATACTGTACATGCTTTTCTGCCATTCAGAGATTAGTTCAACCAACTTTTCATAGATCTACCCTAAGCACCTCAAATTCCAGTGAAAAAGGTGTAGTTTCCTAGTGTTTATACAAGTCAGAAGCATGTTGTATGCTTCTTTCCTTCGCTAAACTCCAATTTGCTTTCAGTATTACTATTTGAGGTGTATTTTTGCCTGTGCTAAAAGTTTAGAAAATACAGGTCCAAGACACTTTGTTCTTATCCCATACCATTCTTCAAGTATCTTGGCGCACCCTGGGTTAAAAGGGCATGAGAAGCTTTTCACAGAAGGGGTTTCTATTTGATTGGGGGTTTCTGTCCTTTTTCTCTCTCCCAGTGGCTCCTAGATATTGCTGAACTGGAAAAGTTGTTAGGATTTTTTTTTCAGATTTTATTTGAAGGTGAATGGGAGGAGATGTATTAATGCTTCTCACTAAGCTAGCAGGAATCTAAGAGAAACTGTTCAAGGTAAAATTCAAATTTATTTCAGGTAAAACTATGGATGCAACTTTGTTTAGTTTCCTTAAGTAACCAAAAGAAGGAGCCCCAAAAGGGAATTAGGTTTACAATGTCACTTAAATAACAAGACAGATAAAGAGTTACAAAAGCATATGTTTGAAATTACTGTAACAAACCACTGGATATTTGGAATTTGGGATTACAAGTACATCCCTACCTGAACACAGCTAACTAGTGAAGGACTCAAGATTCATATAGATGAGTATCAGCAGGTAATTTACCACTGGGCACAGCTATAGGAATTTTGGCTGGAGACAAATTCCAGTGTTTGATTACTATGACCACAACCTTAAAAAAATGACTAGAACTTGAAATAAACTATTACCCAAACTATTTTTATCACTGAATGGCAACATTATATGGCAGCGGATTATTTACCTGGAATGCTCTCCAACTTTCTACGAAGCTCCTCATTTTCTTGTTGCAATGAAATTACCTCCTGCTCTAGCTCTTGACACCGAGGGCAGTAACCTTCTTCCTCTTCCTCCTCTTCCTCCTCTGGAAGTGTAGAAGATGATGGATGACCATGAGATTCTGATGTTGCTGGAGATGTCCATCCACCTAAAGTGTGTACTGGAGAGGTTGAAAGTGGATCCACATCTGCCAAATGGCTAAAATCATTTATTGATGAGGTGTTCTGAGAAGGGAAGCTCCCAGAAAGCAAATAGTTCTGAAGGGAATCGGTAAAAACTCTCAGAAAGGCTGAGGTTTGTTGTTTCTTTTGCATATACTGCATCTCTATGTCTAAAATGTCTGACGTCTGACTATGGACCATTTTTCCGAGCTGACATTGCTCTTGTCTTTCACTGTAATTTGGGTTTTCCTGCTTTATACAAGAAATCATGGACTGAGAGTGATTGTTGTCCAGTAGTTTTCCACCACAATTTAAGAGACTTAGAACCCGGCTGCATTGTTGGGCAAAGGCATCCAGAATCATTCGACTCTCTGCAACAAAAGAAAAGATGAATCACAGAAACCTAATGCAAAGGGTTATGCCAAGGCAGCAGCTAGATGAATGTACACAACTGTTTACAGTAGCATGCATTTTATTTCTGAACACATTAAAATTATGGCTTCTGCTTTAATACTTCTGCAACACTGTGATTTAAAACAATCCTGACTTTGTTTCTATTTTCAGAGTGCCCTTGTGCCCTTGCTGTTAATCAGAAATGCATTGTGATGATAGACACTGCTTACTGACATCTTTCAGAGGGATTAAGTCAGGAAAACGGGGAAGAAAATACAAATTCCATCCGATTTTCTACAAGTAAAAGTTCAAGTAGTACTTCCAGGAAAGCCTATTTCAAGCTGCTGGAGGGCATTGTCTGTACATATTTGTAGGACTTTGCACCACACCCTCGTTCTACACCCGGTTCCTCTCCAACAAGGCTTCCAAGCTTTGTTTTTTCTCCTTTTTGTCTTTGATGCACTTGTTTGACATTGGGCACAGGACACTCCACACAACTGACCCCCAATTCTGTGGACTTTGTTTCTGTTCCTTTTGCTCTAGGTTCCAGATATGTCCAGGAAAAATTCAGAGTGATAAGCACAAACTCCTCTTCTTAAATTGAGCAAAAGCATCCTACAGGTTTGCGGGCAGGCCAGTATGGCACAGTGAAGAGTGGAGTTCTTCAAGACGCTCTGGATACAATCAGGAAACTCTGCATAGGGTTGTGCAGCAGTTTCTGGAGGCAGCAGCTCAGCTCTGGAAGTAGGATAGGGATGCCGTGCTGCACCGAGTCAGCTTTGCCTCTAATGACAGGACGTGTCATGTCTCAGGGAGCAATAGCAGCTACAAGCTAAACCTACACAGTAGGATGGCTCATTTCTGCAATGTCTACATGTATAGCTCAAGCTGCTGTAATACTTCTTGGACCCAGATAGAAAATGACCGAGATATTTATGATAGGACCTGTTAGGCTCCCCAGTAAAAACAGTGCTTTTAAAATTTTTTTTAGCTTATTCAAAGCTAAGTTCCTCTAGGTATCTAAACAGAGGGAACTAACATTTTGCATAAGAAAAAAAGACTGGTGGGTTAAAGCGCTGCCAATTTTGGAGAGCACTTCTCAGGCAGGCTTGACTTTTAGAAAGTGACAAACGCATTTACTTTTGAAAAGGCAACCTGCTACAGATGCATGAGACTAAGCACCCCAGACCTTCATTTACCTTCACTTCATCAGTAGCCTCATCACACTCATAATACATAAAGAACAGAAGCATTCAGAATTCAGGTCTTTAAGAGGCAGCACTTTTCACAGCACTTCTTCAAGATCCACAATACACCCTGTCTGCTGGAAAATCTACTTCACACTGAGGTTAGTACCGCTGGCCTGAAGAATATTTGAAACAACGCTAATTTGCATTTGCACCATCCTCCAGATCTCTGCAAAGAGGGCAGGGCTGAAGCAGCATACAAATACCTTCAGTCTCGAATGCTGCCAGAGGGGACCTCCCTGGCACAAAACCCAAGGATGTGATCTCCTGAGGACTTAACTGAAAGAACAGGAACCTGGGGCGGGCAGAGCAAGCCCAAGCCCAGTGCTGGGTCACGAGGCTGCCCAGGGCCATGCAGGGATTGCCCAGGGACTCCATGTGAAGGAGTGGAGTAGCCCTAAGACCACTTCAAGCATCCTCACCATCAGCCTCCTGTGTTTATGCGCCATACCACACTCCTGTAAATGGTTTAGACTATCGAGAGTGGATTTCTACAACACATCTTTGATCCAAAGCATTATGCAATACCCTCTGCCCACACTACAAACTCTAAAGGGCCGAAATGCACAGGCACTGCTGCCCCCTTTGCAAGTGAGTGCCAGTGAGGTGCCAGGTGCTCTGTAGTGTCCATTACCCACTGCCTTTCCTTCTCTTTTTCTACACTAACATAAGGCCAGCTGTCTTTAACCCTTACAATCAATGCCACTGCAAAACAGCACAGCACAACAGACGTAATACGAACTAAAGGAAGAGAATCCTGGTGACATGGCAACTTTCTAGCTGAGACCTGATAAACCAAAAGGAAATCAGGAAATTCAAGCATCACAAACAACCTCAAGATGTGCTTTCTTTGCCTTATTTCTTTCCACATTTCCCCTTTAAAATTATTATAGGATGATATTGACTATGACTTTGGAATCCTACTACAGAACGTTTTTTTCTTTCATTTTAATCCTATAATCTGATTCCAGACCTGAAGTCATATATACTGTTTGTATTTTAATCATTATTGTCCCTGTTCACAAAACAGTCACTTATTCTTTGCATATCCTTGTTGCATGGGGACAAGATATGAATGAAACAACTGAAAAGGAATTAGACTACTATAAAAGATGTTAGAAATTCTAATATTATGGTTTATTCTAAAAACAGCAAAAAGTAACCTGAAATTCAAATTACTAGTTTTGAAGAATACCAAAATACACATTAACATCAGTAAAAATTAATTAATTAAAACTAATTATTAGTTTTGTTTTAAAATTTAATGCATTAGACACATTCACTGTGATAATGGTTTAAAATGCAACTGAAATTTTATACAGAAATGACATTATTGATTTAATCTTCAGTATCAGATCTACTACAAGGACACAATAACAGCAATTACTGGTTTTTTTTTCTTAACTTCAACCCATACTCAAAGACATAAAAATGAGCCATGACAAAGCAGGGCTCACTTGAAAGGCTAGCCCAGAGATGCACAAATGCCTTTTTTGTGGGTACTGCTGGGCAGCAATAGTAAGGGATGCTCTCAGCACATATTCTGGAAATATCTGTCTCTGTGCTGAAGTAGGTTCTGTTTTGAAGAGACTTATACACCAGTAATGGTGCACACACCCACAGTCTGAACAACCCTAAATGAGAATGATAACTACAGTTATTTCTTATGATGGAGAAAAAAATAGAAACAAATGCTGCCCATTTAGCATATATTGTAGAAATTGGGACTTCAGCTTTTACAGACTGACTGTAATTAGAAATGCAAGCACTGTGCAGTGTCTAATCACTTAAGAAATGACAAAAAGTTGTTTCTATGTGATTACTACTGAATAAACACCAATCTATGATTCTTAATTGATTTAATATAATGTATGTATTTTCTATGAAAGTAGGATTCTATTGAAATCACTGTGCTGGACTAAAACAGTGTAAGCAGTTTATTAAAGTCTTATTGTGATATCCCTTTTCCTTATTACCTTGCTCATCAACCATGTAATTCTAATGTCTAAGACCCCAGAGTCTTTAGTCTTACAGAACTTCTATCGACTTTAACTAGACATTTGCCTGGAGGTGGACTTGCTGGATAAGACCCATAAAGTGCTAAGAGAATAGGATTAAATTGCTAAAAGCATAAGTATTCCTAACTAGATTATTTGAGACTGCAAGCAACCAGAAGATACTATCATATGGGAAATCAGGTACCAACTCCCAGATACAGCATTCACCTTTACATCTTTTTCTCACCGATGATGGACTAGGCGATCTTCTTAGCTATTCAACTGCCAGACTGAAAACAGGGTTTAGTACGAGCAAACATCTGAAACTCAATCTGATAACTTACACTAATACACCAGAAAAGATGTCTGGAAAATTTGGCAGGTATAACTTCAGCTTTTTCTACACCTAAGGATCTTTTCAATACGTAGATCAGACAGCTTTATTAATAAGGCATTGTGTTGGGTCTCAGTGGCTCTGGATTCAGGTTGTGGCTTTTCCATAGCTTCCTTTGTATTCTTGGGCAGCTGGTTTAAAAAGTCATCTTTATAAGTACTGAGGGGGTCTGAATACCATACTTTCTCCTCTGCAGGGAATGTGTTCATTGGTATTTAATTTTCAGCAAGATTGTGACGTTCGGGTTCCTTAGCAATTTCAATCATCTCACTCTTCACCTTGCAGTGACTCAGCCCTCTCACCTGATTATTTATATTTCTTGATTTATTTATTATAATATTTTTATTAATTGAGGTCCTGGGGCAGCAGCCTTGTACCCTTTGAACTGGCCTTTATCCAAGCATAGAGACTTAGTCATTACGTTTTTAGATATGACCACTGCTGTAAGTATCTGTGCTTAGGTCACAAAATTGAGAGCATTTGACACCTCCTACGACTAAGCAATGCTTTTTTGGGAATTTTGCATGAAGATCATCAAGAAGGTCCCATGGACTAAGACTACAAGTGTCCAGCCATTTCAGTACTGATCTGAGAGATCTACTTCCAGATGAGGGCTTGCAATTCCTTAAATAAGGCCAAAACACTGGTCTTCACCTTCGCTGTTCACAGAATGAACCGTTTTTCTGTCTGGGCATGACAGAGCTTAATTAACTGGTCATGTTAAATATGCCATGTTTTTAGCATTGCTAACAGGTGTTACCAGCTCTGCTCTTCTTCCTCTGCTTTCCATGAAAGCCCACCCTAAATTTTAAGCTGCACTTTGAGGTCTACATCTTGCTTTTCTAAGGAAAAGGACTTTCTTTGGTGGATTACGGTACTGTTCAATGCACATGCTACCAAAGACAGAGATACACATTGTTTTCATACCAGGAAAATAATCTGAACAGATTAAAAAAGAATTGATGTTTTACAGAAGAAAACGGGTATCTGCTGGTGCTTTGAATGAATCCATCTGTGTGGCTCACAGCAGAAACAGCAGTCAGAGTAACCACTAGACGAGAGAGAAGGACTGTGTTGCAGTGCAGCTTCACATTTCTCATTGTAAGATGACATTTCTCATGCAGGATCTTTCCCCGCATGATGGGCACTTGAGCTAAATTTTTCTTCACCATGGCAGTAGGTGGAGAACACCTGCTTTTCCTCCTTTCCCTAGCCCCTCTTCCTGCAATTCTGCTGGAGTATGGAAGTGAGAGTGGTCTCTTAGAGAGCAACTGAGGGAAAACCTGGTCACTCTTGGGAAGAGCTCTACCCATTAGAAAAAGCTGCAAAAATATGGAAGCATCTTTAGTCATGACTGAGTTTGAGGTGCCCACTCTTAAAAGCAAACTTGGAGCTGTGAATCCCAAGAGGCCTGAAATGCCATGCCTGAAGTTTAAGAATCAACTGCATTAAGTGTTTAAGTTGCTGGCACAGAGTTAGGCATCCCAGGAGTGGTGTTTCACTAGCTAGTTGCTCACTGTTGCCTGCACAAAAGAAAAGGTATCAGCAAAAAGAGGGGTATCTCTGAAACTGAACTTAGGCCAGTTTTGTAGGGACACCCATTTCCTACAGCACTCCACCCCTTTATTCAACTAAGCACCTGCCAAATGCTGAGGACAAACTAAGTGGGAAAACTATACAGTCATGGATGGTGACTGCCTTGTGGAGAATGCACAAGCAGCTGTACACCTGCTAAGGGGATGATCTGTCCCTCCCTACAACATCCACCACTTGAGATGACCCTGTGGCTAAGAGGTGTTCTGGGCCTGTTCTTGTCACTGCTGTGGGGAGCCCAGAGACTTTGCTGGCCAAAGTACAGGGCGACTGCGCATGGAGCACATGCAATTGTTCCCGCTCTCCAGGGGCAAAACCTCAGCTCTGCTTCCCCAGAAACAGCCTGAGCTATTAAATTGGCTCACACATTAGTCAACAGGACTTCAAGCCTCTGGACAATGGGAGTACTTCACATATGTACAGCTCTGAGGTCCCAACTAGCTCCCTGCTCATCTGAGCGGTGCTATGGCTCCCAAGCACAAGGTGCATGGTGTTACTCCATCACCAAGCAGGAAGGATAGGCACACAGCTCAGCAAAGCATCCCTACCTCTGGGATTAAAATACCCAGGAGATCCAAACCTTGCCTATTGCTTTATAGAATCACAGAATGTTTTGGGTTGGAAGGGACCTTAAAGCTCATCTAGTTCCAAACTCCTTGCTGTGGGCAGAGACACCTCCCACTAGACCAAGTTACTCAGACACCCATCCAACCTGGCCTTAAACACTGCCAGGGATGGGGCATCCACAGCTTCTCTGGGCAACCTGTTCCAGTGCCTCATCACGCTCACAGCAAAAAATTTTTTCTGTATATCTAACCTAAATTTCCCGTCTTCCAGTTTGAACCCATTACTCCTTGTCCTGTTGCTTCAGTTCCTCTTGAACAATTCCTCTACAGCTTTCCTTGTGGGCCCTTCTAAGATACTGGGAGGCTGCTATGAGGTGTCCACGCAGCCTTCTCTTATCCAGGCTGACCAGTCCCCACGTTCTCAGCCTGTCTTCAAAGGGAGGTGCTCCAGTCCCCTTACCACCTTTGTGGGCCATGTCTGCTAACAACTATCAGCCTCTGGTAACAACTTGTGCAAAATACCACTTCTACCACCAAGTTTCTGGTCTATTGTCTCCTGTTCTGTTTCTCTCGGTACTTAAGTCTGAGCAAAGGGTAAGTTGGAACCCATTTAGGAACCTAAAGTAAAGCCTCAACGTGCAGTTGAAGGGGCAGGGACTTCAAAGAACATTGGTGCACGAATGGCAGTTCCTTCACTATCTCTTTCTTTAGCATAGGACTGAATCAAGGACAAGCTCTGAAGCCTGCTCTAGTACCTGGTTAGTACAATGTACACAGGAAGAAGAAAGTCCAAACTTCTGATCATCAAAGCCCAGAGGGCTTTGCTGTGAATATGGCCTCATATATCATCTACCAGACAGCTGAATGTTTTCCATGGCGTAATCTGCTTCTGTAAAGAAATGCAGGTGTCACACTTATCATCAGTGTTTTGATTGTGGGCCACAAAGAATACTTAAATACCACCATTTGGGCATTTCATATAAGAAACAATTTCATTAAAAAAGATGACCTTCTGCCACGGATCACAGAACCACGTCCCAGAGATATGAATTCTCTGGATAATCTATTCAAGTGTTAAACTTTTTTGGTAAAGTACTTGAATTATTTGTAACAAGACATGCTAAATTCATCCAGCACAAGGCTACTTCTAAGCGAAAACAGGCATTAAAACATAGCCATATATCCTATTAACTAGCGTATCTCCCTGTTTAGTAAGGAAATGTCATCACATTTGTTACAAAGGCAAACAGCAACATACCAAAACAGGATCCAATTTTTCTAAATAAATAAATCAATGATGTGTCAAAAATTAACAGATGAGTTAATATACCCGATGTTATCAAAACCAGATGGTGCTTCATAATATTCATCCTGTTCAGTCAAACCCTGAATATATTCTGGACCATCAGTATATAAAATAGGATGCTGCTATTTGTGATGGCAAACAAAAGCAATCATGCCTGCCAAGCACATACTATAACAGGCAGCATTTCAGCTCTGCTAGACAGAAAGTAATTAGAATGCTTTTAATGTCCAAAAGAATGATGCTGATAGGCTGCCACAGATGTGTAGATTTATGAATATTTATATGGTGGTTTATAGCTGACACTTTTATCAGTTGAAGAAGATAAAATATCTGCCTGACTCAAAAGCTTGACAGTCAGGTTAATAAAATCTCATTAAAGAGAATGACCTATGCAATTATATAGGATTTATTGTAATTCATTTTTGATTGTACTCTGCTTAAAGATGCAATTTCCCATTTCCTGATGCCAAATTTAGGTTGCATATCAAGATCTACGTGGTTTTTAACTCCAAGCCATCACTCGAGAAAAGATATGCGTTCAGCATGTCGGTATCTTACACCTTTAAAGAAAAAAAATAAAAAACAATCTGATCTCCTGTTTGTCACTGCATCTTATGAAAACGGTGCAGGCAAGCAGCCGATCTATTTTCTTTCTGTTAAAATCACCACCTCTCTATCAGCAGCCTCTCCATTACCAGCAGCTCCTCCGGTAGCCGGCCCCAGCCTGCCGCCCTCCCCGGCGGAGCGGAGCGGAGCGGGGCTGAGCGGAGCGGAGCGGCCGGCCCGGGGCTCCCCCCGTCCGCCCCCGCCCCGCCGGCGGCGGCAGCAGCTCCCTCCCGCAGGTGCGCACCGGCCGCCGGCCGCCTGCCCCGCCAAGTCCTGCGCGGCTGCCGGCACAGTCCCCGCCGCCGCGACCCCTGCCCACCGCCCCGGGGGCGACGCCGGCCGGGCAGCGGCCCCGCCCGCCCCGGGAACTTCAGCGACGCCCGACCGACGGACGGACCCAGCCGTCCGCCCCGTCCCCGCCCGCATCCAGCCCCGGGGCGCGCGGGCAGCCAGCCCCGAGCGGGGGGACCCCGCGGGGGTCGCGCCCTTCGCCAGCCGCCCG
The DNA here is from genome assembly GCA_014706295.1 of Lycocorax pyrrhopterus obiensis. Lineage (NCBI taxonomy): Eukaryota > Metazoa > Chordata > Aves > Passeriformes > Paradisaeidae > Lycocorax > Lycocorax pyrrhopterus. The sequence continues at coordinate 24,344,623 of JACSVZ010000006.1, forward strand.
GGAGAGGGGTGCGCGTGTCGGCGGGGGGAGCCCGCAGCCCCATCCCGCTCCCGCCTGCTGCAAAGTGCCCCGCGAAGTTGCGCGGAGGAAAGAGCGGAGTTGCGGGTACCTGCGCTCAGCTCCGCGCCGCCGCCCCCCGCCGCCGCCGGGCAGGGGCCGTAGCGGCCCGAGGAGCTCGGGGCCGGCGGCGGCGGGCGGGGGTGGCCCTGGGCAGCGCCGGGGGCGGCGGCGGGGCGGGCGGGCCCGTTGGGGAAGGGGCCGTGCGGCGCGTAGGGCAGCGGCTCGGCGGCGTGCGGGAAGGGCTGCCCCGCTCCGCGCCCCCGGGGCACCTCCACCATGGTGGGTCTCTCATAGCGCTTGGCCAGCGCCGCCCGCTTCCCGGGGAAGGTCTTCAGGACGCTGTAGGGACCCCGCTGCTTGTAGATTTTGGGGGTGCTGGGCCCCTCCTCCGCCGGCTGCATCTCCTCCTCCATCCTCCGCCGCCTCCCCCGGCGCGGCGCGGCGCGGCCCCGCTCCGGGGCTGTGTCTGCCGCCGCCGCGGCTCGTCTCTGTGGCACGGCGGAGCCCCGGCGCGGCGGGGCGCCGGCCTGATTGACAGGCGGCCGCGCCAATGCCTGGAGGGAGACGGGCGGCGACCGGCAAGTGTTTAGGGTAATCTCTGCTAATGGCAGCGGGGTGGGGAGGCGGGCGCTGGCGGGGCCGCCACCGCCCCCGGCACCCCCCCCGCGGGGGCAGGTGAGCTGCCGGGCGGGGGACGAGCGGCTGCGGAGCCCCCCCGCCTCCGTCCGGCCCCGCCCGGCCCGAGGGGGCCGCGGGCTACGACACCGCCCCGGCCCGCCGAGCGACGGCCGCCGCAAAAACTTTGTGTCCCCTCGGCCGGGCGCGGAGCCCCGCCGTCCGCCGGCCATCCCTCCCTCCTTCCCTCCCTCCCTTCCTCTCCCCGCATGGAGCGAGCCGCGGGCCCGCCTCCCCGGTTATTAGGGGTGAAATAAATAATGCCATAAATAAAAGTATTTGGGAGTCCAGGACCTGTCAGAGTTGATTAGGGCACAGAGGACATTTTCTTTCTCATTATGCAAAAGCATTTCATGGCGAAATAAAAGAGGTTTCGCTGTAACTCATGCATGTCAGATTTCCAGGAATCCGGGAGTTTAATCACATTTAACATTATTTGCAACGCCCTCCGCCCGCTTTTTCCGAACTGTTTAAATGGGGCGGACGCGTGGGGCGCAAGCTGGTCCCGCTTCCGCCGCTCACGTTTCCCCCGCCGCCTGCCCGGGCTCTTTCAGGGACAGTTAAGAAATAATGAAACGATGGTGAAAGACAGGAGGAGAATGAGATACCATCGAGAGACGTTTCTGAGAAATGGTGGAGATCTGGGTGAGATGGGAGACAGCTGAAACCGAATGATATGTTGAAGAAAAATAAACGATAACAAACTGCTTGCTTGCTCTCCCCATTCTTTTCTGAGAGGCAATTTTATATTTTGCATTAACATTTCCCTTCTTCTGTCCCACTTCTCGCCTGCTTCTGTTGCTATAATTTATCAGGATTACAATAAACCCTCTGGCTTGTGGAAGTAAAATTGCAGAACACCTTAGTTGTATTTAAGTGGTGGCGGTGGGAAATCATTCCTCTGTCATCACGTGGAGTTTGGGCCACTTATTGTGGTCATCGCTCTCCCGTTTCAGCTTTTTTTTTATTTAGTCAGAGTTGGGCTTGCTGGAAATGAAAAGCAGCCCTTCCCTACTGATGGTAATTAACTCCTGCAGTCTTCAACCCATCTACTGCAGAAAAGTGGAGCTAAGTTCTACAAGCCAGGCATTCTTTTCGTGCAGGGTGTATCAGGACCTGGATTTGGTTTTGATTTTTTTGACAAGTAGAATAAATCAATTTCCTGTAGCAGCCAAAAGCATCTAAGTAAAGGCCAGTGTAATAGAAATCGCTGTTTTACCTAAGCAAAATCAATCATAAGTCTCTTTGTTTCCTGACTGAGTCTGATCACTTGTGCTTAAAAAAAAAATTGGTACTGTAATGCACAAGAAAGACTGGAAATATGTGTGAGAGAAACTGTTCCTACTCAGAAATTAAATACGTCCTCTGCCTTGTCTCATCTGACTGGCCTCTGCCACAGCAGCTATTGGAGGTCAGTACTAAAATTGTACAAAGTTAGCATTAGACTCTTAATAGATTCAAATAAACAACCCAAAATTACTTTCTCGGGTGTCAGCAATATTCATAGAGCTCACTACTCTTTGGTGTAGGTGCCTACCCCTCAGCTCCTCATGGAGGAAACAACCCTTGCCTAACATGAGTCCCGTATAGATGGAGAAAACCCGGGGTGACAGGTCATGTCCTCCAGGCAGAGGGTCCGGGGATCCAGGCAGATCATTGGGCAGATGCTGGCTCTCCACGGGCAGGAAGAGAGAAGCAGGTTTGGAGTTAATGGGGCTCAAAGCCACTGAAATGAGGCGGGGCCCTCCTCTGTGAGGAAAACGGAATATGCACTGAATTTCTTTCTGCTGAGGTTTTTGACAGTGCCCGTCACCACCAAAAGATCACTTCAGTTGTTTTTAGGAAAGCTGGGCTTTTCCTCTGCTTTGCTTTCAGTGATTCTTTTGGGTATGTAGACCTAAAAAATGTGTTGATATCTCCCCACCTTTCCTTTTATGATTTCCCCTGACTTTCAGATGAGGGAGTCTGGTGTTGTGATCAAAAGATTGTGTTTTGTGTGTAATCTGATGGGCTCCTGCAGGTCAGTCCTGTGATGTAAAAGTGTTTAATCCTGGTGGTCCCACCTTTTCCTTGGTGGAATGCCCTTTTTTAAGGAAACACCATTTTGCTCCTGAGCTCTGTACAGGTGTGCAGTCACTCTTGCGGGAGGACTACGTGCCTTTGGAGTTGAGGAGAGTGGCCCTAGACTGGCAAATGGTCTTTAAGTACTGGGAGATGTCACTGTGAGTGGTTTTGGGCTGCCCTTTTCCACCGCTGCTCCGCGCGGCACAGCCTACAGCTCCCCTGTGGTCTCAGCATGTAGTAATGAAATTATTATTAACCAAACATTTAACTCTGAATTACAGCTCCAGTTTGGTTACACACTGGATGAAAACAGTTAACACATAGCCTTTACCTTGATCAACTAAAAGACCAAAAGCCTTAGCTGATACCAGCAGCTCATTTCAGAAACCCAAACACCTTCATTTCCCTTAGGCTGTGCCATGACTTGGGATTTGACCCTGAAGAGAAGGTTATGTCTTTCCCTACCTGTTTACTAATGCAAGTTTTCACTGTTTCACTGACACTAAGGGCTGGAGATCTGTAACAGGATTATTGCAGAGCACTCTAAGCGAAAAAATGATGGGAAGTAACTGACCCTCAGAAAAAAACCTAATCAAAACAAAGACAACGGGCACAATGAAAAATAAGAAACACAACATTGCTGCAGTATATACTCCTCTGCTCCTAGAAATCATTGCAAAGAGAATATTTGTCAGTATATAGAAAAATACCCAATCTAGACACAGGCTATCAATCACTGAACATGCCTGTGTTGAAGGTACTGTGAGGTACTCAAAGAATAAAAGTGTGATTCATCTCTATCTTCTGAGCAGGGGCTAAATCTTGCTCCACTTATTCATGGGAGCAGTGCTCCTGTGATAACTAAAGCATGGAGGATTTGGCCATGAACTGCCAATATTGCTCTGCACATTTGGAGTGCATGACGAGAGCTGAGATTGGCAACTATCCTCTGTAATCTAAACCACTCTGCAAGCAGGCTAGCCATAATTTGCTGCCCTAAACATTTAACCCCGGCTAGTTAATTTAAGCTTAGCTCAGTTGCTCATGTTTATGGATAAAGAAACAAAAGGGAAAGCATCAAAAGGAAAAGATGACTGTGGAATTCAATATTTCAGCAGCTGTTGATAGGTAAATGTTATTGAAGTGTGGCATTCAAAACCAAAGGCCTGCATTTATGATAATGAGCCTAACAAGGAAATGAGATTGACACAGCAATTCTCTGTTTTTGTTGTCCCCTGAGGTTAGAGATTATGCAGTGCACGGTGCTGTTTTTAGCCTCTTTGGTGATTCCAACTGTGAGAGACAACGCTGTGCATATTTGTCAAGGTTGCACTTTAATCAGGTGACTCAGGAGCTTTTTGAGGGAGAATGTGAGCTGCTGGTCTCACTTAAACCTTAATCCACATCCTATGTCAGAGATTCATCAGCCAAGCAGTGTAGCTTTTAGCCACTTCTTTTCCTTTATGCTTACTCAGTGCTCTGCAAAAACGCTTTGAAGTAATTGAAATGTATCTATCATGGTTACATTGTATTTTGAGAATTACTGGAATGTTTCTCAGTGACATTAATTGGTTTTAAAATATTTTTGTCTTTCTAATTAGTGCAAGATTGATGAGCAGTGGAAAGGGCATTTATACACAGGCAGACACATATTTCCATGCTATGTTTGTGTCTTAATAAAATAGTTGCTAACTGGTTTGTTATGCTGAGTAAACACTGGAAAGAAAGAAAATATCCTATAACTTTAGGAGGAGAAAATATCCTCTGTTTTAAATGGGATCACATGCTGTAAAAGAAACCCCAAGTCTCCTCGAGGGCTGGAAAATGGATAAATGAATTATTTAAATATAGTTAAAGGATACACAGGAAAAAGTAATGGCTCTGATACCCAATGTAGGGAAAATTATTAGTATTTTAAGGAATCAATTGTGGACACATGGAAAAGCTTGTTTTAATTAAAGATAGCTTACATAAAGCAGTTTCAAGCAGGGAGAAACAGTATAGGATACTTGTTGCTGTGAATTTTTTAGAAATACATCTTGGATAAAACAAATGACACAACATAGTCCAAACTTCCAACTGCTCTAAAACATCTTCACTATCTGTGTTGGAGTGTTTTGGAACAGCTTCACCTCTCTGGAGCATTAGCTCTTGCCCCAGCCCTTGCCCAAGCGTGGTGCTCTCTCCTGGTCTTGGCCGTCACCATATAATGCAGAGTTGCTCTATAATGCATAGCTGCTCTTTGCAATGCTTAGCCCTTATTTTGCAGCAGTTGGCATTTTGAGACCAGCCTCTTGAGAGGTCTGCTGGGTGTGCACCTAAAGGCAGAGCTGGTGTTCCACAGGCTGGGACCCAGCTTCTTGACTAAACCTGAGCAGCTCTCACTGGTCCTGCTGGTTCCTGCCCTTCATGTACTTTCCAGTCTCTATTGTCCAGGCTTGCAGAAAGGTGGTCCTTGCAGGTCAGAAGTCACACTGAGCTAGAACTCAATTGGAGTAGAAAATGCTGATTTCCCCAAGTAGTCAAGCAAGCTGTGCACATCAGTTACAATGAAAACACAGATGGGATGGACAGAGGAAAACAGCTGGATGCAGAATCTTCCTTAAACTCATCTAGATGGGGAACCTGACTGTGGTTTAAGTACAACAGGATATACACGATCAGCCTTGTGGTGTCTACTGAGCAGACTCAACTCAGCTTAATCTGATGAAAAACACAGGCCTGAAAGATGTCTGAAGATACCAACAGTGATGGAGGCATGGGAATGACACGTGATTTTTTGCGGAAGTAAAGCTTCAGCTCATATTAGATGTCTTTCCCAGCTTTAAAGAGAGCCTAGGAACTGAGGGGTGCAAATTCTTCCCTGCATTTCCCTTCATCACTATCCCACTCTCAGGCAGCCCCTAAAACTTACAAGAAATAATCAGTTTCTCTGCATTTTTAAATGCAGAGTTCAACCACTTCATGGAACTGAAATGAAGGGCTTCCTCTGCATTAGTAATCATGTAGAAGTAGCACTAGTAATCCTGTAGGACATCCTAAAAACATAGGGGCAGAAAAATTTCTTGCTGTCCAGAAAAGAGGAAAGTGATGGGCAAAATCTGGAGTTTCCTGAGGCCTCAGTTGCACACTGACTGGTGCCCTGCAAAATGGCTCAGTTGTGAGTGGTTCCAAAATTTTTTCAACATAAACTGAATTGAATTCCACATTAATAGAAATGGGGGAAAAAAAGGCAACAGCATATAAAGGCAAAATTTTGTGGAGATAGGGCCGGGAGACTGGTGCAGTTTCAAGTGAGAAGGAATTCCACCACCCTGCAAGGCTTTGTGCCTGGGAATGACTCCACCACAAGCTACACTTGCTTAAGGAAAAAAAAATAGGTGAAACCAGGTTTGCTCAATGGTAAATACACAGATGCGGTATTTGCAGAGGCTGGAATTCACCTGATGCATCACCCACCTCTGCTCTCCACACATAGATGAGTTGCCACCAAAAGACATCCAGAGCTGATCTCAGAACAGTACTTCAAATAAGTAACCTTCTATAAAAATGTATGCTTTTATTTGTTTATATGCAAAGGAACTGGGAAAGAAATTGATGATATATCTGTGGTTGTCTCAGATAACAATATGAGAATACCCTGAGCATCCATCAGCTTTACTTTTGTGATTACTCTATCACGAGAATCTCTTTATATCCTGAGCATCCTCATTATTATACTCCTGTTTCTTTGCTATGTGACAGTGAGTTTGTGACCCACAACAGAAGAACTTGCCCATTGATACCCACAGAGAGATGAGAGTTAACTTTAGCTAATGCTCTATCTCTGAATCCTAATTTAAAAATTGAGGAAGCCTTATATCAGCCACTCTCCTTGGAAGTATCTACTGGGTTTGATGCTGGTTCTTCCATCCTTAGGTAGAATAAACAAGATCAGAATTTAGATAACTTACATTATTTTAATCTGGATTAACATTTAAAATTTTATGAAAATCTTCCCAGCTGTTAGAAGAGTGGCTCTTCAAGGAAGCGAGGAAGACTGCATTTCTTGCTGTCCCTCCACAAACAACCATTTCACTTACGCAGAATTTAGCTTGTTAAGAAAAAAAGGCTTGTGGGTTTTTGTTTCTTTTTTTGTCTCTGTACTTCTTCAACCACTTTTATTTTTTAATACTATGGTTGCTGTAATTTTCTTTTGCTGCGAAAATATCCTCTCTGCTCAGCTCTATGAATGATGGAGTAGACCATGATTTCCAAAGAGATTGTTGTTTTCTAACTATATATATGTATGAAAGCAAGATACTGTGGCTCCTGGAAAACCCAGGTATCAAAAAAGACAGCTGTCCAGGTTCGAAAGAGAATCCATTGCCCCGGTACATCTAACCAAAGCATGAGCACAGACATAGCCTTTCTTTCTTTACAATTGCAGACTTGCAGACAGACACACTTGCATCCAGAAAAATGGAAAACTAAATGTTAGAACCTGACACTTACACATTTAAGAGTTCACATGTTCGCTTACATAGATAAAAAATGCAAATGAAGCTGGCTTCAATGAGATGCTGACCTGAGATCAAGCTTTCTGAAGACAGGCTCTTTCCATTTCCCTCAGAAGAAAGAAACAAGAGTTGAGAGTTTTTATTCATCTGGATGAAACAAAAAAATGTGTAAGAACTATTTATAAATATGTATGAATAAATATTTAATTTTATATGTGCTGAATGGTTTAGCTGTTGTTCAGCAAATACGTAATTTGTTAATTTTGCCTGCTTCCACTGAATAATTTATTCATCAGATCAGCTCTTTTAATATTCACTAGATGATCGGCTGATCAAATCCTGTTAGCTGAATATGTTATTTGATTTTTTTTGCCCTTTTCAAAAATCACTTAGTCTATTGGAAGAACATTGCTGTGATTTATTAGTGGTACATTCCATCCACTCCATGGTGACATTCTCCAAGAGTAACCTCTGAAGACAGTAGATATCTTGCTCTTGTCAGATGTTATTAAACTTTTGTAATCCTGACACGTATTAGGTCTCTTTGACCAGGGAAATAAAGCCCTATGTCCAACAGTACACTTTCGTGTCACAAATTCATGACAATACATGTACGGTGTATTTTATTTTTCATTTGATGACTGAATATTGAATTATTTAGATGAGCTACATCAATCATTCCTATATTCTGGTTTATCCAAGTGCCTACCCTGCAGTTTTTTCAGTACTCTGTCTTTGCAAAGGATTTCTTCTAACCTCTAAAATTGCCATAAAGCTTCAGAGATACCCTGACATTACAGTGTGGAACAAGATGGAGAAAGGACAGTGTCTAATCCTTTACAAGTCAGCCTTGAAGTCAGTCATCTTATAGCCCTTTGTAGCTAGAAAAGGACTTCTTACACTTACCACTTGAAAGGGGAAATTCTTAGCTTTTGATTGTACTGTCTTCATACCCAGGGAGGTCTGCAGAGATCAGGAAGTAAAGCCATGGTGTCATTATGTTTGGAAAATTATTTTATGTTTTTATAGTATTCTTCTACGTTTTCATAATTTTTAAAGCTTCTGAGGACATACATTTTCTCTTAAGTTGCTGAAGCCTAAATATTCAAATAAGGCTAGCTTTGTAAAAAGAAGGTTGCAAAAAGTATCATCAATCCATTTTATAAAAAGACTTCTCAAGCTAATTCTCTGTATCACTCCTGTGTAAGACTTACAGAAAATACCAAATAAACAAGAGGGCAGTGACACTCAAAAACACTGAGATCACCACTCTGAAATTACCTGTGTAACTCTGAGCTGATGCCAGTCAAGACTAGTGCCGACATCTAGTACTCAGATGTGTGTGCCACAATCTGTGTGCCACAGCCTAATGTATTCCATATTTCAAGACGCATGCATATGTAATAGCCTATATAATATTCCATACAAAAATTGCATTAAGAAAATGTTAAAGTTGCCTAGTTCGGCATTTAAAAGTCAAGAAATAAAATTAAGGTTGTGCATGCAACATTAACTCTGTTCCCTAGTGCATTTGCCTATGATACAGTCTAATTACATGATCAAATATTATTTCTCAGATTATACAGTATAATATCTACATTTTTTTCATTTTGCAAAGTGTGAGGTGCATTAGGGAGGCTTCAGCTTCACCTTCATGTAAAAAGACTTCAAATAAACATGGATTTGTCATTCTGGAGAAGGGATACCTGAAAAGGGTTATAACAAGGGGTTATAAAAGAATGAGTGGTGTGGGAAAGGTGAATGAAGAGTGATGACTCAGTACTCCTTCAACTGTAAAAGCTGGGGACCATTAATTCAGCTAGCAAGTTTAAAACACACTTATTTTACATGCCACACGTTTGGACTCAGCGCCATAGACTCTGAGAAGATCCAAACTATAACGCATCCAAAAGACATCAGATAAATGTACAGACTGTAGGGCTGTGGCTGACTATTACATGTGAGCTACAGGTACACTGCCCATGCCAAGAAGTCACCAAATTGTTGGTGACCAGGAGTTGGGAGGATCTACCTGCGAAGGGCTCATTTAATTTTTCTTCTGTTCTTTCTCCAAACAACCACTGCTAGCCACGCTTTCAAAGCATTGCAGTTACCAGTGTTTCCATACAAACTAATGATGATGGTGATGATGACAGTAATACCCAACATTTGGGATCCTTGCCACAAGGAAAGGAGAGGTAAGTGTGACTCCTTGGTCTGTTTACCCCATCCTCAGAACTGCTCCTTACCGGAGATGCTTCTGGGCACATCAATAACCCAGCCTAAAAAATTTTGCAGGACTGTTCCTGTAAGACTCCATTCCTGTTCACTGCTCCACACTCAAGCAGGATCTCACCTTAGATCTGTAGAACTGGGTGTTTTAAGCACGGAGTGGAGGACAGCTGAATCCTCCTCGATGTTTCTCAGCTGTTTGAGGCATTTATATCTGTACCTCAGTGCCTTCTGTCCCTGACTCTAGTGACGGGCGCTGATTGTGAGATTGTTACAATCTGCTGGCTGGGATGGAGTGCCCTTGGTGAGCAGCCCGCCAGTGATGGTGAGGAGCCCTGGGAGCCCTGGAGCAGAGATGCCCAAAGGGACACAGGAGTTGACACACTCTCCAGGTACAGGCTGTGTTCCCCCATGAAGCACGAAACTGAAGCAGGGCTGTTTTCCTATGACATGGGAGTGTATGTCAGACAAAAAGCAGGTGGAGATGACAGCCATGTGATCGACCATATTCACAATCAATTCCATTTACCTTGCATGTATTATCTGCCTCCTTCACCTGCACTTTGACTGCTAATTCATTTCTACCAAGAGCCTTTTTCTCATGCTAATGAGGTTCTTTAAACAATTGTTGCTAAAAACTCACGGGGTTTTGAAAGAAATGGTCCTTTCTTTTCCCAAAGTGCAGAAAAGCCCTCCCTTTGCTCCCTGACAGGCCTGAAATGACAGTGTTGCTTCACTGGAGGTTTGAGGTCTGTTATTTCACTCTTCGTTGGGTCTAGAAGTCGGTATTTTACATAATTGAAGACTATGAAATATTAGTTCTGGGAATTGGATTTTGAGGAAATCTTGACAGATAGCAAGGTATTATGTATAATTAACACCAAACAATCTACAATTAGAAGATTTAGCATATACAAATGTTATTTTTAGGAAACAAATGATACTTTATATAATATGTGAGTGATGTTTTTTACACCCTCTGAAGTCTAAGGTTTTTCATGCCTTTGCAGATAAAGCAACATAAAAACAGTGCCAATTTTCACTTTAAAAGACCTGAATTCTTAATTTTGTATTTTGTAAAATGTCTTTAACTTTCAATAATGCAGCTCTATATGTAACACCCCAAGACTATATCTGGGTGAGGCAAAATAAAAAAAGCTGTTCAGTTTTTATTGAGGGAGGAGCTTTCTATATGTGGGGAAAACCAAGCTTGATGTTTACCTCTGCCATGCTACAGTGACTTGTACAATAGGATTTTCAAGCAGGGAGGGGAAAAGTAAATGTGAGTAAATGTGTTGTAAGGACATAAACTAAAGTGCTGACCATATACAGCTGTTCCATTACTTACCTGCATGCTGAAAAAAAGTCATTACTAATTTGGGGAGGGGGTTGTTTTGCCATTTATGGGTGGGGGTATAAAATACAGGCACTGTATAAACACTTTGCACTGGAACAAATCACTGCACAACACCCTCCGCACTGGGGAAGGTAACTTCATCCCATTGCACATCTTTAATGCAGAGATTGTAAACAACCTTTGTCTCTCCGTTTAATTTTCAAAAATATTTCTCTATTTTTCCTCCAAACTGGGGACTAACCATTTCACTAATGGATAGATAAGAAGCCATCGATCTTTTTATCTGTGCAAGAGACCCAGCTACCAGCTGCTGTCTCTGGAGAGCACGGCAGCCTCGCTCTGCTCACAGTCCGTCTGTGGGGACCTGTATGAGTTCTCTGTGGGTTCTTCTCATCTTGTAAAGACAATTTCCTTCCAAAATAATCCTGGAGGTATTAAAAACTCATGTCTGCTGGCTGATATTCCATCCAGGGCCAGATTTGTGGAGGACAGCTGTCCTGAAGGGCTGGCATGGTTGGAAGCAGCTCTGTTTTCCAGGATTTGCCTCCAGTGCCTGTCCCCTACCCTGTTCCATTACACTTGTGCCTTGCCATGTGCAGGATTTTGCACTTGCCTGGCAGATTACAATACCACAGGAATACAGCACAAAGACATTTTGGCTAGAATGGTTGCTGTGATGGTAAATCCATGGGTGGAACAAATTCAAAGGCAGCTGCAGATGGAACCTTTCACTGCTGTGTGACTTCCCAGCACTCTGAAAAGTCTACACGTCTGAGCCAGCAGTATGATGGGGCAAGACAGTTTCTTTTTAGAGTTGGCGGAAGATGACGTACAGGCAATATGATCAAACCTTGGCCATGCTTGGACGCAGATAGAGGAGCACTGGAGATGTGCTTTGAACCTTCTTATTGAAGTGTCAGGGCTTTTTGGGTGGTAAATACACTTTTAGGTCAGCAAGTCGGCAAGTTAGTCTGTCCACAAAACCCCTGCAAAAGAAGCCATGTTCAAATGCCTGAGACCTCACAGTCTCCCACCTCCAGGAGAAAGCAACCAGACACTGCTTCTTTTGAATATCAGTGGGGAAAAAAAAAGATATTTAAAGAGGCAGGAACTTATGGATTCATTTTTTCAGACTGATAGAAGCCATTAAATGTTTGCAAAGCAGTTTTTCCCTGTAACGATAGACTTAATGGGGATAAATTAGCTGAAAGACATGATTGCAAGAATGGTAACAGCAGGATTCTGTCTGAACTTTGAGTTTAGAGAGTGTTTTATCTACTCTTCCATAAAGGAAAAAGCTCTTAATATATAACTTCTGAGGCATTGTAAGCAAATAAAAGATGACATAATTCTTTGCCCTTAAAACTTACTTACATTAGATGATGCACAGACACAGGTGAGATAACTCTGAACTACAGCGTTCTTCAGGGCTGACAAAGTTCTTGTAAACTAAGACTTTTTAAATCAACAGAATGAACCTGGTTATAACAAGTTAGCAGAGGTTACATGACCTAAATTCTGTTTTAAATTGGTCAAATGCTGGTACCGGGTGAGAGAATATACAAACATGCTATGGAGAGAATTTTAATAAGACAGTCACAGGAAGAGCCAGGTGAAACTGTATCCAAATTTTAAAGGGAACATCAGGGTTGTGGGGTAGATGTCAAAAGCAATACACAGTAAAGCATTGTGACTTCATGTGACAAGACAAACATCTCAAGACACTAAGTGCTAAAGCTATCCCCATCAGAACATGCACTGACATCCAGCTCCATGCTGTAATGCAGATGGAATGGCTCTGATGCTTAGTCCTTCAATGTTGCATTTCTAAATTCACTGTATTAAATAGACTCCTGTTATTCCTAACAACAGACTTCAACCCTATTACAGCAAAGAAATAGCAGATGATATATGATTTCAAAACCACTATCTGATCTTGTGTAGTCAATATATGGTGTGGGCTCACATAGTGCTCAGCTTTCCCAAAAAGTAAGGTTCAGAGGTTTGCCCCAGACCACATAATAAAGCTGGCAGAGCAGAATATGATTTAGGATCAACCACCTACCATATGGCACTTACTTCTCCATCCTATGCTGCTTCTTGATCATGCTAAGTTAGTCACAGCTCCGGCAGCAGAAATAGGAGGAGTTGTTTATTATCCTCAGCACAGTAATGATACCTCAGGCCACAGTGATAAGTAATTGAAACAACAGGGGTCTTAGAGAGACTTAAAAGCAGAGATCTTAAAATACACAGAAACTGGTGTCGTTAAATGGAATGTGTAACTAATAAATTGCCAGCTATTTGCAGTATAATACAACATCCTAAATTCAGTCATTCTAGAGACTTCCAGACTTCCACAATTCCACTTGATACTCTTCAGAGTGTAAAACACCATTAAGATGGGGCTAAAATAATAACAACAATAATAATAATAGTAACAACAACAACAACAATGACAACAATGTTATTCACAGTTACTTTTCTCTAAAGGGATTTCCACTTGTAAGTGCAGGCAGATGACAAGTAATTTTAACACCAAGGTGTGACAACAATCACGTGCAATTAAGGACCCAGTGCTATGTGGTGCTGAATATCTATGATGTAAAGCTGATAAGGATTTAATCAAGCAAATAACAATTTTCATAAATATTGTTGACTTATTGTATCATGTTCTTCTGGCCTGAAAATATTTTATGTCTTACTGACTACAGATTTAGACATTAAAAGCAAAACAAAGTGATTTCTCTTCAATTGTACTTGCCCTAAACAGATATGATGGAGCCCTCCTCTGAGGATGGAAGGATACAACCTTCAAAACAAGTCTTATGCCATCACACCTGCTGATATGTATTTCTCTGTGTTATTTATTAAATGAAATTGCATTTGATATTTTTCATTTGTCTTTATGATCTATTAATAACACTTTGCCTACCCATCACTCTGTATTTTCTGCATCATTTTATCCAGTTCTTCTGCTTTTAAGATTGTCCTAGAATTTTTAGTGTTATTCCATGTACTGTATGAATTTTGAGCATATACTTTGTGCAGATGAGATATATCATACTTAACAGAAAGTTTTGCAAAACCATAGTCTCACATTGTAATGAGATACAGAGAGATTAAGGATATTTTAGTACTTCGGCTACTGGATGGCACATGAAGGGCAATATGATTAAATGCAAGATAAAACTGTGAGCTGAGTGATAAAACCAGACAAGTACATGAAAGATTCTTCTGTCAGAGATTTTTCTTATTTGTCATGTAAATATTGCCTGAATGTACTATTACTGAATCTAATGTTTGTAATTTTGCAGCTAGTAATTCTCCGTTAGGGGTACTGTTTCATTTATCACTGCTGGGCTGTCTTTGGAAGCCTAGGAAATAAGACAGAGTCAGGTAACAGTAATCTCCCTTAACCCATGGTCACCTGGCTGTACTGTTTATTTCTAGTACAGTGCACCATTTGCCAGGGGTGGCATCTACCAAGGTACTGCAAGTGCTGCCAGTGTGGCTCTGCAATGTATAAGATCAGTAGCTGTCTCCAACAAAATGCCCCAAAAAAAAAAAAAAAAAAAAAAAAAAAAAAAAAAGAAAAGAAAGAAAATCTGATTGCCAGGCTCTCTAGATCTTCAGGGCAGAGATCTATGTACATTTTCTGTGTGGTTAATGTGCAGAGTGGGGAAGCACCAAGACTTAGGACATGCTGGGCAGCAGGAGCTACTCAGACATCACTGTGGGTCCTTTCTGCCGTTAAAGTACAGACAAGTGTAGGAGAAGTTAGTTTGACACTCCAGCAATCTCAACTGACCTCTTTCAGGACCCAAGGGGGTATCTGCTTTGGAAAGATGCCAGCTGGCTCAGCCCAGGTTTGGGGATCCTGGTGCTGCACTGGGGAATGCAGTGGCTTAGGTTCTCCCAGCTTCAGCCCACTGCCCCAGAGCTGCTGGGGAAATTACCCTGATTTTGGGGGTGTCAGTGTGTAAAGAACGAGGATGTTAAGCGTTGGAGTTGTCTCTCGGTAACAGCATTCACACCAGGAGAAATAGGAGAACACTTGCCCAGCAATATTCCAGTTCCATTTTTATATCATGCTGCAGAAGTTCAGCCTGATCCAGGCTTTTGGGATGTGGCTGGGGCACCTAAGCATCATACCACCAGTGCACACTGGTTCTAGCAAGGCCCGAGGTGTGCAGAGGTTTGGAGAGGTTGCTGGTGACTGTCACTGGAAGGTTGTGGGGGCTGCCTGCTTGCTGATGCAGCTTTGAGGGAAGACAGTGCTCACCATAAGCTACTTGAGAAAATCGTAGCTTCCGTGTAAGTTGCACGAATTACTGGCCAAAGATTTCAAACAATGAATACATTTGGTCTCAAACTATTTATGAACAGGAAAAAAACAAACCTCACAATAAGATACTGATGTGTCAAATACGCTTTTTTTGCCTGGCATTAATGGATATCTGAAGGAGCTGGGTTGTATGACTCATTCAGTCAGGCTGCAGAGATAATCAAAGGGGGTGAGCAATGCTTCCAAAGGATCCGCGTTTGCATTCTTCAAATATCTCAAACTCCCAATGAATTCAGAACAGAAAAATTAAGATGAGGCTTACATCCTTGCAGGTCTCCTGTCACCCTGTACAGCTGAACTGATACCAAACAATCTCCCAGAGCTCATATGGGAGCAGCACAATTGCCCCTTTCTGTACGCCATTTGTCACATGTATTTTCAGTCCCTGGGCTAGAGCTATGCAGGCTGCATGTGACCTGCTGCCTGTCCCCTGCCACACTCTTTCCACAAGGCTCTCCCTGTCACCTGGGGATGGAGATGTGCTGTGCGGTCCCGAGTGTCCTGGTAACAAGCTATCTGGCCGCTCTTGGTGAAGTTCTGGGGTCCCTCATGGATATGTGACACCCAGGAGTAAAAGAGAATTATCACTATAAAAATATTGGATCTTTTCATGTCTATAATTCGTTCCTGTGTTTGTGTGCTATTGCATTGCATTAAGCTCTCTCTAAAAACAAAAAGCTGCAATTCATAATCAGAGAGGGGGGAGAGACACAGAGAGAGGGAGAGAGAGAGAGGGAGAGAGGGAGAGAGAGAGGGAGAGAGAGAATAATGCTGGGAATCCCAGATTGCTGAAAAGGAGGGGAAAAAACCCACACAAAATTGCTGCCTGAGATGATTAAAGACACTTCAGCATTTTATAGGAAACAGCCTGCAAAACTGCTACAGAAAATGGGGGGAGATAAGGCAGCAAAGGAGATGGTTATCAGAGCAAGAAGTTGGTGATCTTTTTTGAAAAATAGTCACTATATGAAAAAATCCTCTCTTGTCTCAAAAAAAAAAAAGGTGCCAAGAGCAGATATAACCAAGGAACATATAGATGATCAGTGTCCCATGCTTCATTCAATCAGGCAATCAAGATAATTAGAAAGTATGGGGAAGATTGATTAATGGCCAAGATAGACATTGAGTTGACCTTTTCTTTATTACTACAGCAGTACATTTAAATAGTCTCCACTTAGTAGGGTTTAAAATAGAAAAGTGAGCTGTTATAGATATAGTAAATGTGTAACTAAGAATGCATGATCTAATACCCCTATTCTGTAGCTTGCTTTCCACCTTTAGTCTCCACACCATGTCATCTGAATATGAATTAGTTTAATTTCTTGAATCCATGCTCTAGCAGTTACACTAGTTACTATTTCAAGAGAAACAAATGTATTTAAGATAGTAAAATAGATATAGTTTAAAATATTTTTAAATTGAAAATATGAAAACATAGAGGTCAGTGCTACTTTGTGAGTTAGCATCAGTTTTGTTACGCACAGGAGCAGGACAAGGGAAGCTGAACCAGACTCCTCATGCTGGGAGCCCAGGATTCAGCGATAAGTGAGGGAATTTATCCAGGACTTCTTTGTGGTACCTTCTGCTTAGGAGAGCCTGGCATGTCCACAGTAGGGTAACCTGGGCGTCTCCTTCATCATGTCAGAGATTTTGGCTCAGTGACCCACAACTGGAGCCAATGGAGCTGCCACAGCACCAGTGCCAGCAGTGAGTGTCGGAGCACAGAGAACAGACAGGAACCTCATAGAGAAAGAAACTTTGCTAAGGCATCTTTACAGCTACTAGCCAGTCTCCTTGGTGTGTGGGGAGGGCTACCAAGCAGACTACAATACAGTCACAGCATGAAGAGGGCACCGTGCAGGAGAGGCTTGAAAGGATTTGTGGTACCCATAAAAAGGGATCCTGAGCCAAAATGTGTAGTTTGCAATGCTCACGTGAGAGGGACCAAAAACAATAACACAGGTCACAAGTAGCAGGGGCTGGCTGACTTGTGCTTCTGAGCGAATGGTGTGGAGCTGGACACCTAAGCAGCAGACTTCAGGGCACAGGAGTGCTGCCTGGGTCATGTAGGAAATCAGCGTGTGTCCAGGGAATGCCCCTCTTAGGAGAAGGGCTTAATTTACCTTTTTATACAAAGCGTCCTTCTCTCTGGTGAGAAATAAAGTGAGCTGGGCTCTGTAAGGTGACCCTAATAGCAAATGTAAATGAGAAGCGGAGGTAGGTACAGACACTTCTCAGCAGCAGAGTGTGGGAACGAATGATGCAGGATTTTGCCTGGAGGCAACTCAGGGCAGAAGCGTTGTCAGATCTTGCACAAAGACAGTGCACTGTGTATCCTGCCATCAACAAGGGCTGGACCACAAGCAATGTGGGCCTGGGCACTGCTGAGCCCGCTGTGGAGGGCCCAGTTTCCCACTGAGTTTCAGTGACACCTGCTAAAGAGTCACAGCGTTTTCTCAGCTGCTGAACTGAAGAATGGCATGTAGTACTCAAGGCTGTTTGCTGAACAGTGCTTTTCCTCACAGGCAAATCTGCAGGGGAAAGGGAGAGAAGTTAATTAGTAAAACTGGAAGGCATTTAGAAAAATAAGTATGTATTTGGAAGAAAATTCACACCAACCTATTTGGTATAATGCAGGTGAAATCAATGGATTTTTACAAAGAGTGGTTTTGCAGAAGTTTACAAAATCTACAGGGAAATAATGATATTAAGCAATGTTTACAACTACAGAGTAGTGTTTCAGGCAAAAAATGTTATATGTTCTTCATTTGCAGTAGTCAATCCCCCTCCAACTAGAGCGTTAGCCTTTTAATTTTGTAGGGTTGAAAACAATTGACATATTGTATGAAAAGTTTTCCTCTGTGAGTTATCTATTAAGCAGAAATAATCTTGATCACCAGCATTGGATCAGGCATTCAGCTCATGTAACCCAGCAGAACTCCTCTGGTGTCAATAAAACCACCTTGATTTACAGTAGCAGGAGATCTGAGCAGTGTATTGCTTTGAAAAATTGAGGTGTACGTTTATTCATTATTTCAAAGGTACAGGCTTGATCTGCTCTGCTGGGACATAGCCTTGCTGTGCCAGACAGCTCTGCTGAGGTCCCCACAGGCTCAGGAGGACCAGGGTTTGCCCACAGACTGTACTTTGCAGGAACAGCTCCTCACTGAGCAGGAGCAAGTCCAGCACTTCCCGAGGAATGCCTCTTTGCCCTAGTGATCAAAACCGCACTTGCAATGGCAATTAATTGGTTCTGGGATACCCTCCAATGCAAATGGCCACATCCAAAGCCCTCTATTTTTCTGCCTTCAAAGGGCACCAGCTTAGTCTCAAGGGTGTCAGTTTTGAGACTGGTGCTTTATATGCATCTAGGTCAGATTTCATCTGTGACCAAACATGAGAGCAGTGATCCTGTGCTGATCTCAAAATGGGTGTAGGGCCACGTGGAGGCTTTTTTAACACCACTGCTCCACTTGCTGCAGTGTGGGTATGAGAGTGGTGAGGGTCTACTCAGGCACATGGAGGTGCTGGTCTGCTTTTGCTGGGCTGGACTGAGGCTTCATAGTCCTGTTCCTAGAGCACTGGCAGGGAGGTGGGGCTCCAGAGCTGGTCTTACTGACAGTGTTGCTCTAATTTAAATAAAAGTGTTAAAAAAAAGACTAATAAGGAAATCTCAAAATATTAAAATGTAGCTGCCTTTGAAACAAGAGGGCAGCCAACAGCTGTTGTGAAGACTGCAGAAGGTGCAGTCTTTAGTGTTTATATTGCATTAAATGCCATAGAGCTTGGAGTTCAGTGTAGTGAGATGCAGAGTACTTCTGTCTAGTGCTGAGCATTTTCCACTCTCATTTGACTTCACTGGAGGAAACTCAGGGAGCTCCATACCTCAGAAGGTGACTGCAAGCTCTGACATTTGAGTGGTACTAATAGTTTCCCTTGGTGGGATGTGCATTCCCCCTCCCCCTAAGTTTCAAATAGTACTACTCCTTAAAGTAGGAACAAACATTTTACTTATGGCTAGAATGCATTTATTGGTAATTTTCACATAAATCAACTTATATGAAAATGTATTCATAATCCAAGCCTTCTCTATAGTGATAAAATGTTTCTGCTTCTGTGGTAGAAAATAGCTTATTATGCAAACAGCATTGCTAGTGTTACATTATGCATGGGAGTCACCTGGAGAACATCACAAAAGCTTCAACCAAAAGGAAAAAAAAGAGGGGAGAAAATCGGGTGTTCCATTTACTGCACCACTTGCCTATTATAATTAGCTGTAAATGAGCTGATATCTGTACTTTGAAATGTATTTCATATATGCCTTGGTAACATTATACAAATAGGAAAAGCAGAAGAGAATGAAAGAATATGAAACTCACCCAGAAATGGCCTTGCAAAATGTCACCCCAATTAAAAAGCAAAAGCCAGCTGCCATTTTTAAACTGCTTAGTTGTATTTACTTTGAGAATACCTTGGTTATATTTATATTCTACTTGATTTAATTCAGGATGCTGCAAGTTCCCACTGGACTGTTATCATTATGAATGACATTGTTGAGAAGTTTGATTAAATAAGATCTGCTCAGGCTAAAACCCATATTATTAAAACCCATATATTTTTAAAATAATCATGGGAAAAAAAAAAGAATTAGTCCCAGCACAATCCTTCAAGGCCCATTGTCTCATGTGGCCTTTCTTACTGAAGGATAAAATAGTGGTTTTAAAGACAAGTGGGAGGATGAGAGCAGCCCTGTGGGGAAGGGGTTGGGGGTGATGGTTGATGAAAAACTCAACATGAGCTGGCAGTGTCAGACGGCCCATGGATCCTGGCTGCACCAAAAGCAGCATGGCCAGCAGGTTGAAGGAAGTGATTTTACCCCTCTACTCTGCTCTATGAGACCCCACCTGGAGTACTGGGTACAGTTCTGGTGTCACGAACATATGAAGGACGTGGAACAGGTGGAGCAAGTCCAGAGGAGGGCCACAAAGTTGATAAGGGGACTGAAGCACCTCTCCTAAGAAGACAGGCTGAGAAAGTTGGGGCTGTTCATCCTGGAGAAGAGAAGGTTGTGTGGAGACCTCATAGCAACCTTCCAGAATCTGAAGGGGACCTACCGAGAAACTGGAGAGGAACTTTTTATCAGGAACTGTAGTAATAGGACAAGGATTAATGGGCACAAATTGAAAGAGGGAAAATTCAGGTTAGCTATTAGGAAGGAATTTTTTACTGTGAGGGGGGTGAAGCACTGAAACAGTCTGCTCAGGGAGGTTGTGGATACCCCAACCCTAGCAGTGTTCAAAGCCAGGTTGGATAAGGCCTTGTGCAACCTGGTCTAGTGGGAGGTGTCCTTGCCCTTTGTGGGCAGGGGAGGGGGCAGCTGGGACTAGATGATCTTTAAGGTCCATTCCGATACCACTCCAGTTCAAGGGTTTTATGATCGCTGCAATAAGGGTAAGTCCTCTGGAGACAGTGAATTCTTATGGTAGTTCTTGTGGCACATCTTTTAGGAAGTTCTAGACAGACATCAGAGCAGCTCTTGCCCAGAGTGGGTTTATAATCAGGATTGTTCAAGACAAGATTTCTGTGATTTTGTAGTCTGAGGACTGGAATTCAAGTGTTTCTGAGTCTTTCACAAGCTGCTCAGTGTATGACTCCCTGCACTAGCACTAACTTGTCCACTCTCTTTATGATTCCAGTGTTGTTACATCTCTTAAACCTTCACTGGAGGAATTCCTTTGGCTGCGGTCTTCCTGCAGGGGCCAAATGTTTCCATTGTCTTCCCTAATTAGCTTGTCAACAGGGACTTCTCTGATGGTTTTGGCTGTGTATTGAATGACTAGTATTTCCATGAATCGCTTGGTTCTGAAAACATTTGGCTAAGCCTGAGCAATCTCTTTTATGATCTATTCATTAAATCAGCATTTGTGACAAAAGCAGGACAAACACAAGCAGGCCTTCACTTGCCTTCACAATCTTTTAGTCTTGCCAGCCAGTCAAGTCAGCCCAGAGAAAAACAAGCTGACCCTGAAGTGAGGAAGGGAGATGCTGTGAACCAAAACTGGTGCTCTACGACTTGTCATGCGGCCTTCAGTGAGGGTGCAGGGCTTGTCTGCACCCCGCTGCCCACAGCAGGTCTGCTCTTGGCACCTACCAGATCCCCTGCTCAGAGGCTGCCTGAAACCTTGTGGAAATCCCTTCATCAATCAGCACTTTGCAGTGGTGGTGTTCCCCACACAGTCTGTGGCACTTGGACTGGGTCTGGTCACGATGGACTATAGCTACAAGTTCCTGCTTTTTCTAGTCCAATGCAAATTTGCTCTATCATTTCATGTCCCTGGCAGATATGCCTGTAAGTTGACCTGATCTGAGGAAACAGAAAAGTTATGCAGTGCATGATTGTACTAGTTTGAAAACAGACCAGTGGGAGGCACCAAGTCAGAATAACAATTTATTAGGGAAATTAAAAATAAAGGCAAGAAAAACCCCAGTGGGCTAAACTAACAGAATCAGAATACAACCTGGCACCCTGTTAATCAGGGTGGCGTGAGCAGTCCGATGAGATGGTGGCTGCAGTCCTTCTGAAGTGATGGATGTGGCTCTGTCAAAGCAGTGGTCCGGTAGAAAGGTCTGCTCCTCCTCGGAAAGTCCAGTGGTGACTATGCAGCTCCTGTTCTCTGGGAATCCAGTGGGAAGGATGCCCGTGGTGTTCAGAGTCCCAGACTATATCCAAGATGGAACGCTTGGTTCCTCCCTCTGGGTGGAGCATCTCACAATGGAATGATGAGTCATGAGGCCAGGTGTTGATGGGCTCATTAGCAGAAGATAGTCTGGAGGGAGTTATCCCTGAGTCATGCGGCAGGGCATTGATGGGCCATTAACAGAAAGATAGTTCAGAGGGAGGGGGGGCCAGGAAACACTGCCCCACCTGGTTTCAACAGCTCATGAGGATGGTAATAGAATACACTGCAACCCAGGACAATGATATAGCGATCTTCCAAAATCCTGAGCACTGAAGGAGCTGGTCTGAGCTCAGCAGTCACTAGGCATTTGTTGGCCCTGGAATCATGCTCTGACCTCGGAGAAGGGTGGCTGGTAATTCCTCACGGTGTTCAGCTCTTCTGGGCTCTGGGGGAAAATCAGTTCTGCCCCATGAGGCCTCATGTCAGCATCCCAGCTGTTTATCTCAAGCAAGAAGCTCCGTGGGGTTCGAGCTGCAAGGAGCTGTACCTTTCCGCATGAGGCAGTTCAGACCAGCTGTTATGCAGGAGTGGTGTCCGCTGCTCATCAGGTTATCTTGGGTACTGAACCAAGCAGGTGTCTTACATTTTTTGGCTCTGCATGGCTACTGGATGACACAAGGCAGGAGGAGGAGGAGGAGAAGCGGCTAAGAAAGTATCCTGAGAAAAAGGCTGGAAATTGAACACTACAAATCTCTGAAAATGTGTAGACAATTGAAGACTGTTTAAATCTTACTTCACCATTGACAAGGTATGGGTGCTGGCAAACAAGAAGATAATCAGAATGCAATTTCGGTTTTGGCAACACTTTGATCAGAGCCAGGTCATGCTTTCATTTCATTAATGATTTTTGTTTAACTCTTTTGGAGACATGACTAGGAAGAGATGAACAATATCACAGAACAACAACATGTTGCTAACATTGCATGCATATATTATATATGAAAACATTATATGTATGTTCCTATGTGTATATAAATGCAAGCATATGTGTAGGTATACCTATCTATATTTATATCTCGAAATCCAACACTCTAAAAAAGAGAAACATAGTCCATGACTCATTTAAGGCCAACAATCCTGATGCCCAAAGTCTTTAGTAAGGGACAAGATCATTACAAGAATCTTGGACAAAATACTCACAAGAGTGTTTGAGAAGTTAGAATTAATCTGTGACAAAAAAATATTCCTGAGAGTGGCAACTGAAGCTGCATTTTTTCTTATGGAGGCTACATGAGGTGACACTATGACTGGCAGGGGAAGCAGAGAATGTTAGAGGAAAAGACAATGACAGAAATTCCTGGTCAACAAAAATAATGTATAGATATGCACCAAAAACCAATGTAAGCAATGATAATGCCTGATATTTGGGAAGAAATGCCAAATTGAAATGGATTATGTTACTTTGCAAAAGAGCATATGCCAGCAGAGTGTGCACAGCATGGACAAAGAAGATCACAACAGCATCACCAGCTCAGAAAAATTCCCTCTGACCAACGGACACTGCTGTAGAGGATGAATGGAATGTTAGCTTGAAATGAAATGAAACTTTTATGAATTTTAAGTTGGACACAGGTAGACAAGCTGCTGTGAATCCAGAAACACAGATATTGCCATGGACATAACAGCTGCAGACAGTGGGGAGTTGGAAATGTTGGGGCTTACAGTGGGAAAGGCATCTCTACTAAGAGAGTGTGTGAACTAAATGTATAAGCAAATAATAAATTAAGAAAAAAAGGCCTGCAGACATGCCAAAGATGAGGGGATCTATTTTTGACTTTAAACCCCAATGTAATAAAGAAAGTATGGTTATTAGAGTGGAAAAAATACTAAATATATTTGATAAGAATTTGAGGGGATTTTTAGAGGACAGGCACGGAGGAAAAAAACTCCAGACTAAATCTGAATAAGACTTTTATCCTCCATCTAGCACTTCCAAATCAGGTTTTTCTCTCATCCTAAACCAGAAGGCAAAATCTCAACTAGTGAAGTCATTGCTACTGAATCACAGGGTAAGTGAAGCGTCCCTCTGGAGTGGATGCAATTTCTGGGCATTGCAGGGGAAAAGAGAAACTGTGATTATTTATCGATAATCAAATCCAAATAAGGATGTGGGAGCTGAAGTCTGCTTCTGAGAGAGAGAGGTCTCTGGAAACATGGACCTTGCCAAAGATACTGTGATGTGCCAGTGCTGTCCAGCCTTTGTGAAAAAGTGTTTTTCACCCCATATTGCTCACCCTCAGCCTTCCTGAGGAGCTGCTGACTGTGCTAGATCATTACAAGTGCCCACAGGCCCAAGTTATGTTCCTGGAGAGAGTTCAGCAAAACCCTCATCATCCTGCACCCAGATTTTCCCTTGTCTTGGTTGAGAAATTTGTCTCCACTTTCTCAAGCATTTCGTCCTATCTCTACCTCGTTTATGATACTACTTATCTTACAGTCCTGATGAGTTGATTTTTTTTATCCTTCTGTCCACTATTTAATAAATTACCTAATGAAAAGATAATTAATGAAAGAATACTTCGAAGCTGTGCTACTCTTCAAGCTTTGGGAGGCTGTGGCTGCTCCTGGTTCATCCTGCGGTCTGGGTTACAGACCTCTCCCAGCTCCATCGTGCTCTTTGCTTGTCTCAGGCCAGAGGTCTGCGTGGCTCTCCAAAGGTTATAGAGAAGTCTTATCTCAGCAGGAATTCCTTTTTCCATTCGTGGTTCACCCCTGCAGGATTGCTGATGGGCTGCACTAGCTCTTAGTGATGAATCTGCAGAAAAGTGATTGAGGAATATTAACTGGAAACTCACCCTGTCCCTAAATCAGCATCACAAGTGCCCTGCCTGGCTTTATGAATGAAATGGCAGGCTGGTGAAAAAGAGCAGCAAGTATCAGGCAGTACATATGCAGATGGCAATATTGAATGCTCAGTTACAGGATGCTGAAGATCCTGCTGCTTTCTGAGTCCAGCATAAGGAAGATGATTTTTTCCTCAAACACAAATGGTGATGACCATCCATTGGAGTGGGCATTGGACTAGATGACCTTTAAGGGTTCTTTCCAACCCAAACTCTTCTATGATTCTATGATCCCTCCTGTGTGATGCTCACCTGACTTTGCTTTGGCATGAAAACTTGTCATGAGTTTATATTTCATCATTCTCACAAATTTCGTCTTGACTTTCTCAGAAGGTTTTATCTCATAACCTATAACAGCAAAAAGTCCTTTAACATTCAATATACTCAGCTTAGTTGAATTAGAAATTAGCAAAAATAGGTTTGAGAGAAACTAGAGAGGCAGAGACAGCTCAGTGGAATGACCCTAAAGCTGTGGCATCATCAGTAATTGCTTACTTCTTGAGAGAAGCAGTAGCTGAACTGGAAAATGTACAGTCACTGCATCCCTGCACCACCCTTTGGAGAGATGCTACAGATTGTGTAAGCCCCACTGCAGGCCTTCAAGTCTGGCATGGAGGCCAGTGGGATCACACTTGTTATGATACAAGCTCATTTTCCTGCTCTTTGTTAGTGTTCTAAAGCCAAGTGCTAATGTACTTAAAAATTCACAGTATTTTTCCATTTTTCTAGGGAAAAGGATGGGTGTGAAAAGAAATGGTCTGGTACTGATATGACTTACGGTGAGGTAAAAGACAGCCAGACAGCAAGAGGTGGCCTCAGGGACTGGAGACTTCCTATGGGAGCCTCCCAGGGAGCTAACTGAGATTTTATGATGCTGACTGAGAGTCAGAGACAAGCAGGAGTTACTGTGCAGGGATGGAGGAATGTGGAAAGAAGCCTGTAGGACCATGATATATGGTGTCCTTTCAGGCTGTTAGACAAGAGAGAACAGTGCTGTTTCAGACACAAGGCCAGGCTCATAGGGTAATAGCTTGCTATAGTCAAACTGCAGAGCGGGATTATTATGGCTTTGGATAAGAGCTATTAACTATTGTTAAGGTGATTGATCACTTTTATCATTTTGGTTATAGAAGGAGTTTCACAATCAGAGCTAATCATGGGGCATTGCAGTGCCCCTGTCTGCCTAAATGCTGAAATCCAGAGATAGATTGTGAGATGATTACAAAAATTGCAAGACTGTCATTTCCATATTGAACATGGACTGGGCAAAAATCATAACACATGTATTGCTGAGACACCACACATAGGGGAAAACACTTAGGAAGCTTGCTTTCAGCTGCCTCCAGAGACGGAAACAAATGAGTTTGCTAACTGTTCTGTTTAACTTTTCCAGCATACAAAGTTTCTACAGCTTTAAGGTTGTGCTGCCATGCAACTCCCATGGTATATGGATGTTTGGGTTCTTTGAGACAGACTTCTGCTACTGCCTGTAAGATTCACTGAGGTTTTGTCAGGGAAAGCTCAGAGAAAGGTTTCCCTGTACCTGTGTTGAAAGTAAGGAGTAATAAAAATGCACCTCACATGTAGAGGAATGGAGTCATATTAAGTGTTGCATGGGCAAAGAGATGCATTTGTCTCCAGAGCAGCAAGATGCTTTCCAACAATACAGATTTCCATTTTACTTTCTTTCATGGTGTTGGTATGGCCTTTTATGAAGGTTTCATGTGAAGATTTTATCTGATGAAAAAAGAAAAATCCATATCGGTTTGAAATTAAACAGGTTTTCAGAAAAGTAGTTGGATCAGACATATAAGTCCTAGGCATGGAAATCTGACCAGAAACAAAAGAACTAATCCATGACACACTCTGCAGTAACACATGGATGATCCTACATTAAGATTTGAGATGCCCAGAACATATCTAATTAATTTACATCTATACCTTGATGTTCTCACTAGTGGTGGATAAGAGTGAAAAGAGTAACTGTTGTCCATATGCTCAGCATCAGGAAGGTGGCATGGAGGAAGCAGTTCTTTCTGTGCTTTTCCAAGGCTTGCTTTCTCTTCTTGGGAACACTGTGAAGATCAGCCGACAAAATTAATGGATATCCACCATAAGCAATGTAATGATCAGTTCCTAGTAGGAAGTGCATGTTCAGCTTAACCTTGCAGAATTTTTGCATTTAATAGTAAACACAACAGAAATAAGAGGCAAGAGACTGCATCAGGATTGGACAGAATGGGAAAATACCAACGACATGGGCATGGCAAGTCAGGCTTTGATTGATTAGTACAATTAACAAATGGTGCAATTAGATTTCTGCAACTAAGTAATGCATTATGGTGTGCAATATTACTAACATGCCAAACTAGCAGGGCATGTACTCACCAGGGTGGTCTCTTGAAATGCTGCTCTCTGCAATGACTGACTGCTACAGAAGAAAGGCACTCCTAGTACAGCTAGTCTGCATCAGAGACCTCATGCAAAGAAACCTTTCCCTGTCACTGCTATGCTTGCTTAGACTCTATTAGAGACCTCTGACAGATCCTACCTCACATCTTTCCTACTATTTTTCCATTTTCTTACTAGGAACACAGCCTCTTCTGTCCCTAAATGCCAATGTTTGTAGAATCTGTTTTTCTGCGTGCCAGACCTAGTTCTGCTTTGAAAATACCACCATCATAATGTCTGAATGGGAACATGAGGAAAGATGTAAGCATTGTGTTGTCTTCCTGGAGCGGTGGGTTCCAGCACAAGTCCATGTACATGAAGTGCCCAAAAGACACTTTTGTGAGCGCTCTTTGTTCTCCTTTGACATGGATGACCACCAACCAGAATTTAACCCTTCAATAATTCATTGGTCATAACACATTCGTATTTCACTGACACAAAAGAAGTCCTGTTCATGGATGTTATACCAGTGGATAGAGTGATATGTACTTAAGATGAATTTGGGGATATTTTCTATGACTAAACATATCTGCCTTGGGAGAAGATAATTTTACAGGGAATGGAGTCAGTGTCAGCTGGTGTGCCCAGATTACAGACTGTTTCCTGAACAGAGAGGAAAACCAGCTCTAAAGTCTGCGAATGTGCATGCTAGCTAGATTAGATTTGTACTGATAGCTTTTGTTTCCGTTCCCTTCTCTCTTGCCTGGTTTAATATGCAAGGCTATATATGGAGAAAATGTGTCTCTGTGCTGGCATAGCAAAGATAACCTTGAAGAGTATAAATGAATGTACGTATTGATGGAGCAATTTGTGTTTTTATTGATTTCTTGCTGTGTCTCGCTGAATTTCTAGTATGTAGCACAGGCTGTAACTATTTTGTTATGAAGAACGCTACAGAATGTATTTTCCCACACCAATTCTTAAGGGATATGGGCAATTTATACATGAAAATATGAAAGAAAGCATACAGTATATATTGATTATTATTATTCATTGCTATAAGTAGGATTTAGGGCTCCAGCTAGAGATACTTGAGATCAAAATAGGGTGACATACTTTCTGTATCGGAAGGCTGAGCTGCTGAAGTGAGATACCAAGATTTTAAGCATAAAATACATAGCTTTTGCCAATGTGGAAGAAGTTGAAGGTGAAATGGTCACACAATGACGCATTCCTGAGAAGATAGGATATTTTTGTAGAGCGATGATTAATGATGTGAAAATGCAAATAGGTGCCTAGAAAAAAAGAGGCTGGGCTGGCTCTCCTCTGTGCTAGGGAACTGGGTTGTGCTGTAGGACTTTTTCCAAGCAGGTGAAGTGGGGCAAGGTGTCACCAAGATGAGGATGTTGGTCCTGAGGCAAGAACCCCTCTAGGCCCTGACCCTGCATGTTTCTGGATATGTGATCCTTTGGTTTCTTGAAACCAGTTATCTTCAGTTGTCTATGCAGGAGCCTGTAAATTAGAGATCTAGTCTGCATTGGTCATACAATGATCAGTAGCATTAAACTGAAGACTGTGATGTCTGTATGTGTAGCTTGGTTGGATTTTCTTCCATTCATCTGTGTTTTGCAATTCCTGCTCCTGTCACACACTCCACCTTCCGTGAGCAGAGAAATAAAGCAGAGAAATATGTTGAGTACTAGCTCTGTGCAGTCTTGTAGGCTTTGAGGTGGGCACTGCAGCCAACCCAAGTGCTGTTTAAGGCAGCTCCATCCCAAATTTGAACCATGTCTCCCTTCAGCTCAAGGAGTAGGAACTGCACCTTTCTTGTCTGGTGGCTCGTGAACAAGTGTGTCCATCCTGCTCTGGAAGAGAGACACCAGGCTGCGAAGAGAGCATCTACATTTGGTCCAGTATTTGCTCTCTGAAAGTGCCAGAAGTGGATGCCCAAGGAAGAATATAAGTAACAGTGTGCAAGTAGCATGAGCTTTCCTTCTAGATACTGAAGGACTTTCTAAGCTAGAGGTTGACTCTGAACCCGTGTTTATTAGGCAGCAGTAGCACCATTGTCCATGAATATGTCTAATCTCTTCTGAGCTTTTTTTTGCTTGGCCTTTGTAACATTCTCTGGCATTAAATACCACAATTTAATTAGACTTTGGGAGAAAAAGACCTTCCTTTGATTTCTTGTGTAGATCTAGGCCTCTTGATCGTAAATGAGCATATATGGCAATTAAGAAGGCTTTTAAAAAGGAGAAGGGAAGTCATGAAGCTGCTCACACAGATTGGGTGTGTGAGGGTGAATACTGAAATGCTATGCAATGCCAAAGGCCTGAGTGAAGGTTATGACTGCCAAAATGGAATAGCAGTACTTCCCCAGATCCTGCAAGATTTACACTTACAAGAAATAGAGAGATCAATTATGTGACACCATGAGAACGTCAGAACAATGATTTACTGCACGATGTACATTATCAATGAAGTAGTGGGTCATCATGCAGGTAACTGTGTATGATGATTGCCTATAAATGAACATGGTTTTATCATATTACCTTTCCATTCATCTCCTTACCAAGACTTCAACTGAACAGTCTTCAGAATTTGTGTATACCATGGGTTTGTAGCACTGTACAGTGGTAGAATATGTTCCTCTTTGTTCTCAGCCCTTTGGCATTATTGCTTTCTATATACTACATTCTTAAGACAACTACAGAGCCTTATTTTTGAAGAGTGACAATCAAAACCTAGGCCAGCTTTCAATACATGAATTAATAGACAAATATGCAGATTTAACAACGACTTAAAACAGTGCAGTTTTTATGCATAGGTGAGCTGCAGAGCTGTAGGTTATCTCAAGGCAGCTCATCCCTAAAGGAGATCACCAGTGGACAGAACTGGTGATCCTTATCGTAAGCTGGTGAGCAAAGCATGTTGGCACATCCTTGCAGGAGCGCAGCAATGCTGCTCACCTCCCCTGAGCAAGTGCCGGGGGGCTCCTGCTCAGGCCTGGCACTTCTCTTGCCAGCTTGCTTGATCCTTAACATTGTTTTGTTAAAACAACCTGTTAGTGTCTAAAGACTGTTCATTTCCTTGACTCCCTTTCTCTTGGCTTAGTGTCTTGCAGGGGTGACATCAGTCTCACAGAGGGAGGGTCTCCACTTGGTGACAGAGGCTGCGGAGGAGCCAGGGGCTGGCTACCCTCACTCTGCCTCTGGCCATGCCTTGGATCCCACCTCTCTGAGCACTTGTACTTTGAGCACTTTGGAAAGGCAGATTTTACTTCACAGCACTCATGTGGAGAGAAACCCGAGAGAGGTGAATGGACCCACAGCAAATTTGATTCCGTGGAAAAGCCTTATTTTTTTGGGAAAGAGCTCTTGGATCTCAATCCAAAGGAGAGGCAGGGCACCCTTCTGACAGGCTTCCTGAGGGCTGGTCTAAATGCTTCCTCATCTCCATCCGCACTGACTCAGCTGCAGTGGACTCTGGAGCCCTCCTGCATTTGCTCACGGGCTCTGCCTGGCTGAGCCGGTGGACTCAAGCTGATGGCATCCAAAGACATCTTCCTTCAGGTGTCTCTGTGTGGAGGGCTGGAGCCAGCCTTGGGGCCAACCCTGTCCTGAAGCTCTGAAACCTGGAAACCTTTTGATAAACTGCTGCCCTAAATTCAAATCTATCAATCCTCAAGACACCACATCTTCATTAATACTGCTACTGAAGGGAGCAGAGAGGTGATGCTGAGGAGCTAAGGACAGCAAATTCCTACAGAGTTGACAGTAGGACTTCTGTTTTTAGTAAGAGCTGTGCACAGAGTCCTGTTTCTGTGGGAATTTCTAGTGGAATTTCCATTCTCTGGAAGACACAGAAAAAAAAAATGCTGTGGAGAAAGACAGCTGAATCCTGTGTTTGACAAGAATTATATTTACAATTTTACTTTTGATTTAAAATTTCTGAACTAAATAACTTGAGGATGAAATCAAGTTAGTCTAGACCAAATATGTTGCAACAGATGCTATAATTTTTGAAAACGTTTTACTAACTGAAGCAAAATGTTATAGAAAATCTTCCTGTAAGACATTTCCCTATCGAGTTCAGGAGTTTTTCTAGTTGAAACATATTCTGACAGAATGCTTTAAGCACACTCTGTATTTGTTTTGAATGCACTTTTTAAGTGGTTTTAATGCAGTTTCGTAATTTCAAAGAAAATGAAAAAAGAATAATAGAGACAAAACAGACTCTTTCTGGGACTGAGAATATTTAGCAATAATGGGCAGTACAAACCCAGAAAGTATTTTTAAAATGGCCTCTACACTCCTACTGTTTCACACTGAAAAGTAATTGCTTTTGTAAGCTACCACCCTTCTTTTCTATAATGCTCAGATGTTACAGGGCTTTCATTAATTTATGCTGACAACATTGTAAAACACCCCTTCAGAAGTACACAGGAGGGGGAAATTTCCTGGGAATGCTTCACATCTCATGGACCATTTGTACCATTTGCTTGCAACCATACAAGAGAGTTTCCTGTTTTCATATATTTCTCTTTGGAAGGAGTAGAGTGGTTTGGTGACAAAAAGGCTCTCAAAATACATCAATGTTGCCAAGGCAGAAATATAAAGCAGCAATTTGAGGATCTTGAGGGCACTATGCAGACTATTAAACTAATGGAACAGCTGTTGCTGACAAAGGGGCAAGGTTTTCAGGGCTTTGGGAAACTCTTGTAATTACTTGTTAGGCTTGGTAGATTTGTTGCAGATGGTGGAAATTCAGACACTAACTGTTCAGCAACTAAATAAAGTGAATATATTTTTTTGAAAAAACACTGAATATTCAGGGGGGATGTATTGACCAACAGGATGATTCCAAATGCCATTTAATGGTCATTTAAAAAATTATGTCCCCTTCTCCCAGATCACCACCTCGTCCATTCAGGGCTGTTGGTTACTACTTCCATCTCGGAGTCTTTCCTTCTGCTAAGAATCTGCCAGTTCCTTGAAACGGTAGAGCAGAGACCATTGTTTCTCATTGGGAGTTTCATGTGTCCCAGAGCATGAAATGCAGTCAGAGGGTCTACTTTCTATTTAGCAATCCTCTGTGGTTGGAGGGGCAACATGAGAAGTGGGAGGTCTGGGACAAGAGCCCTTAAACCCAGAGCTCCTGTCCAGCAAGGCTGTCCTGCGAGGCCATCGGGTATGAACTACTCTGTTTCTGACCACGGTACAGAACACCCACTGTTGGCTGAACCGAGGCGCTGATTCTGATGGTGGGGTTAGGTAGGTTCAGAGCCTAGTGGGCAGGAGATCTTTGGGTTGTAGGGAGAAGAGTGACCAGTTTTTGGTGGTTTGTTGTTCTTACAGAGAAGGCCAATGTGTGCTGAACTGGAGTCTCATCAGAGCTTCCCCAAGAACTACAATTCACTAGGCTAGCTGGATACTGGGTGGGTGTCCTTGGATTTTGGGAGACTCATGGTATTTAAGACCACATATTGTCAAAATGACAAATTTGGATTGGTTTGGGAAAACCAAGATCTCAAAGCCTCTTTTTGATCATCAGTGTTTCAAGGCAAGTGCAAAACTGAATAAAGTAATGTGAAGAAGCTTGTGACTTGAGTTCATAATATCTTCCATATCTCTCTCTCAGAGAGACTGGGCCATATTTTCTGTGTCCCGAGGACTGTATAGATCCTGTGCTTCTACCTGACAGTGATAACACAGTACCTGCTACTGGGACTAATTTTAAAAGTTTTGTGATTTGGATAGAGACAACCATGACAACAGAAACTGCATAAAATTTTCACTTATTTCTACAAAGGTCTCTAAAGAAACTTCCTTCTGCTATGAAATAATTGTTTTTTAAGTACCTCCTGGATGACTGCTGGGACAGAATCCCATCAGTTTGGATCTATCTTGTACAAATCCATAGAATAAGCAGCAGTTTGTGATTTCCAGACTGGGAAGGAAGCTGCTGAAGAACAAGCCTGATTTTCGTTATAAATGCTTAGTACCCCCCCTACTGAACTTAACAGAAATTTCTGGAATCATAAGATTGGGCTTCCCCCCCCCTTTTTTTAATGATAATAGAGAATTTTAAACAAAAATGCATCCAAATCCAAACACAAATTATTGTAGATAACTCAGAAAATTAAGAACTGAAGGGCTGTACTATATTCAGTCTAGGTTTTTTTGCTAATAATTATATGGTAACAAAGTGCTAAACTAATGGTACCAAATACAAAAGAAAGAGAAATAAAAATCAATACGTATTATATTCAGACTCAGAATGGTCAAATAGCTATGACCACTTTTTGACACATTTGCCAATATTTCCTTCTGCCCTCCTGTTAGCAGCTGTCTGGTGAAACCCGCTGAAAGGACACAAAGGGATAAATCCATCCAGGGTATAACTTGAGAGGAATGACTCTGGGAATGTGTTCAGTCCATTGTGCTGAGCAGGGAATGCCAGCTGATTGGCATGTCTCCAACAATAAAATATTGTATCCAGAGATGGAGAAAGTACATTAGCAAATATTGTTTTTCCCCCAAAATATATGCAGAGCAATGCGTATTGTGTTTTCAAGAATATGATTATCTTTAAAAGATGAATTGCTTGGATATGCTTTTTTATTCTTCTTGTTTTAGGTTTTGTAAGTTGAGGGAGGTTTCCCTTGGTGGGGGAATTTTTATTTTGGTTTGGTCTGTTCTAGGAAGCCTTTCTTGCTTATGATGAGGACGATGGAGTCTTAAGTAAAATGTAAAATCTAGAAAGATCAGGACAATCTCTTTAGGCTTCACCTTGCCTTGAGACACAATTTAGAAATGCCAGTAGATGTGTTGGTGACACTGCTAAGATAGAATCTAGCAGATATCCTCTTACTCAAATCAAATCAGGTCAAATCCGCTTCTTTACAGGTGAACCTCCCAAGGTTTCTCAACTTTAATTATGTTAAAATTGTGTCTCCCTGGATGGTCATTGAGCCAGAGTAGGAGCCACCCTATTGCTCTGTGGCTTGTTCAGAGGGGTCCAGGTCATGACCAAGCCACTGAAGGGTTACAGAGATGAAAAGAAATGCCGTGTTCCTTGCTCAAACTTGTGCTTTGGTCTAATTTTAAAAAATTAGTCCTTCCAAACAACAACGATGGGCTTGGAGGGACTGACATACTGAAGCTTGCCAAAAGTGAGATAGAATTGCCAAGAAGGGAATGGTCGCTATATGTGAGAGGATGCACCTTCATGCCTTTAGAAAGAAACTTGGAGGGATCTGAAGCCAGCATGTGTAGCCAGACAGTTGCTCTTCAAAGTTTTGGGCAGGTTTTGAGACCCTACTTTACACAGAATAATGTCCTGTGTCCTACACTTCAGAGTGACAGAGAAATAGGAATGTTACAAATGGCCACAGTGCCACCACCTTCCTTTTCACACAGTTTTCCTCAAGAGGTATCTGGCACATAGTGTTACTGATAAAGTAGCCAGCTGTCCAAGATTCATTTGTACCAAAGCACCGTGTTGTTTCATGCCTCTGAGAACTGGGAATGTCACAGGAAAATGTCTCTGGCAAGCAGAATGCAGGTTTCTTTTAAATCCTGCTTCTATAACTTCTATAACCATTACTCCTTGTCCTATTGCTATAGACCTTGCTAAAAAGTTTTTCCCCATCTTTCTTGTAAGCTCCCTTTAAGAACTGAAAGGTTGCAGTAAGGTCTCCCTGAAGCCTTCTTTTCTCCATGCTTAACAGCACACGGCTGGGTCACGTCCAGCTTCTCACCCACCAGCATTCCCAAGTCCTTCTCGGCAGGGCTGCTCTCCATCCATTCACCCCCAGCCTGTGTTGATATAGGGGGTTGTGCCGACCCAGGTGCAGCACCTTGCATTTGGCTGTGTTGAATCCCCTGAGGTTCACTTGTTGAGCTTGTTCAGGTCCCTCTGGATGGACCCTGTCTCTCAGGCGTGTCAGCTTCAGGTGTAACCTGTGAATTGCGGAGGGTGCCCTGAGCCGGTGCACCCGCCTGCCCAGGCGCGAGTGAACAGGTGAGCATGTGCCGGGGGATGCCCACGCAGGGGACACGGTGGGACAGCCCGGAGCGTGACGAGGAGCAGGGCTGGGTTCCGGACGCGTCCCTTGCCGCAGCGCCCCGGGCCGCGCTGCCGCTGCGGGGGGGAGCCGCACGCTCCCGCGGCGCCTGCAGAGGGCGCTCCCCGCCCCCTTTTGGAGGCGCTGCGGCTGCCCCGCCGCTCCCGCCCGGCGCCGGCCCGGCCTCCGGGTCCCGGGACATCTTCCGAGCGCCGGGTATCCGGGCTCACCGTGGGCTTGCTGACGAAAGGCATCAGCACAGGCAGCAGACCTTCCAGAAAAAAACCAGCAGGATGTATAGAAAATGTGGTTTGCTTTTGTCTTTTCTTCATTACAGTCCGTTGTTTTGCTGAATTGTGCTGGTGTTGGCTGGGGTACAGTTAATATTCTTCATCGTGGTTAGTATGGGGATTTTACCCTTCCGATTCTCTCCCTTATCCCACCAAAGAGGATGAGTGAGAGGCTGCCTGCGGCTGAGCTGCTGGCCGGGGTTAAACCAAGACATGAAAACACAAAGCTCTTTGTGTAGTAGTAGTAGTGTCACTACTGCAAATACCGTGCCCAGGGAAAAGTGGTTTATGTGTTTTTCCATAAGCTCTTCATTTCGAGAAGTAACTAGCAACAAAGGAAGAAGAAGAGGTGGTCCGAGTCTCTTGTGGGATGCCTGTGGGTGGGACTCGGGATGGATTTGACATGCTTCCTCCTGCTCTCCCCTCTCCCCTTGTGCTTTAACTATAACTAGTTGAAAACACTTTCCTATACTTGGACTGGTTTTTACGGTGGCTGAATATGCAGATGCTGAGCGTGCTCACCTTTACATCAAATAAAAGAAGCTGTGGGTGAAATAAAGCCTCAAAGAAGATTCAGTACTTCATGAAATCTTGTGAAAAGTACAATGTTTTGAATCAAAACATTGAATAAGAACATAGACTTCAGATAGGATTTTTTTTCCATGATTCTTTATGCCAGATAATTTGGGTTTTGGATAGACCGGTAGGGTATGCTGTACTTTCCAATTCCAGTACTTTTTAATTGCATCAATACCTTTGGGATGGGTGTTACTGAAAATTTGCCTGTCTTTTAGCGAATAGAATATAGAGTTCACTTCAAGTAAATACGGATGCTCCTGTCCTAATGGTGAATTCAAACCTGCCAGAGTACTAATCTGGCTGTCTGAAAAGAAAATAATATCAAGAAAAACTCAGTGGTTTTAATTTTTTTCAGACTACAAACAATGTGGTAAACTCCTGTAAATGTTTGGATGCATCAATGTTCTCCTGATTCTGCTAGTTATGGTTTTTCAGGGCACAATTCATATTTGTTTGCAGACACTGGCAGGCAGACAGTGTGCTCTGACAAGCTGCAGGCACAGGCTGCTTCAGCAGATTCCAGGGATTTGTTCTCACTGTTTATTCCAAAAATAAGCACATCTCCTCCTAATAAATGTTGTATGCAAATGTGGTTCAGTCATTTCTACATGAGATTCTAATTCATTCATTTAGAGATGTTCATTTTGTAGTGTATGCGAATTTGCATATGTAATTCAGCAAAGGCAGAAGCAATCTTTTATTCTCATCACTTCTGACATTTTAATCAATGATTTATGTCTTATTCTTACATTTATTAGCCCTCCCTCGGAATGCTAAGGCAGATTATTATGCATTGATATTTCTATACATATATAAAGCTCATTAAGACTCTTTGACCGAAAAATGGTCGAAGTGCAGGAATAGGGGGCAGGCATTTGGGGGCTTATGCTTTACCTTTTCTCCAGGCTGGTTTTGCTCATTTGATAAACGGCTTCCCCGTGTCACTGTTGCTCCATCTGTGCAATAGAGATAGCACTGCCCAAACTCAGAGGTGAGACTAATTGTAGTTTTCAAAGCTTCTTGAGCTCCCTGGCTGGAAACAGCTGTATAAATATTCTTCTGGTCACAAAGAAAATGAATGAGGTACAGTCCTAGGTAATGGAGATATCATCCATTATTTCTAGGTTTTTTCTGTGTCAAAGGTGGCTGCAGAAATGGTAACCTCTTTTTCTAGAGGCTACCCCTTGTAGGTATTCACAGTCACACACTCACTGACTTTTTGCCAAAACACAGCTTTTACTGCTATTTCCTTCTTCAGACTTCATTGGCTTTCCAGATCTGAGGGACTCAAGTGAATTTTATTACCTCCTAGGCACCATCAACAGAATAATTTATCTAGTCTCAATGCCAGTCAGTCACTCCTCTGTGAATCCTCGGAGGGCAGTTGAGTTACAAAGATGATTGGGAAAGGCCGAATTGTAAGACACAGAATTATAGAGGAGTCATTTTAAAGGCCTGATTTAACCAACAGACCTTTACAGCTGGGATGAATATGTGAATAGAAAGAAATCAGCTGGGATCCCAGATCCCGTTTTGAGTCTGAACCTGGCCTCTGTATTTAGAAGAGTTATTTGTGATGAAATAACATAACAAGGGATTTTTCAGAAGTACAACTTCAGCTTAAAGGGTGGAAATATAGTCTGCAATTCTTTCAGAGTTGGAGCTTTGCTTACGTGATTTTTGGAAATACATTTGTATTCCTATATGGAATAAAGTCGGACTTGCACCCTGCAGGAATCCAGTTCCAATTTCCACAAGTGTAAATCCATCAATGGTACTTGTCACAAGCAAAATCTCAAGCATGTTTACATTTAGAAATGGAAACTATAAACTTACACTTCGTTCTTATAGGTGTATGTTTGGTAAATGCCAGACCATATTTCTGGAGAACACAGGCATGTATGAGAAATCTATTCTTTATTCTGTAAGAATGCCACAGCTGAAGTTCACAGTATCCCTGTAAAAGGAATATTTCTGGAGGATACCCGAAGTCTCCGTTCAACCACTTTTCATTGGAGTAGTTTCTGAATTACCCCTGATGCACACTCCAGTCTGCATCCCATGTTTGAGTAAATCCATGTGACTGCAGTTGCTGAATAGTTGGCCCGAAGTAAGGCTGACAGTCACAAGAATCCTGGAATATACAACTGGATATTTTCATTATAAGAAAATGCAGCCTGACATCTAATTCTACACAGGTATTGGTAAGAGTCCTCTGATCCTCAAGCATACCCAGACAATCTTGATGTCATGCTGTCAAGCCCAGGATAATGAGAATAACAGAACTAGAACAAGAACAAGAAAAACTAGCATTATGAGTTTCTTTCTAAGAATTACAAGTAACTGTAGTGATATGTAACAAAAGTAAACATTTTTGACATTTGTGTAAAGCTAAACAACCTTAAGAGAGATGAGTGCTCTTCCCTCTGATCTTGGACACGTAGCTTAAAATAGTTCCTGTTGCTACTAGTGAAGAAATGTATAAATTCTAGGGAGGTGCTCAGGAGTCAAAGAAAGGTGGAGAAAATAGGCACTGGAGTATCTTATCTGTCTCACCTCTTCTAAAATAATTAGTCAGGCTGTTGTTTTCTCTCCTAAGCGAACTATTGTAAGAGTTGCCTAGTTCCACAAGTATAGACAACTATATTGAAAATAAAAAATATTGTTTTCAAATTGCTGTGATTCCAGGGGCTGGAGCTCTAAAAAAGTCATTGTCCATACTCTTTCTCCTCTTCCTTCTCCTGACAGGCGGGAAAAAAAATCTCCAGTGTTTCATACTGTCAGGAAATGCATTTTATTGTCACATTGCCTAAACATTTCCTATGTTATATAGACATTCCAAACATTTTAATTTTGCTTCTCTTTATTTTGGTTTAGTTTGTATCAAATGTGAAAATTGACAACAGGGATTGAAGGCTTTGTTTCTCCTGTTGTTACTGAGACGGACCTCAGCACCACGGAGAGGTGGAAATGTGTAATAAAGGAAATAAACTCAATTGTAACTGTAACGGTTTATTATTTCTTAGCCTTTATCCTACAACACCCTCTGACCTTCCACTTTCTGAGGGGCAAAAGAACACTGACTCCCTTAAATGGAGAAAAAAACCAAAGGAAAGAGATTTGGACTACGTAAGTTGCAAAGTGATTTCTGCTTCTGTATCAGACACCAAAAAAACAGGCACATTTTCAGTTAGGTACATATATTTTGTGTTTTTAATTGCATGACACATGGTGTCACAAGAAAGTCAACCCAGAGCAGCACGTTCTGTGCTGCTGCTCCCTCCGCTGCTCTTACAGGGCAGAGCTGCTGACCGTGCCCCAACCTCTCAAGCCATTTGAACATTTCATAAAAAGCTGCACTTCTGGAAGGTTTGATATGTTTGCCAGTATCCACACAGGCCCTAGCAATTTATTTTTTGGTAGTAAGTCCTACTCATTAATTGAATTTCAGAGTTTTCCTGTGTGGTTTTAAAAGTAATTTGGCCGGAGGTAAGACTACAGACCCCAAGGGCTGTAGCCATCATTTCTTTCACATAAGTCACAGCTTGCTTTAGGTTATATTTTCTTTGGAACGGAAAGCTAATTTGTTTAGTTATGTTGGTCTGAGGGCATCAAATTGGACCATGCTGTCACTGGTAACAAAAACAAGCTCACAGACTGCTCAGGACATCAGTAAAAGTAATTGGTCAAATGACTTCTGCCAGCCATAACTCTAAAGGTAGACGTCTGATAAGTAAGTCTTCCCCTTTCAGGAGCTATCAGTCCATACATCATTCTTGACACGAAAAGGGCCTCGTTCCCACAGCTTTAGCACCAGAAAGAGTTTTTTCTCCTTAAAAATAACAGCTGTGCACAAGATAGCACTGAAAATTTTATACCAGCAATTACTGTCTTACTGAATCATACCTTAAGAACAGTTCTCATTGGATATTTGAATGTATTTTGTAATTGTACTACTCATTCGCTGAAGCAAGACCTTTCAAATCAAACCTTAGTACCAACTCCAAGCAAAAGAACCTATCATGCTTCCAGCTGCTAACAGTAAGATGAAATAAGTTTAATTATTTAGTAAAATTGTTTGCAGACAAGTGGCTTTTCTGTCATCATTGTGTCTCAGACTAACAGAACAATTTTCTTAAACTAAAGGAGTATTTTTAAACTTACAAGTAATATGGCCTCTCTCTTTAGAATTGTTATGCTCCACTTCACAGCAATGTGAAATTGTTATAAGGAGCAAGGCAGTAGTCTCATTCATGAGTAACACGAGGGTGTGCCCTCTGTTCCTGGAGCAGGCATCACCCAAACCCCTCTGGTGAACAGTGCAGGTGGGCTCCCAGGTCTGGAGTCCCAAAGCTTTCCTCTGCTTTAAGATGAGAGTAGCCCCATCACAAAGAGCTGTCTCTAACAGATAATACTGAGTATAGATCCAGATATTTTGCTTCTCTCCTTATATTGACTTTGATGAAGAATTAAAACTTAGGAAGAGTAAAGACATCTCTGCCCTTAAAGTTTAGTTCTCTTCACAACTGAAAAGGTTGCGCCGCCATGTTACAATCCATTTACCTCCTGATTTGGTAATTTTTTCACTATTGTCAAGCTCTAATAGGTCTGGCTGCATTGATTTTGACCGAACTAATGACTCTAGAGGATCAAAGGTGTTAGTATAATCCTGGCTTTGTACGGCATTAAATGATAACCAACGTACAAGGTTTCAGATGCAGGAACTTCAGCCTCCTTACTCTGATGATCTTTTAATGCTATCAGGAAGGAAACATTATGTAAGGCATCTGAAACGTGACTCATTATACTTTTTGTTCCAACACTGTTTCTTATAAATGTTTTTTACAGTTGAAGAGACATAAGTAAATTCTGTTTCACTTTATCTTCTCATCCCTTCTTTGATAGGAAGGAGGAGAAAAGAAGGGAGATCATCCTGGGTCATGCATACAGACTAAAACTCCTGCTTTGGCAAATTGTGTCAAGAAGCAAGTGCTCATAGGCACTGGTGAAACAAAGATCACCCCAAGTTATAGGAGAGATGGAATCTGCCACCACCAAAGCCCCTCCCCTGAATACGCCTCTGTGGGTACCTGGAACTGGGACTGTAAGTTAAGGCACCACTGTGGGAACGTGAGGTAAGATAAAGGTGGTACTATTGTCCAGGTGTTATCTCAGACCAAGGGGGAGGCAAACAAAGCTGGGGGAGAAGAAGGTATCACTGATGATGGGTAAGGAAAGCCAACACAGCAGCTGTGCTGGAATCAGCTCAGACTGAGTAAAAGGTAATTTTGCCAGGGGGAGATCACAACTCACGTGCTCAAGAAACCCACTGACTCAACAGAAGAGAAAGACTGAACATGGGACTAATTAGCAATAGAAGTGAGGAAATTATTTAATCAATAAAATAATTGTGTAGCCAATGAGCATTAATGCCTTTGCCTGCTAAAATACATGAATAGTAGAAAAACTTTGAATTACCTTGGGACTCCCACCACCGAGAAACCCAGGGTAAAGAAGGACCAACAGGATACTGCTGGATCCATGGGTGGTGACTATCTTCCTCTTGATCTCTCTCTTCCTCTCCTCTCTTTTCTATTTCCTTCTATCTCTCTACCTCACATTAAATAAAATCTTTGTTATTGATTTTTGCATATGGGCTTGTTTGCACCTAAACTTGGGCAGAGGCATCTCTCACTAATCAAGTCCAATCTACATGCTGGGAAGAAGAGATAGTAGGGTCAAAGTGAAACTAGTATCAGCTCCAACGTGCAGCCTGCGACAAAGCAGGT
This sequence comes from Lycocorax pyrrhopterus obiensis, assembly GCA_014706295.1. Classification (NCBI taxonomy): domain Eukaryota; kingdom Metazoa; phylum Chordata; class Aves; order Passeriformes; family Paradisaeidae; genus Lycocorax; species Lycocorax pyrrhopterus. The sequence goes on from JACSVZ010000006.1 coordinate 24,386,558, forward strand.
GCAGCAACTACCACGGGCAACTACTCTGACTCCATCATGGTTGCAAGGCCGTACACCTGTACTGCACCTTAACCAGCAGCCATTGGCCTGCCTTAGGAGAGACTTAGCGGCCAGGGAACCTTGTGCCCATGTTCCCTGTGGGTGCCCCAGGCAGTTCCCCAGTCTTCACCCTCAGCCAGCACTCCACTGAGAAGGACACCTTTCCAAACGCACCAGTGGCATGCCCGAGTACATGGCTCTAGGCTGCAAACACGAGTGCGAGGTAAAATCATGGCTTACAGATGTACCTCGAGTGCAATCACCCCCTCTGAGGCTTGGTGAGCTTATATCAGACAGAGTCAAGCAGCCTGTGGTATTGCTTGCAGTTCTGCTGCCACTCGCATCAGGTGCCAGTTCTGTCTTTTCCTTGCAGGGAAGGAAATTTTTTTCCCTGCAAGTTTTCTAGTGATTATCTTTCTGAGCCTCTCATCACCTCTTCTAACACACAACATTTTCTAGCTATTTGTATGCCTGCACCACATTAGTTTACAATCAAACTAATTTTGTTTGTATCACTTAGTAGAAGTTCTGTCTCCTTACACGTACTCTAGTATTCAAAGGATGATACTTCTGTGGTATTTACCTAATACATAAATGTCCTTATGATAATCAGAAATGGACAAATCTGCAATCGCATCCCAAATGGATCTCAGCACGCAAGCCTTGATAATATAGAGCTTGATATATACGGGTACATGGGAAATCGGGCTCTTTCTTCTTGAAAGTCTACAAGGTAATGCTGAATTCCAGCCACTACACAAGAATACGTGCAGAAAGGAGACATAAGCTTTGTCGCTCTCTTTGCTCAACCTTGGGTACAAGCTACTGAAAAACCAAACAAAATACTATGCTTTTAGCTCTTCCCATTAATGGCTTGTTTCGCTTTTCTACCTGTTTTCAGATTTCAACAAGTCATTCTAATATGTGATCAGAAAAAGAAAAGGGAAGCATTGTGATACCAAAAAACTGCTCACGTGAGTTTAATAGCTCATTTTTATAATTTTTGATTGAAAATTACTCTCTCTGCATGCTGTTGAAATATGTTTTCATGATACATTTCACATCAAAAACGCCAATCTTCCTGCTCAATAGTCCTGCCTTTAGTTTGCCTAGTCCTTCATCTGCTAAAAGGAGGCTCCTTTGTGTGATGCTCCTTTGTGCAGCACAGAAACACACCTCGTTGCAGCCATTATTTGTAGTGGGACTGTCTCAGAGGGTCACTGAGATGAGGCAGATTAGAAGAAATGGTAACTTAAAGTGAACGACAAACGATCCATGGGAGCCGTGAGTACCAACCACTTGTTAATCGCTGCAGGATAAGATTGTTGGGCTTGAGTGCATGTCAGGGCCGTATGATGCTGCCTGTGCCTGGCACATCCTGAAAGGCACCAAGAATGATCTGATATGGAGGTCTGTGGGTTGAGTCAATGGATAGTTTGTCTTTTGGATTGCCCAAACTGTAGTGTATTGCACCAAATTCAACAATAATCCTTTGCCTGAGCCTGACAAGCTGGGAATTGACAGCTCCTCATCATATGGCGTGTCTTGGAAGCCAAGGTTCTGCCGCGCTTTAGTGCAAGAAAGGGGGGGCTAGGGGACCCTTTGCTATCCAGAGCCTTGAACCACTCACCATTGCCTTCCTCAGTATGAGCAGCCTCCAACCTGGGGGATGGAACTATAAACACCCCAGGTGAAATATTAAGTGTGAGTGCAGATCTGACAGACAGGGACTGTCAGCACTGATGCAGGAGCTGGTGCGACAGCAAGAGAGCAAACAGCAGGGAATTATGAGGAAGCACCATTCCCAGGGTCACACTGCAGTCTGGCTGACAAAGAAGTATCAGCTTCTGGCAGAGATAGGCCTTTGTGCTGCCTCCCAGGCAGGGAGCAGAGGGACCACTACTCTCCAGCTGCTAGTGGGCTAAAATTTTTCCACTGAGATGTTGCTTCCTGGGATTGCTGTTTCTTTGTATTTGTAGGTGTCTTTCCCATTACTATTCTGTGCACGAGGTTGTCCTGAAGGTTGTCAGAGTTTCAGAGCTAAATTCATGTAGCCACAAACCCAGTGAATCTCAAAAGACATCTTGCAGTTTAAGATTGTCAGGCATTTCTAAATTGTGTGGTCACCAGGAGTTTCAGTACATAGCAGATATATTTTTTTGTATGTGTCCTGAAAAGTTTTGCTTCCAAAGGATTTTGATTAAAAATTTTAATAGCGGTTTTAACAGCCAAGCTACATGAAAATGCTTAGCCTGTAAGTACTGTCCCCAGCATTAATAAAATTACTGGGAATACACTCTGCATTTGTGTAACAATTATCCCCCAGTTTCTATTTTGTTCCTCTAGATCATCTTGCTTCCTTCAAGTATCCTGTCTCCATGATTTATTGCTAGATTTGCTTTGTCACCATCTGCTCTGCTATTGCTCAAGAAAGAACAAATCCCCAGAAAATATCACTGTCCAGACTAAGCACCATATAAGCATCCTTTTCACATTCAGCCAAACATTGACTAATGGCGAGCTAAGCTATAATCACAAATTCCCTCCTTTCCTGTTCACTACAGTTCAAATTCATATAAAAAACTTGGTGGAATTCAGCTATCCTCCTTGGGGATATAGGTTACCATCTGTCTGGTTTCCAGTGGTACATTTAAAAAACATTTGTCCTATTTTCATAAAACGTCCTGCTGTACAGAAACCATTTTAATATCTAATTACACAGCATTATGTATCACATATGTCACAATCAGAATAATTTGGCCTAAGTTTCTCTTATCTAGTCTAGTCTGTTTTGCTCTTTTAAATTAAGTTATCCAAACACCTACAAATCCAACAGCATGCCTCTAGCTAGAGTAATTAAAAAAATAAAATAAGTAAATACTGAACTGCCCAAAGAATATTTTGGATTTAATTTGGTAACTTATATAAGATTTTAATTTCAAAAAGAAGCAACATTTTAAACTAAAGGTTAATGTACTTACCATTGCATTAAAAAAAATATAAATTAGTAAAAGCAGGCAAGAGAATGGCAAAAGGTATCAGTCGTTATGGTGCCCCTATGAACACAAACATATGCCAAAAATATAGCAAATAAATTATTCTTTCCCACTCCTCGAATCTTTCTAGCTGTCCCCAGAGGACAGTCACTCCATAGTCAGTCAGGGGACAGCATCTTCCCAAGCCACATCTACTCAGGGTGCTTGACGTGAAGCCTACTCAAGCCTGCGGGAAGCTTCCCACTGACTTCACTAAGGCATGGTGCTGTCAGGGACCTTTGGAGAGGGTCTAGGAGAGGCAGCCAGGCTGCATCACACCCCTGTGGTGCGGTCACACCCCTGGCCAACCCACGTGCCATCAGCAACCCCCCCTCTGAGCATCTTTACAATGCAGTTAAAATTCTCTGGGTGCACAGATGCTCTGGGAGTGTTGTGAACATGAAACTTCTTGATACCAAAATCCCATGAAGTGGCGGCATTCCCTGTCCTAGGCCTTGCACTGCTTTGCCTGGCTGTGCTGTATTTCTGCCCTCCTCACAAGGGGATGATGCTCCAGCAGTGGAGGAACAATGCCTAGAGAGCCCAGCCTCCCCATGCCCTGGCCAGGATCTTTCTTCTCCCCCAGAAAGGAGGGCATTCCTCTTGGAGAGCTCCAGCCCGAGTGGGACAAGGCTGTATCAGGAGCTCAAGCTGAATGAGAAGAGAGGCAAATGTAAATAGGAAAAAAGATCCTTCCTTCTTCTATCCAGAAATTCAAGTACAGCCCTTGGCCAAAAATGTCAGTATCCAGCACCAAGTTGTTTCATGATATGTTTTTGTGTTACCAGGTTCTGGAAGATTCAAATAGTATTTCCCACAGCTACCCCAAGGAGAGCACTTGCAGCAGACCACTCTTGAGATGAGATACAGATGATGGATAGAAGCAATTATTTTTTTGAGCACAATTTTTTTTCTATCTGTATCTAGTCAGAAAGCAGCTATCTTGTTCACAGCTATTTGTCTAAGAGAAGCTATATATTTAACTAAAGTTCACAGAGAGCATATACTCTTGAGAGTGGTGGAATACTTCCCTGTAATCACATTGGTTCTGTCACAGTGAAACTGAGGCAAATTACTCAGAAATCTCCCTCAATTTCTCTGAGTGTTCCAGATAGATATGACACAGCTGGTCCCAAAGAACATTGTTAATGATGAAGTGTGTAGTATACGATTTCCCCCCAGAACTCGGAATCACCTTAGAAACACATGCAGCACCAAGAAGCTCACCCCGAAAGCAGTCAATCTTGATTAACCATCCTATCTCTACTGAAAGGCCTCTGTGGTCTTCCACTCTGGCTGCTTTGCAAAGAGAAGGTCTGTTCTAAGGAAGCGTCTTGTTGGAGAGAGGGAGAGAGGGAGTGGTTGAATACACAGAGACATCTTGAGAGACTTTGTTATTCCTAGAGCATGAATGGACTTTACCTAAGGTATATGACTGGCGAAAGGAGGCCCACATCCCCCAGGACTGGTCATTGTTTGATTGCACATTAGCAAACATCAGTTGTTGGATGTGCTGAGCACACTGCGGGCACTTGACCAAGCTCCCCATGACACAGAGGGAGAGGCAGGACTGTCAGCAGTGCAGGGCTGGAGGTGTACATGCAGTCAGAGCTACTCATTCTTTGCAAACGATGATTATTTTCATTATGCTATTGGTGTTAAACTGAATCCACAGTAGTAAATATCAGACAGAGAATGATGTCATTTAGAAAATGGACATTGAATCCTCAGGAAGAATTGTAGAAAAGAAGGGAAAGTTCTTAAATTGCTTAGATTTTAGAGAACTTATTCTATTCTAAAGACATCCCAGTAGGAGAGAAAAAGCTCTTCGTAGCAAAAACTTCACAGGCATCAGATATTTCATTATACTGCTGAGCTATTGGATGAGATTTAGAAAATATTCAGATATCAATACCAAAGCCTATTTGCTAACTACCCCCAGAGGTATTATTATAGTACCAGGTGCAGCTAGCCAGGAGAAAAATAATCTGATACCCATGAAAATTTATCAGCTGTTTCAGGACAGATTATCTGACCAAGAACAGTATGACTCTGAAGTTGTCTCAGAGGAGACCTCCTGAGCTCTACAATACTCAAACCAACATATGAATGAGTAAAAAAGAATTCAGGTAAGTATCATAACATATATTTCATTACAAGTCTGTTATCTATGGCTCTTACCTCTTCAACTCTCCAATAAAAAAATGCATAAATACAGAAGGAAAATGATCTCTAAATTTACCTTGGTATAACTTTGCATTTTTGCTGAGTGACAAAATTTTTAAATTCTTGCCCAAAGCTTCATTTACACATCTGCTTTTGAGCACATTCACTCATACAAAAAACTGTGATTGCTGGAGCAATCATGCTTACAGCCAGGGTACAAAATAATCCTCCATTTATGACTTGCCTATGCACAGAGGTCTAAGCACTCCAATAAAGGCAGGATTTAACAGTCATGCCACTTCTCATCATGGAATTAATCAGGACAGTCGATGGTAAGGTAGGCATTTAATAAGCAGGTAATAGTCATGATTTTTGCACACATAAAGAGATAGTATCTGATGTCCCTGACCTGTACAGAGGGACAGAAGTCAAAGGTTTGTATAAACTTATTAGAGATGAGAATGGAACAAAACAAATAAATTATCTGTATGATTAAGTAGCCTTGTAAATGAGAGTGGTCACAAGAGGCCCTTCCTTTAGAGAAGTCTTGGCTCTATCACAGTAAGGAAGCTGCTACTCTGGGCACCTACATGTTTTCCATAGAGATTCTTGTGTCACCAGTTCCCTGCTGCTCATGCGCCATTAATTCACCAGTGGGATGCACAGATTTGATCACATGGATGCTTCTGTTTTATTTAACTGAATTAGGGTTCAAAGAAGTCTCAGCATGTTTACAAATCCTTTTTTTTGTGCTGAGTGTCCACATGGCTGTGCAAGGAGCTAAGCAGACATGTTCACTCCTTGTGCTTTCAACATTATATCTAACCTTTCATCCTGAAGTGATGGGAATACTCTGCAGCATTCTTTGCATAAACCTTAAGTATGCGCTAAGACAAGATGCTAATTCCATTTGATGACTGCTGGCAAATGCAAGAGAGGAATACACATATATTCATACCAGAACATACATTAATAAACTTAATGAGCATTTTAAGAATCTCAAATGACCCCCCCAAAAAAATGAAGTGCTTTTTTATGATTTTCAAGACTGATAATTATTTTAGTGTCTCCGTCTCTGTTCATCTTCTCTAACTAAATAGAAAGCCCTAGCTGGTACAATAAACTTCAGAATATGAAAAGTGTATTCAATTTCAAACATATCTTCTGTTTACCAGAAGTTAACTAAATTATCTTTTGGGAAAAAATTGTTAAAGTCTGCTTGGTTAATTAATAAGAGGGTGCTAAAGTAAGTCCACAAAATATGGATGCATCTTCAATTACAAACCAGTATGACAAAATGATTATTAGTATTATTAGTAACAGTGAACCTGAGCATTTTTATTCTTACTGTGCTAAAGTCTGTGATTTCCTGTAGTGTGTTTTTAATACCTAAGGGATATTTGATGGGGGGTGTGGGAACAAGCCATCATGAAATCTGTGACTGGTCTAGCATCCACAGCTGAGAATGCCTGAGGACTGGGTACTGATGGCATAATAACGAGTGTTTCACGTGAAGACAAGAATTTTTATCCTGTCTTAGCTATTGGTGGTAAAGATCTGAAATTTGCTAGCAGAGATTCCTGCAGAATAATTTTCTGATACTTAAGTTCAAGTCTGCAGTGCTTGTGTAATAGAGTGATGTTTAACCACACAGCATGTGAGCTGCAGAACAAAAGTTTAGGCTAAGAAAAAGACAAATAGGTGACTGCAGAGAAGTGTGATTATTCAATTCGAAAATTGTACTAGAGAGTGCATTAGTTTCTGAACAATTAAAAAAAAACCTTCTCACAGAAGTGTAAGATTAGGTCTTAACTAGGTTAATGTACATGGTGTTTGCTTGTTTCACTCCTGAGTACTCTAAAGCATAGGATTTGTAACAGGTCTATTAATCAAAGTGATGGAAGAATAAAATATTCCCGCTCAGTCAGGAAGGCATCAAGTCAGTATCAAAATCAAAACATTTTAATTTAAAGCCGTCTATCTGGACTTTGGAAATGTTTAGACTCTACAACCAAAAGTTAGAAACCAAACATTTGAACTAAGCTGATAAAAAGTGATCATTAATTGAGGCTGAAGTCAACAATCTGGCACTGAAGAAATTTCCAGTGGCCCCTGAGCCAAAAGTCTGCAGTAAGACGCCCAAAGCAAGTTTGTAATAATTCATCATCAATTCAGGATGAGATAAACTCCTTGAAGGAATAAGGTAATATTCCTGGGTAATACAGGGGACTACAGGCCGTCTGTTTGATAAATATTAACTTCTCTTCTGAGAGGGAGGCTAATTCATGATTCAGCTAATTTAGGACTGGTTTTTATAATTGGATTAACAGTAATTTAGGGCTGAGGCTACTGACTATTGTAGGTGTTGTCAAAGATTTTTATAGAGATGCCAGCTATCAAACCCAGCTTGTGCTAAACAGTGTACTCACACATATTAGTGCCAGCACTTGCTCCACCGACCTCAGCCTAAACCGCAGTGGTTTATTACTACAGGCGATGTTCAAACAACCTTGGTAATAAAGTGACAAACACAAGTGGGATGCTCTGGCTCGTAGCCACCTAGCAGCAAAGAGCTCAATACCAGGATGTGAGCAGAGACTGCTCTGTTGAGCCCTGGGGATTTTCAAGGGACAGCCTGTGGGCTGCTGGAGGTCTGCAAGGCCCACAGGAGTGGGTAGTGGAAGCAGAAGCCACACATATTCCTGGTTCTTCCTCTACGTCTACTTTTGCCTTACACAATAGTTCCCAGTTTCTTTTATTCACGTAGTGTCCTTCAAAAGCTTCTTGGAAAGGACAGCTGTGCATAGGATAGAAGACATAGGAGGGGAGAGGAAGGAGGACTCTTCACTGATGTATTTTCCCTTGAGTTTTTTTCACTTGCAAAAAGTGGCCCGTGCCAATATGTTACTAATACAAGCTATGTGCATGGTACACCGGACACCGTCGTGCTTCTCTCCTCCAGGACTGTGTGACACATCCCTATGAAGCCACTGGCTGTGCCTGAGCAGGCGCTTGCAGCCTTGCTGGGTGGATGAATTGAACTGGTGGGTTCAAGACTGTCCTGCACTCATTACCAATCCTTCCAGCCCTTGGGAAATGCAAGCTCTGTGCAGTAGCAGCACCGGCAGGGAGGCGAGGTGAGAGGCAACTGGAGAGAGACAGATACAGGTCAGGAGTGTGGAGGGAGAGACTGCTGGTGGATGAAACAATCACTACCACCAGAGCTGGGCTCTGACACGGTGCTCTTGCAACACACTGCACAAATTGGGCTGCAGTGATGTCTGCAACCCGGCATCCCCACGGGAGCTCTCCCTCTGGGAATGAGACATGCACTCCTCCTGCCCTCTTGCATGGTTTCACCTGATGGTTCCGAACTCAGCCTTGATATTATACACAGCCAACTTTCAGAGAAATAATTACTCTCCACACTCTGTCGTTTCTCATTCCTCACAGGACAGTCATGCACAGTCTGTATCACAGTGCCTCTTTGCAACACATGCTCTGCACTAACAGAAACTGCTGCCAGAAGAGGAAAAGCCATGACATTTTTTGGTTATGAATGCCTCCTCTCATGTCTCCTGGCGATAAACCGTTCCTGCCATATCCCAGGCCTGCTCTGTAGATGGCAGTGTGCAGTTACTTTCTGTGGTTTATTTACCTATTAGCTACTTTCTTGACATTTACTGGAAAACTACTTCATTCAGTAAACACCAAAAATGATAACATCGAAAACTATATTTAAACACTATAAATTTCATATCTGAAATAGGAGTATTTGTTAAGTGTTTGCTGTAAACTTTAGAGTATCATAAATCCAGTTGTTTTTATAGGTCAGATCCCAGAAGAAATCTAAGCAAAGAGACTGAAATGTAGATAAGCAAAAGAAAATTTCCTCAGGCTGTTGCATATAAGAATAAGTAATACTAAGAAATAAAGTTATCAATTCCCCAAACACAACTACATTCAGTCTACGTGAATACTTTAAGTCAAATTCAAAAGCTAAATATTTTAAGTCAACCTTACAGCTCTCCAAAATAACTAATTTTTTCACCAAAACACTTTATGAATCTCCTCATAGTTCTTTAAAGTTTTAGTCTTTTTTAGTTTCCTGCATGGCAGAGCATAGCCTGCACTGGTTCTGCATGCAATGTTTTCCTACACAATTTTGACTTGAGTAACAATCGGGCTTCACAATTGCATTGATTCCTACATGGTGGTAATGCTCTAAAGTGCAAAGGGTGAAATTGGCTTGTGCAGACCCTGCTGTTTGTGTCAGAGAATCATAGAATCATAAAACAGCTTGGGTTGGAAAGGACTTTAAAGATCATCTCATTCCAAACGCCCTGCCATGGGCAGGGTCACCTTTAATTAGACCAGGTTGCTTAAAGCCCTGTCCAACCTGGGCTTGAACCCTTCCAGGAATGGGGCATTCACAACTTCTCTGGGCAACCTGTTCCAGCGTCTCACCACCCTCACAGTAAGGAGTTTCTTCTGAACAGCTAATCTAAACCTTTCCTTGTTTATTTTGAAAAGAGTATTAGTGTACCTGCTCTAGGTTTTGAGTTAAAGCCAGTCCCCAGTTATTACTGATCCAAAGTTTAAAATTACTATATATTAGTCTCACTAGATAAGACCTCTTTCCGGCACATAAATCTTGTTTGGGTAAATTTTAGGACAGTGCACTTCCCCAGACAGGAAGAACAGGATCCCCAAATATTTCCTCTGTGCACGTCCTGCTCAGCCAGACAGCCAGTGCCTAACAGCCTGCTCACTGCATGGGGAGGTGGAGGTGGCACTGCTGCAGGGCTTTTTACCTCCCCTGAAGCAGTTCTGGATGGCCACAGGCAGGAGACTGGGTTAGGTGAGGGGCACGACCCATCTTGCTCGGGATCTGGAAATGCAGCATATCAGGAGCAACAAGCACTTGAGCACAGCAACTCTGCAGCTACTCAAAACGGTGCCAGGATGACCCAATCCCTGACTTGCCCTAGTGGGAGTTGAGGTAGAGCTCTTCCTTAAATGCAGTCAGAACAAAGAATATGGGTCTCAGTCTTTAATCTTACCTAATCTTTCTTTCACTGATTAGATTATCATAAATATAGAACTAATTTATGTCACCAAATGCTAATTTCTTCAGACTTGATACGTCTTAAGATCTTTGGGAAATCTGCTGTTTGTAGGAAGTGCTAAGAGGCCATTCCAAAGACAGTATAAATTCAATGAATGGAAAATTCCACAACTGTCTGTTATAAACATGCAAGGATATCAATGCAAAAAATGGATGGGTGGTCCTCAACTGGGTGAAATGTAGCCTGAGGAAGATGGTGTTGAGGACCTGAGCCAGAGGAACTGAGGGATATGTTCAAAGATGCAGAATTTGGCTGTTTTTTTAGCATTGGAGAGCTGCTACTTAATGCCCACAATAAATTTGCAGCAGCAGTAATATAAGCATTTTTAAAAATTCCTGTTCGCACTACTAAAATATTTAGTAAAATTATCTGTTTGGTTGCCGATTCAAGTGTAAGGGACCAGTTTAGTTTACCAGGTTTAGGGCTACAGAGGAATTACTCTTTTAAATCCATAGGCTCCGTTGCCTATGAGTTATTTGTGTACAACTTTCATGTGTAATAAGCAAACTACTAGTGATAGATATTAATATATCCTACAAAACAAGCTCTTCCTTAGTTCTTTGAAGGATGTATCCTACTGAAGGCTAAAGGTGCTCCATAATGTGTCCATTTGGAGATGTCTTTGTGCATTATTTGTCAGTTATTCTCATGCTTTAATTTCATGATAACAGAAGAAGGGAGCTGCATATTTTTAAACTTCGGCATATGTTTATTGGGCACTCTGTTAGTTAAAGATTGAAACAGTGCCCTCATATGAAGCACTATTTATTTTGGAGAAAAAGACAAAAGCATTGGTGTGTATTCACTTCTTCTTTTTGAATTTTCATATTTTTTTTTCCCAGCGTGAGTGAAAAAAAACCAAAGCAGTTGTCTTCATTCCCTGGTAAACACATTTTCTTTCTACGCTTTTCTACACTCAAGTGTCATGTTCTCTCACATCCTTTCACTTTTTTTTTTGGTCATTAATTATGTTTCAAGGAAAAAGAAATGCACACTCTGCTACAGAGCAAAGCAGGTCTGATGCTATCTCTCTCCTCTGACCTCTCTGTTGCACTATTCATTAATGTGACTGTTTGGGGGATTAGGGAATTGCCTGGCAATAGTATACTGAGCTTTCCACCTCTAGCTGGTAAGCCTGGTACTGTTTGAAAAAGGCTACAGCAGTCAAGATTATTAGGAAGTATAGTTATTTACTTGCAATAATGCTTTTTTTCTCTGCAAGTTACAGAGAAGGGGCTCTGTGCCAAATCACAATTGATTAACAGTTTTCAGGTGAAACACTGGTTAAAGTGTGGCCATTTTTCAATCTCTTTTTGGCTGTCAAAACATTTTCCCATGTTCAGTGCTTTGAAAACAGCTCTTAGAAATACAACAAAACAGTCATTTTTGTACTTTTTTTTAACTTTTTATTTCAGGTTTTTATTAGCTCTTACTCTACTAGTGGTTGGTGTAATTACATACTGGCCTTTTTTTTTTTAGACTCAAGATTTGTTGCTTGGAGAATTTGTGTCTGAATTCCAAAGCACAGGAACTTTTGGCTTAAAAGTAAATTAAACACTTCTTCAGAAAACCTTACTTGGTAGCCATAAGACAGGCGATTTTTAGCCACAGCTGGAGTGAAGAAAGGGTGATTGCACATCATGTAAGATCACCAGTTCCTATCTATTCTAGACATCTGTCCTTGCTCTTCTACTCCTAACAGCTCTGTGCCCCCCTGGATGCGGAGATGGAGAGCACGGCTGCGGCTGTGTAGAGGAGATACATTCAGCACACGCGAGTTACTGGATGTAACCACATCCCTTCATCTTTCATTACATGGTCTCTGTAGAGCTCAAAAGCAAGGCAAGAGTGATCTTCTGAAGGATAGATGGGGGATGGCTGGGATAATACGTTCCTCAAACAGGGACGGCTGCATTGCTGGCTTAAAAATATCTTCTACTCTTGGTGTCTTAGGAGGAGAATGAAGGCTTCTGAGGTCTGATCCTAACTCCTCTACCTAGCAGTGCTACAGACTTCAGATAAGGAACCATTATGGTGACATGCGTAAACATGGATCAAGATACCAGTAATCCAACATTCTGCTGCTTGAGTGAGCCCTAAGGCACTCGTGATTAATCTCACTTCCTTTGACAGTCATGAGGCTGGCATAACCTGACTTCTTTTTCCCCACAACTGTAACCAGCTTTCTCAATGGGTTACCTGCGGGCAAGAGGAAGTAGTGCAGCCTTTAACAGCTGGCTTACGTAACCTTACCCCTCAAATATTCCTGAGAGACTTCAGAAAACATGGTGGTATTCCTGACTGGGGTGGAAAACCACGCAGTGCTGGTCAAATCCCAGGAATAAATCATAAAAAGTTGACTGTCAGAGCTGCAGCCTTCAACCCAAAACAGAAGAGAACAATCCCTCCCTCCCAAATATGAATACTGAATACTGAAAAAGAAGCAAGGCAAAAGAAAGAAGAAAAGCACCACATTTCCCCTTGATTCAGTCAACCAAAATACACTTAATGGGCTTCATGGGTCTGTTTCAGTTTGCTGACGTAGGCAATAGGATGAGGCTCTGCAGCCAGAGGAGGAGCGGAGACGCAGCCAGAGCCTCCTTGGGACGTGGGGCTGACTCTGGGGCACCTCCCAGCACTCCTGCCAGCCCTTCCAGTCTGGGCCTGGCAGGTGATAGGGATGCTTGTGGCCTGGCAGGTGGCTCTCCCAGCAAGGCAGCTGCAGGAAGGGCGTTCTCACAACCAGCCAAGAATAAGGATGTCATTTTAGAGCGCAGCATACAGGACTTTATTCAACACAGTTTTTATATGCTTAATGAAGCAACTTAGGTAGCTGAAGGGCTTGCAATTTAGGTGGCAAATTATTTTGGTTTTATTTTTAAAGTGAAATCTGCTTGCACCAGGCTGTTTTTAGAAGCTGCTAACTCAATTTGGCCTTTTAAAATCTTCGAAACACAAGACAAAATTTAACAAAGAGATGGGGTGAAATGACTGATCCTACAAGATATGACCATCAAGAAAGATATGAGCTGAGCCTATCTGTCACTGCCCTAGTCAAGACAGAAGTGTGACGTTATTTAGGAATTTTTGGGAGGTTTGGTCTCTGCTTGGACTCTAGCAGCCAAGCCAAATTTCCAGGATTTTACTAACATTGGTAGTGCCTGCCTGAAATGATATTAGGACTTATCATGCTAGAGCTTCATGGGTCACTGGCTTGCTCTATACTCTAATAGAATGCCAGAAGTATAATAGTGAAAATAGGGGGAAAAAAAAAGAAAAAAAGCCCAAATCCAGAAAACAGAATGTAGCAAAATTATTATTAGGAAATATGAATATGTTTAAGAAGATTTTAATATCTGTTTTTACAATTGATCCATTTGGCAGTAGTGAGGTAATTACTGTGTGCAGATAGGCAATGATTTCAGAAGTCATTTAAGAAAAATTGTTTGATCTTGCACAGAAGCAGATGAGGAGTACTATAAAGTGTTCTCCGCAGAGGTTTGCTGTGGAGACACTAAGAAAAGCCTGGTAAATAATAATACCTTAAAATGCAATTAAAGTATCTTCTCTCCCTATTATATGACTGATTTCACCTTCATAATTTTAATATTGAGCTTTATAAACAACAACAATCAACTACACGAGCTTTTAAAAACAGTGTTTCTCATTCAAAATTAATGTGATGTAATTAAGTTGATGACACATCACCTGGAAGCTGGAAGGTTCTGGCTAGGAATAAATAATAGGCAAAGTCAGCACTGGTACTTTGCAGGAACATCACCCAACAAAAACCAGCCTAAAAGTGAGCTACTCGAAGACCTCCAATGTCCTCCAACTGCAGATGCAGGATGCTCACCAACAGTTTACATGATAGGTTTTTTCCTGTGTTCTTAATTATTTGTGTGTTTAATTTAAAGCAAATGACAAAAATCAAAGCAAATGAATCTGCTGGCATGTCAAACTGTTTAAAGATGTGGTTGCCCAGATGCAACATTTACAGAAAGGGGAGCAGAACAAATGTTTTTCCTGTCTGTGTCAGAACAATCCACTTCACCTCCACTATAGTCTCATCACATTCTGCAAGCTGTGTCAGTATTTCAGAGGAAGGAAAAAGACCACAGAAGTCAGTTAAGACCTCAGCATTTTATAGGAAAACTCATGTATCTCCCAAGCTTTCCAGGTTGGCAGTGTTTGCAGGATCAGTCCTGAAATCTGCCTCTGACTTATTTGGCACAAGGGAGAAAAATCCGCTTGTGTGATTGAAATGCCATTTAGCCACACAAAAGTAAGCCAATCACACACACTTGCATACCAATACTTAAGAAACTCTTACAAGATTTTTCTTGCAGGATGGGGAAATCTGTAATTCAAATAAAGGGAAGGTTAATTGTGCCCATTTGCAGAAGACCCTGTACAGCTGCCATCACCTCATACAAGAAGGGAACAGAGAGTAGCCTCTGCCTAAAGGAACACAAAGATGAACATTTTTATTAACAATCCAAGCACTAGAGATGGAACAAACAAGGAGAAATAAACCCAGGTCAAAGTCTTCCTGATGTCTGTGAACTGGGGCCTCCTCAGTGCCCCCACCCAGAACTATCACTGTAGTTCCTGTGGTAGATTAAGATCTGAAATATCTCTATATCTCAGAAGGGTTTTTTCAGACCACTTTTTTTTTTGGAAGCTGGCGAATTAATTAACAAAATCAACATATGAGCTGTGAGATATTTACTCATTGACTCCTACCAAATGTGGCTTTCCTGCAAACTTGAGAGGATGGCTCTGTTGTCTCTCTTTCCTCTGCACCTGAGACAGCTAAATGCACCATGAAGACCTTACTGAGTTCCTGCTCCAAGCCTCATCCTGGTCAACACAGAGATTCCTTTTGACCTTCCTGGAAGCTGGATTAGGCCTTTAAAAGTCATACATTTTAAAACATTCCATGAAGGTTATGTTTGCTTTAAAACCACGGTGAAGTAAATGCAAAACTGTATTAATATTTAACATTGGCTTATAAAAACTAGGAACTTGTAGTCAGGACAGCTGGTAAAAGTTTAATTCACATCATAGTTTCAAAATGAAAATGCAGAGAAGAGAATATCACATTTTCACTTTCAGAATCTGCTTGTTTTTCTTTTATATCCAGTTTTGTTATTTCTATAGCCATATCTGTTAAATAGCCATGAAAAATATTTTTCATTTACTCAATTTTTTTATTTGTTTTTCCGATTCATTGGTGCTGGTTATACATACAGAAATCAAAACAGGAAAAAAGGGTCAGAGGGGAAAAAAAAAAGAGCAAATATATCAGTTAAAAGAAAAAAACCCACAAATATTGTGCTTATGGACTGTATTTAGGAGTTGGCCAGAAGTCTAATGTCTTGATAGATGGTTCTGGGTGCACAGTTTTATTGCTGGTACACAGCACACTTTGTTCCTTTTGTTTGACTAAACTTGCCAACTTTGGAAATTAGTGACATGGGCATTCAAAATGTTGGACAAGTGGTCAGACTCAGATATACATATTCATACCCCAGTGGTAAACTATGTCAGGAAGTTTCGGATGCAAGAAAAATGAATTCTTTCGTCCAGCACAGCTTTAATATAAGTTTCGTAAGCACTTTCACCGTTCAAGCAAGAGTGCCTCTTAGATAGCACACAGGGGAGACATCATTTAAAGAATGTTTCTTTGCTTGAACCAGAAGTCCAAATCTGCTCAGTTCATTTAAAACGTTTTTTTCCTCTAGAATAAATGAATAAGCAGTTCCTTTTGTGGTTTTTGCTTGGTGACTTGCTATTATTCTTCCAGCAGAAAAAGGATTGGATTCTTATACGAACAGATGTGTTCCTCCTCCCTAGCCCCACACTCATTCTCTCCCTTTGGAAAACAGAGGTGACGGGCCTGGTGTTTGACTAAAAGAGGCTGTAAATCTTCTGGGGATATGCTGCTATGTCTTTGCACATAAAAGTTATTGAGGAAGGGAAACAGGTTAAAAAGCAAAAAGTCCTTGTAATAAATCATATGCTGTACTTGGTTTTTTAACCCTTAGAAGCACAGGGCTGCTTTAATAAATTGCCAGTATAGAGACCTTTTGCTTCCTGTTGGCCGCAGGCGGGGAGACAGGGGCACAGCCGGGTGTGTGGGACGGGAGATGCCCGCACGCCCGCTCAGCCTTTTCCCGCAGAGGCCGGGCACAGCCTGCCGAGAGGAAGAAGCCCACAGAAAGCAACCGCTTCTCTGGCCGCAGCCTCACTCCCTCCGCGCCCGGCGCCGTCCGACCGACAGGTACAGAGCGGGACCGGCCGAGCCGCAGGGGCCGGGGCCAGCGAGGTGCGGGGCGATGCTGCGGGGGCGCAGGCGGCGGCGGGGGCGGAGGGCGGCAGGTGAGCGGCGGGGGCGGCCCCGCGGGGGCGCGGCTGGGGGTCCGTGTGGGTGTTAGTGAGTGGGTGTGAGGGGGTGTGTGTGCGGGGGGAGCTGCCCCCCCAGCCCCCGGACGCGGCGCAGGAGGCCCCGCACGGCACCCGGGGCCGCCCCCTGCGCGCCCCGTCGGGGCGGGCGGTGGCGGGGCGGCGGTGGCGGGAGATGGCGGGGCGGCGGCGGGCGCTGCCGCGGCTGCTGCTGCGCTGCCTCCTGCTGGGGCTGCTGGGCGGCGGCGGCGGGGGCCAGCCCGGCGGCGGCGAGTACTGCCACGGCTGGGTGGACGGGCAGGGGGGCTACCACGAGGGCTTCCAGTGCCCCGAGGGCTTCGACACGGCGGCCGCCACCATCTGCTGCGGCTCCTGCGCGCTGCGCTACTGCTGCGCGGCCGCCGAGGCTCGCCTGGAGCAGGGCGGCTGCACCAACGACCGCGAACCCTCGGAGCCGGGAGTCACCGCCCGTGAGTGGCCGGCCGCGGGTCCCGAGGCGGGCGGGAGACGGTCCCCGCGGAGCATCCCCCGGGCCGAGCCCGGCGCCCCGTCCCGGCGGGTGGGCAGAGGCGGGCGCGGCCCCAGGTGCGCTCAGGCGGTGGCGCCGGGGGCGCGGCCGCGGAGCGGCCCCGAGCCGGGACAGACCGGGAGGGAGCCCGGGGTGCGCGGGGGCTGCGGCTCCGCGGTCCCGAGGGCGCCGGCAGCACGATCCCTCCTGACTGGAAGGCGCACTTGTATTTTAAGCTCGCATCGGCAAATTCTGCTGTGTCTGTCTAACTTTACTGCTCCCGGAGGTGTGAGTGGGCCCCGGTGCTCTGCACGCACAGCCCCACCGTGCGAGTGGCCGTCAGTTTCCCAAACAAAAGAAATCCGGCAGCGCGTGCGGAGGCTGATTTCCGAAGTCACACGTTCTGCGCTTATTTTCCATCTTAGGAAAGGAAGCGATTTAACAGCATCTGCAGCATTTGAGCTTCGCCTGCAGGTTCAAGCTGTTACACTGGACAGTGCCGGCGATTTGCGGGATGAGGGAGGGGGAGAGGAGTGAGATTCCTGAGCTATACCTAAGTAGAGCCAGCGAACGGGACACGATGTAGACAGCTTTTGCCTTTGTAACTATTAAAACTGTCAAGAAAGAATTTTTTACTGGAACCTACAGGGTTTAAACTCTGATTTTGTTTCAGTGATAGTGGTTGAAAGTTCTGTCTTCTGAGCAGTTTGGTATGTTATTGGGACTGAAATGATCTGGGGCTTCATAAACACTGTGGAGTTTATTTCTATGCAGAAGACCTGTTACCTAAGTGGGCTAATTTGCACGGCTTTTCTTCTTCTTTCTTCTCCCAGAACCAATCTACGTTCCATTCCTCATTGTGGGATCAATATTTATTGCCTTCATTATCGTGGGCTCGCTGGTAGCAGTTTATTGTTGCACATGTTTAAGACCTAAACAACCATCGCAGCCAATACGATTTTCTCTGCGGAGCTATCAGACCGAGACTCTTCCCATGATCTTGGCCTCCACAAGCTTCAGGACGCCATCCAGGCAGTCCAGTACCGCGACAAGTTCCAGTTCGACCGGCAGCTCGGTGCGCAGGTTCTCCTTCCCCCGGGCAGAGCCAGGGTGCCTTGTGGCGTCCTCACCTCCACCGTACACCTCTGGCTGCTTCCAGACAGCCCATACAGTCCACCTGACCCAGCCTTCGGGATTTCTGGTGTCACCGCAGTACTTTGGGTATCCTCTCCAGCCAGAGCCTGCCCTGGCTGGGAAGAGCTGCTCTGATTTTAGTCAGAGCTGAAGGAAGTTGTGAAGAAGTAATGCAGCCTTTGCAAGCACAGGGACTGCTGCTATTGGGTGTCACACTGATGTGCTCTGTGGCTGTGGGAAGCAGGACTGTTCCTGTGGGTGAGTTGCCCTTGAAAAGTGTGGGGTCTCACTTGAGATTGCATTTCCCAACTTGGATCACACTTACAAAGGAATTGTAAAACACTCCAAACAGTTGCTCTAAAACCGGACTGCTCTGGCTAATTTGTGCAGTATGTGTTCAGAGACAAATAAAAGAACCATATTGGGGCAAAGGTACTCAGTATTATAAATGATGTTTTACCTTAATGCACTTAACTTAGTTAACAAACAGTGGCTGCATTCCACTGATAATAATCAGACTAGTTCTATAAAGCAGCAATAAGCCTGAGAAGTAAGAGAGGAGTAATACTTACTAAAGAGGATCCTTGAAAACATCTGACTGCTTACCACTTCCATGAGCAATGAAAATAAGAGGAAGAATTTTATTAGATATCAAAATGCAGAGGTTTTCTAAAAATGCACACAATCTACCTGAACTTACACTGCATATTTGTATTAGTAAGCTTTAACTATGGTATATAAAACTAGTACTAATTAGGTTAGTTGAAGATCAGACAGTTGCAGGTAGCTGAATTATCTATGAAGAAAGCAGAATGTATTCAGCAACATCACCAGTAACTTCTGCACATAAAATTCTAAAAATAGCGTTCTACTAAAGCATTCTTCAGAAGGAAGTATTTATTGTCAGCTTTTTGCTCAGCAAGTGTAAGTTGGACAAACTGATCATGAAGTTCTGTTTGTAAAATTAGCCATGTATAAAATGTAAAGACAAGTTTGTAATTTAAAATGTATTTACACCATTGACATCACTAATTATTTAGTAGTAACATGCAAAAAAAATTACGAATAAACTGTGTGTTTGAAATGTTGTGCCATCGGTATGACTCTGTACAGGTAGTGTTTGTTGAATTTGGTTGGTGTAACTATTTTGTATTTTTTCCTGTTAAAATAGTTTATTCTGCTGTTTAAAATGATTTACAACTTTCACTGCACCTGTTGTGCAGATTTAATATAACATAAAATTCTGACTATATAGCAAACTTATAGATTCATTTATGTCTTTTACATGCAGCTGCGGTGAAAAAGTGGTGAAAAACGACACTGATTAGTTGGGTATTTTAGATTAAACATCCTGCACTAGGAATAAATTCTGTTTGCCCTTCTACATTCCTTCACCTAAGTAAACCAACAAACCAAATGGAAGAAAAAAAAGCATCTAAACGAAATACATGCAGTAAGCAAATGGAAAATACACAAGAAAAAAAATGCAATCATTAAAGGGCTTCTCTGTATACTTATTTTTGTGAAAAAATGAAATAATTCTGTGGGCCAGAATCTACAGTATCAGAGGCTGAGCTTTCCTATTTTGTCAGCCTCAAACTCCCTGTGTGTAGGATCTGCTGAAGTACATTATAGCTGACCTATTTAACAAGTAGTTTTGAAAAGCTTCATTGGTTTAAGAGTTGAATAATTTTTTCATAGCAAATATCTAGTGATCAGTAGTTATGACAAAAATATTTGGAAATAACCCTTTTAATATGTTTTTTATTGCCCAATTAGCATTAAAATCCAACAGAAATTACTGCTGGAAATGCAGTTTCTAAGCAGAAAGACGAGTTCTATACAATGATGTTTTAAGTAACAGGCTCCAGCTTGAATGCGGTAATCGTTAATTACAACCCAAATCACGATACACAGCTGTGTATATGTTTTGCAAGATACTAAAAATTAGATTTTGAATATTCAGGAAATTAATTGAAAGTTAAGTGTTCTGGCCTGTAATTTTATTTTAGAAACAATCTTCAAAGAAGGGGACAGGAAAATTTTTGCTTGCCTTTGATGAGGTTTCATAGGACTCTTCACTGCATATTTTGAATGGCTACGAAATATGGGACTGTTCGTCCAGTAACTTCTTGGAAAGATGATTGAATATTGCAAGAGGTATCAGCTGTCTTGTTCAGAAGTGTACAGTGGGATGTACTGATCACTCCTGTATACAGCAGAAACAGCAAACCAATTAAACTGTATTTTTTTTACAAATTATAATAAGCCTCCAATTAGAAGAAATCTTTATCTAGCAAACCAAGGCAACGCAGGCTCATTCTGGAAGCAGAAACTTGATCAATTTTAATGAAGAAGGGGCCATTTATGTACCTTTAAAGAGCAGTTAGTAATCAGAGCCACTGACACAGGTGGTGAGAGGCTGAAATTCAGTGTTTTCCTTAAATAAAGGCTGTACACAGCAAAGTTGTGAGTTTGGCCCAGTCACTGCCCGTTACCATTTGGTGCTGTACAGGCCATGCTGCTGCACTGTGGTGGTCCAGAGGGCTCTGCAGCCAGTTACTAATGTTTTAACATGCCAACAGATTTTTGCTACACTTGCATACAGCCTTAGATTTTAATGACTATTCAGCCTAAGGAGAGCTGTGAAGTTTTGCCATGTAGCATGAAACTCAGCCTAGAAGGGAAGACCTCTCTGAGCCACTTCCTTTCTTCCGCTGATGCTGCATAATGGGTTTGTCCTCATAGAATAGCTGAAGAACTTGACACACAGGAATAATTTCATTGAATCAGACTCACATAAGTCTGTAAGTTTATAGAGTGCTAAGTACTTCACAGATCAGTAGCCAGACTCCAACAAATCCTGCAGATGTGGTTCTTAGGGTGGGAAAGATCAGGTATGGTCAAAATAGCTGCACTGGGTTACCTGTAAAACAGTTGAGGTGGGGATTATGCACCATCTGCAAATAGATAGACAAAGAAGACTCTGTAAATTAAAAAAAACCCTATTATTGTTCATGTAGTTACAGTAGCAGTGACCTATATAGCTGAAGGGAGAGGAAAGGAGGTGGCCAGAATACAACCCATGGATGGAAATGCTTTTGCCTGTGCCAGTAGTTTCTGACCCAGATGGATTTGATGTGCAAGTGAGAATGCTGGATTTCCTTCCTAATGGAAAGAGCCTTTTGGCACTAGATACTCCTGTGATTTATAGGAATAGGAAATTTTCCTAAAACTTGCAGACAGAACAGAAATGACATCGTGATAGCATTTTAATGACTAATGAAATGGTTTGAAGGGCTGGATGTGTGCTTGAACTGAAAGCAATTGCTTGCTATCAGAAGTAACATTTACAGGCAGTACTTGCTTTACTGCCATGTTAACAAAGTAGATTTAACTATTTCTTTTGGAACTCTGAACTTAGTTCATACTCCTTTTACTAGCGCTACACCAATCTAAAATCAAAATGAAAGAATATTCATACTCATTAAATTGATTATTGTCATTCACACATGATGCAACAAATGCTTTGATTGCCATTAACTGGTAATGACTTAGATCAAACCCAAGCCTTCTGTGGATAATGAGCAATAGTGACACGCCATTTGTTTCGTGTTTCTACAATTTGGGATTTCTTAAGTGTGTATCTCCAAAACGCATCAAGACTTTCCAGTGCTAGGAAAAACATTACAAGTACTTGCAAGAATGTCTGAAGGATTTTGTTTGAAACTAGGTAAGCAGTACAGTATGTGGCTATGTAAACTCATGGATTATTTGTAATACTAATCTCACTGGAATAAAAAAACACCAAAAGTGGCAATTTCAAAAGTATTTTGTCATTACTTCTCAGTTACAGCATGACATAAGGACGTTAAGGAACATTAAAGAGATGGTTTTCAGTGCTGTTTTGCTGCCTATTGCAATGTGATGTCTGGACTTGAACTCCTCTGAACAATGCGTCTACTTTTGAGGGAGCCACTGCTCCACAATATCACATAAAGTTTTTGACTCAGTTACACCGAGGCTGTAATTCCATGCTATCCTGTTTTCATTAGCAAAGGCAGACAAGGAAATGCCTTTCTGTTCTTTTTATTCTTTCCATCTATGACTTGTGCAAATTCAGGGGGCTGTAGTGTAAATCATGGTAGTGAAATGATTTTAGCTTAAAAATAATGTTTGGTATAAGAAAGGAGGGAAAGGATTTGAGAGGGAGCCTGGATCATTATAAACTGGATTATAAACGGAATAATTTCAATGGCCTCATGACTGCCAGTGTAATAGAGGTGGTAAAATATCATGAGGCGGAATATTCTTAAACCAGCTCTGCTACTACAGACTGGATCTTGTGAAACTAGCACCATCTAAGACGCATCTATTATCGAACCTGCCTGGACAGAATACAAAATAAATTCATTGTCTAGTGTATATATAAAAATTAGTCACCTATCTACAATCAAAACTCAGTTAAGGTTTGGATATATTGGCACCGTTAGAGGAGAGAAATACCAGCTACTATCAAAGCCAAAGGGTACAGTATTTACCACTGCTGTCTGAAAAGGGAGGTGACGTTTTCTACTTTTTCAGTTTACCATAAAAAACATAAGAACTCTATGGTATTTGTGAAGTACTATTTCTGGTATGTCTCATTTTAAAGAATTAAAACCCAAGAATGATGAGATATGTTTTCCTCTGAAAGTAATCCCTAGCATTTTCAACCAATCAAGTCAACAAAGCTTCTTAATTTAATGGCAAAGTTTATTCATTTTTTAACAATTAAAAGACAAACATTTAAAATTTGCAGTTCAAAACATGCACATTCACCAAATGCCAAATGACATTTAACACTGCATAGAACTGAATGTGTTACTAAAAGAACTATTTAAAAAACACAGTGCATTTAACATCCAGTTAAAACTAAACCTGAGAAACTACCATAAACACCGAGTCAAAAAATCTTCATTCATGCAGCTTCATAATTTCCACAACAGTTTCAGCAGTAATGGCTTAGTGGAGCTGTAAAACCTCATTTACCTTGAATGCAAATTCTGCTGTTTCAGACTGACCGCTTTCTGCAGCGGTTCATACATATCAAACACTGAAAATTGTAATGAAAAATTATGTTGAAGTAGAAAAACAATATTAACGCATTTATGGCTTCTATGCTACATTAAAGAAACACCATAAAATATGATTAAAAAATAACCAAACTTGTTCTGGTCACAGCTTTGCAATTACAAATCACACTCTACATGGAAATACTTTTATTTCGGTATCAACCCTCAAAAGTGCCCAACTTCGCACATCATTGCTCAGATGAGTCGTCCTTATACTCACAAGCAGTCCAGTTGAAGCCTATATGAGTAGTGGTTTGCATAAGCAGGAACCAGGTTTGGAATGCTAAAATATTCCTTTGTTTAATAAAGATCCATTGGTTAACAGCGGGGAAACTGGGGGAGGGAGGGCAGAAGGGGGGAAGGAGAAACTCATTTGTTGAGTTCTGTTACCAGTGAAAACATCCAGTACCAAGGAAGCTGAACTGACAAACTCATTTGCTTACACAGCACTAGCTTCTCGATATATTATGAGCAGACTTTTAACGAAGGCATTAAAAAACAGAGATCAACAACCACCATGCATCGCCTCAGAACACATAGAAATAGTGCCTCATGCAGACAGAATGATAAATTCATCAGAACTACAAGTGCTTTTACACAATACACCAAAAAAAAAAAAGGGAAAAAACTTTTCTCCTCAAATTTAACACATATTCCAAATTACTCATCATTCAAGATGGGTTCAAATGTCATGATATACGTCTTAAGACACTTAATGCTCATCTTTGTAACAAGGTGAATTTTATGGATGCATGTGGACATATAGGAATCTTCAGCTATCTCTTAGTGTTTCAAAATATTTTATTTATCATTTTATACAAATAGAATGATGACTAAGTATAAATCTGTTGAAACTGCTTTGCAAAAATATGTGTAAAATTAGGAAATGGCAAGAAAAAATTCCAGATACAAATTGTCAATAGGTTTGTTAAAATTTGTTTCCAGTTACTCTTTTGAATAATTTTTATATATATATATGTATGTATATATTTAAAAATAATCAAGAAAAAGTATTTATATAAGATACCCGATTTTTTAGTGGCACAGCTTCAACTTTTAGATGGAAATTTTTAATAATAACTTGCAGTGCACATGAAACAGATGGAAAAGTCCATGTGAACCCTGTATTTAATACATTTTTGAATTTTCAAACAGTAAGAACAGAGGCATTGTTATGAGCATTTCTGCCTAAACTGGTTTTTTTTTCCTTTAAACAAACATCAGCAGAATCCCCTTATTTTAACAAAGATATGACATACTAACAGGATGGTAATATATTTTATTACTCTGTACTTAACATGAAAATAAAGTGCATATTGCATACTTGGCCTGATTTAAAAATGGGCACACATAGATAAGATAATCTTATGTTTTAAAATGGAATTGTATGAGCAATCAAAATCCGCTGTTTTTGCCATATTTGTCTTTTCTGCTATTTTTAAGAAGTGGTATCTTTCTATCACTTATTATCAGAAAAAGTACAGAGACAGGAGAAAAATTAATCAAAAGTAATAAAAAAATGCACTTTGCAAAATACTACTTCAAATTCTGAAAAGATGTAAGGATGAAATGCTGTGATAAGATTATCTTACAAACCTTTAAATTAGTCTAAATTTAGGATCTTATAGCTGTTTCAGTCACTTTCTTCCTTTTTAAGGTAGTTAAATCTGGGATATACTGTGTGTTGTTTTTTTCAAACTGTATTACAATGGTGAGACAGAATTTTATTTCATAGGAAGAATGAGAGATCATGTAAATATCTCACTGTATATATTTTACAATGTATTCTAATCCTTATCTGCAAAATTAGCAAGGAAACCATTTAGAACAGAAAAAAAATTGCCCATAAAGAGAGTACGTATAGATTAATTTTATACGAGTTAAGTACACTGAAAGATTATAAAGGAGCAACAGTGTCATGGTTAATTTCAGAAATGTTTCAAAGTTAGTCATTCTCCCTTGGATGACAGAAAATAGGGATCCCCATTTTAGGAAAGCGGCATGCCCTCAAATTTTTTCTTGCCTTAGGTCAAGTGATTTGGCCCTCCCATATTGATCCATCTATTTATCTATGCCTGAAATGGCTTTTCTGAGGGCAGTCCTTGTCTGCATGCCTGACTGGCAGTACTGTTTCTAGTGGGATACGTTCCCTTTGTCCTTGTGCCTTCTGTTTAAAGATCACTCCGGGCAAGTGAGAGGAAGACACTGCGTAATGTGCATATGAAATGCAGACTGCCTTCCCACTGGTACACCTTCCTAAGTATGTACTTTCATATAGTGCCTTTTGTTGGGCTTTCTCTGTGTATTTTTAAGTTTCTCTCAGAGCATAAGAAACTTGGATAGTGAGATTAATTGTACGTTAAGCGTTCAGCTAGATGGAAGGCAAGGAGGTAAAGCCACCTTCAGTAAGTATATGAGAAATGAAGGAGGGCAGAGAAAAGATGGGACTGGATGACTTGTTATGATTTGAGAGCAGAGAGGAAATACTCAATTTAACAGATCACTGGGGATATTGTTGTTCTGCTTTTCCATCTAGTTGATCTCCATTGAAAGAAAAAAAGAGATCAATCCTATGTAATGCACAAAAATTTAATTAACAATAAAACCAACTGCTACTATAGAAAATTGTATTTTATATGTAATTATGGTGGCTTTTAAACGCAGAGTTAAACATGGAATAATAAGTTGCAAGAATTAACTAAATTTTGAAGTTCAAGTAGCTTTTCTTAGTTTGAAATCTGATGGTTGTTGGATGGCAAGTTGAGAAATACGAAGTATAACTACCTAAAGAATGTATCACAATGTGCTCATTTAATACCTCCCTCTTTTTTTTTTTTTCCGTCATACCAGGCGTGTATCTTTTTCTGCAGTCACTTCCTCTCCATTTTAATTAAAGGTGAGAGTATATTAAGTATTCTGCATGACCAGTAAGTTGTAAAGAGACTGCTGCAATGTATTTCATACCTTTATAGGAAGTGACTTCAGTGCAAATAAACCAGTACATACCACAGACTAGCAAAGGGCATGCTTTGCTCTGTATTTCAATGTATGCATTTCAAATAATCTTAGTATAAAAATGTTGAAAATTCAATTAATTTTAAAAAATAAGTTAAAACAAACTTTCTTTTGAACCTACAGTATAAGCAGATACAACTAAGCATCACAAAAATAATTAAGTTTGCTAAAGGGAAGTAAGGCAGAGCAATTCTTAAAAATTGAATAAAGTATTATGTGTACTCCATTATACAAGTTGGCAGCCATATTCAACATATGCAATACTAAATGAAAATAAGGGGAAAGCTTGTATAAGGCCAAAGGTGCAAAGACTTGCAGTTTTGAAAGCAAATGCCAAAAAGGCCACTCAAATTAGACTCACTGTACTTTCTCCTCAAGTGTGGAGACTCAAGCATGCAGTTCTGAGATCAGGACTGGAGATAGTTTCCTTTCAAACTGTTTCTAACAGAAAACATTTATGGAACTTCTTTGGCAAATGTTTTTAGGTTAGTTTGACACAAACATCTATAAGCATCTTGACTCTTTCTTAAAGAAGGTGAATTAACACCATTAAGATACTGTTTTTTTCAGCACTTGTTGAAATCAAAGGCTTGTTATCAACTGTATTTAAACACATTAACACTTAAAAACCTTCACAGATGCTAGTTGATCTGTCAATGTAAAGTATGTTTAGCAATCTGACCACTGCCCTTCTAGTACATGACCAGTATTGATTCAATTTCATTGTAAAATAAGCAAGCTGGCAAGATACAAGGTAAATTCCAATCTGTTTACAAAGGCTAAGCAAATACTTGTTAAAAATTTAGAGATGGTGTGTTACAGTATAGTTGCACAGTGCTTATGTCTACTGAATACACTAATCCAAACTTTATGGAACAAGACCATCATAGATCTTTCAATGTCTGATAACTGGACCATGGTCACAGCTCCCAGCAAAGATCTAGTAGCCTGTCTCACAAAAGTAACAACTAAGGCCTAAACTCGAGCTGTGTTCCTTCACCATTCCTCAGGCCTTTGCTTTGTGGTATCGTAAGCTCTTATGACTTCAGACTGGGAAACGATTCCATTTTCATCTTGAGAGAAGGCATAGCCATCTGCAGATATAAAGCAAAAGAGAAACAAAAATTAAGTTTTGATCAATTTTATTTTTTTTAAGCTTTAATAGAAACAACGAAGGTAAATAAAGGGGGAAAAAACCTCTTTTCAACAGTTACTAAAATCCTGTGCCATTTCTTACAGAATTTTGCAGTTACAAAATAGCAGAAAGAACTCCGCACAGTATCTCAGGTATGAAGGGAAACTTAACCACAGGCAAAGAACATGGTCTAATGGGTTTAGGATACTGCATCTTTACTATAAATAAATGCAGCAAAAGGCAGAATTTTACTATGTTATTAATGGACATTAATTTTTGTCAGTGAACACTTACGAAGCAAGTTTTGCTGCAAAGAGTCAGAGCGATACAAGTTCACATGGTTCTTCTTAAAAACATTCTTCAGTAGTTGGGCTCTTTCAGTTAAGCTAGAGAGAAAGTAGACACATAAAAAATATTTACTTACTAATTACCCTATCCCTTTATCTTTGAGTTTGCTCAATGGGAATTAATTATTACATGAGAAGTGTCCACCCTCCTTTTTCTTTTTAAATTGTGCCTGATGAATTACCAAGATGATGATTAAAAGCTTGTGTGAGGACAGATTATAAAGTCCAGACCCCTGGTAATGATTTTACTTGTCACAGTACAACGGCAAAATATCCATTTGAAACACTGCTGTGTGCTGACAACACAAATAAATGAATAATATTGTGAACCTTTGAGTGTGACTCCTTTAGAAATACACAATGTAAAGAGGAGACACTGTCTTCCTTGATGTAGCACAGCTTGAATAGTGCCAGGCTGAATTAGTCTTTTTTTTTTCTTACATAGAAAGTGCTCCCAGCCTCTATTGACACAGTACCCCAAGGGGATGGGAAATGAGGTGGAGGTAAAGCCACATTCATGGTTATCAGCTGTGTGTACAGAAACATATCACTTCCATGAAAAGTGTTCTAGAAAGGAGTACTCCCTAGGAAACTCTAGAAGGTGTTTTTCTGGAGATCACATCCAAATAACAGACTACTATTGCTGCTAAGGTTGCCATCTCCTTCCTTCCCAGCACTACTGAGTTTGTTGTGTTGTATGCTTATTGTGCTTTAGTGTGACTCAAGGTATACCCCATTTCAGCCCAAGTGGAAAACAGAAACATTTAACATTTTTTAAATTGAGACTCAAGCATCAACCAAATGCTGCAAACTGTAGCGAAAGGAAAAGCAAAGGTATTGAGTCTCCTGTCTGTCTTTCTTACACTAAAGTTCTCTCTAATCGGAACTTATGTTACTAAATAAATACCAGGGAGATGAGCCATAGCTCAGAAAAATGGCAAAATCTATCAGTTTTAATAACATACTAAATATGTGCAAGGGACTGTATTACAAAAACCAACCAAACAAATTCTTCAGTGTCTTCCTCTTGATTTGATATTCATTGTGAATTACAGCCTGTGTTTCAAGAAATACCAACCTATCACTCAAACATTTCAAATGCTGAAAAATCCAGCCCTCTCTCTATGTAAACTGGTCTAAAAATTAGTTCAGTTAAAAAAAGGGCATACCTTACGTTTAATCTGAGTATATACTGATTTGATACTGCTACAGTTTTGCTAGATTAGCAAAGTTGTCTCTTGTGCAATGATGTAGTAAGTAAAACACATTTCACACACCTTATGTTACCAAGTTATGATCACTCAAATTACTTTTTAATATTATTGTCAATTAGCTCAACAGACTTACCTTCCCAGGCTATCAACCAGACTAAGAGGTGCAAGGAAAGGAACTAGACTGTTTTCCTTACTAGATTACCGTTCAAGACATTAAATTAGAAATGTCCATTCTTTCTTCAGTGACTATATACTTACATATGAAGCTGAACCACTGTTTAAGCTGGAGAGACTAATGGTTTATCTCACCTTTCTGTTCCCCTCTAGTCTGGTGGTTAAAGCATATGGTGAAAGCTTGGCTTTTCTAAGTTGGAAAAGGAAAATAAACCTACTTTTTCCACACCCACAGAGGAATGCTAACTGGAAAATCTACAGGGTAAGATGATAGGCAGGGGAAACTGCTTCTGTGGCCATGTTTTGAATGAAAAGATGGAATGAGACTTCCTTGTAAGAAAAAAATGAGGTACCAATTCCAGGAAGGTAGTTGGCATCTGCTGACTGAATCAAGAATGGAGAGGCTGAAGTACTGAGACACATCTTACTCTCAGTGCTTTCCTAAGCTAACTCTCTGGGGACTTTTTTCCATCCTGCTTGCTCCTCTATGCTGTGTAGGAGCCTTCTTTTTCAGTTCAGAGCTGTAAACTGTTTAAGTGACAACACTAAAAAAAAAATCAGGGACTGAAATCCAAACTGCAAGAATACAGAGAATGAATAAATAAATCAGTATGTTCATGTAAGACTGGAGGCCAAGGAGGTGGAAGACCATGGATACACTTAGATACAGTTATCAGCTGTATCTCCTTTGCAATACATCTGTGAAATCCTTATTAATGTGAGTTGAAATCATCAAATTTCTATGAAATGTTTGACAGGGGTTATTTTCTAATAAAAATATTTTATTAAAAACATTAGCATGCCTATTATAGCATTCTTGGTACCATCATTCTTTGCTTGTGTTCCAGAGTGGAATGTTCAGGTTTCTTAAACACTAAGCAGCGAAAATACTACCTCAAAGTTTTACAAGAACATGAAGTATGCACATGTCTTAGCTGATGTATAATGAAGTTTCAACTGCACAGATCTGATTGCTGGTAAAGAAAATACACAATACATAGGAAATACACTTGAGAAAAGTGCTTTCAGCTATTCAGGTATTAAATTCTGCTCTTTTTCTATAATTGAAATACTGTGGGCTCTCTATTATGAATCACCCTATTGTCATTCAAAAGCATATTTAAATATCTACATGTGGAGCCAAGAAAACATGGTTTCATAATTAACCAATGTTAGATCGCAGTAACTAAATGCCTGTGCTCATTATGTGTACCTATATGGACAAGAAGAATATTAACTATTTTTGAGCATGAAATGTATACCTTTACAGGCAATTAAACACAGTTATAGAAAAAAAATTACTACTTTATGTATTCCTGACCAACCACTTACCAGGTCTAAAAATAATTTCTCAGTGAACTGAATTAAAACCAATGATTTTATGAAGCAGCATTTGAAGTATATATCTCTAAAGATGTTTCCACAGGTTTGGGCTGTTATTCATGTTATTGTTAGTCCACGTAAGATTCAACACAGTAATAATATTTTTGCAGTAAGTATTAATACTGTTGTTTCTGCTTAAGCATTTTATATAAGTTATCCAAAAAACCCTTTCTGAACAATAGTTCATACAAAAAAAAAGTATCCTTTTACCTTAGTCACTTCAATTTTAAATAGAAATGGCTTAGTGGCATTTCAATTTTATGTCTCTAATGATAGAAATTGTACTTTTTGTGGCACAAATTTGTTAATATACCAAAGCTGCTCTATTATTTATGCTATCAAGGGACCCTCAAGTCAGTAGTATTCCAATATGAAAGTTCATTTTCTGTTGGAAAAGTAGCTGTGCAAAATTTGCACATTCTTACTCAAGATATATTCTTACTTAACTGAAAAATATATGGGACAAAACAATTTTAATGTGTTGCTTACAGAAGAACCAAATAAAGTATTTTTGCATAGTTTTGGTGAAAAAGCTCATTAAACATCCTTACACATACTGAAACAGCAAGATACAATAGCAATGCTCTTCCTGAGCCTTCAATGAAAACAGTTTAAAAACCTTTTCAAAGCATCACGGTAAAAATACACGGGACGGCAGATTTTAAGACTGTATTATCATGTCCTACTTTTAAAGCACATTCTAAAGTACAATAAAAGTGTTTTAGGAGCAATATTTAAAATTATTTCAATGTCAATGCCAATTTTATGCTGATTTTCAGAAAACAGCCAAAAGTACAATTTTATAATTTAAATAGAAAATTCCCATCCTAAGAATCTTTGACAGGAAAACACCAAAAGAGCAAAGCCTTACAATATTAGTTGTAATTAAATGCACTCAATATGATGTCAACACAGTTCTAAAAAATGTGCAACAAATACATTCTAGCTGAAAAAAACAGCAATAAAAATTAACAATATCATACTTCATAGAATCACAGAATGGTTGGGGCTGAAAGGGACTTTAAGGATCATCCTAGTTCCAACCCCACTTCCACTAAATCACGTTGCTCAGTCCCATCCATCCTTGAACACTTCCACATCTACAACTTCTGTGAGCAACCTGTTCCAGTGCTTCATCACCCTCACAGTAAAGAATTTCCTTTTAATATCTAAACTAAACCCACCCTCTTTCAGTCCTATCATGACACGCCCTTATACAATCTCCTGGCTTTCTTGTAGGCCCTCTTCTCAGTAAACATTCAGATACTGATTGATTACAACACCTATCCAACAGAAGAATCCTGACCTGTTATCTGTGGAAGCTGAGACTTTTATTTTGTGTTGTAGTATTTCTAAGATGGGAG
Source organism: Lycocorax pyrrhopterus obiensis (assembly GCA_014706295.1). NCBI lineage: Eukaryota > Metazoa > Chordata > Aves > Passeriformes > Paradisaeidae > Lycocorax > Lycocorax pyrrhopterus. Next base: position 24,418,723 of record JACSVZ010000006.1, read on the forward strand.
TGGACGGAGTGGAAAAGTTTCTGAGTTATCTTTCTCAGTATTTCCCAGTTACCTTTTAATCAAGCAGTGATTTATATCTTCTTAGGTTATTTTGGCATTTCAGGAGAACAAATCCCTTTTTCTGTTACAACAGAAAAAGGTACTCCCAGAGGTATACACACCAGAATAAAAAAGTCTCATGTACATATCTTAAACAGATGTAGAGGACATTCCTCGCCCATTTAACTACTTACTCTACACTGGTAACTAGTTAATCCAGGCTTTTGCAATTTAGGAGACTCAAAAATGCTTACAAAAGTTGTATCAAATTTTTGTAGATGCAAATAAGCCACTTCATCAGACCATTTCTTTAACACTGAATACTTTCTCTATAAAAGGTAAAGTTTTGGCCCTATTACCTGAATTTAAATACATTAAAAAATAATGGATGGAATAAAACCTTAAGAGATTGAGTTGTGTAACATCCATAGATTTGCATATAAGGTGGATGCTCATATCCTTCAGAAATGCTGTTCTAAAAGTAACTTTGTGGAGAAGGAATAGATCTAAGAAAGACATTCTGGCAGATAACTAAAAAGCTTTCATGGAGCCCTCATGACTACTTAACTGTGGGATAAAAAGATAATTACAAAACCGATGGTGAAAACAGCAAGTTCATTTTACTTATGTAAGAAGGGATTTGGAAGACATGCTGTGTGCAGAATGAGGGAAAAGCATCCTGCCTAGACAACTGAAGTTCAAGTAGCTGAATTGGGAATACAAGACAAGTCTGGTATACAAGACAAGGAATGCAAGTATGAAATACTAAAAAGGTAGATGTTCTACAAGACGTTCCACAAGATGTTCCCCTTTTAGCACCATCCAGTACTAATGTCTGCTTTCTTTTCTGCAACTCATTCTTCTACAGCTTTTTCTCTTTGCAAAAGAGCACAGAGCATGTATTGCTTCTGGCTCAAAGCTCAGCACACTGATAGATGAGTTGGTTAATTTGGAGGAAGATCTTGCCCTCAATCTGTTTGAATGACCACTGCCACTGGAGAAAAGCATCTGTAACAATCAATTTACATCACCTTCACAAGCAAGAGAACTTACTCTTGCAAGCACTAGTTAGGTCTTGCAGTGACGAAGGGAAAGTAAGCTCTAAGCAGGAATTGCCACCAGCCAGAGGGTTCTGCAGTACTTCCAGTGTGAAGCTGCTGCTACAAAGACAGCACACAGAGCCTGATAGGAGACTGTATGCAGGTATCTCCTCTTTCATAGCCCACCACACCAGACTAGGTGTTCCATAGGTTGGGATAACCTTCCAGGCCTCTTGGCACCTCCCCTGTTCCTTGTTACCAGGGAAGATGAATCCAACTAGAGACAAAACATTCTTGTGAAAGCTCTTACACAAGCTGGACACTCGCCCATTAAAAATGGTGGTTATCACCTTGGTATCTGATGTCATCTGATCTCATCCTGGTAAATCCTAGTAAGCTGATTCCCACTGAACTGGAGGAGGGATGTAATAAGATTGAAGGGAAAGGGAACTAAAGCATCTTATAAAGTACTTTCTGAAAATTCCACCTATAGTAAAAGAAGTGGCTGTGTTTTTTCTGGTCTCTTTCTGTGCATAGCTTGGTAGGAAAAAAGCCTTCTTGGCTAAGCTTTTTGCCATGAAGATACTAAAAGAGAACAGCCGTCCAAAGAAAAGAAAGAACAGGAAAATCAAGTATCAGCAGTTTTGGCTTTTTTTTTAGACTTCACAAAACTCATGAAAATGAAGACAAGAAAAGAAAGCTCTAGTTCAGCCAAATGGCGCTAATGAATTGGAAGGGGGGCAGAGGGGGATTTTGTCATCTCATACATTCAGTGAGTGCTTGCTACAAGTTCAGTTGGGGTTAAAAAGTCCGAAATATTTTAGTAAGTGCACACCTTTACATGTAGAAAATGTCCAGTTGCTCAGTTTTACCTTCTCCCTTTTCAAATTATCTGCCTGGTCCATGAAGGAGGATGTAACAAGGGAATTCCTGTGGAGGCTTAAGTTAAAAATTTTTCTTACCTCATATAGGTTAATCAAATTAGTTTGCTTTGGACTGGCATTGAATACAAAGCCAGCTTGTTATATTCAATTGCAGAAAATCCTAGACAGATTTTTTCTGTTTGTCCCTATGCTACTGAGCAGATTTTAAAGAATTTAGTTTTTGGTTTTTGTGCTTAGGCCCTGTTTGTGGCTATACTAGAAAATGATGCAGGTTTAAACTCATTTTGTTCCAACCTATTTTCTTCTTATTTTGTTTGTGAATTGTTAATACAGGCAAAAGTGACAGAATTAAAATTGTACCTCAAGTTTGTTCTACACATAAGAACCAGAAACCAGTCAGCTACAAAGAAATACATCAGCTAAAGCTTGTGGTAAAAACCTATACGTAAGCATATGAAAAAACCCATAGGCTCAGTAGACCTGAAGGTCCTTCACAGATGCCTTTCATTTGTACAGCTTTTGAAAAATAACCTTTTGTCTTTGATACATGTATAAAGCTTAAAATATTTAGCATTTTTTTTTTAGACAATGTTCTACAGATTTTTAACGTACCTCTTGCCATGCACAACTGCCCCAGGATCCTCAGACTTTGCTTCCAACTCCTGAACTTCATCTACTAGTGTCTTGTAAGTAGCTCTCTTTACTCTGTAAGTACATACAAAATACTGCCAGACTTACTCTTCTTGAAAGTAGAACAACAGATAGTTTTAACACTTACATAAATATTCAATTTATAAATCCATTTCCCCAGACTTAAAACTAAGCTTTACAAGGAGAAATATAAAAAAACAAATCTAAAGAATGAATTTTATCAGCAGTTCTTGCAAATTAGAAACAAAAATATTTATTAATACAACACTACAATTATTAAAACATTTAAAATACTACTAAATTTTGTAATAAGGTTTTTCAAAAACAAAGACAGTAAAAAATGATTTTATATAATCACCAGAATTGATCTTAATTTGTTTTTTATTATATTAGCACTTAGAATACACATTCAGAAGTCAGTACTTCCTTCTGTGAACCCCGGCATTTTTGTACTCACACTTTGTATACTATATCAAGAAGTAAAGCTGTCATAGGAATACACAGGAGTCCCATCCAAAACACTCCAGAGCTGAACATCATAGCTGCCTGAAGAGAAAATGCACAAAACGCGATGTCATGACAAGAACTAGAAAAGATTTTAGAAATATCACGTAGTTAGCTGAGGCTATCAAAAGCAAATTAAAATGAACCATTCTAGTCTAAGGTGAAACAGAACTTGAACTCCTTTCTAAAATCGCCTGAGCTGCAATATAAATCCAGTAAATAGTGAGCACTATTTCATGTCGAGAGGCTGGGAGAAAGATACACAGCTTAGCTCTTTGCATGGGGGAATCACCCATCCACAATGCTGCTCTATACCACTATGTTGATTACAGGCATTTCCATTAAAATCAGATTTACCAAAAATCCACCCTTTCCCAACTTTGTCAATACATTATGAGCACAGTTTTCCAGTTTGCAATCGACTCTAACAGGATGTAATGGTTTCTGACCCTTCATATGGATACTGGACACTGTTACAATCATTCTGCAATATAACTTGGACCAAAGTTAGCTCCCACAGAACTCGCTGTACCACTGCCACAGACTCCTGTTAAACAGACTGCTAAAAAATGAGAAATAAGGAAACAACTATTTATGTAATTATGAAAGTATGCAACATATTGTTAAATGAAGATCTAGCACATTAATGCATGGTGAAATATTTGAAAACCCTGTAATTGTTTTTATCTGTGTATTTGTTTTTTCTATACACCACTATATGTTATACATAGGAATTTCTTCTGTTCATAACTTGGTCTGTAGAAATACTAAAAACTAAAACATACTGAATGGCCAAAATAAGCATCACAATATATGGACATCAAAGGAAAAAAGTCTTTACCCTTGTAATTCACGCTCAAATGTCTACATCAATAATATTATGGATGCAAGGAGTACGATAAATACTTACTGAAGCACGTTACTAGAAGTTTGATTGCAGTCAGCATTAGAAATACTTTTATAATGTAATTAGATTGTAGAGAGGTTGAAAGTAAAAAGACTCCACAACAATATCCTTTCAAATCGTTTGTTTCATGACTTGGAGACTAATTTCTTTCAAAGGTTAAGCCCCAGTATGTGAAATAAATAAGCTGAAATTTTACTAGTTTTAATTAGCAGAGCAAGCTTGCAGTAGGTATCTTGCAGTAGCTGAAGTCTAATTTCTCAACATGCATACATGAACATTTTAGAATTATACTCAATATGTCGATATATCAAAACAGAAGTGAATTATTTTCAGAAAAGAACGCTAATTCTCGTATAAGCAAAAAGTTCTATTTACCTTGGTTTTGTATCCAAATCCCTAATGACACTGATTCTTTGGAAAGCACTAGAACATATTTTAACTAAAAATTTGGTAAACTTCCTATGGCTATGTTAAAAGGACATAGATTTTGCCCTGAGATTCTACTAACTATTTCTGCCAACAGCTGCCAGCAAAGGTGTAAACACTGAGCAGTGGCAGGTTCAAAATAAAACAATGCATTCTCAAAGGAAAAAAAAAAAGAATATTTTGTATCAGGAAGTGAAGGAGTGAAGGAAATGTATTAGTGAAGAAAATGCATTAGCAGTCACTTTATAAGCAAAACCTGACTTTTGACATACTTGATGAAATACTCATTTTCTAGAACAGGAGCTAATAGGAAATGTCTATCACAAATGCATTTTGCAAGACATTTTATAATTAAGTAGCAATTAGATAGACGGTTCCCTTAAAATCAAGAAAAAAGTACAAAAATACAACTTGAACTAATTACGATTGTTACTTCCTATTATTAACAACATTTTTTAATTTATAAGGACATAGCAAAGAGCTGTCCTTGTGTTAGCCACCCGGTATTAAATGTTTGCTGGTGAAACAGCAAAAGTGATAATGTAGGTCTTAGGATGTTAATTCTGACCATTGTAATGCTAACTATGAATGAAGGAACAACTGGCGCCTACTATTCACTCCATCCAGCCTTTGGCTTTACAAATGAACAACATGAATTGAGGTAAAAAAAAAAGTTTTTCTGCGTCATATTTGAAAGCCTGTCAGATTTTTTTTCTTTTTACAGAGTTAATCCAAACCTAAAAGATTTAAAGCCGACATTCGCGTTAAAGACAGAGGCCCTCTTTGTATTTTTTGGACGAAGAGGGGAAAAAATAAAATCCCACAGAGGTATTTCCTTCCTTTCTGTACAAGAAAGCTCCCCCCTCACTCTGTAGAAAACATTTTTGTCTCTAACTTTTCACATCTCTCTACACATAGGCAGGTCATCTGGGAAATGGCAAACCAATCCTTTTCAGACAATGGCACTAACAGGAGCAGCCTGTTCTGGGGACAGACTCTGGCTGCCTCTGTTTGTGGTTTACAAATTGTTCCTAATGTGAGAGATTTGTGGTCTATGCCAAGTCTTCCCCCTTTAGGCCTTGTGAAACCAAATGGAATCTGCCACAAAAGTGGCTCCCAGGGGAATTCAGAAGTAATCCAAAATGAGAGCTGGGAAGCCCAGTTAATTGTAGGACTTGCAAATCCTGCAGGGAAGATAAATAATTTGTTCTATGTGTAGCTCATGCCCAATATCAAGACTTTCTAAAATAAATTAACATTGTTTTTTAAGTTTAGATTTTTATATAGGCTCTCATTTTTCAAAAAAGAAAAAAAATCTGAGAAAGACTCCTTTTCATGACTTAGTGGCAGATAAGAAATCCTGGCTGCAAAACATTTTTAATGCACTGCTGAAGATGTAGTGTTAGGAAATTACATGTCAGAATGAACAGAGAATATTTGCCTTTTCCTCATGAAATGATCTGCCAAAACAGCTGGCTCAGATTTTAAAAAGCCTTTTAAAAATAAGAAGAGAAAAGATGAAAACAGTGGTAAAATTCTTGCTGCAGAAAAGCTTACCCTTTTCAGTTTATCTGTTTCAGGTATCATCTAGGTACATATCTTCTTCCTATAAACTACAAAGCTATGAGATACCTCAACAGCATCAAACTAGCAAAAGTTTCCTCTCAACCTACAGAAAAAACTTCATTAGTAGTAGTTATGTGCATGTGTTTGCCTTCAGATGTGCCAAAGTACTTACTGTCGTAGTACTAAACCAGACCTGCATTAACTTCCCGTGCAATGAAGTTCCTACAAGTAAGTTCTTTGCTATGTAGAGTTCAAAAAACATCTTTTAGCTACTTTTAATTAAGGACTGTGTTCCTCAGAATTAAATTAATTAATTAATTAAAGAATTAAGTCCCCCTCTATTAGGATTACTGGTTATTAGGTATATTAACCAAGACAGATGACTGGAAGGAAAAAAGGTAAATTGGGCAGTTCAAAGACCAGCTCTGCTGTTCTTGTTCGAGAGAATGAGAATGTAACTATTAAATATGGAGAAGGATCATTAAAGTATATCTGGGAATAGCAGATTCTGGCTCACAAATAAATGTCTACCACTAGCCTGAGTACAATTAAACTGTGAAGGTTTGAGGAGTCAAAACGGAAACTACCTATCAGGAATTAAACGGAAAAAGAAAAACCCCTTAGACAAATACTTTTGATTCCTGAAGTGAAAGACAAAAAGCAAACTTTCAATAATTAAATAGTTAAAATATGTTAGTATCAGAATGGTAACATAATTTTAGGCTCTCAGGTGAGGACAGATGACCAAAAATGGATATGTTTTACAGGAGGAATTCTGATTAACTTAAAAAAAATCATCAATAAATCACTGAATTTTTTTGAAGTAATAATATTGTCCACAAATGTAGACTGAAACGTTTTATTTCTCTAAACAAGAGGTTCACATAGGTATGGAAAGGAAGACACATACAGATCACTGATTATTGTTTTGCAAAGACTCACAGGTCTGAAAAGACAAACTGGGAAAACTTGGAAAGGAGATGAAAATGTGCTAAAACTGTAGGATAATGCCTGTAGGGGCCTTCTGCTGAGAATGGGCTTTAGAAATATTTTGGACTATGAAGGAAAAGCCTAACTTTTATTGTTGAACTATTTCAAAGTTCTTGAAAACTGTACTTCAAATATGCTCTATAAGCAAGGAATAAACCCTTGTGGAAAATTTAGTACATCAGTTATTCCCCATGAAATGAAGACACAGAATCTGGATAATATTTTAATCCACATTGGTAAAAAGCAGTGCAACAGGAAAAAAAAAAAAAGAGAAATAAATTACAGCACAACTACCCTAGATATTAGCCATTGAAGAATGACTATATCCCACAAATTTTGTGATAATGAAGTGAGAATTGACAGACTTTGGTATTTGCTTACCATACAGAGCTCAAACCAATCTTTAGAAACAGAGATTGCCAACTCAGTTATCTGCCACGTTCCCTTCAAAGCATGGCACAAGAATTCTCTTGTTTTGAAGAATTTAGAGAAATCATTACTTCACAAATTTTAGGGGCATTATTTATAACTCTCCCTGCTAACATTGAGGAGAAATCCCAGAGCAATTTTTCTTAAATATACAACCATTTAAATTTATTATGCTGTATTCTGCAAAAGTTATTAAACTAACACTCAGCTGTTTTTTAAAAATGCAAGAGACAAGTATCCATTAATAGCACCTTTTACAGCTGGAGGGACAACACAGCAGGGTGCAAAAGCTGTAAGATCCTCCTAGAGAAGCTGTTGATGTATGGGCTGGATGAACAGACTGTGAGATACACTGAAAACTGACTGACTGGCAGTTGGTGATCAGTGGCCGTCTGGCTGGAGGCCAGCAACTGAAAGTGTACCCCAGGGGTCAACACTGGGTCCAGTTCCATTTAACATCTTCATTAAAGGCCTGGATGAGAAGCAAAGTGTACCCTCAGGAAGTTTGCTAATGACACAAAATGGGGCGAAGAGTGGCAGATGCACTAGAGGATTGTGTTGCCATCCAGAGAAGCCTCAAAAGGCTGAAGAAATGGGCTGACAGGAACCTCATGCAGTTGAACAAGGAGAAATGCAAAGTCCTGCACATGGGAAGGAACAACCCCAGGCACCAGTGTATGCTGGGGGCCACCCAGCTGGAAAGCAGCTTGGCAGAAAAGGACTTGCTCCCAACGGACAGCAAGTGGAAAATGAGCCAGCAATGGACCCTTGTAACAAAGAAAGTGAATGGTATCTTCGGCTTTGTTAGACAAAGTATTGCCAGCAGAGGGGAAGGCAGCTCCCCTCTACTTAGCACTGAGGCCACACATAGGGAAGTCTCCAGTTCTGGGCCCCCCAGTACCAGAAACACAAGCATACTGAAATCAGTCCAGTGTCCTGAAGCACCTCTCATACAAGAGAGAAACCTGAGATAGTTGGGACTATAGCCTAAGAGAAGGCTTAGGGGCATCTTATTGATGGAGACAGATTCCTGAGTGGAGAGTGCAAAGACAGAGCCAGGCTATTTCCAGTGAAGCTCTGTCACGGCACAAGAGGCAAGGAGCACAAACTAAAACTTGAATCTGAACATCAAGAAAACCTTTGCTACTGTGAGGATGACTGAACAGGGACACAGGTTGTTCAGAAATGTTGTAGAATCTCCATCCTTAGTAATATTCAAAAGCTGTCTGGACATAGTCTGGGGCAACTTGATGTAGTGTCAAAAGCATTAGACCAGATGACCTCCAGAGACCCATTCAACTGTTCTATGATTGTATTCTATCCTAAAAACTTTGCTTTGTAGGCTTTGCTCTACATTAGACTAAAACAAATTCCCACTTTTGGATGAAATTTTAGACAAACATCTTACTAGAGAAGACCTGTTCATTAGAGACTGAAGTATCTGGACAACTATATTTTTAAAAAAGTTATTTGGGGTTTTTGTGTAAAAAAACCCAATGCAGTAAAGGCATATCTAATATTTTAATAAGCATGATTCCATATAAGCAGGATACTTAGCCTAATACAGAGAGAAGCAATATTTAAGAAACTAATACTGTCAATATAGTATATTCTAATCCATCTTTTCTACATAGTGCAGCTAAATCATCCCACAAGAAATATTACTGTTTTTCACAAGGCTTCTGCAAACCTCAATCAAATGATCCAAAATTCTGTAAAATACATGCTTGTACCTTAACTCCAATTTCCATCAGTAGTTTTATAAATCCTCTGGGTCAGACAGAGCAGAAACAGATGGTGCTCTGGAGAACTTTACAGTGCATTGTCTACAGTACCACAATAAATTAAACAGTTTTGTGGATACTGAACTTTTGCTTTAGTATGAATGTCATACTTCTTATTCAAGTAAAGTATTATTATTCTAAGCTATCTTATTAACCATATTGGTGTAAAAAAAGAGGCCTAACAATTCAGAGCACATTAACAGTAACAAGGAGCTTTACTAGTGTGAAATATACAACAGATTGATTTGTTTTTCACCCCTCCTCAATTACAGGTTTTCAACTCAGACCACAACCAGATTTCTTCAGGAAAGACATAACCGTAACAGTTTAGAAATGTATCTATTTTTATAATTTAAAAATCAGTCTGTTCTTTTTTTAAGAGGACTTAAAGGAAAAGTAGACCTATTAACTGCAAGGATGGAAGCACTAATGGAAGGTTCTAGCAGCTTTACAGCCTACTGACACATGAATGGAGGCTGCTCTTAGTAGGTGATATAAGTTAAAGAAATTTCATTAGTTAATGCAATTATTGCAAAAGGACTACATAGGTATAAAAAAATAGAACAATTTAACCACAGCTTCATTTATTTGTGCAGTCATAATACACAATATGACAAAACATGGACAACAGGAAACTTCTGGTAATTCCCTGAATCACAGATTAAGAATGCATTTTGTTCAGTATCACAGAACAGTTCTCTGTGTATTGAAGAGTTTCAAAGAAAAAAGAAAATACACCTACAAAGCAAATACCTTATCAAATATGAACAGACTCGGCATTTACTTTTAGAAACTTATGCAAAGTTCATTTGGCCTAAACAGAAAATACCATTAAGCTGTTTAAAATATTTTGAAAGTATATTTAAATTATCTATTTGTTAATGTTATACATAGAAGTATCAACTTAATTTGTATCAATGTACTAGAAAGACAGACCTGGGCAGCTGATTTTTTCAAGTCCACAATAAAAATTTTCTTCTAGTCTGTAGTGACACCTTTTTTTGAAATTAAATGCAACTTGTTTAATGTAATGAGTCAAAACATATGGTGGTAAACCTAACCACAAAATGCCTACAAAGAATTTTGTGTTGGTTTTTTTTCTTCCTTTCTTTCTTGTGCATCTATATTTAAAAGCACAGTCTTTACCGGTAAAATATTAAGAAAATAACCTGTAAAGTTCCTTGTTCACATGCTTCCATACTAGACAGTACTGACAGACAACAATTGCATGAATAAACACTTCTGCAGATGTAATGCAAATTGTAATATAATAAAGACTGTGTTACAGAGTCTGCAAAGTCGTTATAAAATCAATGAAAGCTTCTGAAATGTTTTCAGTATTTCTTTCTCATAAGCTGTGCATCCCCATTCCTTCCCACAGAAACAGTGTTTTGCTACTACTACCAAAATCCTCCTTGCAGAAAAGGTATTTTAATACTTTGTTATAAGTAGGTAGAAGTTGAATTCCTAGTCTTTTAGGGTCTGTGTCTAAGACTAGAAGAATATAGTCCCTAATTCTTAGAATAAACTCAAGGAAAGTAATTTTTAAATGAATGATTTTACTGTACAAGCAAAATAATATGAAAGTAAACAGTAAGTTCAGCTTAATGAATGGTAGAGTATTTATGTCTTGTTTCTACTAAAAGACTCATGAAGTTGATTTGCTACAGTACCTGAACTAGCTACAGATACTATACTACATAATTAATTACTTAGGTTATCACCCCTTTTTATCGCATTTCCTTCTTCAGTTTTATGGCCTATTTTTCCATTTTCTTCAGCTTCATAAAGCCTGTTGCTTCTCTTGTAGTTTTCATGCATTTTTCCCTCTAGCTTATGTGAGGGTGACCATGGTGAACTGACAGTTTTCATCTGAACATCATCAATCATGGAAAACGAATGAAGTTTTTTTTCACTTGGAACTTTATTTCTTCAAGAAATAAACCCCACAACTGGAATAGAAACTGTTTTAAGGTTGACAAGATGTAACTGGTTTCAGAATTTTAGTATGGAAACATGTTCCAGCTACTATAACCCAGACACCTACTATCAATCTCAAACAGGAAATCAGCTACAGAACTACTAGTTATTCATATCAGGAGAACACTTGTGCCACGATACCTTACCTATGTGAGTCAAAAGTCAAATTTCAACTCTTCTGGTGCACTACCTATTTGGCAACAAGTTACCACTACCTACAGGATTTAGGATTACTGTACCATGGAGAGCCATGCAGTTCCCACACTGGGAGAAATAGTACTGCATGGGTGGATAAGTTGTGCTAGTGCAGGTCTACCAGTCTTGAAAAACCAGAAAACAAAGGTCTTGATGCCAGAATTGTCTCAGCATTCTGGATCAACTGGACATTTTGGATCAAGGGGGCCCCGGTATGTTTTTGTTCTGGGAAAACTCAGAGCAAAAGAGAGAGACAAAAAAATATACCTGATTATACTGTTAAGAACATGTCAAGGAAAGGGGTCTAGTGGCCTAGACAACAGAGAAAAAATGCTGTAACTGTCATAACTTTTCATTTCACTGTATTTTGTTTTTGAGCACGGCATTCTGCAATCTTTCCTTCTGTGATACCAACATACAGCAACCTACATGTAAAAGCCAACTTTAATTATCTTCTGTCTAATTGGAATGATACACAAAAAGATGGAAAGAAAACTAGTGTAAAAAGTCAAAAAAACTTGCAAAAATACGTGACATATTTGTTTCTTTGTTCAGTAAATGATTGGTGATGCTTTGACAGTAAAAGATGAACACAGACCAACAACTCTTATGCTTGAACTTTGGGCCACTAGCTTTAGTGCTCAAACATAAGAGTGTTTTAGCAGCATGAACTGACTTTTCTTCTGTTACAACTCTATTTTTTCTCAAGACATTACCTTGCAGTGTTCTCCATTGAAACACATTTATCAGAGTTGAATATTTTATAGGAATGGATACAAAAAATGAGTTTCAGAATATTTAGATGAAAACCTTCCCCTGCATCCAATGAATGAGTTTTCCATCACCTCCATATGCTTTTTCTCTCCCCTTCAAGAGCACTAGAATTTTATTTTCTTGGAACAGAACCAGTACTAAGCAGGAAGAATCTTATTATTTTCATGACATTAATATGAAGAAAGACGGAATCCTTATTAGAATTTTTCATTAAGTTCTTTTCTATTTCAAAGAAGATAAGAAAAAGATGTTTGTAGAAGACATCATCTAGCTGGGACTTAATTGTTGGAATGTCATGTCAAGAATACTGACTGGAAAGACTGTAAACCTACTGAGACAGAATTGTTGTTACCAGCTCTAAGAAGAAGAAAGAGAATACCTTTAAACTTTCTAAGGATTACAGACACATAACCTATAACTATATATCCTTATAAATCTGAAGTTTATTAAAAAGGGGGCAATTTTAATGAACACATTTGGGACAAAAAATGCATGAAAGTCCCATTCAGCATAATTTAACAGATCAGACCAGCTAAAATGGACAAAAAGCTAAGAAGCAGACATCAGCTTTTGACACATTCATTTAACTTTGCCAAATGTAGTTGGATGAATTTTTCAAGTCTGACTCACACATTTGAAGAAATCAGACAAGCAGTATTTGCATATGCAAGCAGAGTTGCTTATACTGATTTGTTTCTGACACTCCACAATCTTTTGCACAGTTAACTCTGTCAATCTTTTAGTTTGAATACTTATGGAAGGCCTGACTTGCTACCAAGAAACTCAGTGAATTCTGCCCTGCCAGAGACCACTCAGTCAGTACGGTGGCTTCCAGGAAAGCATACCAAAATCCTGCTTCCAATCTGAGCTGCAGTACGCATCAACAGGACTTTTAGCCACACAGAGTGCAGCGCAAAATGCTAGACCAGAGCTTTGAACATAAGCTTTAATGGTCTATGATACATTTAGAAGAATTTATTCTGACATCGCAGACATTGAAATATATTCTTAGGAAGAAAACAAAACCAACATCAGTCAACAACTTCCCCCTTCAAACAACTTCATGCACATACATCAAAACAACTATACACACATACATGAATAAGCAAACATACTAACAAAATAAGACTACCCATTTTAAGTACAGATAAAGTTCTACCACAACAAATAAATGATTTTAGGTTCATAAGTCAGACTACTTTGGCACAATGTTGAATTCAAACCCCAAGAGAATTATTTTTGTAGACAGCTACATCTCTTTAATGAAGAACCATTTCTACAAGATCATGAGAATTACATTCCCTCAACAACAGGTGTTTTCACAGTAACTTCGGAGTCTGAAAATGTACTAGCTAAAACTTTGTTACTTTAATAGTGAAGTAGCCACCCTTATGTCATAACAGGTATAACACACCATTTCATTCCAACTGTGCTTATCACCATGAAAATTCTGCTGTCTTAAAAATGATAAAGTTTTTACAAAATCTCTAAAACACCAAATTCCAAAAACATTGTTTCGTCATTAAAATACAGGGTATATGAAGAAAAATGCTGACGTGAGAGCTTCAATTACTTTAATTTACCATAATGTACAGAATTAGTTTTGAGTAGTGGAGGCAATGGGGTAATGAAGAAAACCTACATATATATATATAGGTAAGACATTATAATAGAGAGGAAAACCAGCTAGAAATTGTGTAATTTAAAATTCTCTTCCTTAGGTGTCCAAGTATTTAAGGTAATGCCTTGTGCTGTCCATTAAAATGTAGTAGTTACAGAAATGCCTATATACTATTTTTTCCTGTAGCTGTTTATATAGGAGGTTGGATTCATGGGTCTTAATTACTTTCAAGTGAGGGAGAGATATGCACCTACATTTCCCACGTCCTGCATAAATTTTTAAATTGCTGAATTATATCACAGTGGTGGTGGAGTTAAAGGGACTCACTCTTTCACTGGTGTAAGGCTTGATTTAGTTGATATTCTTTGAGAACCATTAGAAGAGTATCTTTCTGACACAAGCAGGTATTCTCAGTTTCTGATTCCCACTGAGAATGCACACCACACTTCTCAGCTCAGGAGGTACTGGTCATGCCCAGAAGCAGACATTAGTGTCTGGGAAATTAATACTTCAGATGTTTGTGAAACTGAATGGTATTGAGAATTTGGGACTGCAGTTCCAATTAAACCAGGTAAGGCAGCAAATAAGCATCTTTTATGGATTCAATCCAATTTGGAATATTCAGAGCAGGTTTACACAAGTGGGATTACAAATGAATGAGAAACCACTAATTACTGTCAAAAGATTAAAGATACATTACAATAATGCATTCCAAGCAGCACATTAATAGAAAAGCAAGTGTGCATGACAAGCAGTTCATGCAATGTTATGGCACCTCAAATTTTTTTGAGGCATTTCACAGTTTCAAGTACTTGGCAAATTTGTAAAATTCAAGATGAAAAACAGCCTTAACCAGGGCACTACTGGTTACTTCATTATAAAAAAAAGCTCCAGAAAAATAAGCTCTGTAATTCTGAGTATTGCATTTGGTATGACTTTTCTTTAGAAAATTAAAGCTTACCTAAGAATTGCAAAGCAGCTTACCTGTCTATTCTTTCTCATGGGAGCACACACTCACAGTCTGTTAGCTGAGCTCCATTTTCACAAGAGTAAAAATTGATTGTATTTTAAATAAACATGGCTACCATACTGAAGGTATAAAAGACAGAATGACATATGCACCTCTAGTTAGCAGAAGGATCCAGTAAAGATTAGGTCTGTACTACAGACTGAAACAGTATTTTTTTCACACATTTGGGTGTTAGTTAAAATATTTTTTTACCTCTCCTGACATATCAGGTGCCATAGGAATGACTGGCCACAAAGAAGAGTAGATTCCAAAAAACACTACCCAAAGTGCAATGCTTCCCCAGATAGCTATATGGCTGAACTGTTAAAACAAACAAACAAAAGAACAATTATCACAGATGCATTATAACATAAAATAACATCTTTGCTATTTAGTACTTACAATGCTATTTTGATATATTGGATTAAATTTCCAATGCCTTGTATTACTTTAACTCTACTACTTCACTTAGCTATCTCTTAAAGGAAAATGATACTATAAGCAGCAATATTCCTGCATTTTAAGCCAATTTAAATTCAGTTATGGTAAGTTCAGACTAATTTGATTTTTGTAGTTTAAGTATTGAATTTGCCCTAGTTTTCCATATTAAGCATTATTTTTTTATATGTAGATATTCTGTCCGTCCACACAGTAACCACAGTTTGTTACCGTGTGGGCTGACAAACTGTTAAGGGGTGCAATATAATAAATAAGAAGAAAACAATACAATTATTCATCCATCATATTTCACAGAACATTTGAGAATATGATAAAGACATTTGCTTACCAAAGTCCAATATGAGGTCTCTAATCCAGCCTTCAAACACACAGTCAGAACCACAAACTTAAGGAGAGAAAGACACAGAGAGGATTCTTAATATGGGAATCTTAACATACAGAAATTATTAGTTCGGTTAAACTTTCAGGAGAAGACAAGAAAAAGTAAATTGCCACTAGAAGATTTAAGGATACACCCCAGTAATGAGCAAATAATAGAACACTAAGAATTACTAGCTTCCATTAATAATGGCCACTCACTTGATTTGGAAAACTCTTCTTTTGCATTAGGAATCTTATCCTTGCTTCTTAGAACTCTCTAAGTCTGGGTCTTACCAAGTTGTTAGCACCTTTACTGATGGTATTGTGGTTACACAGAAAAGTTTGTGAAAAGTGTAGTAGTCCTCTTCAGTAGAGATTGAAGACCCTCTAGTAATAGACAGGATGACTAAAACTTTCCACCCCAAGACAGATTTAGAAGACACAGATGCTGGACTGAAAGCTTACAACTGTTCAAGCTTACATTAGTCTGAACTTAAAAAACAATCAGAAGTTTTATTCACTCCATTAGTAAATTAGTCATCTGCACCAAACCCTGTAAAGCCAAAGAGTTAAATGCTGGTAATCTAAGACCTATGTTCTGCACACAAATAACAAGTTGAAGTCTGTTATGTCATTTTCATTATTCCCTCTGATCTTTACTCTTCTTATGTTTACACATTTTATGGAGCAGTCTCTGAAAATATCAGATTTGTAGGACATGCTCCATTTTGGTTTACAGATGAGCAGTAGGAGAAAGTTTATAATCCCACAGCAAGAACTAGTTGATAAATGAAAATTCTTTATCTCCTTCCTTTGAAATTCACTCAAACAAGTTTTCTGTTTACCAAAGAATTACATTTTGTAACTCACTTGTGAATGTATATCACAAGTTCTGCTTTACCTGGAATCTGAAGAACACGAGGCTGAAAAAAGGAGTCATAAAGACCAAGCTCCAACTCTAACAGCTAGAGTTTAAATTCTAGTGTGTTGAACAAGTTAGCAGCACTGATCGTCAGTGAGTTTGTTTGTGGTGAACTTCAAACAGCCTCAGAAATTCAGAAGAAATGTACTTCAATCAGAAGCTGAAACCAACTAGTTAAATATGTATGACAAAGCTTTCACTATGTCTGGTGCACAGAAGGATACAAATACTGCCAGAAAGCTTTCACCTATAAGCTTATACTTTCAATTCTGAAATCCTGAAATCTCCTATTTCAACTGTGCTATTAAGGACCAAAAAAAAAAAAAAAAAGAAAAAAGTCACAGCACCACAATTTCATTATCTAAAACATGTGTGAAATCTAATTAGAAGAAAATTGAGGATGATTATGAGTATTATAATTTGCTTGGTCCACCCAGTTTGGGTTCTGTAATTGGATATGTGAAAAAAATGAATTATGGAAAAATAACCCAAACACTTGTTTGCTACTTAGGTCAGTCATATGAAAAGAAAACATCCTTTAGGATGAGACCAAACGTTCCCGGTTGCATAGACAAAATGTGTACACAAAACAAACACTGCAGATCTCTATGAAAGGAGATACACAGTGTGAGTATATAGCCTTTACTGACCTGTGATGGGATCATAACTGATACCCCTAACAAAATCACCAACTCCGCACAGCCACTCCCTCAAGAATATGGGGTTTATTGCTCCCTCCTCTGCTTGATCCAAACTTACAATAGTGCACTGAATCCTACCCAGGAAACAAGAACTCAAACTGGTATTTTGTATAAAGACTGAGCTTTTTTTTAAAAAAACCCAAACATCTCAAAAATGGTCCTACAGATATTTTCACAGCACTCTATTTCTATTTGAAATCTATGTTTAAAGAAATAATTCCAGGACATGATATGAATCAGTGCATACTTCTGACTTTATTTGTGGATCCAAAGAAACAAAACTGTATCACTTTCTGAATTCTTTTCTTATTGACTTTTGCAGAACTGATGACTGCAGACTTCTTAAAACCACATTAAAAACAGTATGAGGAATGAGAATTACCCCAGCCTCAGAATTTTGATATGACTGATGACTGTTACTGCACATACACTTCACATGCATGGACTTAAAAAAAAATAAAACTCTCCACCCCCATTTTGAAAATCTCTCAAAATTCACATATGCTCCAGATTTCCTTGAATTCCTGTGCAAGAGCAGGAAAACATGAATCGCAACTTCTATATATCCCCCGACTTTTAACCTGAAGGAAAATAGTGGTTTTTTTTGGGAAATTCTTGACCACTCTGCAGGTTAGTATCAAGAAATTAACCTCTCAAGTTTCAGCTCTCCTAGTTGAAAACCAGTTGCAGAATGTGACAGATGAGCAGCATTATGACCTCTGTTTTAGCATGTGTCTAGAATATTTTCCTTTTATTTCAGTTCTGATGTTTCCTTATTCCCCAAGGAAAGTGATTTTGATGTGAATTCATATTACGGCCCCCTTACTTTAATGGAAGAATTAATTTCTTTTTTGTACCTGCCAACAGTAAGGAACTTGAGAAATTAATTAAACTTTTAACATTGAAGAACAGAGGACAGTAAGCATAAATCTAATTTTGCTATAAAAGAGATCTTGGAAAAGCTGCTATTGAGTAACATTCATCTCTAGTAAGTGAAAAACCCATATTTACGTTTACTAATTTATTCTAGGAGATAAAAGACTAAAAGAAAAAAAACCAATAATGACTAGTATCTATGAGAGTAACAGAAGCTTACTGTTAGGTATGGATCAGGTGGTTTGATTGACTCTGAAAAGGCATTCCACAACCTTTGTTCAACATGGCTCAATGCCTCCTTTAAGGCCTCATGATAAATTAAGAGAGAGAGAACAGGATTGTATCTTCAGAAGTCCACAAACCATTTCTATAATCAATAACCTGAGATTTCTCCAACGCAGAAACTTAACCTAAATTAATTAGCATGCTAATTAGGGAATTGTAATTCCCATTATTTAAAAAACCTGAGAGTTTACAGGAAAGGAAAAATGTATCTTCTGCACCTTTATTAAACTGCTTTGTTTTAAAAATGGGAACTAGAACACAAAGTGCACTTAAAAACTTCTCAAAGAGTCATTCAAGAGCCATTTCTTATTCTTAAGGCACTTCTTAAGGCACTGCAATGAATTAAGTCTTCTATGAAGAAAATTAATAGTAATAGTAGCACCATATCCTTAAAAGAGTTAGAGCCAGTATAGACTTACAGTGTATACAGTGTTCCCCAGGAGCAGGTAATCAGAAGTTTTGCCATTGCCGAATACAGTACCTGGAAAAGGAAACAGGGATAAAAATAAAAACATTTAAACATCTGCAACAGCACTATATATGATCCTAATTTTGATACAATAGAGATGGTAACACTTTCTACAGGGTACTAATAGATTTCATCTTGAACTGTACTGAACACTAGAGAACTATGACTTGTACAATGTTTAGTGCTTTAAAACTTTCAGTGACTTCAGGGATTCTGCAGGAAACAGGAACTTTTTGTAACACCACATACCAATAAGACCAACCTTGAATTCAGTAGCAATGCAATTAAGAGTTACTTTTAATATCAGAGATATAGTATCTTACCTTCAGAAAAATGTGAAATATAATGGTTTTAGAATATATTGATTATAACATACAAGTAAGCAGAAAGCTTAGAGTCAGATTTTCACAAATTCTGGTATTTTTGGTATGGAAACTTATCTTTGTTCTTATCCATATTTCTGAATTCAACTTCAGTAAAAATACAAAATATACTCAGTTTAAATTCTTGAGATGCTTGTCATTCATAAAATTTTCAAAATTTACCCAACTCAAATATACGGATTCATGTAAGTACATATCCATTTGGCCTATATGGAAATACAGACACACACACACATCAGTTACGCAGAGTCAGAGCTCTCAAGAGACACATTTTCATAAAAAATCACATTTTCATAAAAACCACATGTGTTTTCTAAGTTTAGGATTACGAAGCAGTGAATTTTCCATTATTTCTCAGAATTTTATGACTATTTTTACTGCACAGGCTTCTCTGATCCCAGTTCTGTCAAATTTCTTTTTAGACATGGGATAACTGACAACTGAATTATTATGAGGAAATTCTTCAATTAAAAGTGAGTTGTATGCCACCGAGGTAGCTACATTTTCACATGTTCCATTTTGAAATGCTTTTAGCACTCAAGATTGTTCGTATACTGCAACTAAACCAACTAAACTATAACACTCTGCTGTAGAGGCTCTAACCACTGCGATACAGCTTTTTACTGCCTTATTCAGAGATATCAAAACGCTGTGTATGTAGCAAGTAAGGATAAAAGTAAAAGACAATAAAAAAAGAAAACAATAATAAAGAAGGATTTTTTAAAAAGCTGTATGGGTGGAAAGAGAAGAACAAAGGTATTTTTCCATGGGGGGCATTGAGGGATAGGTTTATAACTCCTCTGATTAGGCCGGACAGAGGAAGGTGACAAAAATGGTGATAAATGCTGATAAAAACGGCCAGTAGTTGAAAACATTTATTTTTCCACTACCTCAGCTGGCATACAATATATTAAATACTGCTAATTAAGTATGTTTTCATATTTGTGTTGAATGTTTCTCCAGCCTTCATATCATCTTTATATATGCTTGAAATTAAATCCATTTTGGTTGCGGATGAAGAGTGTTCCTCCCTAAAAGCTTTTCAGGACTTGTGAAGACAGTTTAACACAGAAAAAAATGCTCTATTTACTGCTATTCTGGAAGAGACAGCAGGGGACAACTTCACAGAAAAATATTAGAATGAAAGTCCTCCTTCACCTAGATGCTTCCCATTCCATGATGAGGAGCTCACAATGGCTGCATCCTTAGCTCTAGTGATACTGGTTGCATTTCTGACACTTCCCTACTTAATTTTCTCCCTGGACTAGCACACCAAGAAAGACTACAGGAGCTGAAGCCTGAAAACAAAAAAAGGTGAGACCATGGCTTATTTTAAAGATTATACAAAAGAGGGAGCACCTGGTGAATTTACTAGTACATAAAAGTTTGGCTTCTGCCATTTATGTTGACAAAGTTGCATCAGAAGAAGCTTCTGTGAAAATTTATGTGTCACTTTTCATATCCACATGACAGTACATGGAGTGTATATTTTGGGCACCGTTCAATGGCAAGGTGCCATGGAGCCAATTCTGACAAATCCATACTTATTCTCTGATTACATATTTCTTGATGGACTTTACTATGACATATGCAGTTTGAAAATTTCTACTTACAGATAAGAAACTGGCGGATAAGCAAGACTAAGACTAAACAGGAGAATATGACCAGGAGAAGGGCTCCTAGAGATTTTAATCATCTTCAATATTTGATTTTCAATGTTCTAATAAATACCTGCTCAAATATGCACTGCATTGCTTTACAATATATACCTAGCAGTAAAGAGCATAATGAGAAAAAGACAGAGAGAACAGGCAGACAGCTAAGTCTATTTCCACCAGCCAGAGTGCTGGGACTCAGCACCCTAATGCACGAAGCTGAGCTGTACCTTTTGTATTTCAGGATCTTCCTGCACCTCTTCTATGCTAAGAGAAGGTAGAAGCTGAGACCTGTTCTCAGAAGTTCCTGTCTCTGGTACTCCTTAGGAAACCAATAGCATTATTTCCCTTTCCTCTTTACACACACAGACAATAGAGAGTTAATTAATAGCACATCTTATTTTGCACTCGTATCTCCTTCATGAAAAACTCTGAGCCCCACCAGATCCATGCCAGGTACTGATTATACCACATGATGTACACAATTCCCCCAGGTCCCAATTCTGCTGCCTTACCCATCCTTTCTCTAGCAATGAAAGGGGAAGGCAGCAGGCAATTTGTTCAGACTCGTAGAGGCCACTTGCCAGCAAGTCAGTTCTAGACCAGGGTTTGCGGGCCGAGAAGGCTGAGCTACAGCGCTCATACAGGTACCTCAGCTCTGCCATTCACACACGAACTCTACTCTGCATCACCACATATACTCATTAAACACTTATCCATGGTGCACAAATCTCTCACATGGATTGGCTACAGCTTTGAACAGGGCTTTCAGTTTGAATTTGGGATTATGGTTTTAGAGTATGCACTGACATTCTGGGATCTCATTCCTCCTAGGCTGTCTAAACCTCTCCAATGCAAACTGTTGCCACTGAACTCACATTCAGTGTGATGTGAGGGGCCTTTCAGAGAAAAGCTGCCACACACCTCCCTTTACCCATTAGGAGTCACTGAGTATAGAATACTGTGCAAGAAGTTTTTCCTTTAATCTTTTGGGGCACAAGCAGCTGTGACTGTCTCACTAGCTAGTCTTAACAGTTTCAAGATGTCCATGAGAACATTTCTGTCCCCTATGCCAGGGCAGACTGCTTGGCTACATCACCAAAACTGAGCAGAGACTGATTTTCAGAAAAGCTGCAAGGTACACACTTGTTTTTTTTCTCCCCACAATCTGGAAGCAAAAAAAAAAAACAACCCCACCTTTACGAGAGCTCTCCCAGCCCCAAACACTCCTGCAAACTGGAAGCAGTGCTTTCAAATTTCCTTTAATTAACACCACTTTCCTCTCAACCACCTCACTTCCTTCTGCAGGTCAAGTGCATATGCAACAGTTGAACTAGAATATGGACAGGACTGAGCAGTCCAAGATGTCACCGTTCCTCTGCCACAATCCTACTCACAGAAATATAAACTGGCAGGTCAGTGTGCCCTTGAAGTAACAGGACAGAATGTAAACACAACAAAAACAAATGTAGACAAAATGAAAGAGACAATACAAGGGATAGTAGCAGTTTAGGATCTTGTAGGTATTTACCATGGTAGCGTATTTTATAAAAATTAGCATAATTAAATAGCAATCTCTTTTTCTCCATCACGTTTCAGTTTACATAACCCCTACTGAGATAGTTAAATGTATATGTACATAATATTTTTCCGACTTTTATGCAGATTTTAAATAAAACATTTTAAGTATATGGCATCTGCTCTAGTTCTAGAAATGGTATCTTGAAATTTAATCGTACTGAACTGTTAGTATTTATAAAGCCTCCCTCAGAAAAAAGGTAGTATTTAGAAATTTTGTACTGTTCGACATTTTATTTTTATTTTTCATAATACTTACCATGCTGGAGGGCTTTTAGTGGAAACCAAAACAGAATGAATGAGTGGAAGAGGCCATTTAAACAATGAACCCAGAAAACCTAAGAAAGAGAAAACAGAAAATCCATGAGAACCATTTGCAATAAACTAGCTCTGTGAACCCTGACCTTTCTTTTTATCTGTGTGTTAGATTCACAAAATGTGTTTTTGTCAGGCCACCACTGTGAAGTAATATAACTGACAGGCACTTTCTGCCTCTTAGCTCTTCATGGGTCATTTGTTTATTTTTATGCTTTGAAAAAAAGTGTATATTATCTCCTTCTTTTAATTTCAATTCAGAAGGGAAAATAAAATATAAACATATGGGAATATCATCAGAAAAATTAAACTAAACCAGACAGCTGGAACAATTGCTACATTCTAAGTAGAGAATTAAAAAGGACTCTAGCTTTTGTAATTTGCATTTAGTGTAAGAATAAATTTAGATAGTAGAAAAAACAAAACGTGAGTTACACATATGCCTAATCTATATATTCCCACACACAAAGGAATTAAAAAAGGACAAATATCAGTTTCTTCCTTAAATTTCTTCTTACATGCTCCATTCTTGAAGAGCACAATTTGATCATATTATAATTCGTTTAATGTATTTGCAAAACAATTGAAGTTTTACTTTCAAACTTATTTTCATTTGTAAAAGATGCCTTCTGCAAAGAACTGTAATAAGTTTAATGATAAATAATCTATTAATGCTTTCCATAATATATTGCATAATGACATAAAAAGACTTAATAAAAAATATGTAGCCTATTTCCTTCAGTATGGCAATTATTTTTTTTCACTAACAATGCTTTTGACTATTATGGCTTTTATTGTAACAAACTGATGTGTATTTTGAGTGTTAAGGTGTTCAAACAATTGAAATTAAGTTGCCTGTCTCACATTTTCCACAATGTCTCAACGTCTTTTGTTAGATTATACAGCTACACTAGGTTGCATGATCCAATTTACACTCCAATACTTTGCACATTTAAACTTGTGCTACTCATTAACCTCTGTCTCTCCTTCTTGCTATGTCATTACCAGAAGTTTTTATTTGACAGAAAGCACAGGTGGGTGCAAGAAAAATTAGTTCTACTTTTCCATTTTCCTGACCAATTCTGTTTGTCCCATGCTAATCCTTTAACCTCTGTCATGACCTCATAACCTTTGACCCCTTTTACCATAACAAATATCTGCATCAATATTCAATGCAGTAATGTTTCCAACTCTTTAACACCAACTATTCAACTTATATAAGTGGGAATTTTGTAGCTGGTGAGTTTGTAGACATTTACTCATAGCAAATGTTGTATGGGAACAGCCACAGAATTTCCAATTAAGTCAAAAATACATCTGTGCAATAATAAAAATGTTAAAAGCTTATTTTAAAACAGAAAACAACTGTTACAACTCCTATTTACACTATTTACTATCATGACACAAAAGTGTCTATATTCACGGGACCGTGAAAAGTCTCATATTTGTAAAGCATTCATAGAGACACGAGACTCTGTTACCTAGTGTCCTTACAACTTTCAGGTTGGCTTTTGTAGGAGAAGGGATGAAATGAGGAAGAAGGAGAGAAATCTCATCTGCTTCCACGAACAAAGATCGTTTAGGCAAATTATTATGTATATATTGGGGTAACTGCAGTTATACAGCACAAGTGGCACAGATGTAAGAGCTAAGGATGCTGCATCAGCTCTGCACGTCTACTACAGACCATCACATGTAGGCATTGTTAATTCAAGGATATATTGAAAATGTCCCCAAGTTCAACATAAAATGACATTACTTGAAATGTCACAATTATATTTACAAAAAAAAAATCAGAAGAAACTCTTACAAAAGTCACACTTAATAAAACCACAGATTCAGGAACAAGTTTAATTTAGTTTTTTTTAAGAGATTATTTATGGGCAATGCTGTAGAAATTTCGTATATTTTATGTATTAAAGAGTCCTACATTCTTTTACTACTACTTATGCTAGCCTCTCTAAGATGAATGTCACCCATTTCCCACCAAAAGTAGCCTCAGATTCCTTTTCATCCACAGACACATTCTTGACTCCAAGTATTTTTTCCCAAAACTCAAAATTAAACCATAAAATCACAACTCCAAATTGACAAAGAATAGTACCATGTCCCTCCCTCTACAAATCTAGTGACAGTTCTTATTGTCCTCCGCAACACTTCTCCACAGGCTTCAGTAATCCATTTCCATATAACAGTACAAATACATACAGCCCAGCGACAGTGAGGTCTAATCACTTCTGCCCACAGAAGACAGCTTTATTACCAGCAGAGAAAAAAAAAAGGGATTGAAAAAAAATAAATCCTTGTTGTCCATTTCCATGCTTGCTAAAAGTGAATATATATATATGATTTCTACCACTCACTGACAAGTGTACACCTGGAAATAGCAGCAATAAAAATCCCCTCCATTTTTAATTACGAGCAGAATAGAACAGAAAGAGTAACTATACTGAATTCCAATGAATTTTTGCTCTATTATGATTGATTTTTAAAAAGATCTACCTTAGTATTAAAGTCCAGTGCATTTTGGGAAGTCTTGTATAACTCAGGGTATTTCAGCATGTTTTCTTTTCGGCAGGATCTCTCAAATATTCCAAGAGTTAGCGGAGGCATTGCTGTAAACATCTAGTAGATGGTTTAAAAATAAAAAATTGGAAAACTAGAGATGAGAACTTGCTTAAAGATTGCTTACTCAAGAAACATTCATGGTTAAAAACTAAAGCCACACAAATTGTCTTACCACATTATAAAGACCTATACACCATCTTTCAAAAAGAATTTGTCCAGAAAAGCCATTGACAAATGCAAACCAGATCTGTAAAAGATTAGAACCATGTATTACTGAAATGTCTTGCAAGTTACAATAAACAGATTTTTCCTCAGCTTTGCAAAAAGGGATATCTCTAGAACACATTTACAACACAGCTGAAAATGTTTTGGTTTAAATATTATGAAAAAATCAGTGATAAACCCAACTTTCAATCAAGAACAGATAGTGGGCAATCCAGTCAGATACGTGAGCAATTCCATGTAAATAGCAGAACATTCAAAGGAAGTAACTACTTTCAAAAGAAACGTCAGGCTCTTTAAGGTTTTAAGAGTGATTTAAGCTCACTTAATTCTTAGTGAAATAAAAATTCTGGGAAATTTGGGCTGGTGGAGGGGGAACTTACAGATTAGTAGTTATCGTCTTCTCATTGTTAGCAAACTTGACTAACAAATTTCATAGAGTAAGCTGCTGTTTGGAACTTAAAACTACCAATATTCCTTACTCATGAGAGGATTAGCCTTTACCAGAGCACTAAAGTAAAACCACTTAGTTAACAAGCACTAACTCAACTACAAGGTACTTTAGAGAGGGAAGTGGGTATCTCTTTTATTGCATAATTTTTATCATTTTTTGCTAAAAGGTTGAAAGAAAACAAATTTAATTTGAAAGGCATGATAACATATTTTCTAATGTTTTTCAGCATAGCATGCGGCACATCTACTTTCTCCTATTTCCTCATCCTTGTATAGTTCAATGACAGAGAAGTAGCACATCCGATGAATCTTCATTAACAAGTTACACTGAAACGATATTGTCTAGGACAAACGTAAGCTCTTAGGCAACACAAGTCAAAATCATCTGAACATTCTACTCAATTTAAGACTCATGTTCTACAAGTGAATTTTTAGATGCTGCTTTCTTACAGTTCACATTTCATTGAACTTCATTAAGGAAGCATGAATTGCTACCATCAATATGTATGTTTATCAGTGTGTACCCAGGCTGGCCTCCAGGTGACTGGAATCTATGACCAAACTCAGAGTTTTATTTTTTTTTTTTAATCATGTGGTGGAATGTCTGAACATGTTTGTGACTACTTTGAGATGGAAAACCCTCTGAATGTGGCAACTATTAACACTAAAAATGGGAGGTAAAATCCAGCAAAAATTGATATTTGTTCAACAGATAAGAGTAAATTTTTTTTTTTATTTTTTATTGGAAAAAGATTGGAAACAAAGTCATGAGTGTTCGAGGCTGCAATACAAAAAGAGAGAATACCCTGAATTTTCCAAAATCTTATAACGCCAAATTTCTTTACTTTGGTAGATTTAAGTGCAACAAGCACAGTTTTCTAACCTTTCAGACTATATACTGAAAAGACAATGGAATTACTTTATTTCAGCTGAATCAGATTTCTATCAGCTCTTGTGTATTTCAATTTTTGACTTTCAGAATAGGAATTATGATTTAATTGTGATGAATTTAGCAGAGATTTGTTGGCAGCAGTTCCTCAGTAGCTGAGTGTAAGGGTGCAAGATGAGTACATAATCAGTTGTGCATTACAGAATAATTAATTATGCACTTAACATCAGTACAATTTTTTTTTTCTTGTTTGTATCAAATACTGGAGTAAATTTTAGAAATCTCAATTTGAAAGGGTTAGGGTAGTGGAAAATACGTGACTCAGTAGCTGGTCATAAACGTGTACATCTCATTGCTGATAATTTCAGACAGAGTTTAAGAAAAGTATTACTCTCTAGGAAGAAAATAAAAGACCACAAGTACACATAGACTTGACCCTTCATAACCAAGGAGTATATGGAAAAGAAATTAACTTTCTAATGTGATTTAACGAGCAGGCAAAGTGTTATAAAACTCTAATTTTAAATGAAAGGCCTAAACACATACACTGAATCTATTTCACATGTTGACTGCTCTTACAGGTAAATGACGTTAAGCAACACTTGGAAATGTTTTGGAGTGGCTTTTTAAAAGAAATGCAAGTATTTAGGATAAAATTTTAATTTACAATGGAATGTTGCTTTCAGCTTATTTTGTACAGAATTTAAGTTAGAATTTTCAAGGCATTTAAACTGAAAACGATTTTACTGTAAAATTGTAAAGAAATCCTTTGAGGCATAATATTGACTTCCTGAAATATTAGCATTTACTTTCTTCTAAAGAAAGCACGCAAGTTTATAGGCATTTCAGTTCATTTTAGTGTAATAAGGAACTGGAATTTATCTTGGTCAGAGGTCTAGAGGCAAATTAAAGAGACATGAAATTTGGCAGCATCTCTAGGTTCTGAAGTTCTTATGGAATCTCTCAAAAAAAGTCTGTGAAGAAGAAAACTTTCAATGTGGTTAAAAGCAGTGATCTCCACTAGAAACACTACTATTTAGTGGAATACCAGATACATAGCTTTAAGAGATGAAACATCTTTAATATCTAAGCAGACACATTAATTATATATTGTTTACAAGACAGTATTTGAATGTTCACATTAAGAACAACTATGCCTCAAAATTAAAGGAAAAGAAAAAAGACAAAGGACAAATACAGCCCTCACCTCAAACTGTAAGAGAGGAAGAAAATAACCCACGTATTTGCCCTAACTTCTGAACCTTGGACCCTAGAAAATTACACTCTTAACCTTATATGAAAAAAGTAATATGGAGCTTACTACATTATTAATAGTGAGAATGACAAGAAACACTTGCTTTGCAGTGGGCAATTTATTCACGGACAAGTGTGTTTCATCCTAGTTATGATGGACAATGAAGGCAGCTGTACCTGTAAAGTAAGTTTTAGGACGCTGTACATGATTCTAATCTAGGTGCAAACTCAAACACTTCTCTCTTAGGGTATAGGTCCTACTCTAAGAACTCAAATTACTAATCCAGCAACCCTTTAAAGAAGGACAGGTGATTGGTGCTCTTAAAAAGTATTTTAGAGTATATATGTGAACAGGTAGTGAAAATTCAGACCATTCTGTAGTTCAATGGCTACAAAATTTTCCATTGAAAAAGAAAGATTTAGGTCCCCAGCCCGTCTAAAATGAGATGGACCTCAACACAGATCTAAGTTTCCCAACCATGCAATGCAAAAACATGGGCATGAGCACAATCAGTTTCTGCTGCGCATATTTCAAACTGAACTCAGTGCAGTTTGCACACCTCGAGTAAGTCATGGCATAATGAACCACAGCAGCTGAACTGTGCAGCTCAGACCCAGTGTGAGTATGCACAGAAAGCCTGCTCATGTTCGGGGTTATGCATGATATGGGTCTCAGTATGATCATGGGTATTCATCTGGTATGTCAGGCAAAAGAAATCAGGAACAAAATGGTAAATACCAGTTATGGACATGAGCAGCAGAAAGTGGGTATCAGTAGTGGGAAGAAAAGAGTTTGGGGAAGGGGGAAAATAACCTCCCCATCATCCAAAGTTTATGGATTAAAAAAGTCATTACAGCTCTAATTACTTAATAAATTAATTATTTTCATAGTATCACTTAAATTGCTACAAACAGCCATGTTTAAACATCTGTGACCGAACTTTAAATCTCAACTCCCCACATCTGCTTGTCTTGGTCTTTTACTCTTTCATTTGATTATCCCCAACATGAAATATGAATGACCCAAGCAGATCTTCAAAATTCTCCTTATTATTTTTAAATTGTAAATCCCTTTTATTTAATATGAACCAGTTATTTTATGTTATTACTACATAGCAAAATGAGAAGTAGGAATAGGAAAATTTTGTTCCTATGATGTCAAAAGTTGATTTGCATAACTTCAATTTAGTTTAATGATAGAGTGTATACAGTAATGGTAATTATAAAACTAAAACCAATCCACAAAGGAGTTCTCAATCATGACATCAATCTCTATCTCAACCATCATTATGAAGTATTGACAGCCCCTCCAAAATAAGTATAAGACTTTGTATAGGCTTATCCTACATGAGTGTGATATTCTGTCTAGGCTTAATAAAGCATATTAGTGCTCTATTAGAGATTCAGAGTTTTCACTTGCAATTTAGACTGATACTTCAGAATATAACCTCTCAAGTCATTGTGACTAGCCTTATACAAAAGATGAAGCCCATATTTAAATAGACATTGCATCAAGACACAGAGTAGAAAAACATTATTACAGACCACTTCTACTTTCTTACGAGTAGGAGTTTAAATGTCAACAAGCACTGATCACTGTGCCTGAGTATTACTATAGACCTTTATCATTTTCTGAACCAAGAAACCAACTGACACCAATTTCATACCAGCCCATGAATGCCTAGGATAAATGCTGTATTTTAGGTTATATGGAATATTTTGCATTACTTTCTTGATTAGTACCGAGCAGACACTTAAAAATAAGATACGCGTCTATTACGTAAAGGTAGGTATTTTTAGTTATTGCCAGAATAAAAAGAAACTTGTTTAAAGTAACTTCCAGACGTGCCTTTCACAATACTATTTTCTAAACTCCAAGACAGAGGAGGTGTGGCCACAAAAGCCTCACAGAAGTTTTCCTGATGTAGCATTTCTGCATATTAAGCAGCAGCTTACAAATACTCATTGAGCTCTCTGCTCCCACGCCTGATCTGTACAAAAAAACTGAAAAGAGAGACTCAAGACTGGCAGTTGTCCTTTCTGGAGACATTCAATGATGAATTTCTGCCCATTCACTCACAGTATTGACATGAGCTATTAACATCTCTGAAAAGTTTTCTGAGCTGACAAACGTCAGGTATACAGGAATTCAAGCAGAATTCATCTTGTCTTCCAGAGAAGGTGTACATGGCAAAATGCTTGCATGCATTATATATAAAGGGTAATAACAACCCATATCAAAATGATCTCTTTGCCCTTCCATCTGCTCAGGAGGCAGAGACTACCAATTCAAAAAATCAAAGCCTTTTGATCTTTAGACTATGATCTCTGTACCCTGACTTTAACTTTCTTTCTCAAAGAATACAAATAGTGGGATACTTATATCTGATTAAGGTTATAAATTTACAATATGTTTGCAGGTGACAATGACAGAAAACTAAGAAAAATAAGTTAATACGTTCTAAAGCCCACCTTTGTATGCTTTCTATAAGCACGAAGTATACATTAATATTGTTTTTTCCAAATACTTCTAGAGCTATTGCTAATCAGTACATCTGGAAGTCTGATCATGTCAGTAGATATCCAGCCTTTGAAACACAGGATCTAAAGTCTGCCATTTCTAAGCAAAAAATGATCTTTAGTTTTTCTATAGCTTCCTACTTCAGACTTTTTCTAAACAGGCTACAAACTTGCTGCTACTTAGATAGAAATTTCTTTGCCGTAATAATACAGCAAGGAGAGAAAAAAGAGCAAAATTTAGAAAATGTAAAAATATGGTAAGAAAAATGCATTGTCTACAATGCATTTTTGTCTCTTTTGGCTACAACTTTTGTACATTAAAAAATGATTAAAATATTTTCAAATATTGCAATGTGTAAGATCACATAAGTAAGTATCAAAATTGGAAATATTAATCTAAAGTTTGTATCAGGTTTAACAGAAATAAGGCACTTTTTTCCAGAAAAACTGAACACTTACTTTGTCAGTTTAAAATACTAATTTGAAAATATATTTAAAAAACTATGAAAATGTATAGAGTATCTGTTAACCCCATTAACGTAAAAATACATGAGACTACCTATAAAATTTATTTTGTGGTCAAGATTTGCAAAAACTAAATATTTTTTCCACATTTTTAAGCCTAAGTTTCATTAAGAATATAAAGTTTGAATCAATTATAAATGTAATTACTAGATATATATTTAATTATAAAAGAGGCAGCAGCTGTTGTAAGAAAAGGAAGGGAGGGGAGGGAGGAAATTAAAAAATTTATTTAAAAAATATGTTCAAAATTTTAAGGTTGCCATGTGGTCATGAAGATAGTGAAGATATATATAATATATATCTTATATATTATATATCTTATATAATTATATATTATATATCTTATATAATATATATCTTATATAATATACATCTTATATAATATAATATATATATATTATATATATATAGGATATATAATGAAGATATAACTATACATGCTGTTCTAACCATACTTACCAATAAATGTACATTTATTCCAACACAATCCTCTCATACTACTGTATTTTTCACAAGACTTCACTCCTTAAAATCCCAGGTGAAAAAACTAGGTCAGCTACTTTCAGGAAAGTATCCCTGCTCTTCAACAGGAGCCTAAGGATGCACGGTCACCCCACCAGCAAGCGAAAGGTACCCAAGAGTGGAACTAAACCTGTCTGTAAAAACCCTGGGCACTGCTCTGAACAGCAACCGCCCTGCAGCGCAACAGAGACCCTCGAAAGGGCTTCAGATTGAGAACCCGACCGTCACCGACTCCAGCGCAAAGAGCTTCGGCACAAACATCTCTGGGTAAATTCAAGACAAACTCGTAACTGGATTCCTTAATTACTGCAGTGATGTTACATATACAGCATTTTAATAAGCTAGCAATACTATAAACACATTTAGTACGCATTTTTAAAACAACTGGGTTTTTTAAAGTAAAAAACAATAATTAACATTAATCAGTTTATTAAAAATTTCAAGATTCAGTACTAATAAGTGTTTATTTACAGTTAAAATACTTATTTCAAATCTTATATAATAACCAAAAGCTCAAAATTAAGATTTCACTTTCCAGAAGTAACACTTAATGTACTGTAAAATTACCTCGATAATATAAAGGACTATATTCTTGTAGAAACAATACAAGATGCATTTAGCTACTCTGTTATAATTCCAGGCTCCATGAACCAACAGCAAGTTCTTCAAATACTTGAACTGCAAAAAACGAAAAATGAACAAACATACAATTAAACTTACATACACCAATATTAATCATATTTTAAAATATTTTATTGTAGCATTGTGCAGTGTAATGACTGACCTGAGCAATTGAGTAGTCTGAAGAATTAGCAGCCTGTAGACCTTCATTCCCACTAATACCAACACCAACATGTGCTGTTTGTATCATACTAACATCATTTGCTCCATCACCAATCGCTAGAGTTACTACCTTAACTTGTTTTTTAACCATTTCTACAACTTCAGATTTTTGAAGAGGTGATACCCTAAGGGATAAAACAAAGAGACAAGTTTAATACAGGACTTTCAAATGAATGTACTTTTAAAACATACTTTATATTCTATGAAAAGGTAATAAATCCAGGCGAATTAACATCCTGGCCAGTGATGGGGTCTTGTTATTGCCCTTCAAGGGTATACGCTAAGAGTGCATTCACAGCAAAATTCATAGAAAACTTGGATTTGTGGAAGCAAGATGTTAACAGGACTGGAGAAACAAAGGGCCCCTAAACCACAGTAATGGAAGGAACCCCAAATGCCGCCACTACCAGCGGCAACTTACAACAATTACAGACTTCAGCACAGTTTATTGTTATGCTTTTTATTTTCCTCTCTGTTTAAATACATATTTTATACACAAACAACAAGATATTTAAGAAATAGATTTAAAAGCAAACAGCCACAAATAGAGTGGACTGCCACTATGTTAACACAGCCTACATTGATAAATTAGAGGAAGTAACTTTGCACATGGAGTCTTGTTCCTCTACTTAGTTTATCTGCTGGTAACTTTTACCTTGTTCTTTTCAGGACTGTTCAATTACCTGTCATTAAGAGAATGTCTGTTCACAGTTGAGGGGACAAATTATTCCAGGGGTAACAGCTCAGTTAACTGAAAATATATCAGTTTTGTCTACATCTACCATTGTATGTGTCACACGTGTACCTCCCATTTCGTTTTGTAGAAGTTCTACTCTGAAAGCTGAAATTCAGTCCTTGTAGTATTTGAGACATTATAACTGAAAATAGTATACAGAAATTATTTGCCAGGACTGCTGTGTTTCACAGGGTGGGGAAATAAGGAGTAAACTTTAAGCAGTGTGGCAATCTGTGTTTGTGAATGCTGGCACTGGAGTCAAGGATCTAACTGCACCCCTCTTGTCTCACAGTACAAAAGAAACCAGATGAAAAGCAAAAAGCTCTGTGAGTCTGTCTCCCAAACCACCACCATTCACTGCTCCCTACAAAGAGAGCAATTCCGGTACCAACGCATGACTCCTGTGTGAAGATGGATATATACTAACACTGAAAACTGGAGTAAAACCAGGTATTTATAATTAATTTCCTACAAGTCTTCTACATGCTCACTCAACGCAATAAACCTCCTGGTTTTTTATTATAAATTTCTGGAACGTGGCAATTTGGGTTGTGAAAGATTTCTCCATGACAAAATTTCAGGGTTAATGCTTATATGCAGGGATGTTCATAACCTGGACTTAAATCTTCCAGGTTAAAAAATGAAATAAACATTTCTGAATGTTTACACACAGAAATATACGGGAAATTAAGTTTTGGGGAACAAATTTGCAAAGGAAAACACAAAAGAGCAATTCGTTCTAAATAAGTGCTGCTGACTGAGACACTGCCAAGCAACATGGCCTGTGGAGTTTGTGAGTACAGTTCTCACCTGAACCAAGACTGCTGGTATGGCACTCACAAGCTCAGTAACAAAAAGAACCAGACCACTAGGCATCACAAATTCTGCTGTATTGGGGCATCTGTGTAATGCTGGGGTTGCTCCTGCCAGGTGAGGTTCCCGAAGGGAGCATTCTCATAAGCACGTGAAGGCCTCATGATACTTGAGAAAATTACACTGTTACATTATTAATGAGATTACTGACGGGCAAGGTTTTTTAAAGAATTATAGTTCAAAGAATTCCATCAAATCCAGTAAGTGACTGGCAAAAAATATTGTCCTATTTATATGAAGTGATTTTTAAGATCACAAAAGCAGTGCTAATGAAGGCAATACTAAAAACAAGTCACTACAAAGGAAACACAATTTTTCTTTGACTAAATACATTAGTCAAACTATTTTTCAGTAGATGGAATAATAAAATGTTAATGCCTGCCCAGTGATTTCTGGCATTACAGCTAATACTGAATGATTTGCCTGTCCTGACACTGGACAGACTGACATTACACGTTACAATGCATTGCTCTCAATTTGGTCCAAACTTTTGATCCTTAATTTGAGAGGAAAAGTTTTCTTTTCCCACTGGTCGCATGAATTTCCTCATTACACTTCTTCCTGCTCCCCCTTAAAAAACCCAGAAACATAACAAAACTGCCATTTCTTTTAAAATAAACATAAAAGAGATATTAAATTCTTCACATTCCAGGCTAAGTTTTCACAGTTAAATAACTCTAAAGCACCAACCATTTTCTCTCTATTAAGCACATAGATACTAATAACAATGCTTGGCCATCACTTTGTCCAGCTACCTGCAAACTGTACCATAGCTACAAAAAGCACAACTAACAAGAAATTACATGACTGCTGAAGCTAATGGCCATACCAGCTACCTTCCATTCTGTCTGAATAAGAATGCAATTAGAAAATAACTTTAGAAACCAAAACAATCAGAGACAGCAAAACTCCATCACATGACACACAAGCTATGAACTTTCAAAATGGAAACCAAATTTTTTCTTGGAATTGACACCTGAGGCTTGTGACTAATTTCATTGTGTTCATTGAAAAAGTAAATGCAGCAGAGTGGAAAAGAAGTTCATAAAACCCCCAAATGCCTAACATCACACTGCTATTATCCATTCCCTTCATTAACAAATCCAAGTTACAAAGATTTGTGAAAAGCTAGTAAGGGTAAAAATAGAAACAGTGTTTGAAAAATTTTGATGAATATGTCCTTTAGCAATGCAAATTTCACCAAACCAACATAATTTCCAATGAAAGGAAAGCCTTTACCCACTAAAGTAAAGGCTATTTGTAAGTCAGCTAAGGTTGTTCACTATTATTCCGAAACACAGCTTAAAACTTTAGGAGAAAACCAAGGTTTTCTAGACATGCTTTTTATGTCCTGATACCCACATTTATTCATATAACATTCAGGAAAAATTAACTTTTGTCTAAACCAGTAAACTATAGTAACAATCAGAATTCTTAGTAGTTAAAATATACAACATTCCTGAACCTTGGAGTACTTAAAAGCTGAAAGAGGATTCTATGGTGAGGAAGTCAACTTACCAAGTGTTAGAGAGAACTGTTTTAAAATGTATTTAAGAAAAAAAAGGAATGAAAAATAATACAGCCTTCAAAGTGAAGGTAGCTATGTAATCACCTTATTCAGTGGCCAGCACAACACATGCTATTGGACTTCTGAAAAAGCCGTGTGGGATGACTACAGCCTCGTGGAAAACCTGGGATGAAAGTTTCTGGGCAACAGACCTTTTGAAAAATTCTGTCGCCCACCTACATGAAAAAAATCTTTCTATGATCTTTTGGTACATGTTCTATTTGAACTCTGATGTTGAGAATTGTGTTAAAACTTGCTACAGCCAGCTTCTACAGAATTCCTGACTTGAGTACTTTTTTTTCATTTTTTTAACTTTTCATGAACAGTGCCTTAATTCCTTTTTAGACAATGTTATAGGGGCAGCTGGAAGATGGCACTCTCATTGCCTCAAGTTCATGGTGAAACCAGTAAAAAATATTTTTCATTCATTTTTCTCACTCTTAGCTGTACATTTTCACTCCATAATAACCCATTTAACATTCTTCTTGCATATATTACTCTGAAACCAATACAGAGTTGGAATTCAGTTTGCTAAAGTCTTCAAGCCAAACATCTGCTTGGAATTAATAACATACAGAATTTTTTTTGCAAAGAAGTGTCTACTGAATATTTGTCAGTTTCATATGGGTTACAGCTAGTCTTAGGAAGAATCCATTGGTAATAAATACTTCTGCACAAGTGAATGCAGTCTGCAAACTTAAAAGAAAGTGATGTAATTTGTACTTTTAGAACCAAGGAGAGCTTAAGATGTTTACTGCCGTTATACAGATGAAGAAAGAGTTTACATTTTTTTGTTTAGTCTGGATTATATATGTATACTTATTTAAATTTTTTAATGTTATTTACCTTAATTAAAAATTATCATTTAAAACTTTTTATTTCCAAGCTCATAAACAAGGAAATGAAGTTTTTGTTACTAAAGACAAAGCATTTAACAGAAACAAATATTTTGGCAGAATTTTGACTTTTGGGAAACGTAGGATATTAAAAATGTTTACATTAAAACAGTGAGTGTTACAAGCAACTATTTTAGTTTTAAACCTGTAGCCAATTTTTAAGCAACCACAAAATATGTCAGACATATATCTAGATACGTATTGAAGCCAACTGACCTAAGTATATTATGGAAGTATAAAATGAAGAAACAGCAGAAAGAATGCTACTAGAACAGAAACTTTCATTTGGCACTTTGTTGTTTCATCACAAAACTGCAAACACTAAAAGACAGCTTTATGTACACAATACCTCTCAATGGTTCCACAGTTCAACAGAAACAGCAAAATTATCTCTTCAAATGGCATAAAACATATTTTGTAATCAAGGAAAGAGAAGACAAAGAAATACAGCTTTGAAAGATCAGTTAGTTCTACGTGCATCTCCTTGTTACCGTACTGAGCAAAACAACCTAGTAGAATAAGCACAAAACTCCAACTTATCCGTCAGAAAGACTACTGCCATTAGGAAAGTGTTTATACACAGTATAAATTGTTCATCAGTGTAAGATCTCAGTATAAAAGACAGTAAAACCTTAGTTTGAAATTCAAACTGTTTCAGGCTGAAGCATGGCTACAAAGCTTAACCACAAAACCATTAATTAAGAAATCCCTTGGTAGCATGACTTTGCTTTTCAGAAAGGATGGAAAGACTACAAACCCAGCGATTATTTGGATACTGTAATATTACTTCCTTTGCTGTGTCCTTTTGCAAGGCAGAAAAATAGTTCCATTTTGAACAGATTTTTCAGATGAATCTGATTTATTCTAATGGAACAATGGAAGTTTATAGCTCTAATAGTTGATATTTACAGAAAAGGATAAAAGGCTTAATTGTATAAAAGAACCCCATAATAATCAGGCATAATAATGATTAAAAAAAAGAATTTCCACCAGCTTCAGGTATTAAAAAGCACCCAGAGTAGTACCTTTAACATTTTTGTGCACTTCTTATACAGTGTAATCCACAGCTTACAGAAAAGTAGCCTGTGGAGAAAGATCTATGAACGACTCCAGATATGCTAAAACCTGCAGTTAACTGTAATAGCAATTCAAGGTCAAGATTAGTGTCTCAACCTTGTTGAGACTACTCTCAATGGATTACAAATTATTTTTCTGGACATATGCAATCTGAGTGACTTTGACTGGTACACTCTGTTACAGACTGCTCTACAGGGATATTTCACTTGAATAACTGTATTTCATAACTTCAGTTTCTTAATTTTTATATGTCAATAAAAACAGCATATAGAGAGAATAACGTAAACCTTACCTGCAACAAATAACAGCTTTACATGACAAAGCCAAATCCAGGAAATACTGTCTTACTCCAAATGTCAAAGCGTACTTCAGAGATTTACCATCAATGATGAGAGCAAAAT
The DNA here is from genome assembly GCA_014706295.1 of Lycocorax pyrrhopterus obiensis. NCBI lineage: Eukaryota > Metazoa > Chordata > Aves > Passeriformes > Paradisaeidae > Lycocorax > Lycocorax pyrrhopterus. The sequence continues at coordinate 24,456,871 of JACSVZ010000006.1, forward strand.
CATTTTCCTTCCTTAAAGCATCACCAAGAGTACTGCAATGATGGCTGAGTGTCTCTCTTGTTCCCTGTTGCAAAAAAAAAATGGTGTCCATTATTTTTAATTCTTAATATTCTTAAATCCAAAATTTTCAGTGTGATCAGAAGCACTGGCATTTTGGTTTTTGAGGAAATTGCCTTTTGATTCTGCTATCAAATATTATGAAGTGAAAAGAGTATTAGCAATAGTTGCACCATTAGAAACACAGTAGAAATGCTGTGTAGGATTACTCTTGCATTCTGCCAAAAAAAAATTTAACATAATTTAATAATTATAACATCAAGTACATGTTATACAAAGGAACATATTTAGTATTTTTCAATTGCCAATGGCAGTTTGAATCATACCTACACCAGTCACTATTTTGTGATCCGGTACTGAGAACTCCAGCTTAGTAGACAACACATTCATCTGTATTTATGCAGCAGCCTGCTTTGGGAAGGTCACTGACATCTAGTTAGCTACAGTACAGCTCTACCATGGAGTGCCATGAAGGAGAAAAAATATTGCTTGTTGCATTTCCTTCTTTTTGAAAGATCTTTACAGCGCTGGGTAAGAACTGTAAAACCAGCACCTGTAGGTGCTGTTTGACAGCTGCTGAACATGAGCCAGCATGTGCCCAGGTGGCCAGGAAGGTCAATGGCACCTGGCCTATGTCAGCAATAGTGTGGCCAGCAGGACCAGGGCAGCGATTGTCCCCCTGTACCTGGCACTGGTGAGGCCACACCTCAAATCCTGTGTCCAGTTCGGGGCCTCTCAGTACAAGAAGGACATTGCGAAGCCAGCGCATGTCCAGAGAAGGGCAACGGAGCTGGGGAAGAGTCTGGAGCAGAAGAGGTGAGCTAGGATTGTGTAGCCTGGAGAGAGGGAGGCTCAGGGAGGACCTTACTGCTCTCTACAAATGTGTGAAAGGAGGCTGTAGTGAGATGGGGGTCAGTCTCATCCTCCAGGCAGCCAGTGACAGGACAAGAGGACATAGCTTCAAGTTGTATCAGGAGAGGTTTAGATTGGATATTAGGAAAAACTTCTTCACTGAAAGGGTGCTCAGGCATTGGAACAGGCTGCCCAGGGAAGTGGTGGAGTCACCACCCATGGAAAGTATTCAAAACGCTTGTGGATGTGGCATTTGGGGATATTGTTTAGTGGTGAACTCTTCTGTTTAAACTGACCTTAATTTTTCATCAGAAGCAGAATGCCATCAGGTAGCTCCAAGAATACTACATATTAAAACAAAAAAAAATCCTATCCCAAGACAAAACAAAACACCAATTGTAAAACTGTCATATTTAAAATTCCTTTGTGGGCACACTCCCTATGCTGAAATCACATGCCTCAAATTAAAAGCAGCATAAAAATGTCCCTTATTCATGTGACAACATTTCCATGAAATATTTTTCAATGAAACTGAATGGTAATCAAACTATTTTCTAGTTCCAGTTTAAATTCACAATTAAAAGAATAAGGCTATGTTATGACTTCTGTCTATGATTAACACTACTACAGTGAAATTTAGCAGTCCATTAGGTTAATACGAAGGCAAATAAAATCCAGTGCTTTTTTTATTACAACTACAAGAACCGGCTAACAAAACCCACATTTTGTTTGTGAAGCTAAGCAGATGTTCATGGGACTAGAGCCCCCAAACAAATAACATTGCAAAACGTTGAGACATCTAAATGCTTTCTGTTCTATACCAGCTAATGTCTATTGGGGAGAGGGGAGGTGGGTGGGGTTGAGGTATTTTTCTTTTAATTTCATAAATAAGGGTGTTTGTTTATATAAAAGAGGATCTTTTATTTTAGCATATTCTTTGTAAGCTCAGTTAACTGTATCCCAGCTCAAAGCTGGGATACAGTCTGAACAAATACACTTTTTTTATTCTAACTTCCTCTGTCTTGCATGCTTAAGTCATAACAATGACCAAATTGATGAGGTATTTGTTTTATTGAATCTTTTTTTTTACATGTCTTAGAGACAGGGGACTCTGCCTGTCCATACAGGGATTTTAGGAGAAGCCACTGGTATTCAATGGACATGTACTATTATTTTAACAGCAAGGGCTTCGAAGAAGCATCCACTTAATGCCACTGTTCTCAGTGCAATGTTTTAGTGTTTTTCAGAAGAGTATGCGGACCAAGAAAAGCCAACCTCCCTAACTCCAATGAACCTATCAACATCTTTATATAGCCAATAGGCTGTACTTTAGAGACAAGGAGGAGACGGCTGCCATAGAGCAACTCTTCTCAAAGATCCCAAACACACAAGTGCCACTACACTGGGATTATTTTCTTCAAGGCTGCTCAGTTCCTTCTGCTTTGAGGAAACTGGGCTGCCCAGCAGCCCTCATGGGTGCACAGAGTACCAGTACAAGAGGTAGACCTATGCTACTCAAATGCCAAAGTTTCATTCTGTGTGAATTCCTTAGCAAACATTCCAATTAAGTATTAGAGTCTCTTGCCAACTGTTACTGGTATGCAGAAAGGTAAGACGAATTGATCCACCTTTGCAGCTGCACTGACTCAGCGTTCTGCAATCACAGCACTCCATCCCTCTCTCCATTTCCTGAGACCTGATCCACTCCTCTATTAGAACTTTCAAGGTAATTTTTGACTCAACCAGTCACACTAGAAAGAGAGACTGACATGTCATTCCAACCACACTAGCAAGCAAAGGGTATGACACAAGATACACGTTCATCAAACAGTAAAATGCACACACCATCAAATGAAGAAAAAACTTTATAGTCTCTTGTTAAAACACTTGCACAGAGCTAGTTTACTCTTATTTTTTGAACTGTCTCTCAGACTACGTTCACCTGCTGCTGAAAAAACCCATTATATACGTAATCACCAAAACCAGATTTGCAAGTGACCAGTTTGCATATACAAATTCAGCTGCCATAAGATATTTGCATCTCCATGTACTCTGTACTTTGGGCATATAAGGAAAGGATGTCTCAATCTCCATATGATCTAGACACTCCAGTTTGAAATAGGGAGTGCAGTGCAGTTATAATTTCAGCTACTACCTTTCAATCTTAAACTATATTCATATAAATTTACTACAAATAGATATTTCTTGATAGATATTTACTGAACTTTTGAATCATCACACGAGAAGTGGTTCATTTATAATGCTTGTTTAATGTGAAGCTCCTGGCTTTGAGCCTGCACGGATAAAATCTACTACATGGAATTTTTTTGCTCACAGTTGTGAAGTTCCTTTGTGTAGTAGCTACTGTGATTTCAGAAGGTGTAGACTGTTTTCCAGTTATTCTGTAACATTCTGTCACAAAGACCATACAGTCTTCCAAGCATGGAATACTAAAATTAAGAAAGTAACCCCCCAAAACAAACATAAACAACACCCCCCAAACCACAGTTTTGGCAGAATTTTCTGTTTGTCCAGACAAACAGACACTCCAACTTATTTTTTACACCATCTCCACCATGACGTCTGGATACTTTAAGCAGTAAAACAATGTTTCATTAACTGAGAACGCTGAAGATTTTACTTACGTCAAGGGAGCCTTCATTTATAACAATTAGTCCCATGTTCTTTCTCAAAAGTTTACAAGAGTGACCTGTTAGAAAAGATTTTGTTTTCAAAAATCTGTTCCACAAAATCCATTATAACATAACAAGGCATTTTTTTCCCTGTAAGAGAACTACAGACAAAATTAAAAATAAGATTTCCCTAGCTGAAATCAATGATGAAAAAATTCAACTGCATTTTAAACAAGTACATACAGGTACTATATCAGAACAGTTAGAATTTCCCTTGCTGCAACTTGCAACTGTTCTACCTTATTCAGAAGTGCTTTAAAGAGTGTTGCAGAAAACAATAGATCTGCTGGAGCCTTGTAAATTTTTGGAATGTAACTTGCATTTCTCTCAAAACTTGCATATATATATGTTTCCAATATTTTCTTTTATTCTTTGCATTAAACAGGATGCATGTTGTGCTAATGAGGTAGGCTGCCTAGACAAAAATATGTATCACCATTCTTAATAAAGTAGAAATATTGATATTATGTGTACTGCCTCAAACCTGAAGGTACTAAGAAAACTAACCTTAGATCAACTGTATCATGTGCATATGGAAAGTTCTTTAAGATTAGAAATAATAACACCCAATGAAAAGGATCCATACGACTAAAGAAGGGCTTTATTTAGGGCAAGTATCCACACGACAGCAGGAAGTGCACATATGGTCACATGCAAAGAATATTAAATCTTAAAAGCAGCTTTCTTGTATAACTATTTAAAATTACAGAATTATCATTGTTAAAATTAAGTCTTTTTTTCCCATCTTTCATAATAAAAGGAAAGAATAAAAATAAACCTCTGTTAAAAGGTTATAGTACTTTAGTTCACCTTCCTTAGAAAGAAGGAAAAATAGAGAAGGGAAACTAAGAATACTTACATTCTCTTAATATTATTCCCTCTCACTGTCAAAAGCCAATGTATTCTTTCTAATTCATTTCATATGCTATAAAAAAGTACAGTTGCCTATTTTTCTGCCTCCTCTCTAACATAACTTTTTCTTGCTCTTAGTATTTTAACAGAGGCAGAATCCACCATCCCCTACCCTCCACCTATCAGTGACTAAAAAATAAGTTCACATTCAAATTCTGGAGTGACATACAATATTATTATTTTTTACAAGACAACTTTCCATTCTGAAAGAAATTTACTCCACCAACTGCTGTTATTTCTAAACCTGTAACAAAGCCATCAAATAAATGCAAATATAATACCAATATTAATGGCAGTCTCTTGTTTGTCCCCAGTAAGTATCCAAATTTTTATGTCTGCTTTCATGAGTGTTTCTATGGTTTCAGGCACTTTGTCTTGTAGTTTATCTTCAATTGCTGTTGCTCCAAGCAGCTGAAGATTCTGTAAACATAAAATATTTTGTACATATAGGTCTTTCTGGTTTAAATTCAATTTCAATCTTCCATTGATTTTATTTAACTCTCCATATTTACGACAAGATTAATGCTCTGTAAACTCATTAATCAGATAAGGAACTTCCAGTTTATTCCTATGAGCTTTGACTTAGATATCTGTGTGGCTTGACAAAATTGCACACTGTGACCACTCAAACTTCAACCACTTATTCACAAGCTCAGTAGCTTGTTCAGCAACAGCTACCTTTTCCTGAGGAGTGCCTCTCTGATTTGAAGGCTTCAGGAGTGCTATTACCATGCCTTCTCTCTTTTAATGATTTCTCTTCACTTTGTAAAAAAAAATCCAAACCACCTGTCAATTCATCTTCGTACTTTATGTCTGATTCTAACTTCCTATGGAGCAAATCTACACAGCTTTTGTGAATACAGCCATTTTTATATTTCCTATTTCTCTACCTTTAAAACTAGCTAAATGTTAAAGACACCATCATAGTGTGCAATTCATAGTAGTGCGCAATCCTGGTAGCAGCATGGCCTGCATAGTACATCCTGAGGAAGTACTTGTGCAGCTAATACAAAAATTTGTAAAGGTAGCAGGGTTACATAGTTACATAGTTTCAAGACTGTTCTGTCACATCTAGATAAACTGCTCAGCGATGTTCACTAGTGACTGAAGCTATATACCCTCATCCTTCTTTTTCATGAATTAAACACCACGGGATCTTGAGGCTCTGAATTTTATGCAGTTTCATCAATGTAATCTCTCTTATACTTTCCAAGGAAAAAATCCCCAAAATAAACCCCTCAAAACTGAGGTATCAAAACTTCAAACACTATTGGTCTCATGCACTCCTTTTTCTTATAAATTTAATAGTCATGGGACCTTTTTTTGTTGAGGCAGTGAAGTCTTAAACACATGCTTGGCTACTCCAGAAGCAGTGTTGCTAGAAACTTAAGGCTCTGCTCTTGTCACGCTGTATCTGGGTATAAGCTCACTTTGGAGGCCTTCAGTAAAAGAGAGGTTGACAAAGTAGAGAAATTCCAACAGAGGGACACAAAAATAGCTTAGGGCCCAGAGCACACTATATTAAGAGTACCTGAAGAAGTAGGATGAGTTTAACGTGGAAAAAAAACCAAGACTAAGGGAGGGATTCCTTCTGCTAACTGAAGCTTGCAGAGCAGCCATCCTGCTCCAAAATGTATGGTGCACAGTGAAAGAGCAAAAGGCAACAGTCACATTCTGCAGCAAAAAAAAAAATTAATTTAGAAAAAGGGAAAAAGATTAAGTTGTGCATCAAAAAAAATTACCTGCTGCAGTTGGGAAAACTCCCTCCTCGTAGATATTCAAAACTTCATCAAAGTGTTGAGCAAGCAAAACTAGCCCTGCTTTGTGTAGAGATTTGTGTCTAGATGACCTCCAAAAGTCCCTTCCAATCTTGACTACTCCATTGTTCCAAGATCATTACATAATGAAGCAGACATTTATCTGTTATTACAATTTTTAACACACTAGAAGAACTCTGAAAAAAAGCTTTCCAGTAGTTCAACCCATAATTGACACTTTCCAGCAAGGTAGCTACGTGTAGCAAAAACTTTTGTCAGATTATTTGTACCTTCATTGTGATTATCTAAACTGCAAGGACTACGTGACACAACTGTCAGTATATTTCGAGATTTTTTTTTCTGTCTAAGCGCTATTCCTCATAGTGATTCACTTTTCATGGTACAGAAAATAAGGACAATCATTAAGAACCCACTCTTCTGCTCATCCCTCCGCCCACCCCCCATCCTCCCCCCAACCAACCCAAACCCCAGAAAGCTACAACAAGCTACACATACTTTTTCAATTAGTTCATAGCTCTCCTCAAGTTTGAGTACTCTGTTTTGTATAGCTGTAGAAGCACGGTGATAGACATCTAACCATTCTTGATAATCACTTTCTGAAATCTCAGCCACAGCAAAACACAGAGTTCTTAAGCCTAAAGAGAAAGCAGAATATGATTCAGTATTAGTTAGTCCCTTCCCTGAAATGCCTGCAATGAGTAAATTTTGAAAGCTGAATTTTTTCTGTATTTTATGTATGCTTATGCCTGATTTTCAACTTACTGCTGCACATCCTGAAGAACTTATTTAAATATACATAAGTAAAAATGTGCTATAAATAGAAATTTATTCAACAGAATAACAGTTTCAAAAAAGCTGAATGTAATACACATGATATATTTCAGGGGAAAAAATAATCAATTTTTATGTAAGATTCGACTTAGTTTAAACTGCAAACAAGACACGAAGCAATCCCAACACTTGCTGAACAAGTATGTACATTGAAACATTGAAACTGTAAAATTGGATTGTATTTCTGAGAAAAAATTTTATAAACTTAAATGTTGCTATGCTGGAAAGAAGTAAAGTTAAAATATATCAGCATAAGGTTACAACTGCCCTCTTCATCCCTCTTCAATATTCTTAGGAAATTCTAGTTTGAAGTTTATCATCTAGAAGCCAACTTTGAATTCCCTCTTTTAATTTTCCCATCTCACAGATTTTTTTAGCCTTCCAAATTCTTAAAATAAAATCATTATGTACCATTTGGCGATTTTACTTAACAACCTTTGAGCTGGTTGTTACTATTAACAGATTTTTTCCTTTATTAGAAATCTGAATTAAGCATTACAACAAGAATTTGAGACTGCGTGATTATAAGAAATATCTATTTTTTTGACAACACATATTTATATTCAATTTAAGTAGCTAGGTGTGAATTTTCGACCAGCTCATTTTCACATATTACTAGATCTCTAGAGAATGAAGTTGACATAACTCTTTACATACTAGCCACAGTTTGCAGGCTGGTGGATTTAGAAGGGGGGCAGGCAGGACTAATGTAGTTACCCTTTGGTCACTTGCCCACTCTGCTCTAGGAGATGAGCAGCACCATAACCAGGGATGGCTAAAAGTAACCTTTATTTGTTCACAGCTTTCTGGAGCATACAGCTCAGCACCAGCGGCAATTTTGAAATCATAAGAGGTTGGGCATGAAATAATTCATCTGTCTTAGACGTAAGAGTAATTTAGTATCTTCAGGATAAAAACCATGTGTAATCCTAGTACTCTGACAACTAAACAGCATTAGGAAGACAGTGTCTCACCATCTAGACATAAAAGAATAAACTCAAGGCTGACAACTCAAGAGATTTTTTTCCTCTGCATAATAAGGGTATGCTAACAAGGTGCAAAGCAATGAATATAGGTAAAGGGGAGGAAAGGAAGCTATGTCTGACTAACAGTGATACTATTTCCACAATACTTTCAACATATTTTGTGCAGACGATAAAATGAAGAGAAGAAGTCCAAGTAAATCAGTGCCTAATTATTTTTTTCTATTTTTAATACGATTCTTTTCATTGTGATTTAAAAGAATCTTCCAAATAAAATGTGGAAAACAAAATATCATTAAGCCTGGTTCTTAACAGACTGGAACAACACAGGAAAATTACACACGATTTTTCTGTTTATCCAAGCAGGCATTAACACTCAAGCTTAATAAATGCTTACATATAAATGCCAGCCATGCTAACCACTTCATTTTTGAACAACACACCAAGAGCAGGCAGCAAATGCCAAGGACATACTGTCCTGCCACATGAAAAGATATTCATGAGGAACTTTGCAACATCATTGGCTGCAATTTAAATCTCAAGCAAAAATAAATACCAATTTTTTAATTGATTCCAGAGATACGTAATTTTTTTATAAGACTGAATTTTATGCTTTTTAAAAGGTTAGAAATTCACTCTTCTGAACAGCAGATCTTTTCATCTGTTGAAAAGAAGGATACAAAAAGTACCTGAACAAACTTCTTAATCCTATCATATGTACAGTAGTTCAAAAGACAGGTGGAATTTTTCACTTTCTATGTTGATTCATTTAGTGCAACCTGACTGCTAAGGAGTTGTATTACTGATTTAATAAGAACAGTAATTAAGAACTGGATTGAAATTTTCTCATCAATTCACATAGGACAGCAGATAGTGATCTAATTTTGTCTTTTCTGTAACCAAATAAATACCTTATGACCCAAACTAACTTCACACCTACATAACCTTTTCTTGATTTATTCTGGTTAAGCCTTTCTAGAACCCCAGAGTGTATCTGAGGCTTTGGGCTGTACCATCAGTCAAATTTGTTTGGGTATAGTTCTGCTTTCAACTTTATTGTATAATTTATTCTAACTTTATTACTTTAAGATTCTTTAAGACTAACCAAATGTTTCCTGCAGAGATCTTGTTATGAAAAAGTAACAAAAGAAACAGATCTGTGACTTGCTTCTGCTGTCACTGATAGAACTAAGAGACTGAAGCTGCTTAATACAGTAGTCAAAACTCTAAATTCCATGATAAACCAAAAGACAAAAACTAGAGGAGTCATATGTATGACAGTAAAATGAGCTTTCATGACAGCAAGAAAGATTTGGCCAGAGATCAGTTAACAAAATGTAAGGATTTTTTTTTAGAAGGAAAATATTTTACTAAAGTTTGCTTTCCAATGTAAGTTTATTTCTTAAGACATATTAAAGATAATTTTGATGTTCTAGTAGCAGTATATTTGAAAAATGAAGATGTAAAAACTCTGCAGTTCAGATTCCCATAACTCTTAAAATTCTGCTTTCAACTACTCTCTATCAACTCATTGATAAATCGAAACGCTATGATACTGCAGGGTACAACAATATAATCCTTTCCTGAGATACTAAGGGGGTATGGCATCTAGGAAGATGTAGGAACTGTGCAGAAACCTTTCTACAGTCTGCTTTTCTGCTCACGTCTGTACTGTGAAATCCACTATAAATAAATGACTAACTGGCTGCTTGTGTCAATCATCTTAATTTCACAGTCTTTACAATTTTATTTACTATTCCTACTTCACAAACCCTCACAGAGAGGTTCCCCAACTTTTGCAACTGTTTTGTAAAAGTGATTGATAAAACTGCAGACACCAAAACACACCATAGGGATGCTGGCAATCCCCCTTACTGGGACCGGTGACAGAAACAACACAGCTAAAAGCTACCTTAAAAGCACGATGGTAATAATTTCCAACCATCTTTACTTTGGCTACTTCTTCCTGTGTGCCATCCCTACAGCATTCACTGGGTATGGGACATGAAAGCGACCATGGGAAATGAGGTCTTCACAGAAACAATGTGCCATGTGTTTGCTCTCTGGAAAAATATGTTTTGGTTAAAAGATTCCACTGTGTACTCTGTGGGTGTGTTGGGTTGTTTTTTGGGGTTTTTTAAGCATGAAGTTATTACTGAAACTTCTCAGGAAGAGGAAGACTTTTCTTAAGGAGACATGGCTCAAATGTAATTTTCAAACTTAACATGAGTAAACCACCACAGAAACACAAAATTGAAAAGCTGGAAAGTTGAGCAGTAACTAAATTTCGTATTTATTTTTATATTGAATAACACCACCCACCTTCTGTAGCAAACTGCTCTAGATGTTTTAAGGTGATTTCTTTGTATTTTGAACTTTCAGCAAGACGGTCATAAATTACAGTATCCTACAAAACAAATAAAATTAGCTCAGAACACTTTAATAGAAAAATTACTTTTTTTTGGGTAGACAATACAAATCACATAGGAAAATGGTAGAAAAATAGAACTGTATTATTTAAGCATCAAAAATTAGACATAATTTTATTCCAGAAGTTAAAAAAGGACATTCTAATCCTCAGATTTTCTAAATTTATAAATTCTGCTATAATGCAGTTTTTCCTTCTACATTTTTTGATGTTATTTCCCCTTATTTTGAAAAGTGCCAAAATGCTGTCTTCCTCTTTTAATATTACGCCCACAAAATAAAATTAGTGCTTCATAACTGCCATTTTCAGTTTTTTTTGTTGCCACCTTAATATACAGAATATTAACAACAGTTTCTTTTCTTCACTTGAGATGATAAAAAATGGACATTTATATTCAACAAAGTTCCTTTTCTTAAACCATTCTGGAACTGGATTTAATCTCCTTCCCCCTCAAACTTGACTTGACATACAGAGTTAGAACTAAAGAGCAACTCTGCCATTCCCATAGGCATTATGATAAGGATACCTTTCCACAGGTCCTGGTTTTGGGAAAAAATACTTCTGTGTAGTATCAATGGTTGGTTAAAATTCCCATCTAGTCACTTATGCTAGATTACTGTCTCTACCTAGTGATCCATGCTCAGCTACTCCAGCAAGTAGTTAATACATTCATCTACATGTTCATCCATTTTCTTGGAGTACGGAAGGAAGCAATTAATAGGAAGTATAAAGGTATTAGTCCAGTACAAAGAATAGGATGAACAGGTCCATCATACCTTCCTAGGCACTTAGTAAAAAAAGACATTAACTGGTCCATCACGTTGAACAGCTACACAGCAAAACAATGTAAATTGAAAGGGTACATCAACATTCCTTCCCCCACATTTTCAATGTTTTGACTGCAGTTACAACAATTCTTTACTTTTGTATTTGTATTGGTAGCATGTATTCTTTGTTACAGTGAAAACAGAATAAAACTCACAGCTCCTTTGCAGTAGAGTCTTAACTTTCCTGATGGTGTGCGAACTATCACTGACATTCTCTTCCTAGTGCTGAAAGAGAAATAAATGCTCTATATAAAGTAGTTCATAAATACAAGCATTTACCAATATCTTACCTAATAATATCAATATATATCTCATATTACACACAGGATACAAAGTCAGTGCTATGTATTCTGAACGATGTTCTCAGCTGACTGGGATGGAAACAGTTCTAGTGCCTAACAATTAAAATGAATGCTATTTTTCTGGGCATACTTTTGTAGGCCTTTTTCCCATCAAAATGATTTTGAGAATTTTTACCTTCATCTGAATACTGTCTACTGATGACAAAAAAGCATCATAAAGAACAAAGCACTTATCATCAATATCATAAAGAGGTAGTGTATCATGGATTGTTTCAGTTTTTTCTTCCTTCCCAGTTAGCCAGTTGCTCGTACACTGTACTGTGCTGCAATCCTATTACTGTCATCCCAGAGTTTCATCTATCATGCAAACTTTTCAGTATGCTAAGAACTGGAAAGGGGCTGGACTAATTTTAACTACTCTCTGGCTCTCAGTTGTTAATAAAATCCAAGTTATTTTTTCTTTTTGTCCTCATAACTGAGGTAGAAATTGGAGAAAGCATGGAGAAGACTGTCACGGTCTGCTTTCTGTCTTCTTCCCTTTGAGGTTCGCCAAAAAGCATTCTTTAGGTGCAAGATCATGTCCTGTCAAGATGTGTATTTTTATCATAAGTCTTTCAAATTTCAACTTTAGAAATAAATCTACAGAAACCATTCAGAGAACAAAACATTTCTCATACAACAGTCCACACTAAAACAGAGACGGAAATAAATGGCCCTTTAACAATTTTGGTTCCTGTTGGAACTGGATCCCATTTATACATCATCAAAGAGCATTATAGTATGAATGGCTCCTGAACTCTCAGACTGCCATGGAAATTCCTGTAAATAGAATGTGGACATAGGTGAAGGAAAGAATTCTATGATTACTGGTGAAGTAACGGGCTGAAGAGTATCTTCAGGAAAACATTTTCTAATTCCACCTGCATGTGCACTTTGCTTCAAGTAAAAATTTCTTAACAGCAATATTAAATTACATTGTTACCATGAATATTGCACAAAAGAGCATACAAAGCTATTAACTACTGCAACTTCTTTTCCATTTCACCTCTATTCCAAAAAACCTCAGGTAAGTAGAATTCCAAAAAACTTTAGACAGTGTCCAGTTGGGGATCTCCTTAGACAACACTGTAGAAATTAAGATCATCTAAACTACAGTTAAGCTGCCAAAAATAAAAGCAAGTCGCAGATCCATATCGATTCCTGCCAAGACTACATAGCCTACTGCTACTTAAATTCATTACACTGGCCTGAATGTTCAATTCAGAAATTGTGGAGGAATTACAGCAGGTTAGGGGGTGTATAAACAATAACTTGATATATTTGCCCTTGCTAGGTAAAGACTCAGCAGTTCTGTCTTGCAATACCAGAAGATTGCAACCTTGAAGTCCTGCATAGAGCATCATATTATTCTACTGAAGATGTATCAAAGAATAACCAATGTTTTCCCGTAGCATTCTGAAACTTTAGTTAGACAGACATTGAATCTTGACTGACATACACTTTCTTAGTAAAGCTGCAATAAAGCTAATGACCAAGAGTTACTGTCAAGGACTCCTAACTTTTTATAAGCCTTTTTATGGCAGTGACAGTTTTATTTCCTTTTCCTGGTGAACTGCAGTAAGACACTAAATTGCACTACTACAAGTAACTGTCAGTGTGAGACCACTGTTTTGTTCTGCTTCTTCACTGTAGAAGCGATGTGAGCAGCCATAAAGATGACCTGGTTATAATGGGAAAAATACTGAACAGAAGATGTCTGCTGAAATAGTGACAGAGAAAATGCCTGCAAGTCTAGAAATTGGAGACATCCTGAGATATCATCAATATACCCAAAACAAGAAACTGTAACCAGAACTTTTTGTCTGGAAAAAGGAGAAAATATCATGAGAACGTAGGAATTAACAAAAATCTGGAAAAATGAAAATTGGTCTGGGGGAAAAGAACACACCATCATCTACTGGCTGTCCCAAGGGAAATACAGAAATTAGCAGTATCAACTGACTGCTGAACATGGTGGTGTCCTGCATCCCCTTATGTCTGTGCCCCACAGGAATGACTTACTTGTACCCAGCACGGAGCCTCTTTAAGAGCCAGCTCCATGCAAATCATCCTCAGGGTGTGTTTGCATACATTCCTTTACTAACAGTAATTTTTAGTAATCTGTAATAATAATAATAAAAAAAAGTAGAAAAAAAGGCCCCCATGTCCTTGTGTGCTATGGAATCCTGCAAACCCGCTGTTGTGATCTCTATGTACCTGCAGGCTGGGTAACCTGGGCTGTTACAAAGAGGCAGAATAGCTGGTAATTCCCATGGAGTTGCAGCGGGTTTATAAACAGACAGAAGCATCCTAAAGGGACAGAAATACTTTCCTCAGCCACAAGATTTGCAGCTTTCAGAAGCAGATCTTGATAGGTCCAGCAACTCTAAAATCCGACTTGATTTAAGATGAAACAACCACAGAAAACAAACACCACTAGAGAGGTTTTGGTACCTCCTCTGTCAGCCAGTCATTCTTTTTTTACTTTTAGAAGTATCGGGTCTACAGTCACAAAATCAGTATATTCTGGAGCTGTTTGAATGATTGTGAGGAGGTAAGGCCTCAAATGGTCTAGGATGCCTTCTGTCTGCCCACTGCAACAGCTAAGACAACATGGATTACTCATGAAACTGATCACACAGGAGAGACCAGTCAAGGTATGAATTACAGGTAAATACATTGGCATTGTAAATCAAAAATAAAGGAATTTGGACAAGAAGCTTTAAACTGTAACTATTACAGATGGTGTCTGCTAGGCCATGGAAGTATGCCCCAGGGATACAAATGGAAATCAGTCATTAAATCAGTAGATAGCACATACTCCAGATATTGAGATATTATTACTACATATGTACTCAATACTTGCCAGTGAAATTAATGCTGGTGCTAAAAATGCAATTTATTCCTCTAGGAAAACAAGCAGATACAAATCAAAACCTCATTCAGTAGCATTGCTAGCAATGACGTTGATTCAAGGACTGATGGGCACTTTGTGCACTGATAGGAGACATCACTTGTACTTAATGACACAAGGAATCACACATTCAAAATCTTACTCATTTTCACAACTAGCCCAGGTGAAAAGACAGTGCACATAGTCAAACATAAGATGTTCTACACTTCTGCATCTTTGACACAGATGCCTGTGTCTTTGGCCTTGCTTTTCCCTGCCCTGCAGACACACACCCTAGGATTTGGTTTGGGCTGCCAAGAGACAGCTGCAGTTTTTTCTGTTTGTTACAGCACTAGGTGACAGAATACAAGAACAGGCACAACACTGCACAATTCCTTCCCTAACAGTACAGGAAGCCCTGAACAGCAGAGAATCTGAACAACTCTTCACTTTCTAGAACTAAAGGTACCACCGCAGCTGTGGCATCTGAGCAGACTATCTACTGGAGGCAACGTAAACTCAGCACAAGTTATTAAGACGCTATTTGCTAATTTTAAGAATTATCAGTACAGTATTTTCAGCATGCTTTCAGTATGCTCACCTGCCAGTTAGATTGACAACTACTTCCTTGCTATGAACAAAGTATAATTACTATGTTCTATAAGTCTACTTCTCTTTTCACAGGCACAAGCATAATCACTGAAAAAACAGAATACCAGAAGTGACAAATCTACCAAGTACTCCTACAAGTTTTACTTCTGTAACATGCTTTTCCGGAAGACTATCCTATCAAATGTTGACACTGCTGCACTCTACTTGCAGAAGAGTCGTAATCTAGCCTGTACTGGAAAGCAGCAAGGAATTAATTTGCATTTTTTCTGGGAAAAACTTGGAACACCTGCAAACTCTTAACTCAACAGTTCATTCAAAACAGATTACTTCTCGGAAGGTACATGCTCCTACCCATGCAAATGGTGTTGTTTTGGAGCCAAAATTTCTCTTGCTGTGGAACACGGGTGACCTCTAGTGCTTCCAACAAGTCAATTCAAAGCACAGCTAACTATTGCAGAATAAGAACAAAAACACCTACAAAAAACTGAATACCTAATGAAGTTCTGTGATCAATATCCACCAAAAAACCTCCGAAGGTTGAGATTTAAAAGCAATTCTCCCATCTCCATAAAGTATCACTGTTTAAATTACAATTTCAGACTGACACAGAAGTTTTAAAAAAAACAAACCCGTGAAATCAACACAAAGCTGAAACCCAGAAACAAAGTAGCAATTCTTCACTGCTAGTCCAGAAACACAGCATGAACTTTAACAGAAGTCAAATTAACAGCAATGCATACTTGCTAACTTTTAAGAAAATAAAATGCAAGCAATGCCTGCAAAGAAAATGAAACCATGACATAAATCTAAAAAATTCGTGTGTTCTCTAAAATATATAAAATGAGCATTAATTGCAAACAGACATTAAAAGACATTCAAAACTATAAAAACTACTTTCTGTTGCATCTTTCATTATGTTTCATATTATTATTGCTATTACTGTAACTAGAGGCAACTACTCTGATTTCACCCAACTCATACATCTTCAGTTTGTCCCTCCATCATTGCACTGGATTGTTTTATTTTTTCATTTTTTGGTTCTTTAGCTAAGCTCAAGGGAAATGTAATACAACAGGAAGGAAAACAACAATCACTTTCCACAGGCACAATTGTGAGTAATCATTTTAAGAAAAAAAAGGAACTTCCTCTACATGCAAATCCCTTCCTTATCCTGTGCCAAAGCAAGCAATGGACCTACACAAACATTTATAACACAGGCAGCAAACACAGATAAAATATAAACAGCTCTACATAAGAATTGAAACTGCATTCATATTTCTTATGGGTACATTTATAACTCCAAGAACTTTAACACAAAATTTTTACTGAAAGGAAAATATGTGATAAACACATATCCCAAGTAAACCAACTGGTCAATGCTGTAGTGATGCTGCTCAGAACATAATGAGTTTCAGTCTAGAGTATTTAAACAAGCCACAGTTATACAAGTGTATTTAAGGCCAAATGCAAAATTTAATTTTATCAGTCATGATAAATACACTTGCTTTTTAATAAACCATATGGTGTCAGGGCTTTCAGAAATAGTTTAGAAGTTTGAGTACTTTCCTGTATTATTTTTCACAGATTTTTTTAAAGTTTTGAGATCAAAGGTTTTTCTAATCTTTGAGCAAAGGCGAAAGTGAAAAATATTAGTCACAGTGTAGACAATAAGAAAAAAAAAAGCCTCCAAAAATGTTTTACAATAAACCAGGAGGTGTAATCTTAATCATGTACTCTGCTTTGTCTATAGTGTGTTCACATATTACACAGATGAAAGCTACACAATCTGCATACTTTGCCTGTAAAAATATAATAAATGCAAACTTTTTTATTCATGAGAGAAGTTTCTAAGTATTTTCACAAAAAGATACCATGTACAAATTTACCTTGTAAATTCCAGGACATTTAGCAGTTCATATCTCTCTTCCTGTCCCAGCTGAAGAATGATAAAAAAAAAAAAATAAAAAAAGGGTAAGAATTAAAAGAAAAATCTCAAGCAAAAGAACCAAACCCAACCAAATATGCCAATACAAATGTACCACAATGCAGTTATTCAGACTATTTAAACTAAAGCAGAGACAAATACAGTAAATTCCAATGTACTTACAGACTCAATGATTACTGAGTCAGGTGTCCTTCCAGTGAATACAAAATGAAGATGCCTGGCTGCTCTGACCAATGCTCCTTCATCTGCAGCAAGTTAAATAGTTATTTTACAAATGCTAGTTTACCCCATCATTTAACCAACACAGTCCAGGCTTTTCTACTTCTCACTTCCTTTTTCCTTTATGGATTTTAAGATTAGATGTGGTGCTGGAAAGAACTCTTTGTTCTCCTGTTAAAACTGATGAAACGAGTTCACAGTTCAGAGAAAATAAGCCCTGAAAGGAACACACCTCTCAGTTCAGTAATGAAAGCACCCTCTGCAAAGCACCTAGGTTAGCACCTTCCTCAGTAGGGCACTGGACAAAGCACATTGCTTTTTGTTTAAGTTCTGGCTTGTACTAGAAGAGTTGTAAGTCATTCCTGTAAACAACAGGTAACTTCAATGTCTACATTCAGGAAACCAGCAACCATGCCTCCAATAGTCATCAGTTCTCTCCAAGCGGCCCAGGATGTCAGAATGGAATTTGCTTCCAATGCCCAGTAAAACACTGCCATGTCCTAGTTAACTTTATTTATGGCCCTACCTCTGCCCTTGTCTTTCAGCTGTTGAAGGACAGGATTCAGAGAGGCAGCCACCTAGAAGCTGGGGCAGTCAGGGCAGAACCCCTGCGCTTTAGGTAATTTTTTCCATCATAACTTGTAACACATTAGCTCAGCAGAGCTGAGCATATTTTAATCATTCTGCCTTGCTTCATCATCTGCTGAATTCAAAAATTGTCTGTGAACCACAATAGTCTTGAAACAGACCTTTTGCATTATAATCTTTTGTCAATCTCTAACAGAATTATCACAACTTATATCCTATTAAAAACATTTCTGTTTTGATTACACAGTCTCTGTTCTGAATCAGTATCATGGCTACCAAGTACAGAATAGGTTCACAAGCAAGGACATCGATTTTTCTCCTGACTGATTTTTATTTACTTCTGAGCAGTTCCATTAGAATTCCACAGCAATCTGGCAACACCTTAGTAGTGCTGTATGGTTACTGATTATTTGCCCTTACATAATCCACAGGACATTCAGATGTGTTTTCCAAAGAAAATTCAAAAAGTCTAAATCCTTTTTTACAAAATTGATTTTAGTTGATACCAACTCTTTTTTGAGGGATAGGGTTTATAGATTTTTTTTTAAATTTTGGAAGCTACTTCAAAAACAATGAACCGAATAAAATTTGCTTGTTGAGAGGATAGAATATGTTCACTGAGTTATTTGAGTCTTACCTGGAGATGCTGCTTGATATATAATTTTATCCCCTTCTCTTTCTGGAACTGCTGTATGACACACTGCCATCATTGTCAAGAATTCACATATTATAGGTGCAGTTGGCTAAGAAAAAAAAGATATCAGAGTGTGATTAATCAGTTAGGCAATAAATAACCAAAATGTAATAATAGATACAGACAAATAATAGCCCACAAAAATTTAATGACAGATTCTTCCTCTTTTCTTTAAAAACCATCTGTACACTAATCAGCATGCAGGGTAACTTCTTTCTGCTGTCCTTACATACTGGTTATATAAATAGAATTTAGTGGCATTTGCTGTCATAACAATCAAAATTAGATAACTATAGAACAGTTCAAATAATAATTTTTTAGGGACGGTAAGTATGAATGATGTATTGAAAAATTTTACTTTATTCACAGAAGTCTCTTTGGATGTTGTCTTTTTTACTAAAAAATAATCTCTTTTACTTTTTTCTAATACTGTATTTGACAATGTTTTTTAAGAACCTTTTGAAAGATGTAGCAAACAAAAATCACACAGAAAATGTTGCAAGATCATACTGCTTTTCAAGAAGACATTTAAATGAATATATCAGGTACTTCAAAGTGTAAAAAGCTGAAACAATTTAAAATAATTTAACCAAAAGAGGGGAAACTAAACATATAAACAAGATAGTTGATTTGACTTGAAAAACACAGCTAAGAACCTTATTACCACAGCTGGCATTTGCAAAATGAATGAACTGACTCCTGAATGGTTGTTTAAAAGAAGGCCCAGCATTCCCTGTAAGTGAGCTCAAAGCATCTGCCACCTCAACTGAGGATTTCTTGTAGCATATTTATGGTATTAATTAATTAAATGTATGGTATTTCAGATTTGTAGTAGACTAAGAATAACATTACAATTACTCTATAAAATACAATAATCTTTGAAAACCTAATTTAATTCTGTAGTGCAGAAACACTAATGGGAGAGGTTCCTGTTCTCTTCCATTGAGGGCCCCCAGATCCTCTAAGATGTATTCAGAAGTGGTTCAATCACCTCAATGGGTTGAATTACAAATTCTTTTCCAAAGCACTTCAGAAAACATTTAAAATACAGTGGTGAAACCTCTCTTTGAATGTGTATCTGAATTTTTAACATGCATACAAACACATTTTTATAGCTTGCATGCTCATATTACATAGATACTTAACACTATGTGTCTACCAGAAAACCGTGAAGATTCAACACTTGCACATCAAGGACACTTTGACAACAGCAGAAATAGTTGATGCCTCTTTCAAACTATGCTACTCTCCCTGTTACTAGCACTGTAAATACAAATGGCCTGTGCAGGTAAGTGTAAGAGTCCCCTCTGCTTTAGACACACTTGAGAACGGCTCTCAGATGTCTACCATTAAAGACTGCCCCATTTATAAGTAAAAGATGCTTCACTGTCTCTCAGTTAAACTGGAACTAGCCTCCTGGGAAGACAAAATTTAAGAAAAGAAAAGAGCAATTTACTTACACTCTTCAAAAAGGGAACAAATAGTTACACTGTTTAAAGTAGGTGTTGGTTATGACTAGGTAAAAATATCTGTTGTACAAACAAAAACCAGAAAGTTGTAATGATGGTACTGATTCTTAATCAGACCATAAACTAACTTGTTAATTTCCTGAGAAATGTATTGTCTCTTTGGGGCAAACAACAGCCTCCAAAATGCCTCTTTCATTTCATCATCTGAACTGAAGATCTAACCTCATGGAAGCATGCACACAAACCCCACGCATACGGTTAACTCCTGACTCCTGTCCCAGCCCAGGTAAGTCTTGACAGGATGTAAAATAACTTGGCTTATCCTAAAAGCTTTAATGGATGTCATGACATCATCTGAACCACAGGCGTACCCATAAAACACTCAGAGAATGAAGAACATGAGACTACTTCAAACTCGTAACATCTGAACCATAGCATCAAAACAAAAAAAGGAGGAGAGAAAAAAAAGGGTTGGATGTAATTAACATATATCAGCAACAATTACAAAAGTATTAAAGAGGTCATGCTGATTTTGTATAAATACACAATTTATTTATTTTCCTCTCAAAGGACATAATCTTTTGAATTACTGGAAGCAATGGTTTCATCTCACAAAACAATGGTAATTGTTTCTATATAACTTACATGGTTGTTTTGAAGATTCTCCAGTAATGATACATCACTAAATGTTTTTTCTTCTCCATTTTGTGGGCCTTGCCTAGAAATAATTAAGTAAAAAAGAGATCATTCTTAGCACGATTCTAACCATTTATATACAAATC
The DNA here is from genome assembly GCA_014706295.1 of Lycocorax pyrrhopterus obiensis. NCBI lineage: Eukaryota > Metazoa > Chordata > Aves > Passeriformes > Paradisaeidae > Lycocorax > Lycocorax pyrrhopterus. The sequence goes on from JACSVZ010000006.1 coordinate 24,477,775, forward strand.
ATCCAAACACAAGTTTGGCCTACAGCTGCTACAATAAAGGCTGCAATCATGTACTGTGAGAAAAATAATTGAAAAGGTACTTCTTTCACATTTCCAAAGTTTATTTAATTTAAAGAAACCTTGGTTTATATAAACACACTTAAATCCAGCAAAGTCTCTCTGCTGAATTCAGATAATGAAGGATGGAGTAAAAATATATCCACAAGGTAAGACTGAGGCTTCTTGTCTTCTGATCTCTAGAATGAGATATAGAAGGGACACAAAAAAATATATGCCTAAGGAGATCACATTTCATCAAGAAATTAGCAGTTTTGGGACAGGTTTCTAAATGTTTGCAGAAAAGCAAGTCTGTTATCTGACAGAGGTAAACAAATGAGTTCAGACATCAGAGAAGTCTGCATGTAGAGGGTTTGCTTTCTATTACTTATGATCAAAAAGGAACATACTAAACTGAAAGAGAAAGAAGATACAGAAACAATGGTGAAGTATGGACTTAAGAGACGCAAGGAGGAGATGGTTCTGGAGAACTAAAGTCATACACTAACATCTCCCAAATTGCACAAATATTCAGGCTGAATGTGAGAACTCAAAAATGTAGATACTTCTAAGAAGATTTGTTACTGCAGCTGACTACAGCTACAGTCTTAATACTACAGCTGAGTATCTAGATGACTTTGAATTTGAGTGAAACAAAACAGTGCTGGTGAATCCAGTTGAAGGAAATTTTTTTTCCATTTACTTTGGGTTTTGCTTTGGATTACATAATCTTACAAAAGAATAAACCCATTTGGTGATTTAAGTTGAAGAACAAGCCATATACATGTAAGGCAGTCTAAAGATTCTCTATGAAAACCAAAAGTGAGCTGTTTTAGTCCTGCAATAATTGCCATGGAGGGATATAAAATGCAGAACCTCTTCTGTACAGCCGTGCAAGGACTACTTTTTCTAACTATAATTAAAGTGAAAAATTTGAAGCATTCTCCTTCACGAGGACTTCTTTCTAAACGCAAAGCAAATAGATCTTGAGGTGCCAAATATTAACATCTTCAGACACATTATATTTGTTTAGAGTCTAAGCTTTAAGCTTTGTTTGCTTAAAGCTTTCTGATGTAAATTTTCCAGATTCTCAGTGCTAAAATAATGAAAAATATTTGCAGGTATATGTTGTAACAAAGTGGAAGACAATTCTTTCTAATAATAATAATAAAAAAAAGACATAAAAGATTTGGGATTTAGTATATGAGTCATGTTAGGGCTAGAAAAGTTACTGTCACAAACAGATTTTATTAATTGCAACAGGTTTACACACCAAGAAATTTCAAGTATTGTATTTTATAAGTATTTCTAATATATTCTTTGCCTATAAAAGGTTTGGGTTTGTTCTTTTGGACATCAGTTTATCCATTTCAGATGTGCTCAAAAAGATTTTTATGCGTGTTAGTCAAAACTAGTCTTTTTTCATTAAGAGCTTATAAGCAAGGATGCTAATTTCATGGAAGCACTGCATTGTTTTAATTAAACTGCTTTTATGCAGTTAACCACACATATGCAGCTTTAAGAAACATTTTCCTTCTGCATCAAATGATGACATTCAGGTCAGGTAAGATTTTGGGGTGTGCACGTGTACTACATTTTATGTGTTGTGAGAGGAATTTTTCAGGGTTTATGTTTTTTTTTCCTATCTAAACAAAGGATTATTAATTCTAATTTAGAAAAGATTTTTTCCCTTCAAATGTTTTCAACAAAAGATGACAACACATTCCAATTTTGTGTGACATTGCCTTGTTGCCACTTTCAACAAATAAATAGTGATACTTTAAAGGCTGTAAATGACATTTTTTTCTCTGATGTACCTGAGCTTATTTTGAATGATATTGCAAATATTTAGTTTAAGAAAGTATAATGAAGAAGTACAAGGCATCATGTAGATAAGAGCAGAAAGGAAGTCAGGACTTTATCTTTCCTGATGTCCTCATCAAGACATCAGTGTTAGTCCCAAGTGTATTTGGGTGCTCTAATCTCCGTTCCATTTAAGAACTATGTAGTGCTAATATCCTAAAATTATCTGTAGGAAGTAAAATAGCAACAGTAACATTACATATTTTTCACTCTCAAATATGGATTTTTCTTTCTAAACATATCATTGATTATTACTAACATATTACTGACTAACAGTAGAAAAGTGTGATTAAAGTTACCATAGTACCAAATATGTAACAAAAGACAAAACTTTCTCTCCAATAAGTAATTTTGAATTGTACCAGGACTGTCAGTAGAATGACTGCACTATATTTCAGGGACCCTATCAGAGATTCTATTCCCGAGTACGCAACCTAATGCCATAGAATTCGGATGGCGTAAATTTGTGTAAGATGGTCAGTCTGCATGAATTCAATGCTGAAATAATTTCTGAGTAGTAAACTATCTCACATTAAGCTCAATTTTTAAATATATTGCTCAGTGTTTTTAAACCTGAATCTCCAAGAAACAGCAGAAGCTAAATGATCTTTAGAGCTTACCAATCATCTGAAGGAACACTATAATCCTCAGGCTCAGGGCAATGGCTGCATAAGAAGCAAGGGAAAAATAGAACAGGGAGAGGAGAAAGAATCACAAATGCTAAAAAATTGGATCACGTATTAAAAAAAGTAGTTAGCTAATCAAACTAAATTACCAAAAAAAGCCCCTTTCTGCAACTATTTTGCTAGTGCCTAGATTGCAATGAAAGTTGCAAAAATATGGTGTTGCTATTGAGACTTCATAAACTATAAGAAACCGAGTTTTTGCAAGTCTACCTCAGGCTTTTATTTTGTAACAACATTAAACACGGTAAATGATGGCAAAAACATGCATATTGAAGTTGCCTTACAGCAGAAAGCCTGTGGTATCTCAACTTAATTTCTGTCTCTCTTTGCAAAAAGAGACGTCTTGACAGAAATGATCCTGTCTCTTGTAAGCAACATTTTATAGTCACGAAAAGCTGACTGAGCTGTAGGTAGTGCCAGGTGTAAGTTTATTTTAACTGCAGTATTAGTGCATGGGTACATATGGACAGGCAGAGGCACACAGATGAAGAAGTATGTAAAAATACCTACCCATATGCAATTCCTGCTACAGTACACTTCTTAAATTGCATGACGTTGCATGTCAGGGTACCTGTTTTGTCCGAAAATATGTATTTGACCTAAATGAATGATAAAATCCATTATACATTAACATTCAGCAGTTAGTGACATATCTAGTACCATTCATAGCTATCAACACGTGAAATATTTTCACCTGTTCTGCAATTTTCACATTTTATAGAAAAAAAGCCAACAAAACCAATACATAAACATGGCAGATGTACAGCCTTCATGCCCATTTCCAAAGAAACCAATCAATGGAGATGTCAGGACACCTAAGCTTTCTTCAGTGCACAGTGCTATACTTTGGTATCCCTCACTCTACACTTTGTTGAAGTGCAAGAAACTAGTGAAGTCCAACGACTTTGCCAGTAAAACATTAAACTTCTGACAGAAAGCCTTATGGTAAGAAAAGTGTATCTATATGCATTTCTAAACCCATCTTTTTGACATGGAAATATCTTCTTAAAGGCAAAATGCAAGTAGAAGAGCAACAGTTCAGAAATGCCAAATAACAGGAAAAGAAGAAATACATTCCTTTCTACTTACTCTAGATCTCCTGTTTCCCCAGCATTATAAACCCTTCTGTTCCAGAAACTACTAGGTAAAGCATTTTAAAATTCAAAGCTGAAGCACATGAACCTGTGACATTTTTAAGTTTCGTTTAAACCCAATCTTAAGAAAAAAGTTAATGCATGAAGAAATGAAGTCATCTGTGATGAACCAAAACTTCTGAGTCACAGATAAAACTTCAACTGATTAAAATTTATTTCTAATTAACAAAAAAAAATCTAAGGATTCTTAATTAAGAATTAACTAAATCATATCTAGGACTAATAAAGCTATGTATCAGTAAAAATGTTTCTGAGGAATTATGACTTAGACAAATCAGCAGTTAGAATAAATCTTCTCTCTGTGTCAGGTTTATGCTCCAATTTTTTTTTGGTTTTATTTTGTTTTTGTTGTGTGTGGGCACAATGAGAAAGTGGGAATTGCATCTAAGAAAATTCAAGCTTTTTTCCCAACACCAAAGTTTTGCCTTTCTTAAAACCTAAAGATCTCTTGGGGGATATCATCTCTTCCTTATGTGCAACTCTCATGTACTTCAAAGAAGAACAGTCCTTTGGTCTCCCTACAAAAATCTGCTCAAATTAAGAATCTGTCGAAAAAATGAAAGTGTAAATCCCAAGAAGTCTGACTAGCTCCTGATGGTGAAGGAGAATTTGATGAGAAACCTAAGAAATGAAGACAAAAACTACTGAAGTCAAAAGGAAAGAATGTGTCTGAGAATGTGAATAACAAACTAGCTGCAGAGATAGAAAAAACAGATAGTGTAAAATGAAACAGAAGGAAAGCTAAGATTCAACAAAGACTTCTTCCCACTAGAGGAGCTTGTACTCCCCTTTAAACCCAGGAAAAGAACAAAATTTTCTGCACATACATGTTAAACTCAGCAGGCAAAGGCCCTGTACTCCTCTATGCAAACCAGTCATAGAACATGTTAATCTTCAACCAGTTTTTCCAAAAGGCACATCTCTTAAGTATCAGGCACTAGGACTACTTTGTTATATGGCTAAAACCAAGTTATTATTTATTTGTTTTGGAAAGCTAGAGACAACTTTTACATCCCCATGCAATAAAGTAAAGAAGTAGTTATGAATACTTCTAGGTTAGGAAATGCAAGAACATGCATACTTGTGTTCATAATACAATTCAATTACATGAGCATGTAATTTATTTTCCACAGCAAGAGTTGCCCATCACCAGTGTACCAGAAAGCTGAGCAAGGTTTTAAAGCAAGACTGCAAATACAATTGACTGAAAGAGCAAATAGTATGTGTAGTGCTTCTAAAAGCATGCCCAGTGTCCCAGACACACTTGTACCAAGTCATACTTCCATAATATGAACAACATACAACAAGTCATCTCTTGTGAAAAGTCAAACTGGTTTTACAGTATGCAAAGAGAACTCCAAAGCAAAAAGAAGAATTAAGCCCAAATTTCCACAGTCTAGTTCAGCCATGAGACCCCATTCCATTCACGGCTTCCAGTCTTTAGTGGCAAGAAAAGAGGACATATATAAACTGTGATTCAGCCCTAAGATAGTCACTGTCTCTTCTGAGGAATGTAGAGCATGTGGAAAAAAATGACATATGAAGACACACATTATCATACGTGTATATACTGACACTAAATTTTGTGCCACAGACAGCCTTAATGCTCAAAATTCCTTTGATTTTGTAACTTTATTGATACACTTCAATCTTCTGTGATTACCACATGCACATTGATATAGATTCTTTATGTAGTACTGGTTTTAATTCGCCCATATTGCAAAGTATTTTTAAAAATATCTGACAAAATGAAAAGCATAGAAATAAGCAAATGCTAAGGCATTCATTTTGAAATAAATCCTCAAATGAATAATTTCAATACACAAGAGTTAGAACCAGTGATTTTTTTTCTACCTGTCCAAGCTCTTCATTGAGATTGGAAGTACGAGCCATCGCAGCAGTGTCCGTAGGTTCATAATGCATGTCTATGTCCTACAGACAAAAAACATCACATATATGTAAAAGTCTTCCAAAACTTTTTACAAAATATCTAGCACATAAATAGAAAAGTTAAGTATAGAAGAAAAGACCAAACATTATAGATCTACTTAAAATGGTTTCAAGAAGGGAAGCCACAGACACTATCAGATCACTTCCAAGAGTCCCCAGAAGAAATAAGATTTTCTCATGGGAGATTTCACTCAGATTATTTCTAGTGATCTGTATTACTGAAAAACTGTTGACCCACACATCTAAAACGACTTTAGCAACAAGCAGAAATACTACACAGTGACTCTTAGGGAGAGGTCAGCCTTACCTAATTCTATTGTATGTAAAACCAGTCATTTCTAAATAGCAAGATAAATATATCTTGAGATAAAAACATGAAGATAAATCTGAAAGTACACAATAAACGTAAGGTACAATTCACATGGTGTGACTTCTTTTCCTCCTACTTGTTAAATAAACATCAGAGTTTGTTTTCAAATACAGTAAAAGATTAAAATGTCAAATATGGCAACCCAGTGTAACAGATTGCAGATGACCAACTTCTCCACACAAATATAATCTACACACAAAGAGAAATATTATTTAAGATAAATGTCCAGACTCCCAGGTTAGGATAAATTAAAGGCAACTAATCCCTCATAACAAGAAACTGGGGCAGGAAGAGAAGTTAAAACTGCCTTTCTGATTTCCTGTATAAACAGTGGCAATCTACACATTCAAAATGGGTCTTTGTTGAATATCTACTTTAAAATACAGAAAATTAAGGAAGAATTTCATTGCGTTCTTCAATTTGTTAACAGTTTGTTCTACAGCACAAAAAAAAGTAAGAGATTGAAACCAGCTGACTGCTCATTAAAGTATTTAACTTTTAAAATAAAGCATGTGCTTCACCTGCTACTTCACATGCACTCTTATCTGTATCTCCATGACATATCTCACACATTCAAATCTATTTCACACATTTGATCAAGGAATCAGATTAAAGTGTTCAGAATGCTACGATAAATTTACATTGGGAAAAAATGGAAAAATGGAAGGCAAGCTTACATGGCTTTAAGGAAAATAGCTCACTTCCACCTCAAACAGAGTAAAACCTTCATTTCCTCCACAAATTCATTAAGAAAAAAAAAATAAAGGATGTCAAAATGATCTTTATATATTTCATAAGTGATAATATTAACAGACACTGCCTTTGTACAATAAACCCCACTCCATTAAACTATAGCTGTTCTTTAGAAAAAAACAACAAGCAAAACGCCAAAAACCCCAAAACACGGGGTAAGTCTGGAAAGAAAATATGAAACTGGACAAAACTCCCCAGCACTACAAAACACTTTCTTCTGATCATTCTGAATGGAACTGACACCTGAATATTAATAATGAGAAAGTAAAAAGCACAAGAACATTGTCAGAGACTGAAATGTTACAGTTCATGGCTTAAAAATTGATGTGAAAAGCTGCACCACGGAAGCCCACCTCGAATGGGCCCCCTGACTAAAACCTTGGACTGTGAGTTAAGCGGACTAAGAGAACTTGAGATAAGATAAAGTGACACTTTTGTTCCATCATTTCAGGTCTGGGAAGAAAGAGATAAGGCTGGGAAAGCATCCACGGGAGGGCCAAGCCCAGTAGCTGTCCTGAAAATCATCCCTCGCTGGCTCTGGGCTGGGGAGGCCATAGTTCTCAAGCTTATGTCCTGCTGCCAGGTTTGCACAGACTCTGCCCCCACCAAGGGCGGAGGGGGAGGAAGGTCTTGGGGGTGTCGCGCAACTTCTGGTCAAAGGCAGTGAACACCCATCCTCCCTTACACAAACTGGCTCAGCCGTGAAACAACCCCCCACCATCCCAGGAAAGCCACATCCACAGGACATTCATGTGAGGGGCAGCTGAGGGGGTGTAACAATCCATCAAAGACCCCCGAAGCGTTCCCCGGACTCATTCCTGAGGCCTTGTACCAGAGCACTGCACATGATGCAAAATGATACAACTAGTCCAGAGTCTTGCCAGAGTCAGTGTCAAACTTGCCCTGGGCATTTCCACCTGGCCCAAACCAGGCTGGTTAATTAAATATTAATCCATTGAATTCTATGCCTTTTGGAGGGGGACCCTTGCCACCAAGAAGACCACATGGAGAGGACCGACAACACGTCGCTGGGAGCCATGGAGGGGTGACATATTTCTACTTAATCTGTCTCTCTCACTCTCCCTGTCCTGCCCCCCCCAAACTCTTTTTCTATTTCCTTCTTTCTCGCTCATTTACTGCTAAATAAAATACATCAATTTTTTGGTATCAACATTTAACCTCATTTGACTTTAATCATGTTTTGGGGAATATGCAAACTTAAAGTTTCTATCTGCAATCCACAGATAGCTCACTTTGCTCCTCTACAATTAGTGGATCATAACAAACATGCTCCAAAAAGCAGTCTGGTGCAGATATAAGAGCACTAAATAAAATAATTTATTATTACCTCCTCAGATTCCACCAATAATAAATAAATAGCATCTAGAAAAAGTCTGAAAAGAACGTATATATAGAAAAGCAATCCATCATTTCACTTAGTTGTGAACCACTTGATTTTAGAAATCAATGCATATTATAAAAATAATATTTACCCAATTTATGAAATATGCCTGGATAAATTTAACGACTTCAAGTGTAACCAACAAGCTGATTGGAATAAGATTATTGAAGAGAATGATAAAAGTCAAGAAATTCAATCCGAAGTTGCTTGCTCCACCATCTGCCAAAAACCAAAGTAAACAATAAACATTTGAGACTGCACTTAGAAGTATATGTACTTACTGTATTCAGAATATTGTATTAACAGCTGATTTTTAAAGTGTTCTAAGAAGAAATTTTGGAATTAATTACAGTATCACTTGCCTATAGATAAGACCTTCATCAGAGTTAAGGATCCCTATTATAATAGTGGAATTCAAATTCAGTGATCTTTGCAATCATCTCCAATTTCTAAAGAGCAAACTTACCAGCCATTCCCTCTTTTGCTACATTTTAAGATCAAAATCTGGGAATATCTATATACGCAACCAAGTTCTAAACTCAAAATATTACAGTTTTATATTCTGAAAGGGGGAAATACGTAGTGGAATGCATTTTGTCTCCATCCACCCTCACACAATCACATAATCTCCTTCAACAGAGCAAAATACTACAAAAAAGGTAAAGTCACACCCCCATGAAAGTAAGAGATGAAATTAGAGAGTTTAATGAAAGTTCTAAACAACTGGAAATGTGAATATTAACATATAAAACATACAGTTTTATACTACTTTTTTCTTTAAAATTTTAAGTTTTCCTTTTAAAGGTAACTCTAGCAGTAGCACCTCAGAGAGGACGCAAATGGGAAAGTCTGTTCTACAGTACAGTCAAAGGGTGAAAGATGGAGCCTGCCTGTCTGTATTCAAGGTATCTCAAAGAAAAACAGCCTCAGATAGGTTTCCACTGTCTTTCCAACGTGGATTTGGTTATTACTCTAAGATCCGGGAAAGAAGCTTTTGGAGACTTAATCATTAATCTCAATTCCAGCATCAAATGAAGTACTAGTCTAAAAGACCAGGGAGTTAAAAAATTAAATAACTAAGGGGAAAGGGGGATAAAATGCTTCTTACGTATTAAAAGCATCTGGTAGCAGAACAAATATGTGCTGAATACAGCCTTAATGGACATACCTTACAAAACCCAACACAATTTCATTTAATCATGGGACATATATCAGAAAATAAACTGACATGGATAATCAGTTGAGAACACACAAATCAAAGTATCAATGGCCACTATTTCACGTTTCTTTTTTCAGGAATAACAACAATTTATGAACTGCTTCACTACTGCGCTAACCATATAATAGCCACCATATTCTTAAAACTTTTATATTTCCCAGAAGAGAAAGAAAATGCACAGATGAAGCACAACTAATGACATTCTTTGATACTACTGAAAATTGTGAATATTCTATGAACTATTTCACTTTTTCTTACCTTGCTAGGAAAACACGAAAGTTAAGTTTCTTAATTAAAAAAAGTTTCTTTCTCAGCATCGAAAAGAAGGGAAGCAAGGTTCATCATAAATACAGACACAGAAACATCAGGAGTGCCTTCAAATCAGAACTTAAAGATTTTTCTTTTAGAACTTACCAAAACCCCAAAAACCCCCACTTTGCTGACCACATTCAGAAGCTTTGTACTCAGGAGCTTTGTTTCAGTTCTGGTTCTGCCTAAGTAAAGAAGGCTCTAGACCTACCATAAGAAATTCTGAAAACAGGAATAATTGACTGCAAAGTGTATTAATGAAAACTTCTTTTAAATCTTGTTTCCTCACAGAGGGTCAGACTATGTCAATATGTTGCATGCTGCTGTGAAGGCCTCTGTAACATCATACTGCCCTGCATCCACCTTATGTACAGCTGCCCAGTATAGTATGTTAGATGAGACCTCCCCTGCCTCTTTTATCTTCTTCAGGAGAAGTCTATTAAGTTCTGATATTAATTAGTTAAATCCCTACACACTAAAAATTATAAAGCCACAGCGTCACTTTCTAAGACAAGCAAGTTTAAAAATTCAGAAAGCCACTGCAGCTTTAAATGTCACCTATCGGAAGCAGCTCAAAGAGGCTTTAGCCTGATGTCTCGGAAGCTGACTCTTTATGCCAGTGGAATGCTGACACAGACTTTGCTGAGCTGCAGAGATGTAGTGCCTGAAAGAAGTGGAGGTAAACAAATCATCTCACCCTTCCTAAATTTAGCAAGAGCTCAGATGGCACAGTAAGGCAAATTTTATACTTGCTGCAATATACCTAGCCTAATGACTTTAGCCAACAAAGAAGAGAGATTGACAAAAAACCCACTGTGCAAGGGAAGGTAATCATCCTCCTTTCCAAATATGAAAGGCAACTGAATACTAAAATATTAATATAATATTTTAAATCTTACAATTTAGATCAAGATACCAGTCTCTTCCAGTATGCCTCCGGTTCCATATAGCTGAACCAATAGAGCAGACCAAAGACATGGCAATAAGGATGCAGAACAAAATCAAAATCTGAATATTTGTAATTCGTTCCACATTAGACATTTTAAGAGGTGGACTTGTTGAATTCTGCAAAAGACAAAAACCAACAGTGGCTACTAAATATTAGATGAGGTAACACAGTTCTTGCTTTTCAAATTACATGTTACTGTATCCTTTTCTAAATATTTTCACAAATACACCATCATCATAAATGCTCTAAATGTAAAAAAACCCACCCAGCATCTTATAAATCTAGGAATTAGAGCTTTAGAATTGTGTCACAAGAAGTCTAAACAATCACACAGAACACTGCTAACACCAATAGTTAACAATAAACATTAAAAATTAATGTGCATACACCTTGTCAGTGCAATAGAACACAGCTGCTAATATAAACACACTTTTTCAACTAACTATTTTACAAATTAGAAAAGCAATAAATAAGACATGAATGACCAATGTGAAATTCTTTTTTCTCAACAGGTGCATCTCAGTTTTGATATTTCAAAACACATTAGGCAAAGTAATTTCAGTATCCTCCCTCCTCATTTTGTTTTCTGACAAGAATGATTACCTTTGTACTTGAAAGAAAGCCCCACAAGAGGACAGTTTTAGGAGTAGTCAAAAATAAAAAGACAAATTATGATAATAGAACTTGCTAATAAATAGTTTTCAAAGCACAAGTTACAAGACAGAATCAATGAATATGCTTACTAGTGGAAAAACTACTTTGGGACTAAGTGACTAAAAATGGCAAGAAATTGCTTTATTTTTCTTGCTTTTAATTCATATGAAAGATGCTCTATTATTGACATTTTACTACTATATTGAATCAAGCCATGTTTCTGTACCACGGAATGATAAATTAAGGTAATAAAACAGACAGGTTAGACAAAATCCGAGTGACAAACCTGCATAAGTTTTGTGTCATGTCCAGTATAGACAACTATCCCGTGAACCCACTGAGTATTTCTCAACTGAGCTCCTCGTAGAAGAATCTGATCAGATCCCAATGGCACAGTACTAGAAGTAAGAAATTTTACATTTTAAAACAAAAACAATCAATGTCAATGAATAAACGTTATCAGTAGTTGTTAAAGCTAATTTCTCAAAATTTACATGATTATTGTTCATACGTTAAGAACCTAATTTTCACAGTTAACTTTTTGGGAGTTTTGACAGAGAAAACTTGACAGGTAAAGAACCAGGCCAAAAATCTAACTTCCCAAAAATATTACTGACCACTTAATTTTTATTATGGACCACTAATTTCGATATGGTACTACTGACCAAGCATACTGAAACTAAAAATGTCTAATTCTCCTGTGATTTATGATTACCAAGTTTTTTCCTAAATGGTCTCTCACAAAATTGATTTTCAAAAGCAATTTTCAAATGAAATAATTTTGTGAACTATCAAGTTAGTCCACTCTTCTAGTGAAATAAACATCCTTATGAAAACACTTATTGAGCCTTCTTTAAACTGCAAAACCAGGTATATTTTGTTCTGTTATTCTTTTAAAACTGTGTGTAGTAAAGGAGCAACATACCCTCAAAAGACATTGGAAACATTTAATTGTCTTAAATTCAGACAGCTGTCTTCATACATATAATGTAGGTCAAGTTCTTCTTAAAATATAAAAATATTAGACAATTATTACTCTTTTCCTTGGAAAAACATGCCCTGTTTTGGTATTTTTCTTCCTATAAATACCAGCTAGCAGTTCAGACTTGTCAAAAGTGCTCTAGTGTTTGGAATTCTTACCTAAGATTACTATCTCTACTTTTTTGAAAGCAGCACATTATTAAGATCACAAATTCACTGATTTAGGACAGCAACTGTATCTCTGATATATAAAGCATAAAGTATCTGAAAAAGCCATGATATTTAGTAACATTTTGGGTAACTCAAAGAGTATAGTCAGTCTCAGTGAGAGAGATTCAGGTAATAATTTCTTCTGGACCATCATGTCCTCTCCTCTCACACAAACTTTTAAGATTCAAACACTGCAAGCAGAATTATTCCTCTTTTAAAATTAACAGCGGCAAACAGTTTTTTGGAATCAGGTCTGGAAGAAATTAGGAAAAAAAATATTCTGGAAAAATATTTGAGTGCTTTTCTATAAAAACCAAACTACTAACAAACACCACTCCACAACAACTTGGTCCACTCAACTTTCTAGGAAACTAGCACAGAGCATACTGACTGTTCAAGGAATTCTTCTCCCTAGCAAGTAAGTATACCTCAGCAACTGAAATGCTGAATGATATTGCCATGGAAAACAATTTCCAGGTGCAGGCACTGCATCAAAAGAAGGTATTGCAAGAGAAAACTGAAATGTAAGACATATTTACTGATATTAAATATATTTAGTGATACTTACTTGTCTTCTAAATCTGAACTGCGCTGCTCTTGTATTTCAAATATGTTCATATCATGGCAAAACTAGGAGACTAAATGTCCTTTTAAGTATGAAAGGAACCTCTGGGGTTGAATTAATCGGGAATCATTAAGAAGGACTCCTGTTGATAACAAAGGCTGCTTCTGCACTTGTATTTATTCGCACTCCTTGATGAGAATCATTTTAAAATTTTAGAATCATTCATCAATACAACGCAGACATTTCAGTTAAGGAATGGATTCCCTATCATTCTAAGAATAAATAGATATTTTCAGTCTATTAACACTAACATGAATGTAACAGAAGATGAAAGAAAAAGCTTTCTAGGTTATATGCTAGTCTCCCATAGATAAATTGGAAACTTTTTGAACTGCGGACCTCCTCTGGAACGCCAAAAGGCTTTCTGTCCCTTTTGCTGTTAAAAGAGAGGAAAGCAGAAGTCAAAATCTTCAACTCTAAATTCTTGTACTCCTTCAAGAGTCAGGTAAGTTCCAAGACTCTTTCTACCACTTCCTGATCTTTCTCACTGTTTTCCCTTCCTAAAACCTGTGGAGAATATGTAGTAAAGTCCCTTCTATTTTTTTTCCCTCAGGACAGTGGCTCTCAAATGGATACCATTCTTCAACTTGGACAGGACTTTATTCTAAAGAGTGTTTTACTGGGAAGACAATCAGAAGAGAATAGGATTCCAGACACTGGGAGTTGTCTCCAGTAGAACTGATACAGAGACTAAGATGAGAACAGGCAGCAAAGCACCCAGGGGCATGGAAAGCCCTGTCAGGTGTCATGTGACTAATACTTAACCTTGTCATCACACTCCACTCTAACGAAGTGATGGTGCAATGACTTGACAGAGATCTCAAGTGTCTTATTTCCCAGCCTCAGCCTTCTTAAAGCTGATCCAACTCATCTCATTTCACTTGTATTTTACGTAAGTACTGACTCCCAACAACATGCTTGGGTTGTATTCAGTAAGGGATGTTCTCAATGAGGAAAGACACTTATAGAATACTTTCCCGGCAGAGCTGCCAAGGGTATATCAAGAACTAGTAATTTCTGAGACGTGAAAACTTACACACCAAAATGTTTTTGTTAACAAGTATACTTCACTCTTATCCAAAATTTTAACAATGTCTTCAGGAAAACATTTACTTTAGGTCTGCATAACTAGAATCTGACCTTGTTTTGCACAATGCCCTCACCATTCTCTGAGCCACTGTCTAGTCATAGTTTCATATAAACCAGGCTAAAAAAGAACTTTTCTCCTTTCTCTAGCTAAATGTCTTCATGGACTAAAACCAAGCTGACATGCTTCTGTATACTCACGAGCATAATAAAGAGCTGCACACTTTGCTGATACAGCTCACTCAAAGGCTGAGGATAGCAAGAAAACTTTTGCCTCTTTTAGTTCACAGATTTAGCCAAAAGGCAAAATAACTGTAATGGGTGTTCTGTCTCCTTGAATACTGAGTATCCAAAAGAAAAAAAAGAAATTTTTTTTTCTGAGTTGCTCTCCCGTGAAGGGAGAAAGAAAAGACTGGAAAGGTCAGCAAGATACAAGATTTATGACATTCCAATGACTTACATTAAGTGAAAGAAGAGGGAGATACATTTTCAGTATCCTCTATTGCTTTTGCAAATATGTTAAGATGGTAATGGATAAAGTGTAAATCACAACTGGACCTACATAATCTGTTAGGACCTACATAATCTGGTAGGAAGGTCTAAAGATCTGGACAAATAAGTATGAATTAGATGAATTTGCGCTCTCTCTAATATGGACAGAAAAAGAACATATCATTGATTTTTCAGGTTGAAGGAAGGCCAGGATCCAAAAAGAGTTACTTACCTGCAATTCTTTTTCACTGAAGGTAAATATTATATTAGAGCCACACTTTTGGAACTATCCTACTGCACAGGAACTATAGGCATAATATTCCAAAACAGAATTTCTCAAATGAAAAATTGCTTGACCAGCAGATGGCATCTTCCTACACATTCTCGAGGCATGAAAGCCATCAGCATATTCAATATTTATTTTTTTAATCAATTTTTAAAAATTAAATTATTAGATTAAAAAGGAAAGTATGTTTTTCCTTATAGCCAAGGAGGAAGAATGAATGTGTGGATCTGTTATAACTATTACCTTCAGAGAAGAATTACAGGTAAATGTTTTTCTCTTCTTAATGACAAGTACAGTGGAATTATAATACATCCACACTCTTGCGACTGAAAACTCCGGAATGCATCTGTAAGAAATCAGTAAATAAAAAATGGAATATTAAGGGAAAAAAAAAGAGGTATTTAGTAATTAGTTAGTACTATATGTATCAGTCTAAACCCACAAACATGAACAATATTGGATATGGAGAAATAATCAACTACTGAATAACTAAGAAATACTGTAAATCTTTGGGAATGAAGGATTCAACAATTCTGGACCTAGCAATAAATCTTCTGTGAGCCTGCAGAGGACTCTGAATATCAGTATTTGGTAAGCATTTAAGTATTTTAGGAATTTTTTAAGCAGTTGTACAAGCATGTGTATTGTAAGTGCACATCTTCTATTTTTAAAGGAACATACTTCTAGTAAACTAAGGTATTAAACGTCTTTCAGCTACGAAATTAGAAGAATTGGTGGTATATAGCAATGGACTCTGTTCCACTCCAGACTTAGACAACCAGAAGAAAAGAACAATTAAAAAAAACAGACAAGAAACCATTTCTCTTCAGCTTCTGTAACGGATGATATGCTTAAGAAATGAGTTACTAGGCACATATTGCAGAACTGTCAGGATGTGATTAGCACTCTCTTCTATTATTAATACCTAAGGCTTTCTGAAGGACAACTAGTAAAATAACTTGAGTTGCAGATGTTAGAAGTAAGGTTTTATGCCTCTAGTTTTTCAAGAGTAAAGTCTAGCAGAGAATACATAAAAAAAGATTTACTATTCATATTTTAACTTCAGTAGTTCAAGATCACATAGCTATCTACTGTTAGACTGAATCTCCCAAGATCTTCTTCCTTGTATTTACATACCCATGCCCATCCAGTCTGATGTTTCCAACAAAATCATAGAGATGTCGGTTTGGGCTCTCACATTCAATTCTGCCAGAAAGTTGCATCAAGCTTTCCGTGTCCTTTATGTCTGAAGTTAGTGGCAAACCCTGTAAACAAAATTCATTTGTCATGACATTAAAAAACACTATCCAATAACAAATCTATGAATTATGGAACTGATAGTGCAAGACAAGAAAACAATCATCCCTATGGGAGCAAAATGGGCCAGCCATACTTTACTGTCGCAACTGGGTGCTACAGTGGAAGAGTCACCTTGGCATCTGAAAATACCACGACCAAGACAGGGTCATAATCCATCACAGAGCTCAGCAAGACTGTCCCTGCACAGCGACAGCACACTCAGTCAGAATCTGCTATTCCCCACC
Organism: Lycocorax pyrrhopterus obiensis; assembly: GCA_014706295.1. Classification (NCBI taxonomy): domain Eukaryota; kingdom Metazoa; phylum Chordata; class Aves; order Passeriformes; family Paradisaeidae; genus Lycocorax; species Lycocorax pyrrhopterus. Next base: position 24,494,344 of record JACSVZ010000006.1, read on the forward strand.
TGTCCCTGAAGGACAATACTGGCCCCATCAGCTGCTTTCTGCAGGGCTTCTGCCTCATCATCTGTTCCCTACAAACAAAGCCAATACCCAAACTACTTATGTTTCTACCTATTTTCCCAAAGGAAAAACCCTAAAACAAAGCACAAAGAATGACTTAGGAGTGTCACTCATTCCTCCACTTTTATGATGCCAGTAACCCACAGCTTTTTATGCAAGCCACTAAAATTTCAGAGTCTTCTAAAACGTCCATTAATGTAATAAAATGTTTTTATAAGCAATAATGGACAAAAATAGTATTAGCAATATTCTCAAAAGTGAAATACCTACCTGTCGAATTTTTAAGTTTGTCTCACCATCTAAGTTAGATGTTTCAATGTAGCACATGGCCTGTGGTTCACTATTAAGAGAAAAAAAGTCCTGAATTTAAAATTATAAGGGCAAAATCCATAAACTTCATGTAATCTTGTAATACTTATTTATGCAAACAGGTTTGTCTTATCACATCTTCAAAACCAGAATAACTTACAGCCAAATCTATAACAAACTAACAGTACGTTACATTTTCAGAGAAGTTTGCCAAAGTCTTTTTTCTTAAATGAAACATTGAAAAAAGCACTGTATACAGCAAGTGTTTTATCTCTATACATGAGATTATGATATGGGCACAGCTTAGTGCATCTGTAGTGCTTACTAGAGCAGGCAGCAGGAGTTTAAGATACTAAAGTTTCCTTGCAAAAGGTTTTCTTATAAAAGAAGTCTAACTTATGGATAACATAATACAGTTTTTGAAATATATCCTCCTTCTGCCATTTCAAAAGCTTTTTTAAACCAAAAGTTTGAAGTTCATGCAGAATATTACTACTTGAATGCTTCATCTATTTGACACATACCGAGGAATTTCTAAATTACTCCAGTCATGTCCCATTTTCTGGGCATAAGGACAGAACGCCTACTACTTAGATTTAAGACATAAAGAAGTTTTGATTCTGAAAAGGATCAGATACGTAACAAAAACCCCTTAAAACATAAAAGAATAAAGGTTTATTCTCTACACTTTAAAGCTTCTAGTGCTTTCCTTCCTTCTAGCATGAAATTCGAGTATCAAGTGTTTTTAAAATTTTCTTTATTAACGCAACAGTGGCTGCTGCTAAATGACAATTTTAGATTATTTGCAGGATAAGGTTAAGGAGGCTATTCTAACACAATTTTGTAAAGTACAAGCATTAAAATGTGACAAATTATCATAAGGTGCTTTCAGGCTACTATTTTATTCTTGGCAAACTTTTCTAAAAATATAAATAACTTCAATTTAGACTGTTTGGATGGCAACACCTGTGTAACACATTTTCACAATTCTAACATTTTTATTAGTTAACAATAAAAACCAAACAATATTTTTGTAAAGCACTTTTAAAACAAACTAAGGCAGCAAAGACATTTCAAGTGAGACACATGCTTAATTGCAACAACTGTAGCAGATTACAGCGACCTCCAAAGTTAGTTAGTTAGATCAAGGCAGGCCCATTGATTGGTTAGGGAAAAACAAAGTGTGGTAAGAGTGCAGACAATAGCATAAAGCTGACATGTCTAACAACCATGCATTTTGTCACAGTACACAAGAACAATGCTGCTTTTGCCATCACATGCAGCAGAGATTGTGCAACATCCAAGTTTGTGCAGAGGGTCCTCTACCAGTCCTACCAACGTTAAACTACATTCTTTGCTGAAAATAGTGAGTTGGTAGAAACATGTATATTCCTCTTAAAAATATATTTACCCTGGTGTTTAACTGTGTTATTCAATGACAACTTGTTTGATAAAATTTCATGAGGGTAGTGTAAAAACCAAGAGGAGTGAAACAACTTTAATTACTTGGAGTGTTATTGTGCATTTACACTTTAATGATCTGTATCATTTTATCAACTGAGCCCTTTCTAATTTTATAAACACATAGGTTTTGTTGAAAAAAGGTGAATAGCAAAGCAAAGATTATCAACATGGCAGTGTTATTCATATTTGGTATATGAGGACCCACATACACGTATCCTGTGCAACTACTTTATTCTAACCTTGATGACAGACTGATGAGATCAGCTGGGAGATGCTCCCCATTGGTCACTTTCACTACTTCCCCTACTGCCACCTACACATCCCAGTTTGAAATGATTAGAACAGAAAAATAAGTGACAGGGCGAAAAAAACAACAAACAAAACAAAACAAATGAACAAAGACAAAAAGACAGAGTTGGAAATTATTATTCAAACAATACATGTTAATTAAAATGTCTGATGCCAATTTTTTCAAAATCTATTTTAATCAGGTCAGAAAGAAAAGAGCTAGAACACTTTCATTTTCACTCAAGTCATTTATTTTACTGTTAGGCACAAACTTTAAGCTGCAGAACACACTGACATTTTACTGTAAACATAAAAAACTGTTAACGCCTATTTCTCAACTGACCAAGTTTCTAGCGACTCCATATATCAAATAAAAAATTAAAGCCACAATAGATTTTCTACCAACTTTTCTGAAGAGCCAAGTAACAAGTACCTTTTCTATGTAGACATGCTGAAAATTACTTTCTATTTTTTTCCAGTTTCATAAATTTCTGTGCACACTGAACTAGCAAGAACCATACAGAATTAAATCTCAGAGGTTTGCGTCCTTCCATCGTAAGAGATTATAGTTTCCCAAAATAATTAAGATCCTATTGTTCTCCAGAAACTGCTGTTGCTGGTGAAAAGAACCCAGTATTATTAGTTTGAATTAAAAACAGGCCCACAGACTCTCACTGCTTTTGGAACCTAAAATGTAACTGGGTATCAATAAACACCTGAAAGCAAAATTGATGAGTCTTCCTGAAGAGTACATGGCCCCATGGAGATGAGAGATGGAGGAGAGCATATGCCAGTATGCAGGCAGATTTAGAGGTCATGTAGTAGTACAGGGTTCTCTCCAGGAAGGAAGGCTGAAACAGGATCCTAGTAATGTAACTACGGAAGAAGTTTTAGCTGGAAGAAATCCCTGAACTGGGCCTAGAAAAGCAATCGCGATTCAAAGAGTCCGCATTGCAAACTTGATCCTAGAAGAAAACCTGACAGGAAAATTCAGTGTGAGTAATGGTCAAAGTTGGACACACAGTGTGTTCTGATAAGGGCATTAAAGAGGGGCTAAACAAAGTGGAAACAGTCCTGACCAAGTCCAGTAGCAGTTAACTATTATTTCCACTGTCAACTCATGACGTAAGAGTCCTTCAGGGGGTACAAGGATGCAAAGTAGGCTTTTCAGGCAGTTGGTATTTTCCTGTGTGTAAACCACAACTGTGATGCAAGTGTCTTCCAAATTCCAAAGGGCAAAACTGTGAAGACACCTAGGCAAAGACTCAAATTTAGGAGATTACTCAGGAAGATTATGAAGAAGCTGCTCTGAGAGGAGGTAATCTGTTCCACCTGCAAGACACTATGGTTAGCGTAACAGAAACTATTATCAGGCCAATAGAACAAGTGTCATTGCTGCATGGTGTACTGCTTGCAAAGATCTTGGTGGAGAAGCGCTATTAAAATTTATAAATACTTCTCAAAGTACAGAAGGAAAAGGTTTACAGAGGACACTCGATACAAGCTAAGTTATGACTAACATTAGCACTGAAGACAGACTGTGGGGAAAATTTACAGTATTATCTGGCAACTACTTCACACTTGATAATAATTTAATAGAAGTGTTTTAGAAACAGCTATACTTAATTTTGAGATATAATGGAAGACAGAGAAACAATGTCGTAGTCTACACCACAGTCTGTCAACAGAAACGTATAGGATCCTAACTTTATTAATTGTAGGCATGAGTGGATTAATTAACTTCAGTGGGGTCATAAATGGTTTATACCTAAATCATAGTCATACACATAGCATTTCCGCTTGTGCCAGAAAAAAAATAAATTACAATACATCCACATTTAAATAATATTCATTAAAAAGGATTCTTAGAATATGTTGTCTGTTGACCTGATCAAATAGATGTTGAAAAACGTGCATCTCCCATTTAAGATATGGATTTCTTAAATAAAACTGTCCAAGGAAATGATGATAAACAACCTCTGATTGTCAATGTAAAAAGGGTCACAGCATGACATGCTAAAAATTAAGTCTTGCTTTCAACTGATGAAATTATTCATAATATATATATTAGATAATAAAGTGAGTGTTCAGACAGTGCTAATTGGATGATTCACATCTCGTGTTCACTTTTTTTCCGGATTCAATTATCAAATTGCAGACAATATAATTTAAAAACCATTTCTGTTCCCTGTAATATATTCATTTTGATTTACTTACGGGATGAAATTTGTTGGGTACATATCAAAAAGCCAACATGGTTAAACATGGCAGTAGAGGTCCAATTTTCAGACAGAGAATCAGCCATTTTTGTATTATACCCAACAACAAAATAACATACTACATTTTTCTTAGGGATAAATTGAATGCCAGTGTAATTCCAAGACTGCAATTGTCACAGTTTAAAAAAATTCATTGCCTTAAATGATAAATGACCAAATGAACAAAAGATTACACTTCAGAACAGGAGCACTTTTGTTTATTCTTTATTTCCTTGGAGCAATCACAAGTAAATAAATAAATGCAGGGTAGAGAAACCAGCCTCTACACTCTAAGCATCAGTGGGCATCTCTACCTTGATGAGAGCAGTACAGTGTCAGCAGGTATATACTCTTTGCCTTTTATTATAACTATATCTCCAACATCTACCTGAAAGAAAACTGGGAATTGGTTAATGGTCTCAAACAAAATGTATTATCCCTTTGTTTTAAGCACAGTAAATATTTACCTGCTCAATTTGCTAGCAAAACTGTTAGAAACTCACACACTTAGAGAAGTTAGATTGTACAACTGGAGTTCTGCCAGAAGTTACTGTAATTCTTCGGAAATCTAATCTTCAATTAGCCAAATAAGCCTAATCTTTAATAGCCTTCTCTATGCAGTTCTTTAATTTTGCTGGTTTTGTAAAATACTTTACTAAAAGACTGAAGTTAGTTAAAGAAGAAATTAATATCACCTAAGAGCATAGTTCTGTTGCATCACACTACATCCTTGCTTCTTCAAAGGTATAAGCCAGTATCATCTAAACCTTACCTCCAAATTATGGTGGGTCAAATTTTCCTCAAGTTTCCAGGTATGGAAACCACTAAAACTAAGTGACTAGACGGTAGCATAACATTTAGTTCTGGAAAGATAACTTTATGAGTCTCTTCCTGACCACTGCATAAAAGTCTTTAAAGTTCTCATGCTCTAAGCCAATGAAGTTCAACAAATACACAAAGTAACCAGCTTCCATAAAGAAGTTTCTGCCTTGGCAAACCAAATAATACTAAGGAAGTGAGTCATTTTGCCACAGCCATCATATTATTCAGCTTATTCCCACTGAACTTAAAGTCCACCAGTTTGGACTCATACCATCAAAACTGACTTGACTTCAAAGTGTGTTTTGAGAGACAAATATCAACAAACAAAAAATAAAATACAAGAAAGTATACATTTCCCATAATAACAGTTATTTTTTATCATTAACAATTACTTAGAGAAATAAAACAAATATTAAATATGCATTACACTCTAAAAGCAACCAATTAAGACACACACCTTTTCCCAGTGGACAATCTCCCATGCACCGTTTCGTAGTACTAAAAAAAAAAAAAGAAAAAAATAAAGAACTTTCCAGTCATACAATCTAACTGCACTACACAGGTATGCGCTAGATTCCTTATGAAAAGCCATATAGACACATCTCATTTACATAATAGTTTACAGCATGCCTTGTTTCTATGCATTCAGATCAAGCATTTCAAACATATAGTACATATTCTTTCTAACAGTTTTTGTACCACTGAATCTTATTACAAAGTCGGTCAGAACACTTTACAGGGCTTGAAAATCAAATAAATCTGATACAGATTTTACGATAATGTATTCTCCAAAATAAATCAGTAATTGGAATAAAAAGTTCCAAAGTTAAAAAGTTATGAAATTATTGGGGAGGGGGGAGGGGGGGGCAAGAGGCATATATTCAAGGTTCATAAAAAGTGCCAGGAGGCTCAGAGTTTATTTATTCTGCTGTTATTGGCATATCAGAGAACTTCAGGATCACTACAGTCACCTCCTCCACAAATATACTGAAAGTATCCCATGCTATTTAGAGTAGTATTTAGTATAGTTTTTCCCTGGTAGTCACAATTAATAAAAATACAATTAATATTGCAACCACATTCCACTATTCTAGTTTTAAGTGTTACTATTATGATACAAAAAATGTGCCTTGTTGCCAGTTAATTGCCAAAATTGTGTTTTCAGAGAATAATAAAGGTAATCTTTTTTTAGCCCCAGTTACTGAAGATGGATGCGCAAAAAGAAAAAAAAAACATATTGCTATGTATCAATACTCAGATAACTTGAAAAGATTGTTCCCTTTCACTGTGTCTTCCAGCTTTTGTGGCACCAACCAGATGAAAGAACTGATGAGAATTAAAAATATACCTTGCACCAATCCAGACAACTAAGTTTCACAAATAGTTACAGTACAATAACTGTCAGTGGAGTTCTGCAGGTCTGAGATATAAATATGTCCCCAGATGTGGCCTGGGGCTTCGTAAGAAGGGGCTTCTGGCTGCAGAGGGAAGGTCCCGTCCTGCCATCACCTCATGCCAAGGTGTGTGCCCTCACTGCTTTATGCGTGCTGCCTCCAGGGTTTGCTGGACCTTTTGATGAGCCAGTTTAATCCACCACATGGAAGGACACTATCATTTTTCCTTTCTGGATTTGTTTCTGGCTGGTATAACTGGTTAAAATCAGCTCACAAACAAATGAGTCAGACTCATGAAAACACGCGGAGCCACCTGAAATCTCAAGAGTACTCTAACCCTACCATGATCCGGTAAGCTTTTAAACACAATCAACATACACTAACATTCAGTTAAATCCATTTTCTCATGAGAAAAAAATAAGTGGTGTTGCTATGCATCTTTTATATAATGGTTAGAGAACTTGCACCATAAAGCCTTCTGCAGCCCGACTTTCACATTTGTATGACACTTTTCAGCTGTCTCTAACAAATAAATTTCAAAAGCATGTTCCATCTGCCCTACAGAAGGCTACTTCACCACACTGCAGAAATGCAGATTTCATCCTATCAGAATGTCTGATGGTGTCCTCCTGTGTTGTATATGTATGCAGCCTGAGGCAACAAAAATCATCCCCAATGCAGCCTAACACATCCAAATCCTCTGCAAAAGGTTTTCTACAGTAGTAGAAATTTAGAAAGTTAGTTACTTAAGGTTAACTGAGATACTGATCGTCATTAAGGAACAGAAAGTTGAATGGGGACCCATACACAGAATCTACACATGCACATGTCATTTCACTAACAATTTTGTGTGTTTAAAGGGCAACCAAAGGTGGATATAGAACATACTATGCACATCGCTGCTTTTCAGGGTCACAGAACTGCTGAACATATGAAAACAAAGTAAGAGAGTACCATACTGATTAACTTTTAAATTATTGCTTTGACAATAGATTTTATTTGACAACACATTTTAAAATTGCTTTGTCAGGATGCTAGGATCAATGCTGCACTTATGTGAACCCTGCATTAGCATAAGAAATGTGTTTCTCAGTGCTAGCAATATTTATCCTCATCACACATTTAACTTCCAAGACACTCTTCCGCATGCATGGAACATTCAGCAATCTTAGGAACAGTTAATGAAGATCCTGATGTGAGGTAACCAAGAAGAAGAGTCAGAAAAGAGAGTAAAACAAGCCTTTAATTAAAACTTTGTACACTCTGGACAAAAAAATTGAAAAGGACTTCTAAGATTTCACTGCCACCAAAACTGCTGTTTGTAGTCTCAAAAGCTATGAGTGATTGATGAAAGAATTTTGGATGTCGACATTAAACTTCCCTTTGTTTTTTATGTATCTGTTTCTCCAGGCCTGACCACTGGCGATTTCTATTTCCTGCGCTTTCAATCAATAGTTTTGTCTCCCTATCCTAATCTCTCCATATCTGTTATTGAGCTCAGTAGTTTCTACATGCTCAAGTTTCCTAAGTTATCTTGCCCTCCCAGCCCCCATCAATTTTACAGTTAAGATTTACATACAATTTAGGTAGGCTTTACAACTTATGTTTCCAGTATTTAGCAGTGCAACACAACTGTTTATCTTTAACCAATGACTACATTTCTCCCAAAAAAATTAAGGTTATTTTTATTATATATTTAAAAGGATTCCATGTAAGACTTGGCTCTTTGTGGTATTTTTCATACTTTCTGCAATCAAATTCACATGACACTCGTTCCTCCTCCTGTTTATAAAAACAGGTCTATTTCCATCAAGAGAGGTCTACCTCAGAACAAATAACATGAAAAGCTGAAGAGCAGCAAAGCAGGAACCTAAACTTTTGACTTCCTACCTGATAAGCATGTTTAGGACATACTAATATCTACCTCACTTTTTGAGCTAAAATAATCCTGATTTAATACTACTTTTCTTTATCAAAATCTATTAAAAAAATCACATGCCAATGTTTTGGTTAGGGTACATTGGCCAAATATCTCATCACCTCTAATCAAACTGTTACATTGATTTCATGGAAAAAACCCAACATATCAATCTCAGAAGAACTCCATTAGTCTTCATCCACAGTTTTGAACCAGCACAGAAAGACAGTTCTCTTTTTTGATGCTTCCTTCCTATCGCTGCCTGAAAAAAATTGTATGTGTACTCAGAAATGCAGACTTTTAATTATAATGTAGGTCCGTTAAATATACAGGTGATTATGATCTTTTAACAGCGACAGCATCACCTGTGCTAAATGAGTAAATGTTCAAGTTTCTTAGAAACCTCAAAACCTTAATCTAGAACACATTCTATTTTGTGGGGTTAATGTCATTGCAAATTATTATTTCAACTGTTTAGATTACAAACTTTGAAGTAATCTGAACATGCAATTTCGCACTCAAGTACATCTCAGCAGTTGAAATTACATTACTACCATGTGCAAAAATGCACCCCCCCTCAAAGGTTAAAAAAATTTCCTACCTTGAGTTTGTTTCTTGTTCACTGCATTATCAGCTTTATGCCTTTTCTAAATTAAAAATGAAGAGTGGTTAAAGATTTCTGTTGATAAGATAAAGCTTTCATACTTCTAATAAAAACCACATCTATTAGCCCCTCTCACTCATCTACTCAGTAAACCAACAAAATATTTTAACAGGACTATTAATTACCTGCGCAGTTATGAAAACCAGGAAAGTCAGACCAAGTTCCAGGCTAATTGTGTTGTACTACAATATCCTTTCCTGTGGGCAATCTCTATCTAGACAAGTTCCTTACATAAGGAACTGGTGCATTTCAGTACCATAACTTTGCCCCTTCCTGGAACTGGGAGATGATTCTACCAGAGCAAAGATCATGGAACAATTCTTCACCTAAGTGTCTCATACAGACAACATCTGAAGTCATGCAATGACTGTGTAAACACATGACTCCACTTCCACAAAGCTGCCTGTGGACTACGACAACCCTAACAAACAGACAAACAAAAAATCGACAGCGCATCCCCCCAAACAGGCCAGGATGCCCCTCAGTTTTAATATAGCTGCGAGAAATCTTTTGACAGCAATCTTTTGATACAACTATTAACAACCAGCATTTTCAAGGTATGACCAAACTCAGATACAAAAACTTAGGAGAGTACTAGTTTAAACACAGTACTTAGGACTCATGAACTCAGTTTTTCCTGAGCAGGAATATGTTTTAGAAAATTAATTGAAATAGAATTAAATGGTTTAGGTACACTTTTTAAACAGACATTCAGAATTCATGCCTTTGTGATACAAAAAAACCCAGAAGCAATCTTGTAAAATGAAAGAAAAATAAGTCAAGCTACTTGAGTGATTTATTGCCAATAAAATGTTGATATGATTCTGAGCTAGCAGCTCTTAAAAGGCTACCTTATAATTTTGCAAAATTGACATATTATTTTTACTAGATTTTCACAAATTACCAGCAGATTCTCCTTTCAAAAAGATGGCTGGCTGTACAGATAAATAACCCTTGATCAAATAGAAAGCATAACTTGACCAAAACAAACTCTATTTGCCCACAGGATGAATGTCCTCCATTTTGAAAAGGTTAATGTCCAGTGCTTTCTGAGGTATGATGGGTGAAAATCACTGAAAAAAAACAGCTGACAATCTAGCACTGCATGTCACCAATCTTGCTAGCACTTTTAAGCATATATGGAAAACACACGCTGTTCATGAATAATATCTTCTGCTAATGTCTTTCTCTTCTTGGTATTTCATCGCAGAAAAAGAAAAATTTGGTTCTTGAGCTGAAAGTATTATTTTGATAAGTACATTTATTGATATCAATATACCAAGTTCCCATTCAAAAGCTTTAATATTAGATGCAGATTACCATTCCTGGAGATCTTAGGTATCTCACTGCGTAAAAAAACTGAGGCATAATAAAAATTAACGGTTAAGGGAAAACACTGAATATTTTACTAGGCAAATAGTGGTCAGCTTTCTTAGCAAAAACCAGTACAGCTGTATTGGTTTTAGGTATCTCTGTAGCATTTGGTAATGAGAACTTTATTTAGCTGATATATGCAAAACCCACTATACCTGATCCCTGTCTTGATCTCCCTCGCCACACCAAACTGTACACTTCAAGTTACAAAGAGAAAATGGTAGAAATAAATAACAAAAGAAAAGTGACAGGATGAGATAATTTTAAAAAGGACACTTTGTACAGTAGCAGCAGCATCAGTTTTATATTTGCCTAGACTCTGACAGATGGTGTAAGTCTGTAAGCATTAACAGCAGAATGGTTAAAAATATCTGAAAGAACATGAATTGATTTTATGGCTTTTTTTCAAAAGGGGTTTTGTTTATGTAAAGAGAAAGCAACAAAGGCATTTAAGGAGAAACTGACTGTAAGGCAGCGAAAACTGGAAATGCCAAATAGAAGAAAAATATTTAATGAAAACCTCGTGTCTTGCAGGACCACTTAACTCTGTGACCCAGGAGCTTCGTACAACCTAGGGAGCGTGTATCTTGCCTACCATCCACTTACTGAGATAACTGAGAAGAAAACTGAGTTGACTGTATCAATAAAGGCAGCATATGACCAACCACCATCCATTCCAAACCTCCTTTGCAGCTCAGCACTCTTCCTCTTGGTCACTTTCTGCATATATATTGTAATTCTGCTCAAACACAATAAATCTGATGTTCCCAGGGAGCTTACTATTTGTCCCCAACATCTTCTGTATGAAGTGAAACAGAGACTGAAATTCCTTTCTGTCCCCTCAAAATAAAGTAAGTCAGAACGGACACTTCTGTGTTGACAACATCTCAGCTCTTTTAAAGTTTTCTTACAACACAAGAAGAAAGCAAAACGACCACTACCACAGACAGTGACCGGAAAGAGCCTAGGAAAGCCTGGCATAGGTGGAGGCACCTGCCTAACAAGGACCAATTCTATGTCTGTTCCTGGCCATCAGGAGTCAGCAGATCACTAAGATATGAAATGCTAACAGTAAATTGCACTGGACTGGAGCAACAGGAAAAACTGAAAAGGCCTATTCCCCTTTCTGTCTACCAAATCATGAAAAGTCACAACCGCGAAACAAAGGATTTTATGCATGTGACATTAGAAATAAAGAGATAAATCAAATGCTTGGACCTGGATTTGACAACTGGGAAACATTTTTGTAATATTATAAATGAAAAATATGACAGCTATTTCAAAATACAGCTATTAAATACTTACGATATCCTCTATTATCTCCTTCACCGCAGCTACAGCTAAAATAAATAAAAGAGGAACCAATGTCGTGTAGCGGCCCGTTGGTGATACATCTGGTATTTGCTATTAAAAAAAAAGGAGAAAAAATTATTTTGCATTGCTGCTTGAAAACATTTTTAATACAAGAAATAGTACTCTCTGTGCAAATAAAGACAAGTGAATTCACTTTTTAGACATGGTGCTTATTATTTCCAAGAGAGGTTTATAGGCTACAATTCAAAAGCAGCTGATACAATAAAAGAACATTTGCATTTTAAGCAGTGCAGTGTTCAGTGGTACCTCTTCCAGAGGTTTTACCATTTGCAGAATATTCATCTTCCTTTTCCGTGTTTACAATTGAATTAAAATATGTATTTATAAAATACAACTAAACTTTCCAGTTTAGATTTTTGTTAGAGTGGACACTAGTCCAAGGTATTTTTGCCTTTTCACAGTTTTAATCTCTTAAGAGGTATTTTTAATCATATTAGATATTAATTGACAAATTTCAAATAGCTGCTTTCTACCAGACTACTGTAAAAAAACCCATTTTTGCTAACCAGGTATGGGCACAGGTGATGCAAGCAAACGTGTATGTAAAGTAAATTGTGAGAAAATGCAGCTGCTTATGTGATATATATGGATGGTTATCCATAATTATCTTTATATTGACTAGAATTCTTAATGGAAACATTGATAGTGGAAAAAATTTCTGCCTTAACAGACTTATTATGGGTAATGCAGTGTGATGACAATGACAACTCTGCAAGAAAAGGGTACACTAACTAGTGGTGCCTCAATGTGGTTAAAAGAGACCCTCAATTTATCATAAAATGTTTTGAAAAACAGCCAATGTTACTTATGAATTATATACATGTCTTTTTGCTATCACCACATTGTGCTTCTGAAAGAAAACAGGATGTTATATGGACATATGCTATGATTCTTGTAAGACCAATATAGATCTATTGTCCAGGTTACTGTAGACGTTTTTCAACGAATTAAATGGAAATGAGGCAGGAAGTTCCTGTTCGGCAAGTGACTATATGCTGGCTACAGGGGAAAGGGATCCATCACTTCTCCAGCTATTCCCACCTTTTCATTCCTTCCTACATTGTATGTCCAAATTCCCATTCCAACTGCATGTTATTTTGCAGGCAAAATCTGAAAGCAAAAGGGTCACCAGCCTGCACTCCAATTCCATTATTTTCTACTTCCTCCTCCTGACAATGCAGTCTCACTGATAGCCTGACACGCTAGTGGGCTTCAAAGTTCTAACACTCCACTTCCTAACACTTCTGAAACCTCATATTCTGTGTCTCTAGCTTGAGGTGCACAGTGGCACCACATGGAACACTGCTGGACCACTGGATTTACTTGAGATGCCAGACAAGGTTAGCAGGATATTTATTTAGAAGCCACATGCTTCCACGCAGAAAACCTAATGAAACCCTGAACTTTTTTGTAAGCTACTTATGCAGGTGTATCAGAAGAAACTGTCCCAAGCACTTAAAGCAGAAGCAAAGAAATCAGAGTAAGGACAGAGGAATAAACTTTGACTTGCAGAAACATTTGAAGTTAGGAAGGAAAAAGTATATGTGGCACTTTATGTGCCATTTTTCAGTAATTTTTGTTTGGTATGTCAACACAATGACCTCCACAACAGACAAATCAAGACATTCTGAACAATGCATTTGAAATCGTGCAGAAAATGTGGTTTTATCAAATATGTTTGAAATGAAGAACTAGTCATAGGTAATTACAACTGCACCTGAACACAGTTCAATTTTTCATTTATCATTAGCTAATGCATTGAAAGAGTAGTATACAAAACCCCCATGACCTGCTTTATCAACTTGAACTATTGCAAAACTAAAGTATTCTGACAGATGGGCAAAATGTTATGTACTTCTTCAAAAAAGTCTCAGTAAGCTGGGTCAGGGATTTCACTTTACAAATACACCTAATGAAGCTACAGTGGTGATACAAAAAAGACTGTGTGCTTCCTTCCTAACCAGTACATCGATTAGCTGGTTTACAGGAAACAATTGTTGTAGTATTGGACTGCATAACTGGTTTTCTTTGTCCAGGCTCAATTTCAATCTTTATCTCTAAGAATAAATAATCACTTCCCCCTCAGCTGCAATTCCTGTCCCTCTAAAGAACCTGCAGGAATAAAGTTCATAGACTTCATGATTTTAAACTTAAAAAGAAATGCCAACTACAGGTAACAGTTTTCTGTATATGCCAGATATTTTTAAACAGAATTTTCTTTTCACAAGACTTTTCCACCCAACAGAATTTCAGCTATACTTAACCTGTTTTAACGAAAAATCTTTGTGTGCATTTTGTTACCTCCAAGGAGTAAAAAAACCACAAACCCAAGTATTTTATTAAAGATATGGCTACATGATACAGCTGTTCTGATAGGCCAGCTGGCTTGGAAAGAACAGTACAGAAACCTTAGTATCTCAGTATCTCTGTCTGTAATATAAACGCTCTCTTAGCAAGTTTAAAATATTAGAATCTCATTGTTGATCTTACCTGAAGCAATGCAATAAAAAGAAAAAATGCATTAGCAGCTCTTCTGAACTGGGAATAAAGGAACCTTGGCAGGAATGTGATTATGTTGTACTTTGCAGTGCTGAGAGGAAGAGACAAAAACACATGCTATTATTACAGTTCAAAAAATTCTTCAAATGTATTCTTTCCCTCTCAGTTCTACAAGCTTTCAAACGAAACAGTTTGCTTTTTGATTTTAAACTGATAAATATTGGATATTAAGTGTGCTTTTACTAGGCTGGAAGAAGAAAATATAATTTATCCTAGCAAAACAATCTCTGCTAAGCCCTCATCACAAAATGTTTGAGCTCCCAGCTCTGTGTCAGACTTTTACATCTGTTTAAGAACTGACCACCACCATCTAAGGTCCTAAAACAATGTGAAAACAATCATGCCAAAACCTTTTAAGCAAAAAATTTTAAAGAATATTTTAACTTCTTTTTAAGTCAGTCATATTTACTTTGACCTTGCATAAAATAGTCAACACAAGGAGGAATGGATGTATCTTGTAAAAGACCTAAACACTGTCAAGTAACCAAGCAAAAGACAGAAAGACAAGTTGTACACACCAAGAAACATCACATAAAGTTTCTCAGGGTAATGGAAAATTCCGCCACATTATTCTCGACGTCTACAAAATGTCTGCACATTATCAAAGGTACCTTCAGAAAACACAGCTACTTGGGACAGAGGTATCTTTGCCATTCATTTCCTTTGAATTTTAACAACAGAACTGAGGATGTTATCAGATCTAAACACACATTACTTATGAGTATTTACTGTATGACTTAAAATTCATCAAAAACAAACAAAAAACCACAGCATAAACCATCAGCAAAATCCCTAAAGCCTGAACCTGAAACTGAAAACTAGTCTCATAGGCAACCACAGCATCTTTGCTACCTGCTGACTGAAAAAGCCAAGTGTTCCCAAAGCACAAACAATGCTGTGCTCAAGTGCAGTACATTTGCATCAGCATACAGCTATCATGAATAGGTTCAAAGATGAACTGAACTGAAACCTGAAGAACAAATCTGTCCTCTAGAGACATGCTGATGATACAGGTGCTTTACAGCTGTACCTTCCCCACCCCACTCTTAAAAATTCAGAAGGTCATATCTGTAACTGAAACAGCTTACTTGTCTCCTCATTTCACTTCATTCTTCCCACCAGTGTCTAAGTCTGTCATTGGTGGCCAGTGGAAATGACAGAAATAGAATAAACTAAATCTTTTCAATTTTGCTATTCATCATGGAGTGTTCTAGTATTTTTGTTAATACCTGACATGGTTATTGCAGAATTTGGTTGGCTGGGGCTGATTGATGAATATAGTTCTCACTTCCTCTTGATCAGCTAGGGAAGTTTTCTCTGAAACATCCTCTGTCTTCTCATAGCCTGTAAAAAACACAGCATGATTTTCTATATAAAGATATCTACTTACACAAGACTCAAGGCACTTCATGAGACAAAAAGGACATTTATTGTGAATATGAACCCAATGTATTTGCATTTCTCACAAGTAATTACCCCTGAAAAAACAAAAAAGTCTTTTTTATATAGTCAAGATGCTCAGTAAAAATCTACACTCCCCACAGACCATCATTACCTTGCAAAGATCACTGAGAGTAGTGTAACAGTGAGACCTGCCAGCTCCCTCTGCACTCGTGATTGCATCTTATTAGATCCCATGGACCAGTACTGCCAGTTTGTTTAACCATTCCCTAAACTTGTCCTTCTCCACCAAGGTAAGTCTTTTTTGTTTCAGACTTGCCAACGGGTAGCAGGAACCTGTGGTTCCTGAAGGCTGACCTTATCATTAGAGTCTAAAGGGGAGAAGACACTGTTTACGGGATTCTATTTTTTGTTTCCAGGTTCCCTGCAGCATGCAGCCTAGAGGCCCCACCTTTCCCACAGTTATCATCTTCCTGCTGATGAAGGAAGAACAAGAAGGGCATCTACGAGTCACTCGCCAGGTTAAACTCCAGGTAGGCTGTGACTTTGTCAGCTAAACCCATCTCTCTCTACTCGTCTACAGCCACCTGTTGCTGCTTTGACCTCTTGTATGCTCCCCTTTTTACACTTGAGCTTTGTCAGGGACTCCTTGCTAATTCATAGAATCATAGAATGGTTTGGGTTGGAAGTGACCTTAGAGATCATGTAGTTCCAACCTTCCTGTCATGGGCAGGGAACCTTGCAGTCAATCAGGTTACTCAGAACCCCATCCAGCCTGGTCTTGAACACTTCCAGGGATAGGGAGTCTGCAACCTCTCCAAGGCCTTACCATCCTTATAGTGAAGACTTTCTTCCCAATACCTGACCTAAACCTACCCTCCTTCAGATTAAGGTCATTCCCCCTTGTCCTATCACTACATACCCTTGTGAAAAGTTCCTCTATAACCTTCTTGCAGGCCCCCTTTAGATACTGGAAGGCTGCTAGAAGGTCTCCTCAGAGCCTTCTCTTCTTCAGGCTGAACAGTCTCAGCTCTCTCAGCCCATCTTCATAGATGTGTTCCAGCCCTGTGATTAACTTAGTGGCCCCCCTCTGGACTTGCTCCAACAGGTCCATGTCTTCCTTATGCTGGGGGCCCCAGAGTTGGATGCAGTACTCCAGGTGGGGTCTCACAAGAGCAGAGAAGATGGGCAGAAGCACCTCCCTTGACCTGCTGTCATGCCTCTTTTGAGGCGGTCTAGGATGCGGTTGGCCTTCACGGCTCCAAATGCACATTGTCGAATCCTGTTGAGCTTCTCGTCCACCAACACCCCCAAGTCCTTCTCCACCCAACCTGTATTTGTGCTTGGGATTGCCCTGATCCAGGTGCAGGACCTTGCACTTGGCCTTGTTGAACTTCATGAGGTTCATACAGGCCCACCTCTAAAGACTGTCAAGGTGCCTCTGGATGACATCTCTTCCCTCCAGCACGTCAACAGTGTCACACAGCTCGGCATTGTTAGCGAACTTGCTGAGAGGTCACTCAATTCCACTGTCCAAATCACCGACAAAGATGCTAAAAAAGTCGCTTCCCATACTGACCCCTGAGGAACGCCACTTTCCACTGAGCTGTTGACTGCAGCTCTCGGAATGCAACTATTCAGCTATTTTTTTATCCACTCTGTGGTCCATTCATCAAATCCATATGTCTCCAGAGGCAAGTATATTGTGTGGGACAGTGTCAAATGCCTTGCTTCATCCAGTCCTTCTGCCACCTTGGCTTGATTTCTTGCTCATTGTGATAGACCAATCTTGAGCTGGAAGCCAAGGCCATTAAGCTGGTTAATCTTGGTTGGTTGGTCTCATTGGTTAATGAGATACCATTCCTTCACTTGCTCTGGATTTTCTTTGTGACACTAGCCAGATTATTCCCAGAGAAGTGATGTCAGTATATTCTTCATTTTGTGCGTGCTTAACTTGAAATAGTTTTGTTAGATTCACTGACATTCCCAGCATCTGCCTCCACCAGCCAGTGAAAGCTGAGCTTTCTGTATATTCCATGGACTATGAGGAATCTTGTGCCAGCCTGCATCCCAGCTTTCATCTGTGAAAGGGGATACCAATGTATCCTTCTCTTCCAAGGCTTTTCACTAATGTTTTGTCAACCAGTCAGCCACGACATTGCTGACAACAGCCCTAAGCAGTCTTCAGGCTGAAGCTTATAAAGTACCAATGGGTATAGCACAAATCAATCACCATTAAGTTTTAACATGATAACAATAATCTGTGTTTATATAGCTGCTTATTAAATACACACTGTTCATTCTGTATGAGAATGAGAAAAAGACACTGAAACCCCCTAAGTTATAATGTAATGGAATACATCAGAATGTATAGCATGTCAAGGATAATTAAGGCTGTATATGAAAACTTAATGCTTATTTCTAGCATGTCCTATAAATGCTTGCAAACAGGTTAGGCAAAATCCAAGCCATTCTCCAGTCCACTGGCCCAGTGTATTGCCTCTTACCTATTACATTCAAAATACATTTCTGACACTACTTTGCAAGGTCATGTCTCCACATATCGAGAAAAGGCTCAGCAGAAACTTTTAATTTCATCCCATTTGCCATTCATAATTCACAGACTCTATTATGATACAGGAAATCCCCACTACTACATTGACCCTCTGCAATTTCTCTGTTTCTTTCCTGGCCCGATGAAAGGCACACACATTCAAACAGCAGAATATATCTCAAGGAGTCTCTTCAGAGGAAGGGCAGCCAGCCTGACAGACTGGGCCCCCTCAACAGGTGCTGACACAATACTCCTCAAGGAACCACACAGGTTTATTTGGCAGCCTAAGCCAGCAAAAAAAACCAATCCATCTTCAATAACAACAAATTGCAAATAAAAAGTAACCAATGAAACAAGCAAACACAGCCCCCAAACCAATTAGAGCTTCTTTCAACAAGAGTACCTGTTGAATACCGTATTTTGCTTCCAACAATAACTTTGGAAGAAGCATCTCTCTTCCAGCACACAGTATTTGCAGGGACTCTTCCTAAACCAGTCTTGATTAAAAAGTTTCTACATTAGTAAAACAACAACAGTAAGTTCCATACCTCTGTTTTTTTCTTTAGGTAGGGTAGTGTAAGACTTTCAGCTTTCATTCCTTAAAACAGTCTTATTTTCATTACAAGAATGGGACAAGGTTACATACAGATATACTGTAATATGGAAATAAAGGGAAGAAAAGAAAACCCTCAACCAAATTGCCAAAATGATTTTAATACACTTCTCTTAATCATTAAAAATTTCTTTTTTATTCTGAGTAGAGCTTTCAAAACCTTTGAAAGCTGATGCTGTAGCCAAGAACCTCTTATACAACTAAGTGCTGTGGTTTAACCTGGCAGGAAGCTAAACACCACACAGTCACTCACTCGCCTTACCCCCAGTGCCAGGGCAGAGAATCTGAAAAAAGGTAAAACTCACGGGCCGAGATAAAAACGGTTTAATAGGACAGAAAAAGAAGGGAAAATAATGATAAAAGAATATAGAAAACAAGTGATGCACAACTGCTCACCAGCCACTGACCAGTGTCCATCCAGTCTCTGGGCAGCAGGCTGCCAGCCCCCTGCCAACTCTCCCCCAGTTTAGCTGTTCAGCATAATGCCAAAAGGTATGGGATATCCCTCTGGTCAGTTGGGAGTCAGCTGCCCTGGCTGTGTCCCCTCCTTAATTTTTGTGAACTCCCAGCCTCTTCCCTGGCAGGGCAGTATGAGATGCTGACAAGTCCTTGATTTAGTGTAAGTGCTGCTCAGCAACAACTGAAACATCTGTGTGTTATCAACATTACTCTCATCCTAAATCCAAAACACAGCACTGTAACAGCTACTAGGAAGAAAACTAAGTCCATCCCAGCCAAAGCCAGAACAGTCTGTTTGCTAGCTCATATTCCTGAAGAATGTGGCAGAGTTCAAAGATGGCATCATTATAAAAAACAAGATGCCTTCAGAATTATTTGTTGCAAAGCCATGACAGACCTTCAGTGACAGAACAGGCACTGGGAACCTGACCCATCAGTCTGTCCTTCTGAGGAGTCAGAGCACAGAAGGGAATTTAAAGGACCTGCATGAACCTGCTGGTACCACTGAGATGGCCAAGCCTGTCTAGAATGAGACCAAGTCTCATTCATTGTGAAACACTGGGATCTAAACACACCTGGTAGAAAACACAACTGACTGTACAATCACTAAATCTGGTAAAATGTTATATAGTCCTAAAGACCATAAGTAGAAATACCTAAGGATATATTAGGCACTACAAAAACAGTCTGCTGAAGACAATCTGATGACTACTACAGAATTTCAAAATGCATTCCTTCTTTATGTGAAAGTCATCTCACCTTACCCAAGTTCAGCTTCACCTAGATTTTGTACAGCTATTTACCTCCATCAACAAGAAGAACTAGTTACTACCTACTAGTTTCAGTAGGCAGCATCACGGCACCTCAACTCTCTACCATTTCTCAATGACCTAATATAGTTCACTGAACTCCACCAACACATAGAGGAAAAGGATTAGTGCTTCAATCTTCAAAGAACCCTAATAAGAACTGCCAAGAACAATTCCACTCTTCCAGAACATCTCAAAAGAAATAAAATTATTTTAATTATTCCATTTCATATTATTTAATAGATGCATATATTAACTGTGAAGCTATATATAGCTAAAATAATCACAGTTAGTTACTGTATTTAATAAAGCTTTATGTAGGCCACACTACTCAAAGATTCCCCATGTGTTTTGCAATCGCAGAATACATGACATCAATTTCCCAAATTTGTTTAAGAGGGTCAGATCTTCTGTGCCTTGAGCAAGACTTTATTGATACACATACTGCTTTAGAATGGTAAGAAGCATGTATTCTTTGCAACAGGATAACAGACACAAAAATCTATTAAAACATGGTTATAAGCATGCCTGGTTATCCTTCATCAGCCATGAAGAACCTGCAGAGGTTTGGAAGAATGGCACAAAATCAGTAGTTCCTTTTTGGTCAAATTCTTTTCTCTATGCACACAATATGTTGGCTTACAGACCCTAAAACATCTACTATTTTTATTTTGCAATAATTTACAGACTGTACTGCCAATTCTTCTTTGCAACTGTTGACCACTTCTTGGGAACGACACGTGCGCATCATTCTGACAGCTGAGATTCCGTTTGTTTCATCTGAGCGCAACAGTTCATTTTTTTCTAATAACAGTATCACTATCTCATTATTTGAGAGAGAACTTAGTTCTTTCTGAGATGACATCCAGACAGTCCAGCCTGATAAGGCAGTTCATGATCCATGGAAAAGGTCTCTGAAGCAGAAATTAGTTGCTGCAGTGACAGGAGAGAAAAATGACATTTTAAACCCAAAGATACAATACAAAAATTCTAGAATAAGGAAAGTAATACTAAGCTTGTCTCTCAGAGACGCACAAGTCTTAGGCTAAGGAATGGTCCGCACCATGACAGAAGTCATGGAAGCTGCTGTTTGTGATTACAGTATTACTAGTGTTCCAAGAACACAGAGGGACCCTGCCCATAACAACTCTGCACTGGGGGTAAGACTTTGGTGGAGTTCTCTGAAAGCAGCCTTATCATCACTTTGCATTGTGCTTATCTAAGAGACTTGGGCGATAGCCAGAACTAGGATTTTACAGTTCCTTTATGTCCCTCTCAAATACTGAGACCTACATGGCACAGTACCAGAGTTCTCTTTTTTTAGAAAACAGTAGCATTTACTTACAAAGAGCTGTTTAGAAATGCCAACTATATAGTCTAAATGTGTGGCCTAACTACATTTGGAAGCACTCACCCCAAAAAGAAAAAAAAAGGAAGAGATGCATTGATGTTGGATTCATAGTGAATTATGCATAAACAACCTGAACTAAATATAGAAAAAATTAATTAGTGTCACCTTAATATAAGACAAAGAAAACAGTGCCAGATTTCAAAATTTTTTGAGTAGTACTATATATACAGTAAAGTACAGTATGAGTCATATAGAATCAACTCCACTGGTATAATGAAAAAACTATCATGTCATTTTGCAAAAGTTAAGTTTCTTAAAAGATGTTTTATACCTATTGCCAGTCCTAAAGAAAGTGTTTTTGGCAAGCTTCTTAAACCCAGTATTTAACTGCCGCACAGTCATTCAACCTTGAAAAATAAACCAGACTCATTTTTTTTTTCCTCTTACAGCAACTGTAAATCTTAGATAGCTAGTTACCTTTAGGGAACACCACATTTATTCAGTTAATAACCATTAAGAGTTCTGTAACTAGATTATTTTAAAGAGAGCATCAATGTTCCCAATTTATTTATGCAATGTTCAGCTTGCAGTGAAAAGCAATTGTCTGGAACAAGGGTAAGTGGAAAAGAACTGAAATCAAGCACTGAAAAATTGGACATTTAACTAGTCTCATTATATACGTCTACTAATCACTGTGAGTATATAGGACTGCTGCTCTGGTTGTGAACACATTTCAGAAGTGTCTCTGAAAGGATGCACTTTCTCCCTTTCTTCTTAGAAAGATGCATTCTTCTATCTCTTTGCCACTAACATTTCCTAGGCAGAAGCAGAGCCAGACCTCCTACAAACCTACTTTTGGTGGAGGAAGGCATATAACATGTAAAACTGGAAAAGAACATCAACATATCAGCCCACTTCTAATCTATGTTTCTTTGCGCTTTTCCTTGCACAAAAATTAAATAAAATATTCTCTGTTTGGAAGAAGGAAAAAACATACAGGGAAGAAGTTTCTGCCTCCCTATACCAAGCAAAGCAAAGCGAAAAATAAAATAAAATAAAATAAATCAACCTGATGTATGGTTTAAACGAGGAAACTTTCAGACAAGGGGATAAATCCTGCATACCTGCCTCAATACTTCTTGTGCCATTACCGGGACACTGTTATTGTTACCTGTGGCAACCAAAAATCACAGGTTGTCCCAACATACTGCTGCTCTGGGGTCCACGATTTCAAATTTTACTTTTGCATCCAATGAATGTTATAGCAATGTAAATTCACTGCAGTGATTCTTTTCACAAGGCAGCTGCTGACACGTTATCTGAAGGCTAAGCAAACCCACTTGGGCACGAGACATCAGCACTGTCCGAAGCTTCCTGGCACATGCCCTGTATCAGAAACGCTTATTTCTGATGATCAGCGCACACGTACATGCTACACACAAAAGAGGGATTCCGGCTTATTCCCGGGCCGAGGACCCCAGGCCATGAGCCACCGCTGCCGCTTGGGGCCGGCGGGCCGAGCAGCCAGCCACCGCGGGGAAACGAAACCACCGCGCGCCCTGAAACCACCGCTGCCATCGCGGAGGGGCAAAATGCTGCCCGGGGCTCACCGGGCATCGACAAATACGAGGCCTCCCTGAGAACACCGGTACCGCTGACGCCCCAAGCCGGGGTCGGCGCCGCCGCAGCCCCACCGGCGCGACGCCGGCTCCCACCGCCCCCTCCCGGCCAAGCGGCGCGGACCCCGCCGCGCCGGAACGCCGGCCGGGCTCCCCCGTCCCTCCCTGCCGGCGCGGAGAGGCGGGCGGCTCTTACCCTCTGCGCGGGAGCGGATCTCGGACACCGTTTTCTGCACCGCCGGCATCGCCGGGGCAGTGGCGCGGCCGCCTCCCTCCAACGGCGCGCCCTGCACCTGCCGCGCGCCGGAGCGCGCCCTGCGCCGCTGAGAGGCCCGGGGCGAGGGCGGAGGGTCCCGAAGGCGGCGGCGGCGGCTCCTCCGGCAACCCGAGGCGGCGGCTCTCCCCGGCTGCGCCTCTCCCCGCTGGCGGCGCCGCTGCTCACTGACAGCCGCAGCGCCCGCGCTCCGCACTCGCCGGCCCCCTCCGGAACCTACCAACTCCGCCCCCCCCTCCCCGCCTCCTTGTCCCGAGGCGGCCCGCCGCCATCTCCCCGTCCCCTCGCGGTCAGGCTTGTCGGGTCACTGCGCCTAACCGGGCACCGGCACTACGGCGGTCTGTGTCCCGCCTCTGGAGCGAGCGAAGGGCTTCCGATGCGCCCCCCACCCCGTGACGCGGGGGGAATGGAACGCGCCGGGCCCTGGGCCGCTGCCCGGCACTGGGGGCGGGCGGGGGAAGCCCCCGGGAAGGTCGCCCGGTGTCTCCGGCAGCCGCGGCGGGCGGGACCCGGGGCCGGGGCGGGGAGTGGCGGAGGCCAGGCGGGGTGAGCGGGGCCCTGGCGAACACGGCGGCCTGGCCAGGGGGGCCAGGGGACGGAGGGCGGCAGGCCCGGCGGGGAGCCGGCAGAGCCGCTCAGCCGTGATTATGTACAGAGCAGACTCCTTCCCTCCCTCGGTCTCCTACGCTGCTGAGCGATGTGTAAATGGAGCGAGGGGCGCGGTGGGGGCCGGGAGGCGTTCATCCAGAGAGGGAATTTGAAACGGTGTTCCATAGCCCTCATTCAGGCGAAGAGAGGGTTAGTGCCACGCTCTGTTTGACAGGCAGCCTTCAAGCTCTCGCCTGGCTTTTATTTTTAATCTCTCCTCAGTCAGGATGCCGCAGTTTGACAGCCGTGAGTCAGTGTGAATGCAAGCGCTCCTCCTGTGTGGGCTGTTGGAAAGGAGGTCCCAGCCGCAGGTGCCTCGGGCGGAAGCCGCAGCAGCACTTTTACTTCAAGGCTCTGAGCGTGACACGGGTGACTGCAACAGGCTGAGCAGTGCGCCTGCCGCATGTTGTCCCTATGTCTCGGTAAAAACAGCCACAGTAAAAACAGGATGCAGAAGAAAATAGGAAAGATGATGGGATTTGGAGCCAGGTCTACTTGGCATAATTATGTCTTGCATCTGTTTCAGTCAGGCATAAAGCATACTGACTGCCTAGAGGATGATGGAAGCTATGAAATGGAGTAAGGCTACTATTGTCCCATGAATCTTGAGAGGATTTGAGGCTGACATGTCCACTAAAGGCCACCATTGTGTCCTCCAGAAAGTACATAACACAGATTACAGATGTAGGATTGCTGCTGTTTTCACTATAGAGCATACACACCCACTATGAGAAAATAATATATATATATATATATATATATATAGTCTTTCTTAACAGCAACAGAGTGAATCTTTGTTTGATAAAATTGTATAAATTTAATCTCTGTAAATAGATTGAGAAAAACACGTAGATGTTGTTGGTACTTAGGGATATGGTTTAGTGATGGACCTGGCAGTCTTATGTTAATAGTTGAACTGAATGATCTTAGAGGTTTTTTTCAGCATTAATGGTTTTATGATTTTATGAAGCAGTGCTTCATTCGTGGAGGAAAGTGAACCAAAAATTTGTTTTTCTTAGATGCCGAGCTCAGATACCAAGGAAGAGGAATACTTTGCTTCAGAGAAGACTGCATTAGGGAATAAATACCATGGATTTCTCTCAAGTCATAGGCCAGAAAACCTGCTCAACACTGTCCTTCAAAAGAGAATGCTCTTCTGCATCATCCTATGCAGCAATCTGTGTGGGTTGTTTGTGTTTTTGTGGGTTTTGATTTTTTTTTTCAGAACCAGAAACAAAGATTGTAGAAAGATCTCTCTTCATGCATTTTTCTGGTAAAACAAAATGCATTGCTCATCCAGTTTTAAGAAATCCTTAGTGTGGGTCGGTCAGTTGTGGGCAGTCTTGGCTGGAGCAAATCACTTTCGGCAAGAAAGAGCTTCTAGTTTTCTGTGAGAGTCCATTGAAGCCTGACAGAAGCAGTCATTTAGGAGACTCAACATATATAAAGCTCCCAGAATAAACAGGGCCCTTTTGTAAAAGAGAATCTTTAGGGGTGTGGAACTGGTGGTTTGCAATTTCTAGCAGCTACACTATTGTTAAAGGGCTGCAATGAAACTGTGAAACTCACTATAAATCAATATACATACCAGTCAACATGCATTTTCCCTCAAATTACTGCAGTGCTGGTGACAAATAGGATTGTCACTTAAAAGCACATTTGGACGCTATTTTATGTCTAAACTGATTTTTTTTGTCTGTAATATCCCTGGCAAGTGGTGCTTATTACTGATACCTTTGGGCATCTTGAAGTATACCCTCTTTAGAATAGAAGATGCTATAACAATGCTGCCAAGTGTTATTTCAAATTATGAATAGTTATTTTACAAATAAGGTCACTGTCCACCACACAAAACAGCACAGCAACAAAATTACTAGCTTTATTTTTGGTATACTTTTGTGTACTCTGAGTTACTATGAGAGCTTAATAGTTTTGGGGTTTTTTTTAAGAAAAAGTCTTTTTTAAAGTTGTAGCATGAGTAATATTTGAAAGAATGAGTAAGGTTTATTAAATCTTGCCCTCAGTTAAGGAATTCTCTGGTTTTCCAGTTTTTATTCTACAAAGTCTCAATGGTAAGATAAACATGTTTAGCCATTTAGTTACACAACAGACAGTTCATCCAGATATCATCCAAATGAATGAAACTCAGCCACTGTATTTCCTAAGAGTCTCCATCCACTTGCAACATTACTCCAGGAGAAGCACAGTAGCATCTATTTCTTCTACCTTTCCCCCACAAGATCTGCCAGCAGAACCAACTGGCCCTTGTATTTATTTCTTTCCTTTGGAAGACAACTGTATGAGCTCCATCCTTTCACCTCTTCTATGTAAATGGAGCCTGTGTTACTCGAGAATTTTTCCACCTCCACACACCACCCTTCTTTTTTTGATACAAACAGGTCAGAAAAGGCTTCTGCAGCTTTTTAAGCTGCGACTATGCTTAGTTTATGCACTTGAGAATATGGTCTATATTTAAGGAATCCAATATTTAGTTTTGGATCATCACTTGTTTGGAATGTACATGACAAGACTGCAAAACAGAAGCAAGCTAGTCTGCTTTCCAGCACAGCTGTAAGTTAAACAACATGCCTATATTCTGCTTTAAAGATTAGATGACACTCTTAATTGAGTTTCCTCTTCAATTTCAATGTTTATTTTGAAATATGTGGAAGCTCTGGTGAAACAGATAGAAATGTATTAGCATTAATTTATTAGCACACACTACCTTTTGGAACAAAAGATGACAGAAACCTCATTTTTTTTTAAATATATGCAGAAAAATTGCATATTCATTGAGAAGAATAAGTTATTCCAGACATTTCAGAAAATGTCTTGCAATGACAGCTGAAATGTTGAGCTAATAAAACAAAATTGTGAAAGGATACACGTTTATTCATATGTCAAAAATATCACCTCTGCTACTCCATAGTCTGATGATTTGATTGAGCTATGGTGATCCAGTCTTATCTCACCATTTCGTCTCTAATGACCTTGAGGGATATAGAGTACTTAACTCCGATCTGTTCTTGCAAATGGTATAAACACTTACTTTATTAGAAAATATAGATGTTTTCGTTCTTTGTGGTGTACTAACTATGCACTGTAGTAGCCTCCCAGAGTAAAAAATACTCTATATAAAATGACTGCATATAAAGCAGGGTAAATGAGGTCTGCAGGCTTGAAGTTTTCACAAACTTGACATATATAAAATTTTAGTGTAGATTTTCCCAGTAATGCTATTAATGCATAGGAAGTGGTGCAACTTCCCTTTGTAATATATTGACAGAAAACAAGTGGCCAGGTTTCATACGGTAGTGGAAGGGAAAATTATTACTCTAACTTTTGTTTCTTTTCCAGAGCTTTGTGGAAAGGGTTTCTGGTATATGTCTTTTTCTGCTTCATAGGATGCTACAGCAACTGGTGGCTGTGCAGTTAATCTCAAACACTCATAATTTTGAACCATTACTTTTGTAATTTAATACACAAGATAACTCCCATAGCATGGGAAGTGTCTAATGAAATTTTATAAATAGTTACTTCTAAAATTCAAAAAGGTACAGGGAAGCAACCATTTTAGCTCAGATGAGTCTGTAATTTACTAGAAGACTATGTGTGGTATTGCTGAATACAACTAGTGCTGTGCTCAAAGGAGCAATAGCATATTTTTTCTTTCATTACTTTCTTTGACCCTCTGAAAGGGTAATACTTACAGGCTTTGTGTACTGATACTTAAATCCATTGTGCGTATGCCTAAGCATAAGCTTCTGCTAACTATTCTATAAGCAGATCAGACCAAGTGCTTTAAAATTCTTCCTGAAACCATTAAAATGGTAATAAGTTTTATTTACAAGATTACATATTAACTCATTGTCATTTTCTAAACTTTGGAATTTCTCATGTTAGGTTTTTAATCTTCTCAGATAAATATATCTCCTAAGCAAGTTTTTTTAAAAAAATTGACTTTTCTTTGCTGATATTTCAACTACTTCTAGTGAAACTCCTTACAGTTGCTTTGGTGGTTTAGCAGAAAACAGCATATCTTCTGTTTGCCCCAATGTTATTACTGGGAAATTTTTATTATAGAATGTGCTTTTCCCATACAAGCCAGTGTAAATTTACATTGAGCATATCCTTTATGATTATGAAATACAAAACTTCTTCTTCCCCGAGGCAAGACATGTTAGTAAAAGACCCCTGAAGTGGATATTTAGACATACAGAACATACCACAAAACACGTGAAACAATTCAATCTCTAGGCTGATTTATAGAAACCTGTGAAGGTATTTCTGTTAGTTTCTCACTCAGCTGCTGTAGCAGTGCCTGAGTGCATAAACAAATCAGAGGAAAGCAAAAAACCCCCAGATGAACAGAAACAAAGCAGATCCAGAGTGTAACAAATAAACACTACATCTATATATCTTGTTCTTTGTAGATCAAGCTCTACACCTGAGCCTAAAGATTCTTTTCTCAAATTTTCTTTATACTCTTTTAGATTCACATTCAGGGCACTGAAGGAAAAAATACTTAAGGATATATAATTCCATAGCATAAACCCAAACTTGTGGTTGCTTGCAGTGGAAATCTGCAAGAACATGTTCTCTGGTGTGCATCCTGTACCACCGTGTGACAGCATCAGTTGGCCCACATCAGACATGCAAGTTCCTGAAAAGCTATGATCTCACATGCTAAAAGGAAGTGTGCTCGTTGGAAGCAGCCAACCTACAGATGTCCACAGTGGTGCAATACATTTATGGTCAGTGCTTGGTCTGTTTCGTAGCTTGGCCTGGAAAAGACAGTACAGATACTATTAAATGTGCCATCAGGAACATTCCTTTTGGTTGTAAAGTGAGGATATCAGTACTTCTTTAAATCTACCTCATTATCCTTTTCTTTCATATCGTCTGTTTTACATATGGAGGGAAGGGAAGTTACTCTTTATCTTTTCCCGAAATAGGCTTTCCCATAACTCAATTTGCAAGAATGATGGATGGATATAGACAGAGAGAGAGGCTATGTAGGAAGAGATCTTTGGGGACCTCTGCTGTCTTCATTCATTGTGCCATATACTTCTTTAGAAGTTGTCACACATAACTTCCAAATTCTCAACTTTGGAAGCTTTTATTTATCTTTTGAACAAGTTTTTTTGGGGTTTTTTTTTGTATTTTTTTTTTTGCAAAGGTGTGTAGTGATAGGACAAGGGGAAATGGCCTTCGTCTGGAAGGTTGGTTTAGATTAGGTATGAGGAAGAAATTCTGCCATAAGGGTGGTAAGGCACTGGAATAGGTTGCCCAAGGAGGTTGTGGACTCCCCATCCCTGGGGGTGGTCAAGACCAGGCTGGATGAGGCTCTGAGCAATCTGGTTTAGTGGAAGGTTCCCTGCCCATGGCAGGGGGTTTGGAACTACAATATCCTTATGCTACTCTCTTTTGATATTAACATGAATAGTGCCAGCCCTATTACAGTGAGGTCCTGGCCTCAGTAATAATGCTAAGAAGAGTGCTTAGCCTTTCAGAGGCGGTCACAGAATCGCAGAATCACAGAATCACAGGATAAGCTGAGTTGGAAGGGACCCACAAGGATCATTGAGTCCAATTCCTGGCCCTCCCTCCCCAAGAGTCACACCATGTTCCTGAGAGCATTGTCCAAATGCTTCTTGAACTCTGTCAGGCTTGGTGCTGTGACCACTTTTCTGGGAAGCCCGTTCCAGTGCCCAGCCGAAAAACCTTTTTCTAGTATCCAACCTATATCTCCTCCAACACAACTCTAGGCCATTTCCTTGGGTCCTGTCACTGGGTGCCACAGGGAAGAGATCAGTGTCTGCCTTTCCTTTTCCCTTCTAAAGGAAGTTGTAGGCTGCAATGAGCTCTCCCCTCAGTCTCCTCTTCTCCAAGCTGAACAGAACAAGGGACCTCAGCTGCTCCTCATGTGGCTTTTGCTCAAGGCCCTTCACCATCTTTGTTGCCCTCCTTTGGATACTCTCTAATAGTTTAGTATCTTTCTTATATTGACCACAAGTGCACACAGGACTTGAGGTGAGGCTGCCCCAGTGCAGAACAGAGTGGGACAATCCCCTCCCTTGCCTGGCTGGCGATGCTGTGCCTGATGCCCCCCAGGACATGGTTGGCCCTCCTGGCTGCCAGGGCACTGCTGACTTGTGTTCAACTTGTCATCGACCAGGACCCCCAAGTCCCTTTCCATGGCACTGGTTTCCAGAATCTCATTCCCCAGTCTGTCTGTACATCCAGGGCTGCCCCATTCCAGGTGCAGAGTCTGGCACTTTCCTTGTTGAACTTCATATGGCTGGTGATTGCCCAGTCACTACTTCAGAGCTTCATATGGTGGGTGATTGCCCAATTTGTCAAGGTCTCTCTGCAGGTGTTCAAGACCATATAAGACTGGGCTGAAATGGTCATCATCTTGGGTTTCCATGGTCTTAAGTCATAAATATAGGTCCACAGTAGAGACAGTTTCTTACAGGACTGCCAGTACCTATCTGCTGAACCCACAGGACCTTGTCATGCTGTAACTGGTAAACTGGGTAAACAGGAAGAGCAGTCATACAAAAGCAGACAGTTAAAGGGGAACATGAAGGTCAAGGTCTGTATGTAACTCTCTTGATAGTCACGGGTGTAAAAAATAAGAGGAAATTCATCATGTCTGAAAAAAGAAAACCAACAAGGCAAAGATTTGAACTCTTGCCAGACTGCTTGACCTTCATAGTGGGTTCAAGGCTATTGTAGCATTCTGCAGGCATTCCTTGATGTTTGTAAAGCTCTGGCAAACACACGAGCACTCATTGCTCAGCAGACAGAAACTGAAACAGTCATGCTGATAGTTCGGGTATAGTGTTGTGGCAAGCAGATTTATCCACAAGGAAGATGGCACAGGAGCAAGTGCTGTTGGCACATGAAGAAAATGGATCAAGGAGAGTGTGGCCAGCCAGATGGCCTCTTTGTGGCTGATCATGTGCTTATGCAAATACTAGATTAAAACCACAGAAGAGAAACAAAATGCAGATGTTTGTACTAGATTGGTTTCTTCTGTGAGGGCAAATCATATAAGAAAATGCTAAAAGGGTAATGCCTGGTGGCACACACAGGTCTTAATTACACAGCATGACCATTTCATTCTGCTGTTCTGTGATTACTTTCGCTTTAAGAAATCAGTGCAAATTTAAGTTATGTAGTTTTACATTGATAACAATAGTAGAATTCACTGCTGTTTTCCTCCGTTTTATGCTGGCTTTAACTCTTTCGATTTTAAAGATGTTATGACACTGTGTATGGAATAACTGGATGGTGAGCAAGGCTGCTGAAGTTTAAATTGAAAACAGCTGGGATACTTTTCCAAAAAACATTGTTAAAATACTCATATCTAATTAGGTGCATGTTTCTGGGAGAGCAAGGAGGGGGAATAAGGAGAACCTCTATCAAAATAAATGGTTTCAGTTTTACAGGCAGTCAGTTACAGAAAGCACTGATAAGAGATTTAAGTATCTATCCAAGTATCTAGCTAGAGATAGCTAGGAGCTATGATAGCAGGAATATTGAAATATGAGTAAAGAGAAGGAAATCACAAAATTAATTATCAATCTGAAATCCACTCATAACAGAATCTGTTAAACAAAGCAATATAGTGCATGAGTCAGCTCCATGTTTTGAGGAGAGTGAGCAGGTGTCACTCCGTAGTGGTAGGGCAGTACAATGGGCACTGCCTGTAGTGCCCTCCTGCAGTGTAGCAGATTTGAGGTTGGAAACTGATCTCTGTGCCTTCTTGTCTCCTCCTGATTTCACTGCATCCAAATATGAGCAGCTAGCCTTTTGAGAGAGAGAAAATGGTGTGGCGAGGGACTCCTATGTTAAATCTTAACTGATTTTTTAGTTGAGAAACTGCAGAACCTTTGCAGAGGTGCAGCTGATCTGCCTATTTGTAAGAGGAATGCCTTATGACATTGCTCAAAAGAGGCTGAGAATAAAGTCAACTTGAAATTGGGCGAATCATGACTCCAAACATCTGAGCTTGCAGATTCTCAGTGCAGTCAGTATTTGACAGCCAAATCTCTGAAGGTTACACCATCTGCTGGGACTTGAAGGCTAGAGCAGGATTCCCCTCTGTACTAGCTTTTCCCAGTGTCTTTCCCAGATCGGGAGGGCACTTACTAGGTTAACAGTGAACAACTAGAAAAATTAAACTTCCTGTGTTTTTCAGTGTCACTTCTGGAGACAGTTGCATGCCAAGGAGGATGAGGTGTGATTGCAGCACTGAGGACTGGAGTCAGGAAATAGTTGTGGATAGGGACGGTAGTAGTACTGGAACATTGTACAAAGCAAAGGAAGAGAGAGGAGTTAAAATAATGGATAAAGTGTTTTAAGCTGCCCAAGTACACCTCTTTTAGGACATCAAGAAGCTCATGCTTCCTACACACTCATGGGCAAACATCTGGTATTTGGCATTGGGGTGGGTGCTTGTCCTAGTCCTCAGTTAAGAGCCTCAGCTCTTGGGCTGTGGGTAATAACCAAATGTCCAACAACTGTTATGACAGGTAAGATTTGAAACTCAGGAGTGTCAGAATACTCACAATGTTTATGGCACATGTCATCAAGCATTCCAGGAGAATGTTAGTCCACCTGTAAAAGAATACCTTTGACATCAAAGATGTCAGATGGTTTAGATTGAAATCTAATAATTTTAATGAAAACTGAAAATAACCTGCATGATGGATTTTTTAATCTTTGGCTCTAGAATGCCTTTAAAAATCTAGGAAGTTTCACTGTACGGGTTACAGAGTCAGTTTGTCCTGGGTTGAAAGTCACAGCATCCTGGCTGCCTGTTGAACCTTACAGGCTTTAATGCACACATAAAGCACTGCTCAGTCTAGGCTTTGGTAACAAACCACTTCCCAAGGAAGTTTTGTTTTCATATGCTTTTGTGAAAACTTTCCTTTGATGTATTCCATGTCTTTCAGTAACAAGAAAAGCTCAGAATTAAATCCTGGACATGCTAAACATGACAGTCCCTTTTGCTATTGACCTTAGGAGTGCAAGGATACTGCCCAGATCTTTTTTTCAGTAGTTTTAAACCCATCATGTTATTGTCTAGTTGGTAGAACAAACTAAAAACCTGCTTCTGCCTAAAACACACAGTGCCAAATAATACTGTGGTATAAATCAGTATTATTCCTCAATGATGTGAACTAGTGCACTATCCTTTTTCTCTCTCTTTTCTCTAGAGTAAGTTAATGTGGCACAATTTAAAAAAGATGGAGAGCAGAAGAGCAGTCTCATGTAATCTTTCAAAGAATGGCACTCTTAAATGAAGAATATTATTATGCCTAGTCTATGTTAGATGCACATGACATGGTATTTTACTTTCTAATAAAGTCCGTCTTCAGCATTCATTTAGCTCTGCAATATCACAATGAAGAGCACTGTAAAACTACCTAGATAGGAAGGCAGCTGCAATACATTTTAAAAAAATGAAGATTCTGTCGTATGTTGTTTCAGGAACTTTTGAACATCCAATGTAAGGAACTAAAACATCCAACTTTCAGTTTAACAGTACCTAATTGTTCACACACACTGTATCTAGCCTACACCTCGTTGCCCAGAGGTGATATTTGCCATTATGGAACAAGATTGTTTTGATCTGTGTTGAGGTATTTGTAAGCATTTATGATGTCTGTTCCCTTTTATGTAGGTGATAAATACAGACAAATCTGGGGAATGAGGTCGTTGCTCATATACTCAAAGCCTCGCAACACTGGGCCCTTATGAAATATTCTAACCATGTGTATTTATGAAATAGTTTTGTTTAAGAGCGTACTCAGCTAATGTTTGCGTGACCTTTAAACAAAATAATGTCTTTGTGCTGGGTTCATTGCAAAATGAAAACATGGAGCATGATAGGAGTCTCTGAAAAGCTTTGAGGGAGGTTCTAACACAGAGCAAGTGAATGTGTAACATGACAGGTGCCCATTCCTTTGTATTAAGCAGTGAGAATTCATGTTTTGAGATGTTTGGCATGTCAAAAAATATCTCTTTTTGGGTAATCAGCAGTGTAAAAAATTATTTAGCTCATTCTTCTATCCCTTTTTATTTGTGTATCTTCACACTATAACAATTTTGCACCATTCTATTTCTGATTTTCAGAAATATAACTTTTTACTATTAAATCTGTATATGCATGTCCTCTATTACTTTATTTATATCTTCATAAAGCAGATTAACTCCAGATATACTCAAATAAAGGCAGTGGAATGAAATCAAATGAAATGAGCATTGACTAGCAAGTGTTATGTAAGAAGCCAGGTATATACCTTCCATTAGTCCAAAGTAATGCCTGTTATCTGACTGGATGGCTTGACAGAAACAAGTGGTCACAGCTGTTGTTTACTGAGGGCTTAGGACAAGTGGCTGTACTTTATGTACCTTTCCCCAGGTGTAGCAGGTTATCTGCTCTAAATATGAATTTAGCTGAGTGTGACAATTTTAACATAAGAGACCTTAGAGGTAAATATGGGATTAATATTCCTCTGCAGATGGTATCACTCAAGGGTGGAAGCTTAGCAGAGTTCTTGGCATTGAAGCTTAAAATGTCAAGCATTATCTGGGTCTATGCTTATGATAACGCTTCCCCAGAACTCAGAATTTTATCATGGTGTAGGGAATAAGTAAGATGCTTTCTAATCCTCTGCAGGCATTCAGCTGAATTCCTGGCCACATTTCTGGTATCAAAGGAGATCTATTTTCTTCTGTAGTACAATTGTGTACTTTTTCAGCAGGGCCTCTAAAAGCTGTCATAGACATTAATGGTCCTTAGTGAGTCTGCAGAGGCTTTTTACCATGAGCAAGGAAATAGGACTTTTTAAAATCATCAGCAAAGAAGTATTTATTTTTCTTTTTGTTTTGTGGAATTTTTTTGTACTATTAGCAAGGAAGCATTTTGTTTGGTTATTTTTTGTTGTTGTTGTTGGGTTTGTGGGGTTTTTTTCCTTGTTTGTTTCATTGGCTAGTTCAGGGTTTTGGGTTTTTGGGTTTCAGTTTTTTTTTTACCGTGAGCTAGGAAATGTTTTGGGTTTTTTTACCATGATGTAGGAAGTGAATCTTTTTTTGACAGGTCACTGCTACAAACTTCTGCAAGTACATGTTCCTCCTCTTCTGCAGTGTTTTTCCATATAAGATCTGAAAAGGTCACAAAACTTAAAGTGCGTGTTGTGTGCATTATGCCTGCAGGATATGCTCTACATCAAAATTTCTTTGATACTCTCCCACCATCTACATTGAAGGGTTTCCGTGTTGTAGAAATCACTAAGAGGGTAGCCACAGTACCTCAGTGCAACATCTGAGTGCAGAGTCAGGGCATAATGGCATTGCGAGGTCTGCAACAGCTGCTGCAGAGATATATCCGTGACTCATCTGAAATCCTACTATGAATAAAGCACTAATCCAGCATCATAACTTCTTCTGCTAGCCAAAGAAAAATGCTAAATATAAATAAATCTGTTTTAGAATGCAAACGTAGTGGAAGGTTGGTAAGATTTCAAAGAAGTTGAAAAGCTCTATTATCCCAGAAAAGGAAAATTGAAGGAGAAATGAAAAGAAAGTTTTCTCAAAGTCTTCTATTTCCATTTCTCTTCTAGTTCTTTAGAGATACTAGCATCTATTTAGACACCAGGAGGCTAATCTAATGTTTATCTGAGAGAAAAGCATCATAAAATGTAGACTACCAAGTGAAATCACTATTACATCAGATGTTTGGAAATTAAAACAGATGATTATTCAGGTTTTGAAACACAGAACAGTATTTGCCGTGGGTGGAGTTTAAGTAGTTCATCTAGTTGCAAAACCTCCACCAGCACCAGCACTACCTGTTGTACATTTTACCTCTCTTACCAAGCTGAATTTGATGCGTGTGAGGATATAAAGATAAGCTTCCTCTAAGACAAAAAAGTATTGCTATATGCATTCTTTTAATTCTCAAACATTATCCTGCTGAAAAGGGGGCTGTTCGTACTCAGAGAAATACCTACTGTAAACTTAGGTCCAGAGAGATCTAAGATAATTTTGACTCACCTTTCTCTGCAATGCTATGGAATAACTGAATTCAGTGTTACTGAATGGAAAGATCAGCATTAATAGAACTGAATGCAGTTCGTGCAATGTCTCAATTTTAATAGGCTTATTTGTAGCTTTAAAACCTGCTGAGATGGTGATCTATTTATATCTCAGCAATACTGCACACAGCTGCAGTGTGCTTAGGACCCAGAGACCTGAGTGGTCTTGAACCCAAATGGAACCCTATGCAGAGCTGATTTAAGGGGAAAGTATAGTTTGCCAAAGCAAAATACAAGAAAAACATGGTTTTCCTAAACCAGTTGCTTTTCTGGGACACGGAAGGGAGAAAAGTGAAGGTGCTTCATCCTCCATTGTGGAAGAGCAGCATGTGTCCAATTGACAGGATCCCTATTTTATTAATTGTTTCCTTCAGTGAGCTAGAAGGCAAACATTAATGTAGCTCCAGATAGTGCCTCTCATTTCCTGCAGTGATTTCCACAATTGTCTCTTTACCAGTAAAATGTAGATGCTAATAGCTTTTGGAAACAATTATAAAATTCTCAGTTTAGAACAAAATGAATAGTATTCTCCTGTAAAGGAGCAAATATAGAAAACTAAGTAAAACAAGTTTTAAAATTAACAATCCATAAAATTATGTGTTATTTTACAGTCAAGCTAAGCATTTCCTGTATATTTATGGAGAATTATTTTAATTGTGGAGATAAGTTGACTCTAATGGTTGGCAATGTCACATGATTACTGAACATGCAGGGATAAAACACAAACTGCAACGGGTGTATAAATCAAAGCAGTGACTCAGCATTCAGCACGTGACCTTTGCCTTAGTTTCCCAAAGGAAACGTGGCGATGAAAAGAAATTTATTCCTTTCTCTATTAAAAATTAAAAAGAGGAACAGATACCTGTTCAGGTTCCTGCAGATGTTCTACCCTGCTCTCAATTCTTGTTGTGTGAGCGGCCAGCAGTTTCACTCCCAGAACTTTTGCTCTTACTGCCTTCCTCTTCCCAATGGGAGCTGCCTGTTGCCACCTGGAAAGAAAACTGTAGCCTCTACTAACAATGGCCACAGAGGGTGTCAAATATATTTGGATGGTATGATCACAGGCCACTCATGGAAGGCAAAGATAGATGCAGGACCCATCTAAAGGGAAAACAGAAGAGCTGTGCAAATGCACTGCATGGTATAAGTGTGTTGGTCAGTGCAAAGCTCATCTGCTCCAAAAAATGTGTGCTTCCACAAGGTTGAGAGAGGCTGCAAGAGCTGGATGCCCATAGTAGTGCCTGAAGCGTGGAGATAAAGCCAAAGAGACACATACACTAATTGGATTCTTGTTGATTGCACAAGAACATTATCTTTCCTTGACTTTGAGATTAAATAATTCTGGGGATGGGGATGCTATCATGGAAAAAACGCCTGCTATAAACCACATTTGACAGGTAATAAAATTGATATTATCAGTTGAAGTCCTTGCCTTTGCAGGGACTTCACAGTTGAGAGTAAAAGAAGTGGTCCTGAGCTTAAACACAATCTCTAACCCTATCAACAGCTTTAGTATGCTCTTTTTTCTGTAAAACAAGAGTCTGATTTCAGGCCTATGCATGAAAATCCTCTGCTTCCATGGAAGACAAATGTAATGCTGCACTATTTTTGAAAATAATACAAGCTGCAAGAACAAAAGAAAAAAAAATAGCTGGCAACAGTGTATGTTCCATACATAGTGGTGGCACAGAAGGAAAAAAGCTCTAGTGAGTTGTCATTTATGAAACAGAAGTAAAACATGCATTCATGGTGTAAAAGGGAGTACTGGGAATCCCATGTGATGCTAGTAATCACTTTCACAAAGATTAGCATAGGAAACTCATTCATTCCCCATTCTGCAGCACTTATGAATATTCAGTTAATCCTGTTTGGGAAGACAAATTTTGGATGCTATAGGAGCATATGCTATGATATTTTTTAATTTATTTTGATATTTGTCAGTCTTCAAATTTGCTTTTCCAGAAGGCCAAATATTATTGCTTTAGTTCCTGTATTTTGCTTCTTACCACTGTGTGTTACTACTTGACAAGACTTCTGAAATGAATCAATTAAAAAAAGGTTTGATGCTTTAAAAAGCTGCTGCAGACATTCTGTCTCAGATATTAAGAGTATTTGTCAGCCACCAAGTAAACACAGCTTATCTGGACCTTTTTGCAGGCCTTGGAAAACTTTCATTAGGTTTTAAACATTTTTAATCTAGGTCTTATGTCAAGAGTGATGTAAAGTTCAAACTGAGATATGTTTATGAACTGATAAAAATCAATACAATTTGATGAACAATCTGGCAAAATACTGAATAAATACTCATTATTTGTTTGAGTGAAAGAAAGTTTGACTGATTTTAAAGTGCTTGCTAGATTACCATGCAGTGACTTATGGCACAGACTACTGCTACCTTGTGCTTTGTCTCAGGGCTGCAGTCCTGAGACTTAATGCATTGGACATTCTTTTAAAACAATCCAAGTATTTTATAGAATACCTATTTCAGTTCTTACTTCACCATGGAACACTTAGTATATTGGTTCAAAGGCACTGTTTTTATTGTTAGAGTGAAGATGTCACTGCTCTGTTGAGTGCCTTGATTACAGTGGGGACAAAAGGGATGCAGTGAAGAACCTTTATTACACAACTGACATGAGAGATGCCCTTCACCTGATGTGATTGTTTTCTTTTGCAGTCCTGTATTCTGCAGCAGACAGTTGAGTGGCTGAAGAGCAACGCTGCCATGCTGGGAGCTCCTCTGCTCCACTGCAGTGCCGCGATTGCGTTGCCTCTGCAGCCACAGCCAGCCAAGCAAACACAGTTGCCAGCTGCGTGCTAGGGTCAAGAGTTAGCCTGCTGACAAAAAGCCCAGTAGTTTTCCTAAGTGCTTGCCTTCCAAGAAGAAAGCTGGCCTTTTCTCCCCCTAGAAACATCTCTCATTCTCAGTGCTCATTCTCAGTGTGTGCTTAATCTGTCATCGTCCTCTTGTCGAAAAAATGTGAGGGTTGTTTGACCTGACACAAATCCTGTCTCTGGAGCAGCAAGGCGAGTTGGCTGAAAGAATCCCTGTCAAAAATAGTTTTTTGATAGCATCATAATGTGAATGCACCTGATTATTCTGAAAATATATGGGAGAGCATGCATATCAGGAAAGTGCTCGTTAATTCTGCCACAGATTTAACTATATAGGAGTATTCAGTACCAAACTGACAATCCACCTGAAAATAAAATAACTGAAAAAATAGTATATGTGCATGAATCAATTTAGCAATCAAAGATGACTATTGTATTGATAGCAGACCAACACAGTTTCTCCACAGTCCTTTGCTTGGTGCACCTGCAGGGCAGCTTAGTTTCCACCCAGGGCACCACTGCACATACACCCCAGCAGTCCCTCCCCCACCAGGCCTCCCCAGCCCCACTTCCAAACTCACATCGTTTCTCTTGAGAGCTTCTTCTGATGCCTTGAAGTGCATCACTTCTGTCTCAGTAGGAGAGAAAGGGCAAAGCCTGAATCCTCAAAGCAGGGTATAAAATGGCTTTCGTGTGTATGCATATGTGCATATATATGGAGGACACATGGGAGATACAGGCCCATATTTTTTCATGATAACAAAGAAGGAAATAATTTCAGATGGCTTTGTGTGCCTAGGTCCCAGATATGTTAATTATTAGGTGTAAAGGACAAGAAATGGAGCTTCAAGTAAAGCACTGTTATCAGAGATATATTTTGTAGGAATTGCTGTAGCTACGTCTGTGATGCTATTTTATATGTTATTCTCTGGAAATTTGCATTTCTGTGGAGAAGAGGAAGAGAATGACAGATGCTTTAATACAGTGATAGTTTTCCCTTTTGTGTTCATGAGTAGGCCTTGAATTCTACTCCTGGGGTTTACATAATTAGAATACTATTTGACCTGAATCTTCCTTGCATCCTTTGATTTTATGAAACCATTAAGTTTATTTGGCAATGGAATTATTTTCATCCCAATTACTTTTCTTGTCTGTGTTGTTTTCACAAAATGAGACAGAGACTAGAAAGGAAAAAAAGTAACTGTAGAAGTCCTAATACTTTCCTAATGTTTTATTTAGTTTAGCCTAGCAACTCTCCGCTGTGAGGCACGCTGGTGAACAGTGTAGGACCTGGCTGGAAAAAATCCGAGTTACAAGTTATGTGACACATTAATAAAACTGCTTTAAGAATGTAAGAATGCAAGACTGCACAGGATCCATGTAGGTCAAACTTTACTTTTTATAGAAAGATTTTTTCCTACTTGATTAATTTTTCCCCACCAGAACAACAACATCTTGAGGAGTGTGTGATTTTTACAGAAATGCATTGCTTCAGTTGTCTTTCTTTGTCATTTCCTCCCATCCCTGAGCAATATTGGATTCTTCCCTTGTGTTAAACATTTTTAACATGATGTTGATCCTGCATTTTCTAACCTTGCCGAATTTTTATTTATCTGTGTTTTCTGTTTTTATCTGCTGTTGTGTGGTGGTTAAGTTTAATTAGCACCTTGTGGAAAACTTCTCAAGTTATTTCTGCTAGTGGGGATAATGATTCAGCCAGATAAGATGTCTTTTTAAAATTAGAAGATAGTAAAGACATTTACTTTTCACTTAATGGTAAAAGACACATTGGTTTCTTCTGTTGTCATGCCAGGCAATGTGTTCCAACATAATGAGAACTCCTATCTTCTTTTCTTAAGAAAACTTTTTTTTTTTTACCCCTTCTTCTAGAACACAGGGGAAAAACTGGTCAAATGAGCCAGTTGTTTTGCTTGGGCTATTGATTCTTCTTCCTTTGGAGGACACATTTGAAATCTATAGAGTGTTGGTTAATTTTTTTTCTCATTTCCTGCATTTTATGTGGGAACTTCTCTTTGCTCTGAAAAAGTATTTTATTGTTCATGAGTTTCTGCTTTCTTGAAACATGGTTACACACTATACCAAAAGGGAGAGAAAAAAAAAAAAGAGACAATGGTAAGTGAAAAATATAAACCTCAGTCTAGAAATTCAGGATCAACCTGAATTCAAGTAGTGATTTTGCCTTATCTCCTGGCTTAGCCGGCTTTGCTGTTTTATGACTCAAGAAGCTAAGATAGTAGGACTACATGTGTTTGTCTCTCAAACATAATGGTAATAGCCACAGCAATGAAATTCAGTTGTAATTTAAACTTTTTCTTTTAAACCAGCTACTAAATGACCTTAGAAAAGCGATATCCAGGGAGCACTTGGAATCTGGCTGTGTCAAATTAACTGACCAAATTAACTGCACTCAGCAGTTCCAGTTTGAAACATTTGCTTCCTCTTCCCACCTCCTTCACCCCTCCTGCCCCTGATTTACCCACTCTTGAACTTATATCAGCAACTCAAACCATAGAGCACCCAACATAAACAATTATGAATAGAGATTGTAAAAATTATATCTGAAATTTTCTCCTCCCCTTTCTTTTTAAAAACTAAATCTTTTGCACTCCTGTTCTTTGGAGTATCTAGTAGATGATTATTTCACTTTCTTGAATTTCAAAAGGGAATAGGATATAATCTGAATTCTACTGTACATTGTTCTATCAAGACATATTCCAATTTGTAGTTTAATTTGGTTAATAGCAGTGTGAAACAAGAAAAGAAAAAATATTTTAGATAAGTTTAAAAAATATGATTGAACTGGTTTTGTAATGGCTTATATGTCAAGAGAGCAGAGCAATATTAGTCTTACTCTTCTATTTTTGGCTGCCTAGTTTCTAAAAATACATAAAACTCTCTTGACAATATGACAAAGAATTGCAGTTACATTTAAATACCACCCTTGAAAATATGTGGGTTGATTTTGTGGTGGCTTTTTTTTTTAACTTTCTTGCATTAGGAAAGGTCTTGCTACAAAGCACTGCTTTCACAGATACATGGTAAGGATGTACAATACCGAAGGTGTTCTGGTGGGATTGCTGATGCCCAGCAGAACAGAAAGAAAGCAGAAGCAGACACTGTACATTGCACAGGCTCCCCTGAGATTAGAAGAGAAACATTTCACTGAATGTCACAGTAGCAGATTCCTAGCGCTTGGTTATAGAAGTGTTGAGCCTTCTTCATTCATTTGGGCTTATTTTGTTTTCAGGGAGAGTGGTGGAATTTGGCTTTGGTGTCCAAACTTCCTCCAGGGTCTGTGTATCACACGCAATGCTGGACGTCTCTGCTGTGGAGATAATCTGAATGATTCAGTTCTCTTGGGTTAAACCAGCAAAGGTGGAACTATCCACAGAGAAAATTATATTTAAGCTTTTGTATCCATATTGCAGATGAAGGGACTACTACAGATGTGCAATCTCTAGTGACCAGCCCATCACTCGCTCACTGCAGTCTGTTTCTCTGATAGGTCATACATAGGGAATGGTGGAAAAACTAGTACAAGCTGTTTTGTCTGTACTTCTGCTTCCTTAAAGTCTTTTCTCTTCAGTATCCCACCTGAAGCAACATGGTTACAGATTTTTTTTTAACCTTCAGAACAATTTAATACTTCTGGTTCATTTAAGTAGTTCTTTACATCTGGATGATGGCAATCTGCTTCAATTGGTTCTTGAGGGGATAATAAATCTGTTACAACAATAACTAGAAAGACTGGAAGAATTTTTGGTTTTGTGCCCCTCTATTTTTTTTTTTTTGGAAGAGCCTTTTCTCTTGCTGTTTGCCTCCTGGTTTTGCTCCAGGCTCTAATAAGAACAGGGACATGATGTTCTAGGAGCGGGATCTCAGTTACTAAGAAATTTAGGATTATACATCTTGGGTTCATAGTGATACCACTCTATCTTCTGAGCCAGTAATAAGGTTTATGACATTCAATTCAACAGTTATATTTCAAAACAGTAGAATCATCTGTGTAATTTTTTTAATCTAGCCAATAAGAAAAGTTGCTATAAATTCTATCTTCTATATTGCTTTGACTTTCTAGATTAGCTGTTTCATTCTAACCACCCAGTCATTGGCATCACAGTCACACGTCCTCCATCTCCTCTTCCCTGAAGAGACTTATATCTAAATATTAAATTAGTGTTAAGTGAAGAATAATTTGAAATGTCTAGGAAATTAAATTTTAAAC
The DNA here is from genome assembly GCA_014706295.1 of Lycocorax pyrrhopterus obiensis. Taxonomy (NCBI): domain Eukaryota; kingdom Metazoa; phylum Chordata; class Aves; order Passeriformes; family Paradisaeidae; genus Lycocorax; species Lycocorax pyrrhopterus. The sequence goes on from JACSVZ010000006.1 coordinate 24,537,747, forward strand.
ACTGATCTAAGCTATTCCCTCTATGTCAGACCTTATCCACATTACTTGAAGCAATTCTGTGCCATCTCACATCATGCAGCACCACAGATTACTGGTTTGAATGTGTGATCATTAAAGACAGGATGATGGGAGAGACAATAATGCCCCTTAGTGCTCTTTTCATCTGTCAATTCCCCAGCCAACATGACACAGGGACTGTACTCCACACTGCAGAAAGACAGACCAAAATGAACCTGTGGTCAGTTTTCTGTTATTGTCTGTGGTATTCCAGCTACCTCTTTTCTCCCCATTTACAGTCAGCGTGCAACCTCAGGCCTAATATTGTTTGGGTTTATGTACTTATTTTACTCACAGACACTGTGAATTCCAAACCTGTAGACCTGATTTCTGGAGAAAATATCAAACAAAGCTTCCCATAACAGGGGGAAGGGGGAGTAGAATCTAGCAAGCCTTGTATTACTGCAAGGGTTGTGTTATATGTTATTGTATTATAGCAACGTCATCACCATACTAACCTTAATTTCATTATTCAGATATAATTTTTTTCCTTCTTGGAGAATTGCTGCACCATTTCATGTAAATATGTGTGTACTTTTTCAGAGTGGCTGCTGTGAAAACCTCACTTTGTTTTACCTTTGTGTATCAACAAAGTAACAGTAAAGATTTAGGGTACTCTTATTTTCTCCTGTTATTTCTCAGGGAGAAGAATTTATGATTTCACTGTTATGGCTTTGAGTGTAGGGAGAGGGTTTGATCCAGACAAGGGGCAGGGTAAAGTACCACCAATTACCTAACCCAGATGTAAAGTGTGGCCTTTCATGCAACTTGGCAGGAACACCTGAGCAGAAGAGGTGCATGCTTTCCTTCAATTAGACTGCTTGTCTATTTTAGGTGTTTAGGATAGCAATTATTTGTTTTTGTTTTGCAGCACATAGCTACAGCTAGTTTTTACCAGAGGAAAACTGAGTACCCTGCATGCCAAGTGCAAAGAAATTGTACCAGTCAATGAGTGTCACTGCAAAGGAACGTCTCACTTTGATAAAGTAACGTGCAATAATATCAACTGCTCTAGTTTGATAAGATTTTTATTCCCAGGTTAATTGTCTGATTTTAGACTAAGGGTTATTCCAGACTGTCAAACAATGATTTTAGACCTTTAAATATAGCTATATCATGAATATACTGTTTAGCTTATAGGTTAAATTTCCACTTTTGCCTCAGTTTATTTCCATACCTCTAATCACACTGAGGCAACTTGTGTTTTCAGGGGCCTATGAGAAGACCAGGGAATGGGAAATTTTGTATCGTAAGAGTGTAAATGCCTTTAGATGTCTAAATAGATTAATCAATGACAGAAGGCTGATCACTTTAAATCATCATGCTTTTTCTTTCTCCTATATTTACTAGGTCAACAGAGAGAGTCAGAGAATACTATGACATGTAAACAGTTCCAAGACTTTCTGAAGGGTCAGGTCTACAGGTCTATATTTGCTGTATGCTCTGGAAACCTGACCTCAGTCAAATGTTCTGTTAGTCTGCAGCAGATCAAACAACTGCATTGCTGTAAACTGAGTTTGCTTCTTGACAAATCAGCTTCTGCAATTTCTAGCCATGCTTGCTTAAAGTAGAGGCTGTCCAAGGCAGGCTTCTTTTGCTCTGCTGGTGTGCAGAAACATGAATATGAGGTAGCTTAGAGAAAGATTCAACTCTTCAGTTTCAGTTACGACTGTCTTTTAAGAAGTTAGTCATAAATTTTGGTGGGTTTTCCCCCAAAATACTGTGAGGAGCAGAATTTCTCCTCAGACTGTATCCTAAAGAATTTGGCTTCAGCATTGGGCACAAACCTCCTGGCACAGCTCAGAGCAAAAGGCACACTGGGAATTGTGCAAATCCTTGAGCGCTGAGGGTTGTGAACTCCCTCATGGACAAAATAAGAGTACTGTGATGTAGCTGATAAAAGCTTTATACCAAGCAGTGTCAAGGATGAGAATATTACATTGTAATGCTACTTAAGTGTTTGCAAAAATGGCAAACAGAGCCATTATGTGGTGTGCACTGCCTTGGAGATGGGGAAAATGTTGAAAGAGCTTTTATTTCCTCTGTAAAATTTTCTTTAATATATATACTAAAAAAGGAGGGGGAAAAGAAAAAAAATGTTGTGATTCATTATGATACTCATTTTCAGTAGCTGCACAGAAAAAAATCTGCTCACTGACTTTCAAAGTGAATTTATGGTGTCAGCCCATATTAATATGGATAAAATTAATTCAGTGCTGACAAAGATTATTCACATAGAAAGAAGTTTTGCAATTTCAGAGTGGACTGCATTCAAAGAAACTGCCCAATCTCTTCTATTTCCAGCCTCAAGTGAATGGTTTTTCTCTTATTTGCAATTGAGTACATTCCCTTGATAACCACAAGATAGAATTAGGTGCAATAACATTAGAAAAAAATGCGTGTGTTTACTTCAAAATTTTTTTGGGGGTGTGGGGGTTATTAAAATTACTCAGTGTAGTTACACTGACACGCACTTACTAATTTCCTTCTCTCTTTTCCTCTGCTGTATCCCCTTATGCTTAGTTAAAAGAAAAGAGAATATCTCATTAGCTAGTTCACTGCAGCTTGAAAATCTCTGTGGAAAGAAACTTCATGAAGAAAATAATGTTTTGACTTTGCCTGTTTATCCGTGTACTGATTGAGCTTAGGAAAAATGAATGTTTTTGAAAGATTAACATAGGTAGTTTCATTATCGATTTAAGTCATTAATTAAATTCTGCTCACTTAAATTTCAGTGGGTTCATTTGGGCTGCTAACCATATTTATCACTTACATGGCTAATTCAAGTGAGAGCTTTATGTGCTGCGTTACATGATAAACCACTTCTCTGCTTCTGCTAAGCATGCAGTAACACTTCAGAGCAGCACCTTCTGCTGTATGTTACTTCAGAGAGGACTGTCTTTTCCTGTGGGTTTTCAGTGTCTGGGAGGCACTCGTGCCCATCATGGAAAGAAAGAAAGACAGAAAGATTAAACCATTTTCTACAAAAATACCTTTCCCAATTCACTTCCCCATTTCTTTTCTGAGATGTTTTTAGGTCAGATATTGTTTTTAGGTCAGAAATGTCTCTCTCACCCCTGGCTCAAGCAAATGAGCTGTTTGCAGGGAATCTGCTGGAAATTGCATTAGAGGAAGAAATGTTCCTATAAAACTACAAAACAACTGCAGTCCCAGAATAGCAATGAGTTTTGTGAAGCCCTTTCTTAGTTACCAGAATTGCTTGCCTTCCTACACTAGTCTGCTGCAAGACCTGTGTATGCCATGTGCTGTCTTGCACCCAAGAGGTGCTCTCTGTGTAGTTAAAAAGAGCCCTTCCTGGACAGGGATGGCTAAACTTCACCACCAGAAGTTTTTAATACAGCTGTATTCCATTCCTTAACTATCCATCCTAAGGAAAGAGCTGCAGAATCCTGACATCAGTTTATCATGGCTCTGTGGTTTCTGATGGGAAAACAAATATATCACGTAAAGGGAATAAAGTGCTTTTCTCTGGTTATCATTCCACTCCAGGCTTTTGTGTCGCAGATTGGCAGACTCTCACAATTATTTCCTCCTGCAGCTTCTGGAAATGATCTCTGCACTAAAGAGAAATATGCCCACAGCAGAAATGGGTTTTATTTGTGGTATTCTTTTATATTTTTCCATTTTACCATTAACTGATTTTTAGCTCTCAATCTTTTTAATGTGTAGGAACATAATTTCTGTCAAGACTTGTGCTGTGCTCCAGGTAATTGTTGATATGCCTGAAATCTGTGTCCTATTAATGTGTTCATATTGTTGTTTTTGATGAGCACACTAGACCTGAGTCACCTTGCAGGCTGCACTGAGCAGATGACATTGCACTTCAATAGAGCAGGTCTGGCTGCCTGTGAGGAGCTGCAGGAAGGCATGGAGCGGGTCCCAAAGATGCCCTGATGCAAAGGTGCATACACAGCTGAAACTAATACTGCCTAAATGGACTTTCCTGTTTGATTTGTTAAATTTCATCTCTTCGGGCTATCATGAAATCTGCAATTTGGGGTAGGTTATGGAATAAAAATATCCAACACTACTGCTTTTGACTTCGAGTCTGATTATCTTTTTAATGAAAGGGAACAGCAGGCATTTGAATACAAGCTGGCTGGCTGGTCCATGCTCCGAGAGTGCTTTTCCCCCTCCCCCAGTCCACCTCCTTAGTAGCTAAAGCAGTGGCCGCTCACTCTTCTGAGGCAGCTGCCCTAGTGCCGAGCTTGGAGGCAGCCATCTGGCTCCTTCCTCTTGCCCAGTAATGTGTCACCTCAGAGACACACCAAGTCCCCACCTGCCACGCAGGGCCTGAGGGTTGGCTGCTGGCCTCTGAATAGCCGGAAATCTGAGTGATTCAAATGGATATCACTAAAAATAAGCCCTTTTTTTTCTCCCCCTAGCCAATCTGACTGCAGAGCACATTTCCTTGAGAGCTGGGGAAGAGCACATTGAGCCTGACACCTGATGAAGTGGTTCGTCTCTGGCTAGCATCCTTCATTTGATGAAAAACATCACATGGAAGGTAGAATTGCTAGCTGTTTTCCTTGCAATGCCTCAAATAACTCAGAGTGAACAGGTTCAGAAATGAGCATTTCCTGCCTCTCCATCACTTCCAACACCACCACAGAACATGTTTATTTTTTCAGTTGCTTTTTTGAGTGATTTCAGTTGCTTCCTGTGTATGCAGCATTATGTCTGTGCTTGTGATTCATTGCATTGCTTATGGGTGTTTAGAGTCTGGAAGCCTCCTGTAAAACATTATTTGTAAATACATCCTCCATGTGAGGGAGGAAGGAAGAAAGGAAGGGAGGAGGGAGGACTCTAGCATTTCACTGCCTGCTGCACTGATCAAGTATGGAAGTAGAAATAAAAAAGTCTGTCCAAAGAAATTTGTTCTTTATTTAAAGAGCTTAAAATGGAGGTTTGAAATTAAGACAAATGGTAAATTATATACACACATGCATTTAACAGTAATGTTACCAACTGTTTGTTTTTAAATTGTAGATGCAAAATCAATTCTCCCCATACTTCTCAGAGGGAGTGAGAGCCAGGCAAACTGAATAATGTCCAGGCTCTTCCCCTCAGCCCTCTGCCCATCGTAGACCATTGGTCACTGTTTGTCTCTGCTCCAAGCATGTAAGCAGAATTTGGCAGCTAACTGCTGTGAGAAATTAAATGGGTCAGTCCCATGTGACATGTGATGAGAAATACAGAATCAATCTTTAATCTAGTTTTATATAACTGACTTTGCAATTTATCTTTATGTTTTTTCCTGCATATTTTTTAGATCTAACCCCTCCAAGAACTGAGGAAACCAATGCTGCTGTAAAAGAATCATATTGACTATTTTAACATGGCAGGGCCAATCAACAGTATTGAGTATTTTAGTTCCCATACACAAATCTCCATCACTGGGTGAGATAACAGCTTGTCATTCTGTTCTCAGAGCAGCCATATGATGAGGACAATATGAGCTTCTGCTAGCAGGGAAAGGGTAGGGAACCATCAGGGTCTGAAACAGAGAGTGCTGTCTGGTGCAAGCCCAAGGCTGTGTTCCTCAATTCCCCTTTGCCTTCTCCCCCACTTTCTCCCTTTTTCCCTTTCTCCTTCCCTCCCTCAAGTGCATATTCTTTCAGTCTAATCCCAATACTGTCTCGTCCTTATCTGCTTTGAGATACCAATTTCTCTCTAAATGGTTAGAGCTAGCCTCTTTTTCTAGCTGGGAATAGTCTCACTGAAACAAAAATGGAGATCCGAAACCTGTTTTACTCAAACACATCTGTTCCACTGCAACTTTCATAATCCAGGTGTTGTTTTCCATAGTCACACAGATCCAGCCACTTGATCAGCTGCAGCACCTTGCAAGGGCTGGGAAAACCAGTGGTAAGCAGATTCCTGTTTAGTTAATTAAACTGTTTTGGTAATGTGGAAAAAGCAATGCATTCCCCTCCTCCATCAACTCTGCTCTCTGACACAGCAGAGTATTTTTTCCCTGCAATGCTTCCAGTAAAACTCAGCCTCAGGCAGAGAACCTGGCATAGAAAATTTTAGTCCAAATAGTTAGGCAGAGACAACCAAAATAGGATCTTTCAATGGAAATTGAAATTGTCAGGAGACTGACAATAGGTGATATTACCAGCTTTGTCTAGTGCTGTGTATATCCAGCTTTCCTGTGCACGCTGAGCTCACAGGGCAAACTCAGAGGACAGGAAGACTTGAACATGGGGGTTGAAGTTTTTCTCTGCAAGTTGCCTACAGCTATTCATCTGTGTTCCATTTTATCAGCATCTGTGGCAGGACGTAGCACAATGAATGCATGAGTATTATTAAGCAATTAGCCAGGTGACATTTTTGGATTTTTTATTACCCTCTAGTAAACATGTAATGCTCATACATTAGTAAGTGATTGAGTGTTCTGCTGGGTCTTAGACCGTAAGTAATTGTGTGCCATTTTAAAACAGCCAAAGAAACAATGTAAAATGCTTAAATGAAAATGGGAGAAAGTAGACAAAGACAGACAATTCCCAAGAAGGCAAGAAAAAACTCATACCAATGACCTGCACAAGCTTAGGCTTAGAACATACAGATGTAGCATAATGGACCTAAAATTCATCAGTTTCTGATATGAAAAAATGATTATCCTATTTCAGAGTTTAATCACATAAACTGTCATGGCCAAGCCTTAAGTAAAAGTGGCCTTCTTTACAGACCAAGTGGCAAATAGTCTCTCCCACCTTTTAGTCAAACAGATACAATTTGTAATATACTCCATTGTACCAGCTCAGCCTTTCTCCTTTCTTAGAGGGGAGTTTTATCCCAGAACACCTGTTTCCCTTCCCCAAAGTACTCACAGTTAGGAAAATGATACTTGTTTGCTGACTTGAGACTGAAGCAGAACTGCCATCTTGCCCTCTACCAGGCATTTCAATCTTTGCCATGTCAGACTAAGTAGGTTGAGTGTACTAAATGTACATAAGAGTAGAACTAAGTAGTGCATTGCTCTAAGAGTGAATGCTTTTTACTTTCACTGATAGTGGTGAAGAGAGATGGAAGCCAGTTCCATCACAAAACCCATATGCAGTTAAAAGCTGTAACAATAGCAGCAACAAAGAGAAGAAATATAGCTGATCTTGTCTAGTACTGCCTCTGTTCTTCTGGTAGGTTGCATAGTCATAAGAACACCCTGAAAAATGATTGGGACTATCTAGAAATGACCTGGGGCTCCATAAACCTTTTTCAGTGACATAAGGCTGGCTGTCCCAAAAACAGCTCTCAGAGAGGCCAGGTAGCAACATAAGTCTCAGGAATTTACCGATTTCGTACAACAGCTGGACTGATGCAGGAGTCCTAATGGAAGAATAAGAGCAAGGCTTCCCTGCTTGGTGGAGACTGTGGGAGATGCTCCTCTGCAGCTGTATCTCTCCACCTTTCCTGGCCTGATCAATCTTCCTTGCATACCAGTACACGGGGGATGAAAGGTTCCATGCCACTTTCAGCAAACACAGAACAGGCTTAGCTGAAAGAGTCTCAGATAAATTTCAAGGTGGATTTTTTTTAACATTGGCTGGAGGAGACTCTGTGTAATTGATCTGTACAATAAAATGAGTCCTGAGAACAATTCAATTTGGAGATGATATTTAACTGGCAATCTAATGTTATTGCTTCAGTGCTGCTGGTTGGAGGAAGATTGGCATTTGTCTTGCTCCTCTTCCTCTATATGTCCATTCCCACCTGTGGACTGCTTAAAGTAATTTTTCAAGCAACACTAAGCCAGACTCCTGGAAACTAATCCTTGATGGATGATGTAATTTGAATGATGGATTCTTGTATCTCCTTCTAGAGTAGAGGCACTTAACTGTTCTTCCTTCAGATATTTTACAACCAGCAATAACAATAAAAGAAAGAAAGCAAAGACCTTGAAAACGAGTCACAGTTTTTCGATTGCTATGGAAACTAAATGTTGGTTGGTTTTCTTCTTCCCCCCATCAATATATGCTATTACGCTTCATTACAAAACTCTGGTAAGGCTTATCTTCTTATAATGAAGAGTTTTGTGTAGCTTACAAATCCTCGATTAAATTGTTGCAGAAGTGGTAAGTCTAGACTATGAAGTAATATTGTACAGCACAATTTTAACTTGAGACATTTTGCATACCAGCCTCTGTGGTCACAATGACAAGGGTTTCTCTGCTTGCCTGAGAGAAACTTTGTGTGAGTTATTTGAAGGCATGAGAAAAACATCTATAAGTGATGTCTCCAGGCAGCCACTGAAGGTACAAGACAGAGATCTGAAAGACATCTCACTGTATTCAGTGAAAACAGTGCTACAGGTATCTCCTTAGATGCAGGCATGCCTCTGGAGATCCCGTTACATCCTATTAATCTCACATCTCTGATCTACTATGCAGACTTTTATGCAGTGCTGGATGTTCTCTTAGTTTGGTTCTTAAGACTGTCTGCCTCTGCTCTTTTCAATATCCATACTTAGACTGCCTGTGGAAGCAAAACACCTTTTACCTTATAGTATTAGGTAGGCATTATGTCCTGTCACATATTCCATGAACAGATATTTTTGAAAACTCTGAAAATTAATTTATCCATGTCTTTTCCATGCTTTAAGTGCCGGCTTCACTGAAGTCCTATATAGAACATAATTTTGACAAATACTTGCCATAGGGGGCAGCTGTAACCGTGTTTGGTGCCATTCTTTGAGCTGGTCAAGCCCAAGTGTATTGGGTGTTCATGGAAAGGTGCTCATAGTGGGTGGGATGCAGAGTGGCCTCTGAGGAGGAGCTGAGCCTGCCATCCAAGCTGGTGGTGCCTTGATGAAAACAAGAAATAAGGCTTATTTTCTGCAGGACAGAAAAATACAAACCAAAAAAAGGTGCCTCCTTTTCCCCTGTACAGTACTCACCAGAAGAGGCACACAACATCCAATATTAACCCCAGCATCTCCCAGGAATGTTTAGGAGCATACCTTGGGAACTTTAGTGTTCCAAAGCCCAACTATTGGCTGGATGCTCAGCTGAATCCTGCTCACTCACCTGCCCTAGAGGAGTTTCCAATCTCATTCAGGTTCTTTCTTGGAGCCTGAGAGCTGAAGGATTGGCCAGAGAGGTCATTCTAGCCCCACTTCCCCCTGAGTCAGCTAGGTTTGCCCAGAATTTATGTCATTTAGCTTTCACTGTAAATGGCAAAAAGTAAGGGAAGGCTCAAGATCAGACCGAATACTCCTGACAGAAACTCTCACAGCTGCTGTCTATCCAGCTCTCCCTCAGGGCTCATAAACTAGAAACTACTGTTGCAGGGTGGCTGCTGAGAAAGAACTATTTCCCACTTCTGGCTCTAGATTAATCTAATATCTCTGTTACTGGTGCCAGGCCTGCTGAGTCAGCTCCCTTCTCTGCTGGACCAGTGTCTGTATCTCCTGACTTTGCAACTCCTGCATTAAAGGTTTATCAATTTTCCAGCACCTTTAAGCACACAGAGAGTGGGGTCAAAACTAGAGACCATATCTTTATCTTGCATATCTGGAGGTCTTTCGCAAAGCTGTATAGATGAGAAAATAAAACAATCAGCACATCCTAGCTTCCTGGACTTCACGCAGAAACTGCCATGCAACCCATCCATCTACTGTCACCAGATGTAGGTGCAAGCTAATGGCTGGGCTTTTTCTTTGATGGTGAATATACTTGCTGGAGTGGTGTTTATAGATCATATCAGCTATCACTGAAGTATTTTTTCACAAGCCTCTTGGGATCCATGTGGGAGCAGCCAGGAGGTTGCACTCCTTTTTCTGCCCTGTCAGAGTTAAGGTCTCCAAAACCTAGTCTTCCAGAAGGCTCAGCTTGCTCATAGAAGAGATGGTTTGCTGACCTGTCTCTATCAACCCCACTTTTGTCTTTCATGGAAATAAATCATCTTGGAAACCAGTATCTGCAATCCTACTTGGGAGTGGACAGTCCGTGCGTTTTTAGATACTGGGAATAAGCCATAACTATGTGTGTCTGTCATCTAGCGTAATGTGGGTACTGGGACCATGATTCTGGCTTGGAGACAGCATTGCAGAAGTGAAATTATAGCGTAGATCTGCCTATATCCACACTGCCATAGGAATAAACACCTAACGTAGTTCATATTTGGGGTGGAATTGACAAATGCTGTCCAGGTCTGAGGTAAGTGAGAAAGAGAGGGATATAGTGCTGTGGAAGTGTAGGTGTAGCTGCAAGATCCACTGGGGACGGCTCAGTCCAGGCCATCAGGCTGCAATTTTAGAGAAGTTGATTGAAAATGAAACACACAGTAAGGGTTTTAGAGAGTTGCCTATTTGATGTAAATTTCTGTTTAAATTTCTCTCTTTTGTTTAATGGGGACAAGACCAGTCCATTAAAACCACTGACTAATTTCTAATAATACTTGGTGACTAATTTTAGCATATTAAAAATCTATGGTGCTATTGAAGCAGAAAACTTTGAACACTAACCATTTTGATTTGTCAAAATATTGTAATTTCACAGTCTTTAAATTAAATGTAGTTCCTTAAATCTCAGCTACACATAAGAAATGAGTCATGAATTTAAATGAAACAGATTAAAGTCTAACCAAAAATATGCATAATTTATGCAGAAGATATTGATCTTGTCTGTCCTTTATGCTGTAGCTGTATGTAATACAACGTGGCCATTTCTCTCAGTAGGGTATATTCACATGAAAGGGAAGAGATTCCAGTAAAAATACTGTGTTTCGTGGTGAAGGCCCACACACCTGCAGAGCATATGTTCTTTTAAAAATATCAGTGGTTGCAGTTCCCATGTTTTCTGTGTCATTTCTAGGTGGGAGTCACTTTGCATTCTTAGCCAGTATACATAGCCTGGCCATTTCTGAAAGATGCATTAAAGTAAGACGTATTAGGTACATGCTAGGTAGGAGCACAGAAGCAAACAAAAGGATATTGTTTAAAGTGGGAAGATGTCCCTAAACTTAGGTACATGAAATGGCATACTTACCTAGACACACCTAGCCCCTACAAATCTTTCTCTTCCGTCTCTGTTACTGTAAGTACCTCTTTGTACAGACCTTCCACCGATTTCAAATTTGTGAAGATCTCCACTACCTGGGTAACTCCATGGTCCATGGTTGTGTTTGGTAATGATGATAGTTTACAATATATGTAAATATACGTATGCTCCTGGTGTGTGTGTGTGTGTGTGTGTGTGTGTGTGTGTGTGTGTATGTTCCAAAATCCTGCCTTTTGAAGATTTCGGTAATACACTGCCAGGATACTGCCTATGGGGAAGAGAAATGTGACAGTGTTTCAGGCATCCTTCCCAGCAATCTCATACTTGCATTTACTCTTCCATGGTGTAGCATGTCTCTTCCCAAGGGCTGGTCTCCAGTCTCCGCACACGCCCTGCGGATACTGAGGAGCAATAGGCAGGGTTTCAGTTACACCAGGCTGTTGAGTAGACCTTGCCACACAGAAAGAAGCTGTTTGCATATTCATTCCTATACTTACTTTTTTAAAATGCTTGTAATATTGCAGAAATGCTTATGTATAATTCATTCTCTATCTTCTTTCCTCAGGTCTGCTTTTCCATTTGTTGGCATAGTACTTACAGATAGAGGATTTAATGTTGAGCTCTGACCCACTGGTTCTGTATTTCATATAGTGAATCATAAGCTTTGTTTCTCTAAATAAGGTGGGGTTATCTCACTTGTTTTTCTAGGACTTGTCACCTTTTGAGCAAGTTGTCATTGTGGTTTTGCCACTGACCTGCTGTCACCCTAAGATCTTTTTGTGGTAAAATATTTTTCTCACACAACTCCCATGCTGTTCCCAGAACAGTCATGTTAGCATATGTGTATGAGCTGTTGGGGATGTAAGTTGATTCTCGTCATCTGTTTTAACTTTGGTGAGGAGTTTTCTTTTTTTAGGTTGTTTTTTTTTTTCCGCTTTACTTTTTTTTTCTTATTTTCCTTAATCTGAACCATTTTCTCCTTGACATCTCTTACTTTGACTAATAATTTTTGTAGTCTTAGTTGATCCTCTTCTCTTTCTCTCACCCATTTCACCCTTGACTAGTCTTTTCTATTGGGTAGTTTCTCTCTTGTTGGCCTTAGATGAAATCTGCTAATGTGAGAGTCTAAGAAAAGAAAGAATGCTTATCATAAAATGGCAGAGTTGAAGCTTGTTGGAAAAAAACACCGGGATGAGGAAAGACCAGATAAGGATCTGTATACATGGCAAGACAGAGGAGATTCACTGCTCATGAAACCACTAAACCAATGTCGTAACAGGGGATGAATTCATCTGGAGAATGACTTTAATTCCCACTCTGAGGTGATCTCCTACTAGGTAAAGATATTAAGATGAGCAACTGAAAAACATATGAGAGAAACCTGCTGTGCTTTTCACACAAAACACTTCCTTGCAGAATATCCAGCTGTTTTGTTTTGTTTTTTAAATCATCGTTTCCATTTGCCGATGCTCTTTTACAGCTTGTATCTCCTGTGCAATAGTTAGGCTTCTACAATTTTCTTCCAGCATGTCTGTAGACAGTGAAGAAGAGCAAGTGAGAATATCAAAACCAACCTTGAGGCCCAATAGGAGGGTTAGATTAGCCCAGCTGAGCTGCAAGGAGAGAGTCAGGGAGCCACTGAAGTGAGGTAGTTAGCAAAGTGATCTAAGAAGATGGTAATACTGTAAGTAGGGCTAGAGACATGCATGATGCTTATTTGGCCTGGAGCAAGGTTGATATTTTATGGTGATGACATTTTATTTTTTTTGTTAAAGGAGGGGGAGAGCAGCAGCTTTCAGTGAGACAGGTAATTCAGTGAAGGAAATGTCACTGTTACTGTAAGTACCTCTTTGTACAGACCTTCCACCGATTTCAAATTTGTGAAGATCTCCACTACCTGGGTAACTCCATGGTCCATGGTTGTGTTTGGTAATGATGATAGTTTACAATATATGTAAATATATGTAAATATACATATGTATATGTAAATATACGTAAATATATGTAAATATACGTATGCTTATGACTTATGTCATAAGACTTGTAATGCTGAGAGATGCCCTGTGAAATGAATGTCAGGTGAAAACTGGAACTGGAAAGAGATTTAGTGAAGTTGGTCATTTAGTTCAAACATCAGCATAGTATTTTTTTAACAGAGAACAGAACTGATGAATTGGTGAAAGATTATTGATGGCAACAGCAGATGTAAATTTAAGACTCTAACAGGCATTGGTCCTCTGGTATGTTTAGTAAGTTGTTCTCTTATTCTCCAGGTAACATTAAAGTCCAAATGAATGTCCATAGAAAGTAAGAAGCAGACATTTTCATACTACCTAATGAATTTATTTACTGTGGTTTTTAGACCTGAAGGAGGATTGAGCTTACTCAATTAGGGCTGATAGACCTTTAGTCTTTGCATAGTCTTTAGAAGAATGGCACCAAATCTGTACCATTTTCAGGTTTCATAAGAGACATATTAATGAACTTTTACAAGGTGCAAATGCTGGATGATGTGATCTTACAAAACCTGCCTTGTCCTAAGGCACATCTCCATCCATTTCTATGTTGTTCATGCTACTTGCCATAAAGCAATTTCTTTTTCTTTGTGTATATGCATTTTTAGAATAAATAGGGAGCCTTCATGGAGGACACTTGCTGGCACATATATGAGCAGAACAACCATGCTTTAAAAGCAAAGCTATAAACAGTACTGATGGCATTATTCGCTGCTCTAGGACACTTGCCTTAGTGAGAAAATTTAGCTGAGATGCTTTCTAGGGTAGCCACTGTGTTCATGTAGTCTCATGTCTTGGATGAGACCTGTGCCTCTTTTTTTTGTTTTGATAGCCTGAAAGGCAGGATCTTGAAGCCATGAGGCAACTTAAACCCCAAGAATAGACTTTCGTTTTGTTCAGGTAGGACCTCACCCTTGGTTTAGCAGGTGTCCATCTTGCCAAAAATGCATGAAGGACAAGGTAAACAAAGGTATGCAAACCTTGTGTGTCTCCTTGCAAAAGTGTGGTGTGGACACAACCGAGATATCTTGAGTGAAGCTGCAGCTGGGGTGGGTGGAAGAGCATCACTGAGCCTGGGAGACTGGCAGAAAGTTGTGTGATCCTACCAAAATGCAATATATACACAGCCTATGGCCAGTTCTGATGGCTCCATAGATCATTGTGTCTGAACGAGTTGGTCTTTCATATGGCATTTCACTTCCCTTGAGCTTCTAAGAGGAGGTTGAATACAGTGCTTAAGTGAAAAATGAGCAATAAAGCTGTTGGTAATGACCACAAAGCCAGCCTCAAAGTGCTATTAATCTTTCATGGACTACCTGCTATAAAAAAAGAGATTAAATGTATATATTAGCTGCAAGAGGATGTTGTTGCAGTTTTGCAATGTGTCCCACTCTAAACTTAAGAATTTATATTAATGTTTAGAAAGCAAGTTTTTGTAGTCCAATGACTAGAGGAAGTGCAGCAGTAAGGACAGTAAGTTGGATGCTTAGGAAGTCCTGACTAGGAGGACTTCCTCCCATACTTGGAGAAAATCCTGAGGATCCCTCTCCATAGTGCTCACTGGGGGAAGCAGTGGTTAGGGAACTGGTGAGTTATTACTGTGAGAAGTAATCTTTTGTCTAAATTTGGGACTTCGAGTCGTCCTGCCTTCCTTTGATTATTACCATAGAAGATTGTCATTAATTTGGTGGCAAGCAGAAGCTTTACATCAAGGGCTTGAAAAAATGATCATTGCCCCAATTAATTTTGAACTCAATATTCATCTCCAGAACATTCTCCAAATAGTAGCAGGAGAACAAGATCAAATAAGTATTGCAGATGGAGAATTGTCTTTCACTTTGAGCTTCTGTGTGGAAGATCCTCTTTTTCTGCAAACAGTTGCTTGCAAATTTCTTGTAGTTCAACAGGCACTCATCACTTCCCTCTTCACCTTGTTTATTTTCACTTCAGTGGAGGGAACATATGCAGTGATTTCAGGCACTAAGGTCTCACTACAAGAATGAAAGCAGATCGGACACTACAGATATCACACATTTAAAATCAAATCTGAAATCTCATTCTGTTTGAGGTCACAGTGCAAATATTTTTTGTAACTACCTTTCTGTTACCTACTTTTCAAACCTGAAATTATATACCAAGAAATGGTATAGCAATCACTGTTTCCATGTGGACATGACCAAGTGACCCTTGTACAAAACTTTCTTTTGTTCAAACTATTGTTATTGAGCTTTCATTTTTATTGTGGCTAAATCAACAACTTTAGGAAATACACTCATCTGGGAGATGTCTTAATGCTCTCATCTCCAGGCAGCTGCTGTTTCTTACATCCTCATCTTATTTTCAGTAGTAGCAAATGTGTCAGTTTTGAAGAATTGAAAGGACTTTACTTAGAACTCTACTTGGAATTTGGAAAAAAACCTCCAAAACAAACAAACAAACCAAAACAAAAAATAAACCAAACAAAAAAACCCAGCCCGAAATGTTTGCTTTTTTCACTTTTCTAGGAAGAGCCTAAGCTTGTTTGCTGTCCTGTTGGGCAACTTAGGGTATTACCTTATTGTCAAGTGTCAGTTTTGTAATGAAGTTTAGCTGGAGGTATGGCAGAAATAGATTTAAGTTGGACATATACAGAAATCCTGTGATGTCTGTGAGAAGCATGTATCTGCATTGTGTTAAAAGTTTCATAAATAGAAATCTGCAATTTCTGTGAATTCTTTTAAGGGTAAATGACACCGAGCACTTTGGACTGACAAGCAGAATTATTAAATATACACCCCATATAATCTGGTCTTTGATAAGTTTTTTCTATAAATATGAAAATAGGTAATGTAGTAAGAGACTTACTCAGCTAGCTTTACATTAATTGTGTTCCAAAACATTTTGTGGTTTTGGATAACATAATTAATGGGGAGTATTTACTATAAATGGATGATT
Organism: Lycocorax pyrrhopterus obiensis; assembly: GCA_014706295.1. Classification (NCBI taxonomy): domain Eukaryota; kingdom Metazoa; phylum Chordata; class Aves; order Passeriformes; family Paradisaeidae; genus Lycocorax; species Lycocorax pyrrhopterus. The sequence goes on from JACSVZ010000006.1 coordinate 24,553,777, forward strand.
TGCACACAAAATTTTTCATATCTTTAAAACTTTTCATATACTTTAAAACTAGATGTATTCAGTCATAGCAGTTGGGAAATGCAGTGAAATAAATTCTTAAACCCTAAATATTTTTTTTTTTTTAGATTTTCTGGGAATTTGAAAAGTAAAGAAGGGCATCCCTAGGCTTCCGTTATTGGTCACTGCTTGAGCCTGAATATCAGGTTAGAAGGGCGTTTGGTCCCTTTACTTGATACAGCCCTTTATAAGGTTTTAAAAAAGCAGTTTCAAAAAAATTGATTTTTTTTGTCTTTTATGAAATACTAAATCAATTTCACCTTGCAAGGAAGTAGCCACTCTTTCAGTATAGAAACACTTGGGAGGTATAATAATGCTCTAGTATAAAGAAGAGTGAGTTATAAACTTACGTTGTAAATACCTGGACTCATTTTATAGAGTGTCTTTTGCTCTTATACAATAAAGATAACCTAGCTGCTATTATACAATAAAGATAATGGAGCCCCTGTTCCTAGTGCATCTGAAATGCATTCATTTTCGAACTTGCATGTTCAAAATCTACTGTATTACTATCCTGTAAATTTGACTGCAGAAGGAATGAAACATTTTCTCATGTGTATTACTACTGTATTTCTTTCTCCTGATTGCAAGAATCCTGAAGCATTCTTTTAATCTCTGGAGGAGTTCAAAGATTAAGGTAGAGTAATCATGCATGATGTGCTTGGAAACTTGGTTAAGTAAAAGTAGCATTGAGTTATTTATTTTTTACAGTGGTGTTGATGTATTCACTGTACTAGGATTTACAACAAATAGCCTACTTCTGCAGGTTTAATTAAATGTGACTGGCTTAAAATGGGAAAGGGGTAAACAGGAATTACAAATTGTTGTTTGCCTGAGGATGGGATTTACAATTTGTCACTTAGAGACACATTTTTAACTTTAGATTGGCTGTTTCAATACATAGAATATGAATTAAACCCAGAAAAGATACTCAGTCACTTGTGGACTCATGGAGCTGAATAAATATTGAAGGACACGTAGTAAGAAGTTTTGACAAGCATGACAACCTTTGCAATCTATAAAGGTCTTGCTTGTAAAACCAGAGGTGGCCTCTGTACACCAGTTTCCATTATGCAGTCAGCCAGCTCTGCCAATGGAACGCTGACCATCATATTAACATTGTCAGAGAGCTTTGCATTAGAAGTGATTCACAAACCTTGTGGCAATGGGGTTGGCTTGCCAAAAGTGGGGGTCCATCTTACTGTTAAAACAAGGAGGAGACTGTGCCATGGCTGACTTGCTGCCCAGTGTTGTGGTGGATCCTGTCTTCGTTTGTTCATCTCTTAAGCACCTTATTTTTGTAACTGCAGATATGGAGAAGTTTTTATTCATTTGTCTGCTAGACCTTCCCCTGTGTCTCCTCCAGCAGTAAGAGTTGTCTCATGTGGGTCTCTCAGCACATCCTCTGGAAATCTTAGTGTGCTTCCGAATACTCATGGGACTTTTGTGTTCCTTTTACGCCATTTATAAAACACCTGCTGATGAGGGAAAGGCTCTTTGCAGGCTGCCAGGCAGATTGCAGCTCCCTGGGCTTTCATCAGTAGGGGACTTCTCTCCATGGCTGGGTGACAAGAGCATGATCTGACTGAAACCCGTAGGCCACATGCAGCCCCATCAGCTCCGTCATACTGACATTACTCTGCCTTCACTTAATGGAGACATTTAAAAAAAACCTACAGTGGAACTGCTCAAGGGAAAAATGATACATTTGAGCCAGTAAACTGAGGTCAAGAGAACTAAACTAGGATTAATCTGGTTTGTGTTGAAGATGATGGAATTTAATATACATTGAATATTAAATGTAATATTCAATACACTGTAATATTAATTGAATCAGTGAGATGCATTCCATTGATTGCCATGGATTTGGCTCAGAGCTTTGTTATCTGTTCTTGCTGGATCATTCCACCTGGCCTTAAAACAGGCAAAACTGTTCTTACGAAGTAAACAGAGAAAATAATTAGAACACTATTTTATCCATTTTCCCTTGACTTACTTCCTACTTCTTAGGAGATAGATTGTTTTACAGTCAAGAAAACGTTGAGGAATACATGGACTTTAATACTTTTATTCATAGTACTAAAAAGCATGTCATTATTGCTATTTTTATTTTTTTTGGTTAAGATGAATAAAAATAAGATAGTTTCACCTTGAGCTATGCCCAGGGATTGCAGATGACTGATACCTTCATAGATGTGTGAATATATTTGAAACTAAAAAACCTGTCTCCAAGTTGGTGTTTGTCTATAACTACAGCTGGCAAAGTATATACTCGAAGAAAGGGAAGGAAAGAAATGTGCAATATTTCTTGCAATCTCATGCCAGAGAACTGTGTGGTACAATTTATAATTTCTTCCACCTGCCATAAAAATATTTTTTTCTTCTACATCAATGGCAACTTGCGGCCTTTATTCTACAAAGACAGATTAAATTGATTTGCTTTCTTAGAGTCAGAGGGACTCCCCATAATGACCAACATTATGGTTGTACTTACAGGTCAGAGCAAGTAGGCACTCGCATGCTATCGAGATGTTCAGTTTCTCCTTCACATAAAAAGCTATGTTTCTGTCAATTCATAGTAGCGAAAAAAATAACTGGGGTGTTCAGTATCTTCTATGGCAGTGGCTACTGGAATGCTGTGAAAGTACAGAATAGGCAGATATGCTGTTGGAGGAACATTGTCATAAGTCTGAGACTTTTGTTTACAAGTTTGCTCTATCTTTTTGTTTTTGTTTTGGTTTGGGGTTTTTTTGTTTGTTTTTATTTTGGTTTGGGTTTTTTATTTGTTTGTTTTTGATTTTTGTTTTTTGTTTTGCCTCTCTTCACCTTTTTTTTCCCTCTGGTTCTTGGTAGGCATCTACTCAAATTCCTGTATTTATAATTGTTGTTATCATAAAAATTTAAAACCTCATAAAAAATAGGAAATTTTTTCAGGAACGACTACTATTGTTGCATTACCACTTTTGTTTTTGTTTCTGGGCAAACAGTTGATTTTTACATGTTTCTTCTTCACGAACTTGTGAATTTAAATATTTTTGAATTATCCTTGATGCATTTTAAAAATTACTTCTTACCTTTGCTGCTATTGCCTTTTGTAATCACGATTTTTCTCTAAGAAGTATGGTATATAGCCTGACTTACATGTTCTCTATTTTACTCACTGTAGATGTAACAGTGAAAACCTGCTTTTATTATCTCATATCTCAAGCATATTAAGACCTGGATTCTTAACTGAATTCTAAATAGCTAAGCTACTGCAAAAGATTCTGTCTCTCGTGGCTTTATATGGCATCTCAACATATATTTGGAGAATCTCAATAAAGATTATAATTCTCTCTTTGGGAAAAAAAACCAAGTAAAATTTGGAACATGAAAGCATGAAAACTCACAAGTCCATGGCAAAAACTTTAACAGCATTTTACCTCCTAAATTTTAAGCCAGTTTGTCTGAAGGCTCAGCATTTATCAAACAAATCATGACCCAGCCACTGCTTCTCCATGCATTATTTTCGTGCCTGTAATGTTGCCAGAATTCTTTGTATGCTCTGGTTCCCTTTCTTGTGCAGTGTGTGACCACTTAGGTCCAAGAACTTTGTCCATTTATATATGAATATTCAGTCTTTGAGTTAATATGAATTCTATGCTAATATTTATAGTTTCTTGTATTATTGTTCTACATGTAATCACAACTGTATTTGTTACATTGATTTTGCCATCAGATACCCCCTGAACAGTTCAGGGGTATCTGATCCCAGAATAAGGCATAACATGCCAACTTTATAAATCTGAAAGTTTGTATTAATATGTGGTAGGTGTAATGACAGTCCACAGAATGTAAAGCTCTCTAAAATAAGCTTGCTGTGTCTATTATCTTTGGCTCAGCACTTTTTAGAAAAAACTTCCTCCTAAGTTTTCCTAATAAAGTCAATGACTTTCTGTATGTAGCCCATCTTTCTTCTTCTTTTCCTTATTCTTCCTATTGTACTTATTGCTCCACTCCTGTTTTTCAAATAGTGCTGCAGTCAGAATGAGTCATTGGCCAAGGACAACTACTGCCTAATACTGCAAGAGCAAATAAAGAAAGAGCAAAACCAAGAAAAAAAAAATTTCAATTTGTTTCCTAGCAGTGACACAAAATTTTAATAATGTTTTCATTGATTACACTTTCTTGCTCAGCATTTACACTAACAGAAAAAATATTACAGTCTGTAATGCAGGACTAAAGCACTGATGAATGGTTTACTGCATCAATCAGCTGCTTAATTAGAAGTAATTATTCATAGACTTCCCTGATGAAAGACCTCGTTATTACAATAATTGTATTATGTAGGTTTTCAGTGTTTTCTGAAATACCTTGCCTAATGGGTCTGTGGAAATTGCTTGAGATTTTAGTCTAGGAAAAACAAAGATTAGAAAGGAGCCCTGGAGTGTGGTCTGGCAGAATTGTCCCATTGATCTACATCAAGGCAATGCAGCAGATTGTACAGGCCAGTACACAGCCCAGAACAATCCCTCCGTAGGACTGTGGGGCAAGGACATGCTGCTGCCCAAGCAGGCTGTGACAAATGCTCTGTTCCTGGGGAGGCTGTGGCAGGACCTCAGGAAACAGAATGCAGGATGGAGATCTGGGAGAATGGGAGCAGGTGAGTGACAGCTCTGTCCTCAGGCAGACCTCTGCAGACTGCCTGGCGTGTCAGGCTGAAACCTTTCAGGAAGGTAGTGCTCCTTTAGAGAATGTCAGGTATTGCTAAATGGCATTAACTCATGCTAGCAGATGTTAACTTGTGGGAGGCAGGAGGATAAGAGCAAGGGTAGCGGGTTCTTTGAGAGAGCTGGTGAGCCAAGGCTGTCTCATGAAGTGCAAGAGTCCTCACAGTGAAAGCCATGAAAATTCCAGGCACTGCACTCTTTCCTTGCAGATCCAGACGACATGTGTTTGTTAGAGCACCACTACGTTAATCAGCCCAGAACATTTTTCCTTTTTGATGTTATAACATCTGAGGAAGGAAAACCAGCATCTATCCATCTATTCTTGGAAATGGTGCTGAGTTTACCTAAGTGATTCTGGGGATTAACTAGATTCATGGAGAAAGATCTCAACCTGTCTAAGCAGTAAATGATCTGAACTGCTTTCTGCGTTGAGATTGATGATGGCTGTCAAGTCAAGCTGCTGAAGTATCTCACTTAGGCTTATTAGTAGGGGTGCGATCCGTTGACTGTTCTGTCTGGGTTTCACCTGGAACTAGCTTTTACTCTCTGGCACATATCCATATATGTCTTGTAGGAACAGAGCCCCAGCTGACTGTGATGGTGGTTGCTAGATTGCTGCCTAAAAGCTTAGTGCTACTGGGGTGGTGAAGGTAAGAGCTACTGTCATGTGAAAATACAAGTTGCAGAAATGTGGGGATGGAGGAAGAAAAGGAGAGAGATGGGAAAGAAGGGGAAAGGAAGGGAAATAGTTCAATCCCCTTCCCTTGTTCTGCAAAGAACATAAGATACTTTGTGCAGTTAACATTGCTCATCTAACAAAAACCATTTAAACAATTTCAAAGTTTTCTGTGAAGTTAGTATAAAATAGCAGTGTGCCTAGAATAGCACACCGTTATTAATTCTGAAATTGTTTCAAAGTCCCCCTTTTCCTCCCACTCCACACATTACAGAGACACAGTTACTGTTATTTTTATGCTTAACTCCCAGTATATCTGAAAATGAACAATGAAGTATGCTCATACAATAGAATCAGGAAAATGATACATACATTATTGAATTCTGCTTCAGTTACATGGGTCTATAGCATGTCCCTTTTAGCTCTGGGTTGAAACTGATTAAACTGAAGGTAATAGCAGTCCTTTAGCTTTTCTGGTATTAGAAAATACAGAAATAAATTAACAAATTTCTATTGACTTGATTGCATGAAATGTTGCACAATCATCTGCTTTTCACAGGAGTAGATGTGAAACTATAGAATTTTGCCCAAGCCTGTCATCTTGTGAGTGACAGGCAGCTAATTTGGCCCGAGAGTTGTTGCCGTGGTGCCGCTGTGTGTGTCCCGCTGACACAGAAGCGGCGGAAGGTGCGAGCGCGGGAGCGGCCCCCGAGCACTCCCGGGGATGCGCACCCTCGTGTGGCGGGCTGCGGACACTGCACGGCACCGGCGAGGGCAGCCTCCACGCACCTCTCCCTCTGCTGTGACTAAATCCAGCCTCAGTAGGTGTTATGGCCTGTCTCTAAAGGAAGGATTGGCTTCCAGAGAAAGGGAAGAAACTGCACAATCACTCCCGTGTTTCTGTGAGCAGGAACAGGGATGAGCTCAGCAGAATTTGACCTTCTGGGGTTTTGTTTTCCCCAGGTATTTGGGAATGGTCGTCTGAGGCAGAGCTAATAACCAGTCAAAACAACTCTTAGTTTCACACAGAAAAAGTATTTCTGCTTATGCCTGTGACTGAAATTAATTTCACTTACCATGAGTCAAATATGAGTCATGATGAATAGAAGCAGAGTTCACAATTGTCTTGTGATTATTTGCTCTGTCTGAAAGTCCTGTGTACATGCTTGGCAATATTTTTTCCTAGTGTATCAATGTATTTTAACCAGTAATTGTACTTCTGAACCACATTTTTTTGATTTTTACTGTATGTGGTATTATCTTCAATATCCTTGTTGTACAACTGTTTATAACTCACCATTTATACTGCCATAAAACAAGCTAGGTCTGTTGTGAGGGATCAAGGTACAGTTTTGGCCTAAGATAGCATGGGGCTGAGTATTGTAATAATAAGATTGTAAAATATTTCAGTTACCACTTCGAAAACAAGTGTATTTACTTGCATTGGATTTCACAATGTACATTCCTTCTTAAGGAGCTGGAAAATCAACACACTCATATTTGTGTTAGGGAACGAAGGTGGGTCAAAGCTAACATGGCCAACAGGCCTGGGGGATAAGAGAACAAACATGATATTTTGTGCCGGCGTTTTACGTAATCATAGAATTCACAGAATGTTAAGGGGTTGGACGGGACCTTAAAGACCATCCAGTCCCAACCCCCTCTGCCATGGGTGTGGACACCTCCCACTAGACCAGGTTGCTCAAGGGCTTATCCAGCCTGTCCTTGAACACTGCCAGGGGTGGAATGCCCACAGCCTCCCTGGGCAACCTGTTCCAGTGCCTCATCATCTCCACAGTTAAGAATTTCTTCCTTATATCTAACCTAAATTTCCTCTCTTGCAAATTGTACCCATTACTCCTTGTCCTATCACTATGAAATGAAATGAATATGACTGTCACTAAGGAGAGATCTGTGTTGACATTCTTAATGCATGACAATAGCACTCTTAGTTAACTCTTAGTAACATTCAGTTGGATAAATTCCACATTTTCCCTTAGAAATTTCCTTTACTAAGTAATTTGGTTTTTACTGACAAATTTTAAATTTTGTTTAAATTGAGTCTTAATGAAAACACAATATTTCCAAATTTTGTGCTGTTCCAGGACTGGATGATCACTCTGCTGTTTTTTCAGTGTGACAATGTAATGGTGGTAAACACAGTCTGGGAATGAGGTGACTGTATATTTTTAATAAATCATAGGTCGGTGCTCACTGGTTGGGGCCATGTGATCATTTCTTGTCACATCCTCTTTGTATCATAGGCCATTATATTATTACCATCTCCTGGACTAAGCCCAGTCACTTGGGTGTTCCTGAAAAGTATCCAGCTTGATTTTAGGACATTAATATGCATTTGGCTTAAGTTTCTCATATTTCATGGTGTCTGAATCAAGCTGGACACAAAATTGTCATGTCTGAATAACATGATGCTGGGCCTGGTTAGGGATGCCTGGGCTAGTTTTGAGCAAGCTGGCCCGTGCTCACTATGTAGGGCAGCCTTATGCTGAGGTACAAGCCCAGGTTCTAGAAGCAATCGAGGAGGAGATGATACATGGAGCAAGTAGCGCTGATCTCTCAGCTGGGCTTGTTTGCACTGTGCTGCTGCAGTTGTGTGACTTCCCACTGCTAGCTTGACAGACAAACACTGGCTAATGCCGTGGCCAGGGTTTCAGCATGGCCACACTTTTCTGTTTGAGTATTTTCTCCAATCATGAATAATTTCTTTCACTCTTGCCCGCATTGGAAAGAAGCACGCAGTGCATATAAGCGTGCACCTGAACTTTGTTAACCATATTCTAACACCAGGTTTATTGCTACTGGACCCTCTAGCCTGTATTCTTTTCCCAAAAATCTAGATGAATTTCTGAATCTAGTATTACTCAAAGATATTTTTCAGGTTCACTACTTTTCTGATTTTTTTTTTTTGGCTGAATAGGTTGTATTCATTATTTCTAGATGTAAAAAACTACATTTTGCAAAGTTGTACTGTGATTTTGAGGTTTGGCTTCCACATAAACCCCCTCCTCCCCCTCACCCATTTGTTATCCCCTTCTTGATCTTTTTAGTATGCACCTTATTGATGCTGTGTAATACTGATTTCTAGTCATATTTTGTCATGTTGCAGTACATCAAATACCTTATAGAGCTGTGTGGATTACATCTGCTTAGTTATTTTAAATCATCAAAGCTTATGCTCTTAAGAAATGCAATTAGATTTGTTTGACAAACCTGATGTATTTCCCATATACCATGCTGACTGACTGACTGATTCCCGCAATCCTTAATCAATTAAATCATGTACCATTTCCTCCTTGAATTTATCTAGGAGTGAGGTCATGAAAAATGATGCTCTTTTTGAATCCTTTTCTGTTCCTGTTTTGCAAACGCTTCTTACCAAGAAACCCTTAATAGACAGGACGTTTGTGTACAGCAGCTGGGCAGTTGAAAATGCATTAATTAGTATCTTATAGCAGTGACACTTATTATTTATTATGCCATCATCAGAGAACACAATTAAGTTATTGTAAGGTTGCTATGGTTTCCAAAGGAGATACAGTGCAGACTAATTACCTCAAGATGCCAGATGGTGCTGAATAATTCCTGAGCAAATGCCTCATCACCTCTGCCTCTCCATGTTTGTATAGTAAACAAAACATGAATAAAATGGAGGCTGAGAATGTAGTGATTTCCCTTTATAGGTCTCCACAGGTTCGTGTTTGCCCTGAGCATATTTACATTCTTTAGACTATGTTGTTTAAATTTCTCCCATCTGTGCAAATATCCTAATGAATGAACTGCAAAAATGCATGTAAGAAAACTCTGCTGATGGACATTTTGACTCAAAATGTTTCATCTGCACTATACCTGCAGTTTCTGTATTGTCTGTCATGTCTATCCCAAGAATATGTCAGATAGAAAGATACTTTACCCTGTCCACAGGGCAAGTAAGCTCTAAGAGGCACTTTAAGCACAGTCTACACCCAGGATTTCCCTTTAGCCTAAAAACTTCGCAGACCGTGGGACATCCTGGGCTGCAGCAATGCAGATGAACATTGTTTGGACTGTAAGCCTATAGGGTGCTCCACATAGCAGTGTACGTGGAATCACTGGGAATCAAAAACATTACAAAGCTTAAAGACATTGATGTTTGAGGCCACTCAGTCTTACAGACAATATTTTTTGTAGATCTGTGCCTGATCTCATGACTGCTTTCTTTTATCTTTCAGTGATCACAGTTTAATTGGGTATCTGCAAAACCTTCCATTATACAACCTGAGGGGCAGATAACTAGTCGAGCTCCAGGTCTGCACATGTAGAAAGTACCAAACTATAACTTTGCCATCAAGGGATGCAGCAAAATGTAAGGCCACAAAGAACAGTCTTTGGGATAGCGTGTCAGAGAGGCACATGCCATAGTCCAAAATTCCTGACTGACTGTAGTGTCAGCACGTATAACCTGAAGCATCAGGTCAGTACAATAAGTAGGTCAGGCTTTGAGCAAGGGCTTTTGTGCCCTGCTTCTGCTACCACTGTCATAGGATTGCCAACACATGGCCATAAGAAACAGCCTTTTAATTTAGTATATTTAGTATATATTCAGAGTTTAAATTCAGATTTGCTGTGTGGTTGGTCTAGGAAAACAGCCATGGAAAACCATAACAGCAAATGTTTCCCCGCCAGATTCAGAGCTTACCTATACAGAGATTGCTTAGGATTTTCCAGATATGTGCAGTTATCTAACTGATATTTCACTTCTACAAAGCTTCATGGGGCCTGCTTTTCTCTGAGCTGGTCCAAGCTGTTGGGACTCTGTGTTCTTTTAGCTTCTCTGCAGGGTTTCAGCGGTTCCTGCTATGGAGACTCTCATGAGCACAGCTAACAGAGGCAGCCACAGGTGCGGCAGCTTGTGTGGGTTCTGATTAGGGAGCTCTGGGCCTTCTGGGGACAAGATCCAGGATCAGTGAGGAATGGCTGTGAAACCTATGAGAAACTTAAGGGTGCCTGCTGCTGTCAGATAAGGATGAGGTAAGAGGAGATAAAAGGGTGCGCAGTGTCCACACCTCGTCCTGAGGTAAGTGCTACCTCTGGAGAAGTGAAAGGATGGAAGCTGGTGACTTCTAGCACCAAGAGGAAGGTTCCTGCACTAAGGGCTTACAAGTACAAGATAGGTCCACTACACTCAAAGGTGAAGAGGAACCAGATATGCCTTCAAGAAAAAGGTCTGCTCCACCTCTGGTCCATAAAGAAGAGTTTGGTCAAAGAAAAGTAGATGCAAGAGTGGCAAAAAGGTGGTTCTGGAAATAGAATAAATTGGAATAAGGAGTGATATCAGGTAAGGAACACAGGAGGGGATGAATCTTCTGATGCCAGGTACATAGGTATTTACAAACAGTGAAGCTGACTTGTAAACTGAGATATTGGCCCATCTTCTGGGGTGCTGGAGGGAGCTCTCCTAGACAACCCATGGAGCTTTCCATCAGGTCTATGTCTGAAAGACGCAGTGTGGGGTATGGTGAAGATAGGTGGACTTGCAGCCATGTGCTGAGTGGTGGTGGGAGGAAAGGAGGTGATAGAGCTCTAATTCAGTAGTAGTTGTGCGTGTTTCATAATACTTGAGTGATAATAGCTTCGTAATTTTATGCAATAATTATCCAAAATTATGCAGCTAAATCAGCAGTAGTGATATGCCTATTATTTAATTATATTATTAGGTAATTACTTTCTTAGTAGTGTATTACTAAATCAGTAAATGCTTAATCATTATTTCAATATTATATATTTCAAACTTGAAATTTAGAGAGTGTGAGTTAGGCCCATGAAGCAACAATGTCCAAAGGAAAATATACATAAACCAGCAAAGATGTAAGTATCAACTCTTACTTTGCAGTATTGGACTTTAAGTACGAAATGACTCTCTCTCTGCTTTGTCAGATTGTTTGAATATTTAAACAAGAAATTAGTTTAATCAATGGGCATTGGAATCATTGCCTCAGTTCAAGCTACATTTGTAAATGTAATTTAATTTCTTATTCCTGCATAAATTTTGTTTTGTTCTTGATTTCAGTGAAGGAAACAATAATTGAAATGCCCAGATCAAATGAAATATTACACTTTTTCCCTTAAAATAATAAGTTCCTAGGAGCACTGAAGACAGATAACTTTCTCAGGTCAAACTGTAAAAAAAAAAGCACTGTTAAAGTATCAGCCAATTCACTAGGAATATGTATGTTTCCCAAGATAACACATGAAGCTCTACAGTTAGTTTGAGGATAATACATATAATTCTGCTGTAATAAAATTATTTTATTACAGGAGCCAGAGAGGTAGGAAATCACTTCTTGAATTACACCATCTATTGATCATGAAACAGCAAATTGCATAGTTTGATAATTTGGTGGGAAATGACTTGGCTGTGATCTATCTTGTTCCAGTCAGGGGAGTTATGCATTTCTTGTATATAGCTAATAAGTCATGACTTACTGAAAAGAAATACTTATATTGTTGAAAGCTTACAATCTAGACAGTCTAAATATTAATTTTGTTTTACTGTAAAAAGTAGTGTAGAGATTTGCTCCTCCAAGGAAAGATCAACAAAAGAGACCAGAAGGAAACAGGCAAAGCAGCAAGGCTTGAGTGGTGGGGGACCAGATGAACAAGTGGATCAGAACAGTGGAGGAAAAAAAGAACTGTGCAAACTTTGCTCAATAGGCAAATGTTTCTGCTCTGACTACTCTATTTGCTAGGAGTTTTGAATCGGATTAAAAAGCTTTCAGAGGATTTGGCATAATGAAATATTTGCTCCCAATTAAATCATTGCATATGAAAAGAATGGAAATTATTATACCAATTAATGTCTTTCCCGTTCTGCTTTATTTTCTTGTTAATTGTGCCTGAAAGTTAGAGAAAAATGTTTTAAGCTGAGAGAAGTTTGGACAGAGAAAGGGAGGTGCAAGGACTTCAAATATGACACTGAAACACACATGCAAATAGTTTGTTGTGTTGAACAACATATGGCAAAGAAGTTGTGATATACACATGAAATACATCAATATGTGTTTGCTAAAAATGAAAGATCATAAGCATTATTAATTTGCTGTAAGGTAAAGTGAGACTCTTGACTCCAGCTGATGGCACCAAATTCAGTTACTGTGCACCAAGGAAACTTACTAGCTCTTGAAACCTGTCATCTCATATGCTGGCTAGTGTGGTCTTATGAAGTAAGGGCTACAACTGTGCATCAACAGAGAGGAAACAATTGTAATTTTCTTCCAAAAAGAAAAATAAAAACACATTCATGCATTTCATTCCAGTGAGTGTGCATGTGTGTACTTCTACTCCTGTTGTAGTCACAGAAAACCAAAAATGGGATTTAAACTTCATGTTCATTCAAATCAATTATTTATCAGCATAAAACAGCATTTTACAGCACATATGTATTTTCAGTAATACAATCATGGTATTCTTGTAAGTGATATCATCACACTATATGCTGACTTTTGTCCCAGAATGAACATTTTCTCAGGTCTATGAACAATATAAAATGGTAAGTAAAAAGTCCTAAGAAGCAGAAATATATGTAGCCACAAGTGTACAAATTTCTAATGTGTTCAGATACAGTGTTTACTTAAAGTATTCCTTGTATAACTGTGAACATAATATGTATAAAAATTGACATACTTGTCTATCAGGAAAGAAATCAATCTGTATTACATGAACAGATAATGGTAATACAGAGCTCATAAAAGCATGGAAAGGCATTCTGTGAGAATTTCTTTATTTTTGCTCCAGATTTGACAAATAGTATTTTTTAAAAAGCAGTATTTTAACAAAATCTTTAGGCAAATACATTGTTAAAGCTGTAGCTGAGATTCCAAAACCAGAGAACCCTGCCCTTAGTGTTTCTGACAGGAACTTTATCCCATTTGCTCATGCAAATTGTAACTTGGTTCCCTGCAATACTCTGTGTTGCCCTCCGCTGTCAAGCTGCTGAAGGGAGAGATCAGAAAAAGCCCCCACTTCACCACTTGACCCTGTCTTGGCTTAGCGAGGCTTTAACCTTGTGCCTTGCTGTGCGCTTGTGATATTTTTAAGGGAAAGAGGGACTGAAACAACAAAAATAAAATTTGGCAGGTGGTCTAGAGTTCAACTTTTTCATGAAGAAAGACTGGTCCACCTATCTAAATGCTAATGGTGGGGCAGCTCAGGTAAATGCCGTACAGTACCACAGTTGCTGTGTAGTCTTTGAGCTGCTCAGAAATTCTGTCTCCTATCATGAGACTTAGGTCTGTCCAGGAGGACTGAAGTGCCTGAGTATCACTGGGGGCCTGGGAAATGCCGTAGCATCTATGATTACTTCAAAGATCAGAGTGCTTCTTCCATTAGCTGCTGGCATCCATATTATGTTCACACAGCCTTCACAAGTCACCCCTTTAGTAGGCAATGTGAGTATCCCTCTGAGAAAGGTCTGTGTTGACCTGGGCTGTAAGTAAACATCAAAATACTATCACTAAAATACCAGGTAGGACAATAAAGGCCATGTGAATTATAGATGAGTCGGTATCCAGCATCTCTAATTTCACCCTAGGTCTCTTCACATCTGGAGTTCTCCCACAGCAAGTGGTGGCAACTTGCTACCCAGCTGTTCCCTGATGAAGCAATGTGGATTGCTGATGCGTGGTTTCGCATCACATTGTGAAGACATTCTAAAATAAGATTAGGTGCATATCCACTGTGGTAATATGGACCTGGCAAGACTTGACAGTAGAAATCCATGTAAGCAGGTGGCTGATGGATTATCAGATGCCAGGTGTTGAGATCTCACTGAAGAGACAAACTTTTGCTGTGTGAGTTAATGGCTATATCTTTTGCTAGCCTATCCTTACACAACAGGCTATACAGAAGAGGTTCAAGACAGGTGCAGGGTGCTGTATGCATCCTGTTGCAACTCACCCTAAGAGACTAGTTTTGGCAATCCTTGCACTTTGGTTATGTCACAGTGACTGGTGATCTTCAGCACAAGATTGAAAAATGTCATTAGTCAAAACCTGACTGGACATGGTCGTGGGCAATTGTATAACTGCTGAAGTAAAAGGATTGCATGGAGATCTTAGCTTCTCTGAAAAAATGTGATTGTTCTCTGTGTTGTTGCAAGGAAAGGTTTGAAAATAACAAATGAGTTCAAGATCAAAAAGAAAAGAAATATGCATATTTTAAAATTGTACTGTATTTACCCAGTCTTAAGATTTTAGGGGACCTGGCTCAGTATTTTTGAACATTTAGGAAATGCCATTGATAACTAAGATTAATTTGTGTCACTCACTGGATCATTCTTAAAAAAAATCTGATCTCTGTGCAAGAGATACACCACCAAAATGCTTCACTTTTTAAAAAGGAGTCTTTGCCTGACCAGCTGATTTAGCTTTCATCTGGGTTATTTTCCTGAAAATAAACAAAGCCTGCCGCAGAAAAATGAGAAACTCTCTCTCAAAATGTAAGATACAGAAAGATTTGTGAGGATAAACCTCACAAATTACTTGGCCTGGAACTGAAGTCCCAGCAAAAGGAGATTTTTGGATCCAATAAATGCATGCCTTTGGAGACCACAACAAAAGGAATTCTAGTGACAGAGCATGTCTATGAAAAATTCACTGCAGTATCAGACATCCCAGGTGCCTATTTTATCAGGAATCATTATGCTGCTCAGTGTTCCAGGGACAGCTCTGGACAATGAAATAGCTTTTGCATTCAAAGAGGTGACATTTAGTCACCAGGCATTTAACTGCCAGGCATAAAGGCCACTGCCTGTGAATGGGGTTTGTTTGAGACGTGTGTGGTTAACTGGAGACTGAAGGTAAACTTTAAAATTAAATATGCCGCAGCTCAGTCAATATCTTATGCTCAACATCATTGATGGGGGGTGATGAGGCAGTTTGAGTTCCTGCTGAGCTTATTAGAATTGGGACTGCCACAGAACCTCACCAAAGATTTGGTTTGAAATTGTGCCTTTGAGAATACTTACTTCAAATGTAAAAACCCAATAAAATGAGAGTATAAGCTTGAATTTGCCTCTGATGAATACACATCACAAACGAAACAGTCATTTTTATGTATGTGTTCAGCTGAAGGCTGCATCCTTTGGGGACTGATATAATTCAGCTCCATGGGCAAACAAATAAGAAATAGCAAGTTAACAGTTACAGTAAAACCAATGAAACCAAAAAAATTCAATGCAAAACAAAAAGCCCCTCCAAAAGGTATTCTAACCACAAAGCCATTTATAAATTAAGGAATCTCACACTCACAGAAGGAATCTCATAACTAAAAGGTGGAAGAGCATTGTGATCAGTAATAATGCTGTGGGGCTGGCTACATTGAAAAAGCTTGTATAGGCAGGCTCAGGATACAGCCCTCAGACACGCCTTCTGGAAACAATGTTGAGTGCTGTCACTGTCTCTCAGCAGTGACAAATCAAGGTAGAGCTAGAAAGACAAAGATTTGGAGGGAGAAATATTATTTCTTTTATTTTGAAACAGCTTTAAGATAAATCAGAAAAAATAAAAAGAGATTTAGCATACAAGCCGTTCGGCAAGTCAGTCATTATTTGTGAAGATTTGACCAGGAAGCCTATAGAGAAATTCACATGCAACTTAGTATTTAGTGGAGGAAAAATAATTACAATTTTCCTTCAGTTTCTTTGCCACTTTTTTCACCTATTGGATCCTATTTTGGGTTGCAGGTATAAGAAATCAGACTGATGCTGCACCAGAAGCTCCTGAGATTTTAAGACACAGAGACCATTCTGACATTGAGAATTCCCGTGGAAATACACCGTCTTCCACTTTCATTTGCAGTCTGGTTAATGAGCCTGTAAATTGAATTAACTCAGCTGAAGTGCTCAAAACCCAAGCTGAACTGAAAAGAAAACAAGATAAGAGAAGTGTATGGCAGCAATACTTGGTACCTTTGGCTTACTGAGGAATGTAGTAAGACTGAAATAATAATAATAGTAGTAACAATGATAACAACAAGAACAACAACAACAGCAACAACTGAATATGTGACTGAAGATATATGATTCATTATATTTTACAAAGCAAGCTATTAAACAGTGTTCAAATATCAGAGTGCTGGGTACTCAGTCAGTGAGTCAATGTTTCCCAGTTCTAAAGAGCAGTTTCTAAAGAGATTAAGGGTAGCTAAAGAGGAAGGCTTCATATTTTAATTTTTTCCCTGATACTATGGTATGTGCATATCCTTTTCTACGATGTTTGGCATCTCATTTTTTAAATAGCAAATGAGTGGCCCAGGGAAGTGACTGCAAATGGGAATCATAAATAACTAGATTTATGATAGCAACAGTACACTGAAATGTAGGGAAAAAGCTGGATCTCACTGCATCATTTGTTCCCAATGGTTTTGAAACAATCAGTGCCAGAAGAAAAAAACCGTAATCTGTCCTTCCTCTATAGATCAAAAAGTAGCTGTTTCTCTGTTGGCAAACAGAAAAGGAAGGCCTCCCTCCTCTATTGGTGGTGCCTCTCCAGCCCCTCTGCACCTGCCTGGGGCTGCTGTGTGCCAGCATCACCCAGGGACTGGCTCTGACACAACCTGACATCCCTGTGCCAGTGCGTGAATCACTGCCCCGGCTGCTCATTTGCACTGACTACACTCCGAATTTCTGTTGGTAGAAGGCAGTGATTTCACCCAGCTCCAGCGTGGTTTCGTCAGTCAGTCCAGACACGCATTTGCTGACATTGTTTCCCTGCTCACAGTAAGGGTTTCTCTGAATCAGACTGAGTGAGGTGATTCCCCATTTGTTTGCTGAGATAACAGAGCCTAAGTGACTTAATAATTCATCCCTCTTGCAATTACCTCAGCCATTAAACAGACCAATGCCCTAATGCCCTGCCCTCTGTCACGTTTTTCTCTGTTTGCCTCTAGACTCAGTTTTGGTTTACTGTCAGGTGGAAAAGTCAAACCTGTCTCACCTCTTCTGTGTCCATGAAGGGTGCTTCTGCCTCCAGGTGTCATAAAGATTTACCTTTGGGAAGTCATGGCTATTAAACTCTCCCCAGAGGCACACAAGAGAAAGCTGGTATGTTTCTGATAACCTGAAGGCTGTATGAAATGCCATCTAGGATTGAATATATATATTTGTATCTACATAAATATTTCAGTCACAAAAACTGATATCCACCTTAAATTAAAACCAGCACAGTAATCCAGGGATTGGATGACATTTCTCATCAGCTGATGGCTGTATGGGGAATCACAGTGTATGCAAATCATCTTCTTTATACGGGAGTCAATCTGATGTCATGTTCAACAAGAGAATTTGCAAAAAACCCAACTTCACAAAATTTTTTCTTGTCTCAGCTGAGAAAACTGAAGACCTGGAGAACAAACATACAGAGATTTATCAAGTTTTGAATGAAAGAGACTTGCGGCAAGAATACTAGAGGTGATATCAGTTAGTAACAATGGAACTAAATGAAAGTCCTTTGTCTTATTTTCATCACTTTTATTCCTGGGTATGAAATGAGACCTAAACTACATTATTATATATTATAATCACTAAAGTATCTGCTGTCTTCTACAACAATAATGATGTGGTTTTCTGGGGAGAAAAAAATGATAGGAAGAAAGCCCTGAATATATTTTTTCTCCTGTGAAAGCCGTAGGTGACTAGTAGTCATGTTTTTGGCTCAAAAATAAATGTGCAAAGTAGTACATAGTGGAATGTTTGAGGGAGGCATGCAAGATATGTGCTTCAAGTCAGATCAAGGGTTATGGTAGACATTTGCATGCTCGGCAGCAGAATTTTCTGTCTCGTTAAGATCTGGTTAATAAAATTATTAGAGAGATGTCTCTGCCCAAATTAAGGTGCAAACGAGACGACATACCAAAGTCAATAGTATGGGTTTTAATTTAACAGTAAATGTGAGGTAGAGAGGGAGAGGGAGAAAGAAATAGGAAAAGAGAGAATCTGTGGATTCCAAGGTGTGCACACCCACTGCATCTGAGCTGTTAAGTGTTTGATTGTTTGAGTCATTAAACATTAACAGTCCAGTCTCTCACAAGTCTGCAAGCAGTAACTACCACAGGAGAACAAATCTGACCAAAAAAAGGGCTACTTACATGTTGTTAGCATTGATTCCCTCAGAGTGAGAGCCCCAAAATAACTTTTGCCCATCCAAAAAATCTGGTTGGATATAAACCAACCTAAAAACCATTTCTGTAACCTAAGAATAAAATTTAAGAAGACATAAGCCTACTCACAGTACTTATAAGTCCTTTTCATTTCTCTATAAGAATCTCTGAGTAATTCCATTGAAACTATATAATTAAACTTTTCTTGCCTCCAAGGGAGATATGTTTAAATAAGGCTACTCAATAATGAAGTTTAGAGCTCAGCAATAGGACTCAAAAGCTGTTTAACAGAACAAAGCATTGTGTGTGGGGAAGACCACCACCTTCAAAATTTAACAATGCATCATTCAGTGATCTACTTGGTGTTTGTCCAAAATATTGAAAGCAACATGTCGGCCTAACATACCTACCTGAAAAGAGCTATAAGGATTTTGTGTCTGATATATATATATGTACTTATGAGCCAAAAAATGACAGAAGTTTCATAGAATTTGAAATTTTGTTTAGAGGATATTACCCAGACATGCTATCCATAAACATGTATACCCTGGAAAGCATACTTGTGGTACTTAATAAATGGTTATAAATCACACGAGAAAGAGCAGCACTAAACTGAATTTCACTAGAGTGTTAGTTCTTTCCAATGTAACTGAATGCCAGGTCCTTTTATTCCTCATACTTGTCTTGTTTATATTTTCCAACAGGCCAAACACAGAAAGATGGCCTATACCTCTAGTGGGAGGTGAGAGAATTAGATGTATGAGGAATTTCAGGACAGGATTCAGGTATCTCTGCTGCTGCTGAGACTTTCACATGGAGCTCTGAGAGTGGAAATGAAGCTTTCATGTTGATTTTTTCATCTTTGTTTGCAATGAAGAGAGACTGTTTGCAATACTTGAAAACGAGCCTTGAAAACTGTCATTAGTCATTTTTCTTTACAAGCAAAGAGTATACCTCTTTTTAAAGTTCCTGATTGTTCCTTAGTCATTGAAACAATGATAAATGCAGGGGATATTCTTTCTAGTGAATCAGTGCTTCCTGTAGTAGGTTCTTCTTCCAGAGCTCTAGTATTTGGATTGGGACATGTGATAGAGAAGTGGTATCAGATTTTAGGTCAGATTTCAAGCAAAGGTGTCGTAAACTAACCAAAAAATATGGGAAGACATTTTCACATTTAGGAAATTTAAGCAGGACTTACAAGGACTGGTACAAATATTTTGCTTTGCTGTTATCTTCTAATCTCAGTTGTTTTCTTTCACAACACAGGCCTGCCTATATTTTCCAGTATAAATGACAGTAAATCCGAGCTCAGAGGAGTTCAGACAGTGCCATTGGAATCATCAGACAGAAAACAACATTTTTGTCTTTTTTTTTTAATGATTGCTCCACAGCCTAGCAACTCTTTACTTTAGCCTCAGATGTGTTCTGTACTAGATTCTGGCACCCAGATCTCCTTCCCTGGGACTTGCCTGTCAATAGGGATGTGGACTGGTGGAGGGGTCCACACTCTGTTCTTAATCCTACTCCCAAGTAGGACATGTCTTATGGCCCCACAAACTGGTGGTGGTACTTGGGTGAGTGGAACTTAATGTCTATTTTAATATCTGGCCAGTACATCACATGAAGAAACAGTCTGGCTGAGCTATTACATCTTACAACGTGCTTTTTTTGTTCTCTGCTGAAGATTTTTTTTCCTTATGCGTCACGTCTATAAAACAATTTTTTTCACAACAGATTTGTTCTTTCCTCTACAAATTGCTGCTCTAATGGAAATATTTTTCTGTCATTATTTTTTTCTGTTCAACTAGAACACAGGAGAAGATATAACAGCGCTCTTAATGGAGCTCAGCATAGGAATTCAGTCCTAATAGAGACTGTAAAATTTGTGTCCACCCAAAAACTTTGGCCTCTAGCTACAGGCTAGAGCTTCTGGAGAGACAGCTAACATTTACACATATCCTATGATGACCGCTTACATGACTTGAAAAAAAAAAAGAGCTACAAACAATGAATTT
Source organism: Lycocorax pyrrhopterus obiensis (assembly GCA_014706295.1). Taxonomy (NCBI): domain Eukaryota; kingdom Metazoa; phylum Chordata; class Aves; order Passeriformes; family Paradisaeidae; genus Lycocorax; species Lycocorax pyrrhopterus. Next base: position 24,574,386 of record JACSVZ010000006.1, read on the forward strand.
TTACACCAGCTAGGTAAGAGCAGTAATATAAAATACTGCTTTTGATCAGCTATCTGACACGGATTAAAATTTCCAGCCACTATTCTTTCTACTATAGGCAGTAGGCTGTAAGTGTTTTCCAGGCTCTCCTGAAGGAAAACTGGTCTTTGCCCTGCATGACTCAGATATGTAACACATGTAAGAGCTGATCTTTTACTTTGTCCAGAGTAAATAAACAAATTAAGTCTTGAAGTACCATATAATGACAGAAGCTTTTCACATACTGCTGCTTCTGTGTTTAGCTCAGCAGCTTGACTCCTATGGAAACCTACAGTGGGAAAAGTAGAAATGAATGAACTGTTGAAATGGCTGTGAATTTCAAGTTCAGAATAGTAATTTTTTGCATTTCCAAATGCAATGTAGAGCATTTCTCCCTAAAGATTTTGGAAATGGAGGCTTTATGCTTACCCTGGCAAAAAGGATAGCAGAAAGATCCCAGATATCCCCCTATGTCTTTGTGCACTCGTGTGCATGGTCTAGACACAGGTCTTGATTTCCTCATTCATTTAATTCCTTCATTATATAAATTGAAAAAACAATGCACCCAATTCACTAATGTAAACAGAAGCCCTGGCATTCTGTCTAACTGTTTAACAGAAGTTAAATGAAATCTACTAATAACATGAAATGACAGTGTAAGACACTTATCATGTGAATAATTAGGCATTATAATAGCAACAGTATGCTTGCTTTGTTCTTGTCCATATTATTTCCATTTAGCAGCTGCTATACCTGACAAACAACTGCCAGATACAAGAGTTCCCTGATGGAGACCTGAATGTGCTCTGTGTGTCCTCATGAACTTTAATACAGTTAAAATGTTAGTTTGGACCTGCAGAAAAGTAGACAGATGTTTTGCCAATTTAGCAAATGGGAATATTCCTTCTCTGAACAAGTGGGAAATGCACTAAATCTGTCTCAGATGGAAACAATTTGGTTAGCATTCACTGTTCAAATCATCTGCTTTTGTAATCTCTAAAGCATAGAGCATGTTGTTCACAAACTTTACTTACTTGTAGCAAAATAAACAAACTCAGCTTACCACACATGCTTTTACAAACCAAAACACCTGCTCTCCAACAGCAGGTGGGAAATCCAGATCTTTTGAATATCTGTGTCCTGATGATTACTCCACTAATTTTGCATTAAGAGTTATAGATTACAGAATATGCTTCTGATTACTACCAGTGTCATAGAGCTGGGGACAGTTGCAAACAGTCTTTTGTAGAGTGAAAAAAAAACCTAGTATCACAAGACATGTCACTGTGAATTCATACCATCTGTCTAATGATGAATGACACCAGTGTGGATGGTATCAAGTCAGCCTACAGATTTGCTATATATACTTAGTAACCTGCAAATACATCACACAAAATGGCCCTGCACACACTGTGCATCAAAACAGAGCATATAATGCTTTGTCACAGGGTAAACTGGTCTATTAAAATGATCATATGTTCAGAAATGAAGAAGGCAGTTGTTGATTTCAGCCTATAATTTCTTTTTTTGACATTTTTTCTCCTGAAGTCTCATTTCATGATTCCGGTTCCATTTTGCTGCTATTTGAATGCTACAGATTCTATTATTTTTTCATGCTTTTTATTCTCTGATCCACGGGAATGTCACGAGGTACATTTTGTATAGTCATTTCAAACAACACACTCTACACTTCTCCAGCAAAGTGCAAACAATCTTTGCTTCTTAATACATATCTAGATACTCTTTCAAAAATTTTGCTGCAGTTTAATGCTATTGATTTGTGGTTCTTTCCTGAGGTGAAGCTGGTAGTGCTCCAAACTTAGTGAAATGGAACACCTAGGACAGATTGTCTACTTGTGTAAGCTATAGAAAATTGAAGTACGTATATGTATGATGAACTCTGACAGCAAGATTTACCCATATATTAAAGAAATTACATCAGCATTATAGATGAGGTTAGAGTTTCCTTCTATTCCTTTCTTCTCTTTTTTTTTCCTTCCTGATACAGCTATAAAGGTCTCACTTGGCATAATGTGATCACTACTTTAACTTCATTTTTTCATTTAAGAAGTATTAAAGGCTTTGGCTCATATGACCTAATATCAGTGATTTAAAAGGTAAATAATGAGACCAAGTTTATTATCTAGACTTCTTCTACTTTGTCATGGACGAAAGATGTGATGAGTTGCCCCTGCAGATACCTTCTTTCATGGAGTGTGAATTTGCAGGTGTCAGTCTCAGAGTAGATATTTGTCTTTCAGTTTGCCATGTACAGCATCTGTCCTCTCGTCTTCATCTAGTACTGGTATCTTAGTTCTATGTCAAGCAGAAGCATCAGAAGCCAACAGCTAGCAGAAGCATCATCTTCTTTGTTCCTTTCAACTTAGTGATATATTGAACATGATAAAATCTGCGGATTTTATTGGCAGCCATATTGTTTATCACAACATCAGGGTAATGGCTTGGTCCAGTTCCTTGTGAAATGAAACAAAGTCACATAAGAGGCAATAGTTTATTTACAAGTGTTTGCTCTTTTTTTTTACAGAATGCTTCTCTATTCAGGGGAGATCTCTTTATTTCCTATGAGCTTTGACTTTGTGGCTTCTGGACCCCCTGGCCTTGAATTAATCAGTGGCAGAACATTAGAACCAAACTAAGCAGAAATAAAATCTAAAAATAGCCAAATGATTCAGGAAGAGTAATAATTATGGACAAGAAATATCTCATTACTGCAAAACCCCACCACATTAGTTTTAAATAGAAACTGCTCACTAAATGAAATAAGCCTTTGAATGAAAAGCAGGGTGTGTACGGAAGCTAAAAATGATAAACAGAAATATAACAGCTGGCAGGGTGCAGCGTCAAACAGCACAAATTGAGTTAGTTTAAGCGTTTAAGACAGTTTTGGTCTACAGGAGGGACAGACATGCTTAGTCAAGTTTTATCCTTTGTGCTGTTGTTGAGAACATGCACCCAGGCAGATGGTACAAATATGTGCATCTCAGGTTTTTGAACTCTCAAATGTCTTATGTCATGAATACAACCTGCTTAGAGTCTGTAATCTGTTTACTACTGGGTATGTGCACTGAGCCCCAAAGTCACATATTCGCTCACAGGAGGTCCACAGCTGGAACATCAGGATGGAATCTTATGCATGTAAATGGTTCTGCCAAGGGGCACACTCCGCTTTGCTTAATTATTTTTTTGCAAAGAAAATTTTGATACAGTCTCTTATTTGTCATAACCAGACATAAAAATATTTCCCAGTGAATAATGGAATTGCCATGAAACTAAACAATGAGCTAATTTCCTACTAACAAAGAACAAGATGAGGACAGGATTTGGAGTGTTTTTAAAATGTGGTACTGATTAATTCTGCATTTATTCAATGCTACAATAACTTTTTAAGTCACTCAGGTAGCATCAAATTCTTTGCACTCCAGACAATACAAGCTTCCTCATTGCCTGCCACAGCAGTAAAATGGTTTCTGTTAAAGGATACATAGTGCAATTGGAGAAGAAAAAAAATATTATAAAATTTTTGAGCAAAATATTTTTGTATAGAAGCTCAGATTTTTTAATGTGTGACAATTAATAGAAAAACAGTTGGGTTGTAATATTTAAATAAAAATTAATTAAAAAATTTAATTACTGAAGGTTTCCAAGCCACTCACATAATCATGGAAACACTATGATACAGTTAACTTTGGCATAGATAGCAGACTAAGTAATTTCTCCAGGTATCTTGCAGTCCTGTTTGGATAATTCTGTAAAAGACACTTTGAAATATTCATTCTGCTACAGAATGTTCTTTGTTCGGAGTCACATTTTAGTAATAATGAACTATATTTCTTGTCAAAACTCCTGTGGGCAAGTGGCTATGACACAATCAATGTGATTCAGCATCCTCCTCCTCAAATGAATTTCACAAAGATTCTTATAACTGCATTCAATATTAGTACAGACTTTGATACAAGATGTTTCTCTTCTTTGGAAGATAAGTAACAATGTATTTTAACTCTTGTAACTTATTATTTTTACCTATTTTTTCTTTATTAATTATAGTAGTTAATAATACAGTGAATCATCTTATTTAGAAAAGTGTGGCAAGCACTAGTGCTATGAAATGCCACTAATCATTGTGTTTCCATTTTGTGGATCCGAAATAAGTAATTTTAGACTTCAGCCTTGAAAATAGTGATTTTATTTGGGCTGAAGGGCAATATTTTCATGACTCTTGTTTGAAACAAAGTCACAATAACCCCCACATAATTATTGAAAGATTTGAGCCTGTGTTTCTGAAATCTTGACCAGAAAGTCTCCGACGATTGAAGCTCTGCAGCTGCTCATGACTGCAGGCATTACCATTCTGGGTTGGCTGAGCATCTAGGGACTCATTTCATGCCTACACCTGTTGAGGGGTCACAGGCTTCAGGAATCAATTCAATATTCATGAGTCTAGAGAAAAAAATGAAGCTGTAGAGAGTGTCTAGGGAATGTTTGTCGGGAAAGTGAGAAGGGGATTGAGTTCTTGATGCTGCATTTTTCTTTAAATGGAGAAAACACAGAAATAGCACTGTAAGTAGGAATCATCATGCAAACTCAGAACCAGCTTGGGGGTTTAAGGTGCTACTACATGATATCGAGTAGACATAGGCAGAAACCTCAAGTGTGGGTTGGTTATTTTTACATCTAGAGCCGGGTGCTGAACACTGTGGCAACCATTACTTGTGATTTGCTAGGATAGAGCAATGTGATTGCCCATGGATGAATCCACGTTACCCTACTTCTCCCTGTTGATCCTTGATGCCTCAATTAATTACCTTTCTCCTACTCCTTGTTCAGATTCCTTTGCCCAGCCCCTGACAAAACAGAGCATACGCTGTGATTGCTGTGTGGTACTAGCCTAGCTATGGCTCAGTTTTATTTAATAACATTGTGTTACTCTGTGCAACAAATTCTGACTAATTGCTTCTCCACCACTCCGCCAGTCTGTGAAAAGGTCAGCATAGAATACCATCAAGTCAGAGCACCCTGCCGAGTCTCCATAAAGTTGTATAAAAATAGCAGACTTTGGTGAATGAGGTCTGACTGGCAGGGAATTAAGTGTGTTGATGAAAGAAATGTGCTCATCATTGATTCAGGTGCTGAAGTTTTTGATTTTCCCCCCAGGTGCAATGAACAAAAAGAGTTTTGACTTTGTAGATCTTGTGGAAAAACTCTTCCTCTTTGCCTTTTTTAGCAAATCAAACTGCTTTCATATAAACTTGTGTAATTGCTGTTAATTAGTTTATTACAGAAACTTCCCTTCCCTTCCCTTCCCTTCCCTTCCCTTCCCTTCCCTTCCCTTCCCTTCCCTTCCCTTCCCTTCCCTTCCCTTCCCTTCCCTTCCCTTCCCTTCCCTTCCCTTCCCTTCCCTTCCCTTCCCTTCCCTTCCCTTCCCTTCCCTTCCCTTCCCTTCCCTTCCCTTCCCTTCCCTTCCCTTCCCTTCCCTTCCCTTCCCTTCCCTTCCCTTCCCTTCCCTTCCCTTCCCTTCCCTTCCCTTCCCTTCCCTTCCCTTCCCTTCCCTTCCCTTCCATGTGTGAGTTTGAATTTTTATTTTAATCAATGAATATAATTTCTCCCTTTCTTGCTTTCTTCCTTAGTGCTAAAAAGTACACAGTGTCTTTTTAATATTTAATTAATGAGATCACTTTACAGGTTTTAGTTTAAAGGTAACCATAGCACAAATGCATCCATTATTAACTGCAGAGCTGCACTGGCTTCTTGGGAACCCTCTTCAGTTTAATATGAGAACCCCTGTCAACAGAAAACAGCGCTGATATTGTTGTTAAGTGTGACAGACTGGCAAATGCAATGGGCACCACGCTGGAACAATGCAAAGTGCTCATATCAATGGAAGAGGCAGCGTTTAAAAGCGAGGTGAAGGCGGACAGCGAGAGGCTGTCGAGGAAGGTTCGGTTCCGCGTGGCGTCCTCGCACAGCGGGCGGGTGCTGAAGGAGGTGTACGCCGATGGGGAGGCTGCCGACTCTCTGGACTCCGAGTATGCCAGCAGCTCAGAGACCGACCAAACCAGCCGGCTGAGCGAAGTGGACGGGCAGCAGAATGGACACGTAGGGTCGGAGTGTGACGAAAATGAGAACGAGCAGGATGACTTGCTCATTTTAGTCAGAGCCACTAAAGAGAAGGGATTTGGTACAAAGAGAGTCAACATCCTCAGCAAAAATGGCACAGTCAGGGGAGTCAAGCATAAAGTCAGCGCTGGTCAAACCCTTTTTGACAATTTGGCAAAAGTATTTCAGGTAGGTGATGCAGATCTGCTGGCTGTAAGCCCTTTCTCTGTCCCTTTCAACTCCACACATTATTCTTCCCTTTGTTCAAACTGCTCTCATTTAGGGTATCTCAATATTCTGTCTCTTTCCCATTGCTGTCCACTTGCTGTTGTTGCACAAGAGAGGCACATTGGTGCTTCTAGTACAGAACAGCTCCACACTCCATATTGACTGTGAACTTTGTTCTTCAAAATTGAGCTAATGTTTGCTGAGTAGAAATATGTGTGTTGTGCTTCCCATGCATGGATTAGGAAAGAAATGTAACAGAGGATTTAACTGGGGCTTTTCTGGAGATCCGTATAGGTCTCCTGTACAGGGATGTGTCATGTTTCCATTCCTGTTGTATTAAGTCTAACGAGTTTACGATGTTATCTACCGTCCCCTACATGTAAATATGTATACTTGCAAATTCCATTCTGTTTAATCTGCAAAGTAGATCAAATTGGGTGCAGGGTGGCAGCAATGATGGTTTTCCCACATGAAAATTTCAGGTGAATGAAATCTTAGTCAGAGGTCTCTTTTGTTATTGTCTGTTTTCTATCTATTTTGTAGAAGGATCAGAATATCTATATTTGAAACAGTATATGCCACACTAATGCCTTAGGCAGAGAAACACAGGCCTTCAGAAAAATCAAGATAAAAGTTCTAAAATATTTATCTCATATGTATAATTTATCTATATATGCTATTCAAGCCTTTCAATCATTAATATTCACACAGATAGCAACAACTGTGCAACCAGACTCTTTCTGAAGGTTCTTAGAATCCAGAATTATGCTTTTCAATTAAATTATTCTGTGTTGGTTTCAGGGCATTATTTTAAAACTTGTATGCAGTTTTAAATCATGGGGAATTTGATATTAATAACAACTGTATTTGAATTTTGAAATTACTTTGAAATGAGGTAATTTCATATTACATTAATAAATAGCAATAGGTTAACATTCTCTTGCTTCTGGATATGAATTTATCCTCTATGTAGTACCTAAATTAACAGTCTTTTTGTCAATATGAATGTTCCTGTAGAAGTTGAAGTTTCAGAGAAGACTTGCCTGTTCATTTTTGTTCTTTACATCACATCATATAGCACTCAAGTAGTTTGCTTTCTTCCAAGATGCTCAAAGAAGAGTTTGTCCTTAATTCCTTACTCTGGTAAAATTTGTTAAAAACTCACTTTTTCTAAGTAGATTTGAATTAGTAAGTATTAAGTGAGGCATGTTTGGGTTCTTATCTAACTTCAGTTCCACTGGTTTGTGCTATTTCACTACGCAGACTACACCATTTCACCCCACTAATCTCATTCCCTTCTAAAAGCTGTCTTCTCCTACATCAGTAACACCAAGCTAAGAAATTTGAATCAGCTAAATAAACAGACTCACTTGAAGACTTATGCACCTTAATTAGTGTTCTTGCCACATTGCTTTTTCTATCCCCAGTTTTAGGTTGGAAGTTCTTCAGGAAAGGCCCATGGGCTGAAATCAATGTACTTCGATTGCAAAGCTTCTTGTATTCCTATCAGAGTTAATGCTAGGACCAGAGCTATTTCCATGAGGTGTTTTGCCAGAAGAAAGTATTTTCTTAAAAGGAGGCATATCCATCTTATAACTTCAGAAAATTACATGTATCCAAGTCTACCACAGAACTCCTCAATTAAAACCTGTAAAAGAATGACCGGTGTAAAAGGTGGTAAGGATTTTTTTATTGACAATATTTTACTGTGGAAGAAAGGGGAAAAATTAAATTATCAGATGAAAACAAACCAAACAGTTTTCCACACAGCATGTAATTACAATGAAGAACTCTCTGCTACAGGCATTGTAAAGTCCAAAAGAAAAGGCAGATTTTCAAAGTGGATGAGGAAAATATATGTGGAACTGAGAAGCTTCTTCCTAGGTAGGTCTAGATGAGTGATTTCCAGAAATAATTGTATATTCTTACATTAAGCACCTACTGGATCAAAGACATATACTTAATAATAGAGAATATAATGATTTGAGGTTTCTACTCAACTTCTCATTTCCCCAGAGAAAAAGTTCTAAGTCTAGTGAAAAAGAATGATGGTTTGCATGTCTTTTATGTCATACTGTGAGCCAATTGTGTATGCCACATGGTGAGCACAGAGGAGAGCAACGCAAAAAGGTTGGCTTTGAGATGGATTTGAAACTGCTCGATCCTAATGAGAAATATGATTGAAATCCGTCCAATTACAAATGAAATAATGGCCTTTAGAATGAGATTAGAGAATGATTTCTAGTTTTCTGTAAGCATGTTCCAGACAATTAATTGAACTGTAATACCAGTTAGAGAACAACAAGAGTTCTTCTTTCAAAGATTTAGTAAGATAGAAAGATGTCTTTATTAGCAGGTAGAACACAAAATCTCTTTATCTGGGCATTTTCTAAGTTACCCCCTTGATTATGTGAGGTCATCTCCAGTTACATGTTTCTCTTAGATAAGCAGCAGCAAATGTATAACAATAGTTAAGAGTGCCCCTCCCTGAGGAGAGTCTGTCTCTGCCCTTTTGATAATTCAGCAGCAGGAACTTGTATGAGATGAATTCATTATATATTTCTCAGAGTTAGGGTCAAAGTCAGTATTTTTAATCTCAGAGTATGCATATGAGCTCTTGACAGTCCTGTATTCTAAGCACTGATAAATTCTTGTATGCAAATGCCTCTTATTTAGTAATTACTATATCACTTCCTCACTAAAATGTGTATGTAAGCCAAATACTGTGTGTGAGTGTCCTGTGACCCTGAAACTAGAGGGTGTTTTTTACTGCAATATCAGCATTCTGATTCTTCAGACTATACCTGCAAACTCCTCTAATATACTATTTCTCTGAATCCCTAGAGGCTCCCTGTGATAGACGAGAGATCCTTTAAAGCAAATCACTTTGCTCAGATATTCTAGGGATAAGCAGGATTCATTAAATGGGCTTCATTATGTTGTGCAGTCAAGACCTTGTCAGACAGATTTTGTCTGTTCAAATACCTGTGCTAAAAGCACTAGTGTATTTTAATGTTCTATGGAAATATTTGGATTTTCGAATATTTTTTTACACATTTTCTTACTAGAGCCTTTCTACAGAATTGGTTCAGATGCTTCCCGCAGCAAACTTATCTGAAAAAAATCACACCTTCTGGAGCTTTTTTCAATATTAAGAGAGTGATGTAATGCAGGAAGTATTTCTAGAAGAAAAGGTGGTTTTGGTTGTTGTTGCTATATGATACGAGCCTGGTCTGAGAATGTATATCTAGTTGGTGTTTTCCCTGCTACATCTTCCCACAGTCATGCACTGAGTGCTCCCCTCACCCTCTCAGTCCGTGACCTCTCATTTCCACTGTTCCCTGAGAAGCTGAGTCCTTCACATTGCTCTGTCTGAGGACTGTGTGTGTCCGCAGAGGAGAGCTGCTCCAACGCTGTGACAGTGAAAGGTCTCCCACAGGTCATCCCTGCACAGCTGGTGGAGCTGCTGCCAGGTGAGTGGGAGCAGCTGTGGCAGCTGGGGCTAACGCAGCCATGGGGATGGAATGTGGGACAGAGCAGGACACATCCAGGGCTTGTCTCAGCTTCATGGAGGAACATTCCGGGGGAAAAAAGGTGGGGAAGAGACCAGCTGTATTGATGCTTCAGGACAGCATGGTTTCCATGGCAACCCCTCCAGCCTTTTCCTCCTTGGGGTGGATGCCACAGGGAGACTGTTGACATAGCAACCACATCCTGGCGGGGTGAGGGAGTGGTGGGTGGGGTGGCGATGGGTGTTGACATAACAACCACTCTGGGTGGGAAAGATGGGAGGGAGGTCACCGCTGGTCAGCGGTGGAGGGCAGGGACAGTCACATATGTCACCCAGCCTCCACTAGCACCTAACCTGGGCCTGGGGGTAGCCTCCCACAGTGCTGGGAATACAGGCGTCAGACAGCTGGGAACATTTTATTTGTGAGAAACACACACCGCTGAAAATCCTGAAAAGCAGGAGGGAGCTGGAGTTCCCAGTCTCCCTGTTCATGTATCTCCTTGGTATAAATTTTCTCCTGCTGAGACACTAAAGCTGACAGCGTCGGCAGCTCTGAAGCTGGGGACATGACTTGCCAATTATGTCAGAAGCATAAGCCCCTTCTCTGCCTATCTGAAGTAATTGTGGTTGTATTTCAGAACACTACCAGAAATTTTGTTTTCTAATATCACAATACTGTTTAAATGCAAATGGGTATGAATATTTCCTGTATCTGTCTGTAAAAAGTAGCAGAGAAATAGTTCTTTTTTCCTTGAAATAAATATAATTCTCTTCACAACCAATTTTTATGACTAAGCCATTCCTATGATGGCTTCTGGATCGCATAGAGCAAAAATCCTTGGTTTGTCTAATATATTATTAGGGAGTGCAACGATCATTGTATGCCAGACCGGGTTTCCATCCCCATGTGCAATGTAATGGAGCTCAGCCAAAGGTTTTACACAGGTCTCTCCTCATTTTCCACTGTTTCAGCATGGGTATTTTTCCTCCATTTCCATACTTACACACTCCACTGGCCTTCCAGCCTCCTCTGAAAGGTCACGTTGTGCTAAATTAGCCACAGAACCCATTCTCAGGCAGGGCTTGCTGACGTCTATTGCAAAAGGGCAGGCCTGGTTAACAAACCTGATGGATGTCCTTGTGAGCATTGTGTCAGAGAGGATATGGGTGAAGAGTCAGATATAATGTACTCAGTCTTTACAATATTTCCAAGCACAGTTTCTCAGGTAGAGCTCAGGTAGTAAGATTGCAAAGTGCAAGTCATTATTCAGCCTGATGAAGAATAAGCTCATTAAAGTTTAGAGAGAAAGGTGGGAAAGAATAAAGAATCAGGTGGAAGTTTGTTAAGAGGAGAGCTTTTGGGGTGGTTAAGTGCACTTTCATCTTTCTTTACTTGTGGGTGACCTGGAAAAGTCAACACATAGCAGGACATGCACAGCTTACAAACCGATGGGGCTAGCTAGTACCACAGACAAAATAAAGTGAAATACAGCAGCAAAACCAACCATCTTCCAAAGAAGACAGAGGCTGCAAAGTGATGTTAAGGAAAGTTTCTTGTGTCGTAGTACAAGCAAAGGTTTTTAGGGTGGATACCATGCTGTATACCACTCCAGCCTCTGGAGGATATATCGCTACAATCCCCAAAAGTCTGGGGAGATGAGAAAGAGAGGTCTGCACTTTCACTGGAGAAGTCATGATACTCTCTTTCTCTCTGATCAGCTGATGATCAGTGCAGACACTCCAGAAATCATTGGACTATTTGAATTCAAAGTCTTCTTCTAGGATTGGACAAAGATTGTGAAAACTCTCCTGAACGTTGCCTTCATATTCTCCTCCATACACACTGCTCTGTGACTCCCAAATGGACATAGCCCACTGAAGAAAACGATGGACTGGATTGCTTGTATAGATCATTCGTTGTAGTAATGTCCCTTGTATTGATAGAGATAAATCCCAGTGAGCTGCAGGTATCTGAGGTAGAAACTTCCAGTGTATTTTCCTAGTATTAGCAAGTCTGGAAAACTAATTATTGAACAGTGTTGCACTGAAATCCACTGGAGAACAGGAAAAATTGTAATGACATGGAGGATGAAGTGATTATGAAAAGCAGGTTTTTGCTTGTTACAGAAAATTCAGAGTTAGAAGGACAACTGGATCACTACTGGGATGGGCATAGCATCCCTTCACCACTTGCTCTGTACCTTCAGAAGGGCTTTGATCTGTGACCACACTCCATGGGACAGTGGTTCATCTGATGCCATTGATCATGTCACAGTTAAAAGAAGTGGTTTCCAGAGCGGATGTCTGAACAGACACACTGAATTAAAAAGGAAAGTGTTCAGGTCTGTGAGCTTTTAACTGGAACCTGGATTTGGTCAGTACTTAGGATATTTTTTTTTTATTGTTCACATGTTCTTGTAGAAATCAGCTGTAAAGCACTGAGGTCAGACAAGTCTGTTACTAGACTATTCAGGACATTTTAGGATTTGCTTCTGTTGGACTTGAAATACATATTTGACACAGACTTGGAATGATCAGTAAATAGACTTTTAAATATCTAAACTTCTGGAAGTGATATACAATTTTTGAGTCAAAAAAGACTTAGCTGTCTCATTTCCAAAAACTGTAGATATGGAATGTCTTGACTTCACAATACACTAAACACTGGGAAGCTTACCAACAAAACTGCTATTAAATGTATTACTTTTTGAGACTGAATCAATAACAGAAGAAAATAAATTTATAGGCTTCTATGCTGGCAGTCCAACCAGCATGTACTGGACATCTGTCATCTGTCCAACCTTCCAGTGCACTGCATGGCCTCAAAATTATTCTTGTTATGATGAGCAAGATCTTGATCCTTGTAAAGGATCCATAAATGCAGTCAGTGTTCTTGAGACACTGGCCTCGTCCCTTGCATGGGAAAGGGCATAGCAAAGAAGCTGTGGTATTACTGCAGTGAGTATGTGTATACAGACTATGTAGTACTAGAGGGAATCAAGACTTTAGCTATAGATTAAAAAAACTCACAGGCCTCTGAGGAAGGGCTTAGACATCAAGCTCCAAAACCAAGATTCTCCAAATCTCTCTTTGGTGTACCCTTGCATCAAAGGCAGCAAGAGCCTCTCCTTAATGAAAATTTGACTAATTCTCTGCCTTGGCCACGTGCCTCAGCATCTCAGGATTGACAGGACCTGACAGTTACTTACTACTTGTGTCCTATGGGACCCATAAAATAAGGGTTCCATTGCCTGTCCCACCTGCATGGCTTCATGCAGTAGGTGTTTCATGAGCATGCCTGGTGCCTCAGCTCCTACACAAACTACACGTGAGCAGATGCTGCTTTGTTACAAATTGTGCCTGCAGGAGGCAGTGGTGGGAAATATACTTTGAAATAGATAGCCATAAGATAGTGAGAACAAGTTGCTGGAGCAGGAGTAGAACACAGGCTTGCTGATTCTCTACTTGCTGTACCAAATACTACTGTGTTCTTCAGCATGATGCTTGACTTCCATTTCCCTTCCCCTTCCCTTCCCTTCCCTTCCCTTCCCTTCCCTTCCCTTCCCTTCCCTTCCCTTCCCTTCCCTTCCCTTCCCTTCCCTTCCCTTCCCTTCCCTTCCCTTCCCTTCCCTTCCCTTCCCTTCCCTTCCCTTCCCTTCCCTTCCCTTCCCTTCCCTTCCCTTCCCTTCCCTTCCCTTCCCTTCCCTTCCCTTCCCTTCCCTTCCCTTCCCTTCCCTTCCCTTCCCTTCCCTTCCCTTCCCTTCCCTTCCCTTCCCTTCCCTTCCCTTCCCTTCCCTTCCCTTCCCTTCCCTTCCCTTCCCTCCCCTCCCCCTCCCCCCTCCCCCCTCCCCCTCCCCCTTCCCCTTCCCCTTCCCCTTCCCCTTCCCCTTCCCCTTCCCCTTCCCTTCCCTTCCCTTCCCTTCCCTTCCCTTCCCTTCCCTTCCCTTCCCTTCCCTTCCCTTCCCTTCCCTTCCCTTCCCTTCCCTTCCCTTTTTCTCTTAAGCACTATAGTGATCACATTGTTCCAGCATAGAAGCATCCTAGAAAAGCTTGTAGCCTGTGACTTGCTTGTTAGGGAAAAGAGGTAGAGAGGAGACTGAACCAGGTATTCAAGGCATGAGAGATTGCAAATTATCATGTTCTGCTGCCTTGTTTCATTCTCTCTCTTTAAGTCTAAAAATAGATTCGGTTTCTTTTTGAAAGAATGAATGCAAATGCCAAATGGAAAAAGGCTTCCTGGTTGTACTAAGTGGGATTCCTAAGTCATATTGGCCTCAGGAAATTCTCTGAGCTGAAAATTGTCATAAAATGAAACAGTATTAGTAGGAAATGCCATATATGCTTTCCAGACTCTTACTTTTAATTATCTGTCTGGTAGATGGCCTGGAATACCAGATGAGCACTGGGTCTGAGCCTATGTGCTGCTCTGGGACTCTTACACAATGTCCCTTTGGGGGGCTGCTCAATAAGGTGCTCAGCCTTTGAATTGACATGGAAAATGCTTCATCTTGCTTCAAACTAACTTGACAGAGTCATATTACACAAGCAGCCTATCAAAAAAATCTTAGGATGCTAGCGCATAATTTTTTTCTACTTATTCTAAGAGTAGGGTTTTTTTTCCTGAATTGGCCTCTTACAACAGAGATGAAAAAGATGAACTGATTAGCCTTAAGTATTAATTAGTAGCAATAGCTCTTGTCTTTTGCCATCTGTGAAGCTCAATTTGGTAACTCAGGGGGAAAATAAGGAGAAAATATCTTTTGAAGTATTCTTAAAACTAGGACTATCAAGAAAATTTGGGGCTATTCACTTTTCTTTGACATGGTACAACAGGCTGCATGCTAGTTCATTGCCCCAAATCTTTGCATGCCTTTGACACAGCAAATACAAATTTTGTAGAACACATAAAGATGAAATAAATTGCCTATCTGCTTAATTCCTAGCATCATAGTTCGTCATTGACCCTTAATTTTGTGTACAAATAAATTACTCTGCAGCCAAATATTTAAGTGTCCTCATTGCACTTGAGTGTCTTAGGTGAAGTATGTTTTACTTAAAACTTTACAAACATGGAAGGAAATATTTGGCTACATTGGACTAATTTGTCACCAGAGTGCACAGCTGTGCAATTGCAAAAATATGGTAATAATGAAGATGAAAAAACAGCTCCTTTACTAAAGCTTACAAAAATTTTCTAACAAGTTAAGTGCATTAAAATCCCATTATTTAGTTTACAGATCTCAAAACTGTTTCAGTTCTGAACTAGGATTTGCAAATAGACTAGTAGGCTTACACAAGCTAGAAAATATAAACGTATATGTGCCACAGGTGTTGTGTTTCTAGACTGCTCTGGTCTGTCAACAGCTTGCTGTGATATTTATCTACTAGGGTTGGCAGTTTATTACATACTGCACCAAAACAAGGTACATGATTAACAGCTTGAAAGAAAGAAATGGTCAAAGACACCATATTTTTTTTTGGCTAGAACTTTAGCCTGTGGCTGCAATGTTTGGTGGCACCATAATTTTGTAGCTGAAATATAATAAAACATTCTTCAGAATGGAATTTGCTACCAGAGAGAAAAGGGTACAGCTTTCATGCATGAAAATCTTTCTAATTGCTGCAACACCCATTGCAAGGTAGTACAAAACATGAAAATCAAACCTCAATGAATTTTTCAAAAGCTTGTAAGACGAATAATAAATAGGACTGCATCCCCAGCCTGTTGATTTTGAAAAGAAGCTGGAAAGTTACAGCTCCCCATCCAAACAGGCAATCTTGTGGTTCTGCTTGATGCAGAAGTTATATTGTGGAGAAGCTGCCCCAGCACGACTCTTTATAGCGTCCATCATAGAAAGCAACAGAAATGGTCACAGATGAGCAGCTGGAGTCACTGAGAGAGAGACTCATTTCATGCATGGCAAGAAAGAAGACAGAAAAAACTTCACTCATTGCTAGTATGAATTGTGGAAAGCATTTTAACAGCCTTAGTACCATTTTGCTTTGGAATTTTATCTAGAGACACCATCCATCAATGTCAAACGAGTATGTCTTCTATACTGCAGTAAAACCACACACAGACTGGAGTCTTTCTTGAAAGACTCCATTCTTTCTCCATTTCTCAAAAAGAAATATAAAAAGACTTACTGGCCAGTATTTGCACACGTTTATAACACCATGCAGTGTTATGAGCTGCATTGACAAATCAGCCAATGCTGGTACAAAGACAAAGAATAGTTTCTTTGGAATTCACTCTCAGTACCCTTGTTTTGAATATTACTGATTGCTAATCATCTAAAAAGCTTTAAAACTATTGGGAGTTGTCAGGAGTCATACACTGTTATTTAAGAAAAATCTGTTTCTCCTTGCAAATTCTGTAAGACAGAAAGAACTCAGTCTCTAAAGAACTTACAGCCTTTTAAAGAAAATGTGATATTTTCCTGCCCAGCTCCTCATGCCTTGCTATTGGTTTACTATACCTAAATGCAAAGGACTCTCCCTCCTAGCCCTACAGGCAACTGTGAAACATTTCATTGTTGTTCAAGTGGAGAATATCCTAAGAGGCAGACTGATAGACACAGTGAAAAAGGAGAGCTTTAAGAATTATTGCTTCTTTCCACCTGTCACAGGTCATAATCTGTACCTTGAGAACTTCCCTTTCCAGGTGTTAGCTGATGAGGTCTCTGGTGAGACCCCTCCTGCAGTGCTGTGTCCAGCTCTGGAAGTCTCGATATGGGAGGGTTATTGTCCTGTTGGAGCAAGTCCAGAGAAAGGCCACCAAGTGGATCACGCCCCTCTTATGAAGAAAGGCTGAGAGAATTGGGTTTGTTCAGCTTGGAAAAGAGAAGGCTTTGGAGTGATCTAATTGTGGACTTCCAGTCCAAAGGGAACTTGGAGGAAAGATGGGGCAAGACTCTTTACAAGAGCATGTAGTGACAGACAAGGGGGAATGGGTTCAAATTCAAAGACAGTAAGTTTAGATTAGATCTTAGGAAAAAATTATTTACTGTGAGGGTGGTGAGGCACTGGAACAGGTTGCCCAGGGAAGTTGTGGATGCCACAGCCCTGGAAGTGTTCAAGGCCTGGTTGGATGAGTCTCTGAGTAACCTGGTCTAGTTGAAAGTGTCCTGCCATTGCCTTCTATGATTCTATGATGGTTTCAATCAGATTCACTCATGCAGTGGGTAAATCTGGTTGTTCTTTCAAATCCCACAATGGTTCAAAAATATAAGCACCTACTCAGACCGTCCAAGTTCAAACTTAAACTGTCAAAAGGATTTAAAAGGCTCAATTTCTAAATGACTTGTTCAGGAAATAGATTCTGTTCATGTAAGTGTCTGCAAAATGTTGCCATGGCAGCTAGTGTTGTATCTGCTGGGTGGTCAAGCCTTTTGCAAACTGGTCTGCTTGGTGGATGATGTTCTTGTGCATCCTCATGTGGAAGATTGTGGGAAAGAAGGACACTTTTACTGGCCAATATTTGGAGCTGCATGGAGGTAACTAATACTATAGGAGTTTTTTTAGCTGCTCCTGACTGGGAGCAGACTTGAATCATGTAGTTCCTTCACCCAGGTGGTTTCATCATCAGCTGCTCCAGCAGTTCTCTTTTGAAGACACAATAGATAAGGGCATGAGGTTTCCAAAATGGAGAGCTGTCTAGTGAACCTTCTGACCTGTTTTTTATGCTGTCTCAATTCTCATTTTGGCAGAAGGTTATTCAGCTTGCAGAAATGCAATCAAATATGGAGTTTCAGCATTGTTTGAAGACATGATAAGAAATTAGAATAAATGTTGTTATTGATTTTTCTTGCTGCACGGTATTAAATGATATCTATGCAAAGAAGCCATTGAAATGTTGTTCCAAAAGAAAAGCAGACAGATGATTTAATAATCTCAGCTTCTTCATTTGTAGTCTTATTGCTTGAACAGAACACATTTAACTCTATGGCATGACATAGACTATAGCCCCATTGTAAGAACATTATTATATGAAAAGTGTGATTATATAAACATTAGTTTCTGTTTTATTTAAAAAATACACACCTCTGGGTGAAACCCTGAATCAGACTAGAATGTAAAGCTGCTTACACTGGCCTTGCTGAAACATTAGTTCAACTGCAGATATGACGTATACAGAATAACTAACTTGGTGGCTACTTTGACCAACAGGTTCAGGAGCTGGTATAAACCATACAACCTGCTATATTCTGATTTTCAGACATTATACCTACATGGTTAAAAACCAAAAGAAAACAGAAGCTTACACCTTAGTGTTTTTCCAGCAATGAAGTCTATAATTCTGCTTCATGCAGTTGACTTGTATTTTGCTCACATGGAACTGGTGGATGAGTCACTTGTCCCCTTTCATACATCAAGGCTAGCAGCCACAGTATAGGCTATTCTGGGGTAGAGCTGCTTTATGTATGCTGTCTAGGAGTTGTATCTGCATAAAAATCTCAAGCTCTCTGCCTGTTTTGCAAAGCTATTGCTTAAAAACGAAATGAAGCACTTTAAGTGTGCAATGTAGATGGATCTTTAATTTAAAAAATGGATATTGAGTACATAAGTAATAATTAACTACTCAGGGTTTGAAGATGAAGCTACCAAATATCTAGGTATTATTAAGTAATGAGATAGCTGAGAGCATAGTTCCAATTAGGTTAAGTAATATAGCAGGGAAACAAGGCCCTTCATCACTCAGTGCTAATGCAGAACAAAGTAGTGCTATAACTACAAGATACTCCTTTGTATCACTTCCATATATTGAGTGATAGGGCCCTCTGAGAGGTAAGGACTGAATCAGCACTTTGGTGCACCAATCCCACTGTAACTTTTATCTTTGCCTCGTTCAAAGGCCTGTGCAGAATTCATTACCAGTTGCTGAGTGCTTTGTGACCCCAGGTGAGATAATGCTCCATGTCCGTCTGACAAATGGTTGTCCTTTTCCTCAACTGTGTAGTGAAAATGACAACTCCAACCTTTACAGAATAGCCTGTTTTTATCTCCACCCACGAGTAACATTTTCAGCTAGACTTCAAGTTGTATAAAGTGTCAGGAAAGAAAAAGTACATCATTTGTCAGATGTTTGGAACTGAAGATTAAGGGAGAGTGGTGATTTCCCTGATTTGCTCAACATTCCTTGAGAGTTTCAAGATTTTAGCTCATCTTGTTTCAGCTTCCATTTGTAGAAATACAGTAAAAGATAAAATAACTTTTGATAGAAAGCTTGTTATCTGCTGAACATGAAAACTCCATGTATCCCAAAACAAAACCAGAATTTGTTTAACCCTTTCTTCTCATTTTATTGCTTAGGAAGGTAAATTGTGAAGAATTGATAGTAAGTTTTCAATTTTCTCTGCTGATGATTGCAGTTGAGAATACTTTAATTTATGTTATTACCTTCTTTAGTTGTTTTTTGAGTGAGGAGTTCTGTTATATACGACAGACTGACTCTAGGCTGTAATTAGTCCGTGAAAGTCTGAAACATTTCTCAATGAAAATGCAATATATTTTTGACTGAGCTAAGTGTAACTGATTAGGGCTTTCCTGAATACCAGTTTTACTTGCTGATTCTCTCTAGCACTAGGAAAATCACCAGTTGCAACACTGCTGCAAATATAAATAAGTAATGGACTATTGTGCTGTTTCCTATGATAGTTTGGTGATGCTATAATGATTTTTTGCCTTTTCTTTTAAACCCCTTTATACCTGTTTACAACTTCTGTATTCTTTAGTGCTTTTTGCCTACATTCTTGGACTTGTTTGTTAAGCTAGGAGACGAAACATTTTAGAAGTTTCGTATTAGGAAGCAATATGCTTCAGACCCCAAGGTCCTCTCCAGAACACATTTTGTAAACTAAGACAGAACCATCCAGGAGAAGGTTCCTTGGGGAGAGGGGCTCACTCAAGCCTCTCATTAGAGAATTTATGATAAATATGCTAATTAGTAAGACCTATAATGTTAAACCAAATCTTTTGAGTGCATGCATTGCAGTGTGCATAAAGGTGCATTAAACCTGGACGTAGTGGACCTAAAGATCCTTAAAATAAATACCAAGGTAAAATACCTTTTTCCCTTCTAACCATGTTTGACTCTTGATTTTAAGACCAGGAAAAGGCATCACTGGTATATTGAAAGTAAGTCTTGGGAAAACAGGTCCACTTACCACACAAAGCATAGCTGAAAAAGTAGAAGAGCCATGTAATATCATAAGTAGGATCTCACCAGTTTTATTCTCTAGTCAGAAATGTGATGAATGGCATTTGTAAGAAGCTCAACAGACTAGAATACAGTTTTCATAGACCTCTAATGCCTGTTAATTAACTAAACTAACTGACATTTGGGAACTATAAAGGGGATGGCTGCATGAGTTAACTGCACCTGGCAATGTTTAAATGTAAAATGAGTCAGAGATCCCTGTATGTATGTATTATTATTATTATTATGTTATTATTAGCATTTATCAGTCTCTCCAGCAGTCTAAGGACACCAAGGGAATACTTTAGAAAGAATGAGTAGGGAAAGAGAAGAGCAAAGAGAAAGATGGAAGGGATAGAAATCTTGTTTTTTCTAAACTTCATCTGCCTGGCAGAAAACACTATACAGGGTATTCCAAAGCTGCTGCCAAGTTAAAAAGAAATGGGCCAGAGTAGGCATTGTAATTTTCATTACAGCCATTTGCTGCTGATCACACAAGTCTGTTGTCTGAAGTATGAAATGTTCTACTGAGTGAAGCAGCAGCGATTACAGACAGATGGGGTCAGGGTTCACAAACAAGGACTCACTCAGAGCCATGCTGTTTGCTCACTTTTTCACATGGTCTGAGATAGCAAACACTTTCATCTTTATCTGTCTATCCTCAGCAAGTCCTGTTCTAGTTCACTCCTGACTAAAGGCATCCTTACTTACAGAATATTCTCAAAGAGGACATGAGCTGGCCAGTGATTGTCCCCAGACAACATAGGTTCAAACATCTAGCATACTGTGATAAATAAGAAGCAAAATGAAAAGCTGCTCATGACAAGAGCAAATAGGATTTGAACTCCACAACTACCGCTTCAAGCACAGGTATTGTGTCTGTTTTTTAACAGTTCAGGGTGTCAAAATGGGAAATGGTACATAAATAAACAGTAGAATTACCACCAAAGTCTGAGTATGTAGTAGGATTAAACATTCCCTTCCAAGAGAATTAAACATATTTTAAAAATCCTATTAAAATTATTAGAAAGAAATCCACAAAGTAACTTAACATGTGAATTGGCAGTATCAAAAATAACTATGCCAGAAAGATAACTAGTCATTTATTCAAATATTTCATACATACATCCAAATATAAGCAATTCTAGAGGTGTTTAAAAGTCCTTTTTGGTCAAGTGACCAAACACTAAGTGCTAAACAGAACACTTTCAAGTGGACCTACATGGTCCCTCCTTTTATTTCCAACCCTCCTTGTTTTGAGTAGAGCCCAGAAAACAGAAAGGCCCAGAAGGAAAAAAAAAAAGAAGGAAAAATTGAACAATATTTTTTAAACTCGAGAAAATTTCAATTTTATCAAAGTTCGATTTTCATTTTACTCAGTCTATGTATTCCTGTTGCTAGCGATAAAAGATAGAAGTGAAATAAACACTGATCAACTGTTGAATAATAATTATTTTTCATATTCCCACATCTAACTGTTATCACCAAGAGGTAACTCATAACTGTTAAGCAGCAGGAAATTAAATGATGCAATCTAGAACAAATCTTCTAAGAATGGAGACTTATTCTCAGATTTCTGGGATAGCAATTTGTTTAGAATTGTGTAATTAATACTAACATTCTTCTCATGACCCATCTGTGACCCATTGTTTCATTTCTCTGGTCTTCTACACTATTTACAGGCACAGCTTCAGGTAGGCAGATGCTATGCAGCTCAAGCCATACATTTTTAATTTACTGATAGCAGCATTTGCTTAGGTGACATGCTGTAGACTTTTTTCCCCCTCTTTTACTGTAATTAGTTTCTGTTTGCAAGGTACATTGAAATAACAGTGATATTCCAATTTGCCTGTTCTCTAACCATGTGTTGTCTGTTAGTAGATACAGAAAATGTGTAGGAATGATAAACTGTGAACGATTTTTACTTTCACATTTAGTTCGACTTCCTCATTTTCCAGCCACTTTAAAGTGCCTGTGTCTTACACATGTCCAAGGCGCATTTCATAAACTATAATGCTGCTGTTCTGTGAGCAAAGTCTTCAGAACTTTCTCCAGATAAACAGCCAAAAATAGCCGAATTAGAAATTCAGCTCTCTGCTTGTCCTTTCTCACTGATGTAACAAAGTCATAAACCCTCATTGGGGTAATTGAAAAGCTGGGTCCCCTTAGTTTCACTTAGATCAGACATGTTACTGTAGCCAAAATGAATCTAACACAAAATGAAACTTCAAGCCAAAATTTAGTCCTAAATTAACATGCCCAAATTCTCACAGGATTCATGCAACAACATAATGTTTATGTAGACATCACAACTGTGTCCGGTCCTGTCACAACATCAGCCATATCTGCCAGATATAATAATCTTCTTGCAGAAGAGGGAACTTTCAGTTTGACCACTGGTACGCAACGCTTAATAGCAGGTTTTCTTCGGACTCGGTGTGAATTTAATTGCAAATTATTTACACATAAACAAGTACTTCATGACTTTTGTAAATTTTGTATCTGATGATTTTTAAAGGAATTCAACTTACATCAAGTAGCACAGAAGACGAGATAGAAAATGATGGTAAGTGGACACTGGTATTTAAAGGGTTACTGGTGGTGGAAGTAAAGCTCCTGTCCTGTCCTGTCCTGTCCTGTCCTGTCCTGTCCTGTCCTGTCCTCTCCTCTCCTCTCCTCTCCTCTCCTCTCCTCTCTTCTCCTCTCCTCTCCTCTCCTCTCCTATTATTCCGTAGACATACTTGAATAGATAAAGCTAACCAAGAGCCAGAACTAGTGGAAACCAAGCTCATGGCAAGTGATGCTGGCTGGGTTGTAGATACCGAGTTAAAGTAATTAATTTTCAGAAAATCTCAAGTGGTAATTACACAAGATCTGTGACTGTGAATACAGGGGATTGGCTGGAAGGAAATAAAATAGGACCACTGATATTGTAGAGGGAATTCAGGAGATAAATCAAATACTTGTGGAAAAAACTGAGTTTACCCATGAGATTCTGGAGAAAGCTCTCTGGTATCTGGACTCATAGAGATATCTTGGGGGGAAATGGAAGACCTGGGTTGCCGGTTTTAGAAATATTGTTCGGGAGCCTGAAAAGCTGATGTGCTGGCTGTGGAGAGACTCTGCAAAAGTTTAAGTGCTCTGTATTTTCATTGTTAAGATGATTAGGTAAATGTGTTCACTTGGATTCAGAGAATTCCTCAACAGACCTACCAGAGAGGGAAGTGATACTTTGAATTCAACACATTTCAGACATAAACTGCAACCAACAGAAAGTGCCATGGAGCATGTACTATGCCATCATCTGAAATGATGGCGTAGTACATGCTCCATGGCAATGCATAGTGCTGATCTTCACACAAAAGGACAAGATACTTGTGACACTTTCAGTGGGTATACTTGTCCAGAAACCAGGAAACTGTGTTCGCCACAAATGCCCCTAATTTCATCTGGGGACATCTCTCTGCTTAGTGCTGCGAGTCCTCTGGTGGGCTTCTGTCCCATTTCGACTGTTTCATTATATGCTCAGCCCTACTGAAGTGTAACAAGGAGGTGCCACCTACTTCTGAGCTGGCATCATGGAAATCAGATCCCAGCCACTCCCACAGCCCACCTGCAGCACAGGCTTGTAATTTTGAGCTTATGTAAATCTCATGAAAAGGTAAGGGCCTCACTTAAATTGTTTCCTCAATAGCTGTCAGAAAGCTCTAGTGTGGCAGTGAAGTACTCTGTCTTGAGAGAATAAAGCCAAAAGTGAGAGGCAGCAGAAGAAAGGCTTCCACATGCTGGCAGCATTAGAGGAAATGAAATCACTCCTGGAGGCCTGGAAAAATTGGGTGTTCATTTTAAAACTTATTTTAAAATTAAAGACTTTGACATGGAAGAGAGATGAAGAGCAATCAGGCTTTCTGGAGAGAAAGGGAAGCTTACTCTACAATCTGGTCAGATCTTTGAAGTAAAGAAAGAAAAAGGGATGAGGGAAACATGAGTTTTCAAGTACAGCTTGAATTCAGAAGTTTTGGCCAAGACAGATTAACGGAAGTATGTAGGAGGGTTTTAACACTGTACTTCAACCACATTTGTGGGTGACCAACATTAAGATTAATCCTTTTGTTTATTCTTTTGATTACAGCTTAAAAATACTATATTTTAACCTCATCTTATGGTGAATTTTCTTTGTAACTTTTTTAGCTAAAAGAACAAACTGTAGTGTAATTTCCACCAGAACTACTGTTCTGACCACAAGGGAATGTGAAGTTTTGCAAAATTTGTGCAGTTTTTACCATTTAATTTTCCTGAATTTAGCTCTTCATCTGTACCTGACTGGCACAGTCTAGTTCTTAAGAAGTAGTAATAAAATTTGATAAGCACTTCTAATCAGCATTTATTTTATGCAGTCGAAGACCCGAGAAGCAAATCAGAGAGCTGATATAGCCTATAACACTGTAACACAATTGTGCAGAAGTATGGGTTTCAATTTCCTGATCCAATGATTACATCAAACAAAGAAAAAATGTTTATATTGCCACTCAGATTGTTCAGCTGAAAGCCATTTATCAAACATAGCAGATAATCAAACATCAGGAACACTAGCTTATAAATGTCCTACTAGCACTGCACCTGTGGAAAACAAATGTTTCCCTGGTTGGATGCCAGGTTACAGTACACTACAATCATTGCAATACAGAGTAGGCACAGAGGGGAAATATGGCATAACCCAATGCCAAAGGAAATTAATTTTTAGGACAGGCGCTGACTGGAATTTGTACTGTGTGGAATCACAGAACCATAGAACGGTTTGGTTTGGAAGTAACCTTAAAGATTATTTAGTTCGAACCCCCTGCCATGGGGAGGGATGCCACTTGCTAGATGAGGTTGCCCAGAGTCCCATCTAACCAGGCCTTGAACACTTCCATGGACGGGTGTTGTACAATGTATTTAAACCCTGTTGGTATGCACTAGCCAAACTCTCACTCAAGACCAGGATCCACACACCAGGATCCAGTTATTGGCTCATTAACCTCCTACAAACAGCTGTGGCTGCAGGGCGGGCATTAGCCCTATAAATCAAGCCCTGAGAGGAGCCAAAAAACAACAAGGAGGTGGTTATTCCTGGTTGCTGTGTGTTCCTGGCGCTCTGCAGTGAGAAATTATAATCCGAGACTCAGAAGACTGTGAGCTCCAGCACAGATGGGGAATTCACAACTTCTCTGGGCAATGATGTGTTCTGTATAGGTTAAGGTAGGTATTAAGAATGTTCATATTAAATATACTGTAAAACAGCTATGAAAAGCAAAAACTACTTATCAGAAACAGCAGCATTTTCTCACTGAAAAACTTAGCTTGTTTTGCTAGAAAGAGAAGTTTTATGGTCTAGTGTTGTTTCCTGTCCCAAAGGAGCCATTTTTAAATACTGTGTTTATAAGTAAAGTGATCCCAGCACCTTTCCTCTTGTATAGGAAGTCTTGTTGCTCTTAAATGAATTGATGAGGGAAGAAGAGTGTAATATATGAACAGGCTGTTTGATGAACAGCATCAGAGCAATCATTAACTTTCTTTACTCTCTCCTTTCCCAATCAGTTTGTTTCAGAGATGACAAAATACAGTTACTGAACTAACAGATGAAAAAACAAGGCCAGAATGTGCCGTGGCCCTGCCACTGAAAGCTGAGAAGCACTCAAGCTCTCAGTGAAGATGAAGATCAATGTCAGCGAAAGCCCCATGTGGTCTGAGCCCATTTTGCTCACCTGACAAGAAAACACTGTATTTGGTAAAATGCATACACTAACTCCCATGGAACTTTATCCAGGTGAATAGTCACTAATGTATGCTCAAAGAATTGTGCTCCAAGAGATGGAAAATAATTTTATGAAGTATACCTCCAGTCAACCTTCTTAATGAAAAATACATTCCCTTTGCCTAGTGTATTCTAGGAAATACTGCTGTTTCATTCACTTTATTTAGTGAATGCCTTGTGAATGACAGAGCATTGTCTCTGTCACATTTACTTTTCCAAGGCTGAATCTTGGTTATCAGCTAGAACTGGTTAAAGACCTTGAAATGTATCTGTACTGTTAGTCAAACAAATAGATATAAAATAATAATCCTTGAGTAATTCTTTCCATGGCTTACAATGATTGATATACTCAAAGGAATCAAAGCAATGGGACAACACCCAATTCCTGATTTTAAGGAATCCAGGAAATGTTTGGCTACAGAGACATATTTTGTAGGAGAGATCATAATGAGGCTGAAACGTTGTATATGAGGTTTCAATTGTCTATTTTGGTGTGACAACCCACAGCACACTTTGAAAATGAAGGCGAAAGTTATCATATGCCTTGCTGAAACACGGCTTAGATATTTTCTCACTGCTGCCTCAATGTTGCACTGGGAGGTTCCTGCTGTAAATGGAAAAGAACTGAATCTGTCTTTCCTAAGAAAATAATTGCGTATTATTTTTGTATGGTGATTGTGATGGTTGATGAAAATTTTCTGAAATAATTTTCTCTGGCTAATGCAGTTAAGAAAATTGTACTATACTGAATTTTGTGTTGGATTTTTCTGATGTGAAAGAAGTCATAAAGATGTTGTGATAGGACTAGGGGGAAAAATTTCCAACACAAAGAGAGTAGGTTTAGATTAGATATTAGGAAGAAATTCTTTACTTTGTGGGTGGTGAGGCACTGGAACAGGTTGCCCAGAAAATTGTGGATGCCCCACCCCTGGAATTGTCCAAGGCCAGGCTGGAGGAGGTTTTGAGTGACCTGGTCTAGTGGAAGGTGTCCCTGCCCATAACATGGGTGGTGCAACTAGGTCATCTTTGAGGTCTGCTTCCAACCCAAACCATTCTATGATCCTATGATTTTCTTTGGTAGTGAAAATTTCAAAGTTATTGGCAGTCCACCTTTTTACAGGCAAAAAGATTACTTGTGGGATGATGTGGCTGGCTCTAATATTGTATTGATGTTTGCTCCGTAATATTGCGTTTTACTTGGTGTCTTTATAAGGCTAATGTGAGGGGAAGGGGACAATAGCAAATTGAATCACACAGATCTCTGCAACAATTAAGGGGTATCGAAATAATAGTAACAGCTCAGCTATTTCCTCTCTTAGCCTATTCCCCACACAGGAGGCTCTACCTGAAGTGGCTTCATATAAGTGTCACAGGACAGTCTAGGTACATCTTTTCTGGCTTCTGCTGAATGCAGGAACAGTTCAAAGAACTGCACAATGTGAAAAGAGGTTGTTGGACACTCCTTGTTTTGGCTCCTAGTGCCTCACGTACACTGCTGAGAACAAAGCTATTGTCAGTTTCTCCTGCCTCTTCCCCTTCAATCTTTGTGAGGAGTGTCCTTGCAGAACGAAGAAATGCTTCTCCTTTCTTACAAACCAGAGTAACATTTCCAAGACTCTTCCCAGAGACTCTCTCTTTTTTTCACTTGAGAAGAATTTCTTGGAGATGTCAAATTGGTAAATATGAGGAGAGAGAGAGAAATAAGGACTGAGCAAGCAAAAGAGAAACAAGAATTATATTACAGTGTTTCTTCCCAGGAGAAGAGCAGACTAGGTAAGAGTTAATCACAGGATCATCTTTTGCTTCTGATTTTCAAATGTTTCATTTTATCCCATCATATGCAGAATGGCATAAATATATTAATAAGAAAATACTGATAGAACTTTCAGCACTTGATAAATAAAATCCAATTAGACGCAGACAGATATGGATCTTCTTTCAACTAATTTGAACACATTTTATTTTAAATAAATTTTGCTCTGGCTGACTTCACAGCATTGCTGTGCCCTGTTGAACAGGATCTGCTTTTACCCCAGAGTCAGTGCTAGACCTGTATCACACAGTTTGGCTCTAGAGGATACAGGGTCTAGCAGAAACCACGAGCCCTGGGCAGATAACCTGTTCCCTTATGGGAGCTCAGGTCACCTGCGAGCACCTGGTTGTATGGGTGTGTGCTGGATGAACAGCAGGAAGGACACTGGGAGGTGAGCTCAGCTGCAGTCTTTGTGCCTTCTGAACCTGCCCATAGCTGAAGCATTACAAAGAGCAGGGAGAGGCCAGGTCATGCCCTGGACTCCTTTGCTGTGGTATTGTAAGCATTCTTCTGCTTTGAAATCAAAACCCTTTGATATCCCTTGAACAGCAGTCTACGCAGAAGATATGTGGAGAAGTCTGAAGTGGCAGAAAAAGAGATGTGAGGTTACACAGTATTATTTGAGGAACAGAAACGGTGACAACACACATATACATGGTGTCAGAGGATGGAAAGACTTCATTTTGGTTTTTCATTTTCTAGTATACTGCCAAGTGATTTTAGGGTAAAAGGAACAGTATAAATAGCACAAGCAATATTGTTATTACTTTTGTTATTTCCTCTGACATCCCCAACATTGATACACAGTCTGAAAAGTACAAGTGAATTACAGATATAAATATGCTATACCAATATCTGAGGTATAATTGCATTCTGTATCTATTTTACACTACAGTTGAACAATTTTGAGGATGTCAACCTTCAGGAGGTAAAACTGCACTATTTTACAAACAGCAGTATACGTTGTGTGTGTAGATAAGAGAGACAAGAATTATCCAGGAGCTAGAAGACTGAAGAGTTCAGGCTGTTGCTGGATCATAGGCCTTCTCTGTAACTGTGCCCAGCTCCTCAGAGTTATCCAGCCCTATGAAATGCAAACAGGAAAAGAAAGAGATGTCTCATGTCCTGTGCTATGACAGGCAGAGGAGCCTGAGCTCCTACACAGCTTTTGGAAACTGGTGTATTCCTAGAGCTGCTGTTTGTGGGTGAGGTGAGTTACAGCACACAGCCCGACAAAAGCCATACAAGTATTTGTGCTGTTTTAAAGGCTGAGGAAAACAGTGACCTGACCACTTTTTTTTGGAGAAAGCAAAGCTAGTGTCTCTTTGGGAGTGTCTCAGACTCTCTAGCTACCTTGTTTAGGAGTGCAGCTCTTGGTGGCCTCACTTGTAAATTGGTATTGGTGAACCTTCCCAGCTTGCTGATAGTTATGAGGATGGCAACTGGTGATATCATTTCAGTGCCCTAAGGGGTCACAGATTACAAGTCCTACATTTTATACTCCCTTTAATTGCCAAAACTGCATAAGAAAAAGTATAGTGTTATTTCAAGACAAGGCCAGTACATGCTTGGGCTTGAGTGTAAGAGTGCTGTGTTGCAGAAATCAGTCTTCATTCTGTTGAGCTTTTCTAACGTGCACGGTTTCCTGAATTTAATAAAGTTCTGAATTTTACCAAATATTGATGTAGTGCTGGTCCTTGAAGGCAATGCAAACAGGACTGCAGTCTTAATGTAGTAAAGCACTTAAGAGAGAGTATAAATTCAAATCTATGTGTGCACTGTGCTTTTCTGTGTGAGAGCCCATAAAGGGCTGGACTGCAAACAGTGAAATGTAAGGGAATGTGATTCCATACCAAGGATGCACGCCACAACTGGGGACTGCTTGCAACAGCTTCAGTAGGTGTAAACAGATCTTACTTGCCAAAGAAAAAACATTTTACTTCGGTAGATGAAATCTGTGTGTTGGAAGAGATCTTCTGACCAGCAAATCAATTCTTCTGGAAAGATGGCATTAAAACTTTAATTTGAACCAGGCAACCAATAGACAGAATGGGCTGGTTCACACCACCATTAGCATTGTTCTGTGTGGCTATGATAGCAAATGTTGTGGTTTTTGCTAGAACACAGACCTTCAATCTTCAGCCATCTCATCCAAAGAATGTTACATGTTTTCTTATAAACAGCGACTTGACGAAAAGTATGTTTTTCATTAAATGCTATACATTTTTGAGAACATGTACGTTCTCATGAAGTAGCATGTAGAAAAAAAGTTGAAACATTTTGGTCTTAGCTTTTGAGTTTCAAATTATCTTTCAGAAGGTATTCACTATTTTTGTATATATTTTGGAAGTCTTTTAAAATGCAAAAGCTAGTAAAAGCTTTTAAATCTTTCAGAAATTAAATGCTTAAATTTTGGGTTTTTTTCTGCAGAACTTCTTCAACAAGAAAGTTATAGCTATTTTTTTTCCCTTCATTTTCTGAGTATAAAATAAAAACAGAAAGTCCAAACCAGATTGTGGTCAGAAAGTTAGAGTTAGATCACAATTCTTCTTGCCACTCAGTTATTGATACAAATTCAAGCTATAAATGATGTAATGACAATTATGAAGTGAGCAGTTTAATTCAAAGTTTTTAGATATGCAAGCATACATACAAAATATATATACGTGTAACTCGTTTTCTTTTGCTCAACATTTTTGTTAGATCGTGAGAGTTGCATTTACTCACTGAAGCATCTCTGGCACAGGGTCTGTAATGTGCTCTAGATTCCTGCCTCAGCCTACTTAGTGAAGCAGATGCTTCTACCAGTCTGATAGTATCTAATTACGGAGCCAAGGGGTGCATAATTCAGCAGAATGCTCTGAGATGCTGAAAGATGATATTCTGAGACAGAGAAGGGTATATCAGCCCTTGATTTAGGTCACACAAGCAATTCAGTACTGCATGAATAACATGTTGAATGTTACACCTGAACATAGTAAAAACCTTTAAAAATATCTTATGTGATAAAGCTTTTCAGCTTTTGCCAAAGTACTATACCAGCTTATTTTTTTTTTCATTTATTACTTTGTTCTTTAAAAGAATCAAGTGTAAATTTGTGAGGCTTCCATCAAAATTAATGATGTATGACTATGCATGTAAATAGCTATTCTTTTCAACCAATGGGGTTAAAACACATCTTTATACTTTCTACCTAGAGAAAGGATTAAAAAAATCCCATGACTACTTTGGTAGTTTTTCTCTCATGGTTTTCATTTGCAACCAGATAAAAATGAGGTTAACATCATGAGTATAGTATTCCTCTCACTGACGGACTTGTCTGTTTACTTGTTTGCAGACATGGTCATGTACAAAGGTTTTCAAAAAGCAAATTTCACCACCGTTTTAGGAGAAATCACTTTATGCCCCAAGGTATAGTGGTGGTCCTTACACTACAGGCAGAAAAGCATTGGCTTGGACCACTGTTAGCTATTAACCGTGCTGCAAAAATGTCCATGTTAAGGGTTTCGGTCCAAAGATAAAAAGCCACTCAAAGCCAGCAAGGCAGACAAAAATGTCATAAAACATACTGAACAAAATCTATAGAGACTGTTTAGAGAGTGATTAATGGCAAATATGATGAAGAATTAATTTAGTATTTTTTTCCAATGGTTAATTTTATAAATTCCCCTTACAAACAGAAAAGAAGTATCTGCTCAGACTGGTGGGACTGGTCAGGGCCAAGATAACTATGAGACCAATAGAAAAACATGGACACTTCTGCTGCTGCTTCACTTGCAGCTGGACCCAGAAGACAGGGATAAGAGATGGTGGGGAAAGTCTGACCAGAGATATTCATGAGAGGTTTATGGTGTTTATCTGGCTTTCAAAAGCACCATGGAAACACCTGACTGTTGTACTGTTTTTTCAGAGCTACTGAGTAGTCTGTTATTATTGTTGAGGCAACTGTTATACAGAAAAGGTAAATTCTTGAAGACATGTTTTAGGAGTGTGATTCTCAAATATTTCATATTTCTGAAGCTCTGATAATACACAACAGTTTTTTTTAAAGACACTCCAAAATTTTTAAGTAACATGTTCCGTAATATATTTGTTGTACAGCTACACTGACTACTGGGATTTCTTTTAAAAAAGGTTCAGGATATCTTATTTTGGTGACCTTCTCTCTGTTTTATCATGTACTTTGTTTTCTTTTACTGCCTGTCTGTGTCTTTGTCATTTTTTCATGCTTTTATTTCTACATTTGGTCTCTACTACTCTTCCTCTGTCAGTATCCTGACATTTTAGGTTTCGGTTAGTTCTATATTTTCAGCCCTTTTTCAGTCCCCAGCATCCCTTCATTTTGTTGCTCATCTGCTTGCTCTATTAAGCCTTCTCTTTTCCAGCAGCAATTTCTTCCTATCTTTTGTGGTACCTCTTGATAATGAGCTCACAAATTTGGCCTCATGGGTGACAATCACTCTTGTTGCTTGCCGAAGATTTGCCCACTTAAGGATTATATTGAGTTGCAACCACGTCAGATGGACAGCAGTGGGATGGCAGAGGGATAGATTTTCCCCAGTTGTACACCAGGACCAGGATGGACAGGGCTTTAAACAGCCTGGTCTAGTGGGAGGTGTCCATGCTTATGCTGGCGTGTTGGAACTAGATGATTCTTAAGGTCTCTTACATCCCAAACCATTCTATGATTCTATAACTCTGTGATTTGCAAAATCCCTGATCGACCTGATAAAGAAGTCTGGGAAAAGACTGAGTCAGGCACAAAGTAAGTAACATGGTTTTTCGTGTTCAATCATGAACAGGATTGAAGCAATTACTTTTTCTCTCTAGACAAGAAAAAAGGGGCAGCTGTTTCTTAGTCACTGGAAGTGGCAGCTCTGTTGTGAAATGATGCAGGTCATGCTACTGCTGTTGCTGGCTACTTGACACTCCCAAGAAAAACGCAAGCACTTCAGGCTGAGGCAGTAAAGCAGAATCTGCTTGGACTCTTGGGGAGATGGTAACATTAAAGATGGTTAAACTAAGAGCTGTAAATGATGTAGAGGATTGTTACTAAAGCAACTTTATTTTCCCCTGAAAACTTGAATCCCTTCCTTGGCAGTTTTTCTATATAGACACTTTCTCTGCACCACAATCTTGGCCCATGTGCACAGGGTTTCCTGAAT
The DNA here is from genome assembly GCA_014706295.1 of Lycocorax pyrrhopterus obiensis. Lineage (NCBI taxonomy): Eukaryota > Metazoa > Chordata > Aves > Passeriformes > Paradisaeidae > Lycocorax > Lycocorax pyrrhopterus. Next base: position 24,607,230 of record JACSVZ010000006.1, read on the forward strand.
CTGACACAATAGTTGCTGCCTTAAGCCAAATGGTATCCATAAGTGTTGCCTATAATCAAGAGAGAAAACACCCTCGCAACAGTGTTAGAATAGTAAAGTAAAAAGCAGATCTTTATTTGGAAGCTTCCAGGTGTCCCAGTGGTGATGGGCACACCCAGCACCGGATTTCTACTATTTTTATAAGGTTAATTAATTAGGATATCAAATGGGTACATCCAATGGGAGATTCAGTTGCCCCAGTAACCCAGTCCTGGGTCAACCCCTTGGAGTTGGTCCAAGGGCTTCTTTGTCCCACTTCTTGTTATGACTTCTCAGATTCTGGTTGGAAAACAAAATGTTCTTCTTGTAGGTCCTCTTCCTGACAGTAAGACTAAACAGTATTTCAGGAATGTATTACAAGGTTAGCTTATTGTTCTAAAATCTAGGGGAAAAGGGTAGGAAAATAAGGGAGCTACAGCCATTCATTAGCAATCTATCACAATACAAATAGATGAAAAATATATAAAAAGCTTAGGCATCATAAGCTTCTTGCTTTAATGAGAATTCCACCTACAAGAAGTGCAAATAAATGGTTAATGTAAGTTGCTCCAAATCTTCTGGTACATTCATCTGTCTAACTTCCACAGCTTTATTAAAGTTTTGTCATGCCCATTAACCAGAGAATTGCCTTCTCTTTAATTTCACCTGGAGTTTTATGTGCATTTGTGAGTTACATGAGGTGATTCTAATTTCAAGTTTGCAAAGCAAAATTGTAAAAGTTCATTTTCTAAAGTGTCTTTTTTTCATTTGTTTACATTGCTTGTTATTTGTTATTCTTTTGCTGCAGTTCCAACCTAGAAAGGAAAAACACAGTGTTTACTGGTTTACTTCAAGAGTGTATCCTGGTAATTATTACAGTTTGCAGCCTCTATATTGTTTATAAAAATAGGAATTAACATAGATTCTTATTATAAACCCCCAGTTTTTAATTACAAATGTGGTTTTCAGACAGGTCACTGACAAGAAGGATTTTCCTGCTATGATAAAAGTCCTTGCAAGGACAAGTTGTGTACATTTGTAGCACAGAAAACAAGGTTTTTATCAAAATTTCCCTGAAGAATTATTTAATCAATGTCCTTGATACTTCTTTGCAGGGCAAAAAATGGTATTTCTTCACTGCAACATCAGGAAAAAATAAAGGAATAAACATAAAAGTGACTGTTCGTACACACCTTCCACTTGATATCTTTCCAGATCACTTTACAACTTTCCACTTTTCCGTCTCTTCAGCTGCTTATTTGTATGCTGTAGGGACACCACAGTTCTGATGCTTCACTAGATAATGCCTGTCTGTACCTATGCTGCCAGCCTCTGGTGTCTGGGAACAAACAGCATTAGAGATTAGAGCTATGGAGGAACAAGAGCTTCCATCCTGTTGAATAGTTTTGCTCTTCAAAATGTATTGTCACTCCAAAGAGGAAGAAATGATGAATGTGTGAAATTTTCTATTTAAGTAATATTTTAGAAACTTCTTTTGGTTACTTATGAAAACAACAAACTCCTCTTCCTTCAAGCAACACATGTGTGGTTACTGAAATATTTTGCAGTATTTATGTAGAGTACTTGTCTTTTACATAGAGGATGAGCTAATTCTCTCGCTTGGAATGTGTGAACAATATGCTGGAGGAGAGTCAATGCTGCAGTAGCAGTATAACAGATTTTCAACCTAGAAAATGGGCTGGAGAAAAGTAGCCCATTTTCATAACACTTGTTCCTAAAATTGAATTTCTAACATCCATTCAAAGAGGAAAAATATTGACCTATCACAACATGGTTCCTTTCCAGAATGGGAGATGAAAGCCATGGTTACATATGTTGGCAATTACACTTCCAGTGCTCTGTAAGTGATCTGTGAAATGCAAATATTTTTTCTGAGAACTCTTTATCATATGAAGAACCTTGTAAACACCTGTCTAAACAGAATATACTTTTTGCAAGGATTTTTTTTTCTGTATTTAGGTAGTAAGATAAATCCTGACTGGTTATATTGCAAAATCTGCAATGGCATCTGCCCCATTTAACAACTATGTTTTTATAGTTATTGCATGACATGGGTAGAAAATTATCTATTCACCTGTCAAAGTTCATTTTCCATACAGTGCTACAGTATAGTAGAGGTATCCTTGCTTTTTATTTTCTAACTTGTGTTTTGACTCCTGGAATACTGATGAAATAATTAAATATAATTTGCTGAATATAATGGAAAATTTGGAAAGCTTGGAAATGCATTACCACCTTTTTAAAAAGCTGGTGTTTTAGTTATATATTTGAACATAATATCTTTGTTTAGAGTAATAATTCTCACTCTAAATCTAAATTTAATCACTAAAATTTATCACTCTCTTTTGGGCAAACTAATCCTTGTATTATTTACACTATCTAATTATTTTCATCCTAGAAAGGAAAGAAGCAGGATAAAGTTTTACATGAGGAAAAGGGGGGTAAAAAGTCAAATCTGATCTGTAGCACAAAACTTTTTCCAGCTAGCTGCAGTAGGTTTTTGATTGGACATTGAATACACACAAAATATACTTTTTTATTGTTGTTTGGATGTTAGAGTAATTTGTTGTGGAACTATGTTAAAAATTAGGGATACATCTGTACCTTCTGCAGTCATAATCTAGTTCAGCATGGAGACCCAAAGTATTCTGAGTTAATGTTTGCTCATGGACATGCTAAGGCTTAGCTTAGGCTCTCGTCTTGAAGGAGATTGTCAACAACACCTGAGGTAGAAAGTTTAGTCTTATTGTGGGTACTACCAGACTCTGTGTGTGCAAAGTGACTGTATTAACAGAATCAGACATCAGCAGAACAATGTCAAATTATTCACATTTGGAAGTCCACCAGGATCTAAAATACATCCGTTTGTTGAAAATATATAAGTTGACTCACCATCTCTAAGACTTTCCAAAAAAAGTCAAGTTGCACCTTACTTAAACCACTTAAATTGCTTTATATTGGCATTTTCAAGAACGTTATTCCTCCTGTTCCATCTTCACATTTGAAAAAAAGATGAATGTTGGACTGTGTTTTTAAGATGCTGTTTGGTTTTGTTGTTCTTAAATAATATTTTAAATAAAATTACTCAATGCTTGGAAGCTATTGACACTTTGCTCAATGTAATGGGAACTATTTTTTTTCCAGGTCGCGACAGTCCCGGAGTTTGGCCGCATAGTAATTTATACTACCAGTCTTCGTGTGGTGAGAACCACTTTTGAAAGATGCGAACTGGTTAGAAAGATATTTCAAAATCACCGAGTTAAATTCGAAGAAAAAAACATTGCTCTGAACAGTGATTATGGAAAAGAACTAGACGAAAGATGCAGAAGTGTCTGCATGGTTCCCTCACTCCCTGTTGTGTTTATTGATGGCCATTATCTTGGGGTAAGTAAAGCATGAACCTATGTTTTATCCTAGAGTTGGGAAGAGCGGATGAAAATCTTGATGAATGAGAAGCAGGACTTTTAGAAAATTGCCTGCAATGCCGCAGAGATGGTAACAATTAAAGACAAATCCTTTTGTAGTATGCACTGCACAGATCCTCACTGATAAGTTTGATCTGAAGATGCAAAAGATAACCAGGGAGAAACTATCTGGAGGGGAGTAAGAGGCAATAATACATCTGAGATGTCACCTGTTTCTTAAAAAATATCTTATTCTGTAATTGAAACCATGAAAATCTAGAGCAATGGATTTTTTTCCTCATGAGAACCTGCATGCATGAGTGACCCAGGAAGAACACATATAGCATAAACCTGTCATTTAGTAATATGTGTTGAATATGAGACTAACACCTTGGAGTGTCAGACTTTAAATATACATTGAATTTTGGATGATGTAGTCTGTATCAGGACCTGTAGTCAACTGAACATATTTTAGATACAAAATTGGTTAATACTTACTTTTAAAAAAGCCTAGCTATAGAAGAGAAAGAAAAACAGCCCAATTCTGCCCTATTATAAGACATAAACTCCAAATGGAAAACTCTAATCCCCATTTTTACACTAGTATTGTAGGTCTAGAAGCCTATTGATATTTGAAATCACCTTTTCATCGAACCTGTACTTTTGAAATGTATTTCTCAAAGACAGAAAAAAAAACCAAATCAAAAGAAAAAGATTCTGGAAAGTGACATGAAGAAAACAGGCTGGAAGCTCAGAGCAGGTATTTGTCTCGAGCGGTAAAAAGCTAGCAATTAGCACCGACTGCGAGACTGTGATTGTGAAGGAAAACTATATTTAAACACAGTGAGGTTATTGTGTTTGCATCACTTAAAGCTTTCATTTTCACAAAACATTTAAGTAACAGTATGCAGTGTAACCAACAATCAGGGATAATAAATATTAGGCCTGTATGATCACTTTCTTCTGCTTTTCCCCATGCCTTCCTAGCTTTCCATGTGTTCTGCATGAGTTAGGCTTCCTTGAGCACTAAAACAAATGCATTTGCTGTCATAGGCCTTGCCAGACCACCAGAGCAGCTGTAAAATCACCTGTGTGCAGAATATTAACAGACAGTGATTTTTACTTCATAGTAGAATATGCTTCTATCACAACTCTGATTTGGAGAGTTCTCCAGCCAGCTAGAAGTGCTACATTCAACAGCAGCTTAAAATTCAACGGGATTCAGACTAAGATTTTCTCATCTAATTATCATGTTGAAAGTGTAAGTGGTGAGTTATGATTGGCTTCAAGAAAATCTCAGTCCACATGTGATCAATTTGTCAAAAGAATTCAGATAAGATACTGAAATTGATTAAATATGTTATTTGCTTAGCTGTGGGAAATGCCTGGATCCAGTGTTTTGGTATGATGGATGGCCCATTAAGTCACTGCCAGTTGTTCTTTTTTTGTTTGTTTTTTCTTAAAGATTGTGAGAAACTTGCTTTCTAATAGATTGACAGTGTAAAAACCAATAAAATCTCATTAAAACTCTCTAAGTACTGTATGAGATACTTTGGAGAGGTATAGAAAAGAAGTCAAGTGAATTAGGAAGATAGCTTTCTATGGAATAGACAAATATACCTCCTGTAGGTAAAGAAAAATGAAATAATTGAGTGTTCTGATCTACAGACATTTATTGAAGCAAGGCAACTGCACTTACGTTGTTTAGCACAAGAAAACTAAAAGCAGTGGGCTGCTAACAAACAGGAAAACCCTCAGATATGGAGTGTGTTTTCTTGCTTCTTTTCTCTTTTTTTTTTTTTTCTTAAATTGATGAGGCACACTGTAGTTAACTGGAACAAACTTTAGTTTCATGAGAGAACTAAAGCTATTCCATGTAAGAGTGACATTATTTGTGGAAAAGCAGCTTTGCAGGCAGGGAGCAGTGCATGAGACAGCTCCTCTACTCAGAGAGAGCTCATGGCAGCGTGTGCCTCACCCCTGCTGCCACGCGAGGTTTATGCCCTCCACTGCTCTCCACTAATTATCACCATGGGAGGCACTGCTGCTTGCTGCTGCACCACTCTGGTGTGCTTTAGCTGAGATGGACCATGATGAGAAAGCCAAGTTTGGTGTGAGCAGGGCTAACTTGGGCAGTGTGCTGTGGCTGCAAACACAGCACCTGTGGCTGGCAGGGAGGCGGGAAAGGAGAGCCCCAGGATGAGCCTGTCACCTGCCCTGGCAAGGGACCTGTGTGCACTCATTCTGTTTGGTAAATGTGGCAAGCCCCATTATTTTATGGCAGTTATTTCTCTGTCTTGAAATGGCTTCACAAGAATTTGAAATTCATTCATTTAGGGAAATAAGGAGGGGCATGTTTAGAAGCTCTGGCAATAAAGTATTCACTCCCCATCTCTGTCAATTCACCTTCAGAAGACAGTGCACGGTGATCCCAAAGGCAGAATATTGGCTGGAAACTGTGCTAGGCTTGTGTTTCATTAAAATGCAATTGAGAACTAATTACAGAATTTGGTCTCGTTGGTAACAGTGGGTATTTCTATAGTGTCTTTTATAATAATTAACTTCTGATATGCAAATGAAACACAGAAATCCCAAAGCCTAGTGTGACAGTAAATAAATCATGCGATATTTTCCTCTTTTTTTCTCTCTCTTTTTCTTTGAATTTTGAATATTTATTTCCTTAAAAATCCCTCCCTGAAGGAGATTGCATGTAGCAATACAAAGGAGAATCTATATTGAGCTTTTAATGAGTCATAAGTAGAAACAGCCCTAGCCCTTAATTAAAATATGAACAGTTTTGAAAGGTGAAAGATCATTCTTAATGAGATAAAAGTAACAAAAGCACCAAACCCCAGCATATGTGCTCCTGATAGAGTATATGGTACCCAAGCTGTTCAGAAGCACGGACAAAGCTGTTTGAGCACTGCAGGCTGTGGGGATAAATATACACAGTGCTGTGGAATTTATCATTGCCTGCACAGGGACAATGAAACAAATCAATGACTTAGGCAGAAGCAATAGAAAAGTCATATTTAGCCCCTGTCAAGCAAAGTCCTGCATGCTGCAGTACAGCAGGGCTTTTAATCTTCTCATTTTTTCAGGATTGAATCATATTTCTTGACACACACTGTCTAAATATCAGTCTGTCAGGAAATTGCTGTTTCTTTCTGCTGCATGCTCTTTACAGGCTGATCGAATCCCTTCTTTTCACCTGAGGCTGTCTCCATCTGAAATGGAATTATGCCATCTGCTGGGATACCAATGCAGAATAAAAAATTGCTTCCAGAAAACAGAAAGCCACACAGGAAAAAATAATGGAACATTCATTTACTCTTATAAAGGCATTTAGAATTGTTAAAGTTTGATGTTCTGCAATCTCCTGAAAAAGGGGTGCAAATAAAACAGGCAAATTAAGTCATTCTTTGTAAACATGTTAACTCACGGCATAATATTTTTAAAATACATGTATTTGCTTTTTCTACTTGATATATATGATCGAATTCCGGCATTCACTTGCCATACAAGACTACTTGATTTTTTTCAGATATGTGAATTTAAGACTGTTTTTTTCTGAAGAAAATGTCTTCTGTTTAGTTTTCCCAGCTATAATGAATCCAAAACAGCATGAGGTTTACAGTATTGACACATTGATTATGATCATTTCCAAAGAATGATGAGGCTGTTTTTGTAACTGACTTTTAGAAAATACATGTGTAAAATATTTTTTTTTGTGAAACAGGAATTAACAGTTTCCTTTTAGCTGATTTCCAGTGGCCATGCATATTTTAGTTCTCTACAGCCTCCGTGTTTTGTTAAATACATTCTTCTGATATTCATTTGATGGGTGAATATGAATGGCTCTGTGACAGTAAAACTATTATGTAATTATTGCATTCAGTCACCTAGCATTTTCCCCCTTGTTTCCTCCATTTTGCAGTTTTAACGTGTCAGGAAATGCGGGGTTCAAATGCTTTTTACACATCACCCTTTCAAATATCAAATCCAGAAATTTGGTGCTGGTACTATACCACAGTGTCAGTTTCCTCAGTTTGTGGGCAGATTTCCAGGCAGTTATTTGTACCCTCTGTGTATCTGCTGCCAAGGGGCCCCTGGCTGGGAGAGGCGTGGTGTTGCACACTGAAGGGAGTGTGAGCTGTGGGCAAAGACAGGGGCGCACACAGCCCAACTCCTCACTACGTCACGGTGAGGAACACGGCAGGGCCAGTGATGGTGAAGGGTGTGAGTGCATTTTTGCTGCTTTAACAAGAGGCCTTGCTTATGTGCTTAGCAAAACAGGAAATAGGGCATGCAATTTATCTGCACTGCAAACGTGTCCACAAGAGGGATGTTGCAGTGCCTTGCTAATTTTTCTCAGTATATAAGGAATGATGTGGAAGAGAGGCTGCTTCCCAAAACCAGCAGGTATTCTAGTAAAGCCAAGTGCAGAGCCATGTATCTATGTTTATTCCTTGATGAATTACATCATGGAAATGGTAACAGTTTATAGCCAAGATAGGTAGCAACAGACAGGTTTATTGACAGAACAGAGTGGGAGTAGTAGAAAAATTAGTGGACCTTGTCCTAGTTCCACAGTTAAAGGGAATTATATATGGGATTTTAATATCTGAAATATGATGTTAATTTCTGAATGTTCTCAAGGGACAATTGGGAAAATAATGTTATTAAGTAAAATAGTCTGGAAGAATTGTCTAATGATTTAGCCAAGTCTGTGGCATTTCCTTGCCGAAAGAAGGGCAAATATCTGACTACACCCCCTGGGCTCCTCCAACATGGTAGAGATTCAGCAAAGTTAGATAAAGGATTCACAGGCTTCTGCTTTGAAATCTAACTGGGTAATAAAACTGAAAACTCACTGCTGATTCTCCAAAGATTATGCCCACTGTCCCTCATGCTCCTTATGTTACTCTCTGGAGGCACAGACTATTTAATGCTTCACATACCTTTGTGAGTAATTGTGGAGTGAGCACAATCTAGAAAAAGAAAGGCATCACTTTCTGGTCAGAAAGCAGCTATTGGACTTACTTAACAGCTGCTTTAATTACTCTATTAATTATAGATTCTGTGTGTTAAGACTCAAAGATCCAGAGGGAAGGTTAACCTCTGCAGATTGTATTTATATTTCACTTGGGGCAGCCACTAATCAGAGAAGACAGACTGGAACACTTAAAAACATTGATAGCCATTCTGATGTTTGGGTTTTAATTTAAAAACCATAGCTTTCTACCTTGAAAAGAACACAGCTGACTGACTGACCATCATCAGAAATGTAAATAATTAAAAATATAAATCTATAATGGGAAACCTGTCAAACTTTTAACTATTGTGCTGTAAAAGTCAGTTAGCATTATCACACAACATCACTGTAACATGGGGCAGAAGTCACAGGAATGCTTTTGCCTGTGGCAACAGAGATGAGATCCTTTCCTAAAGGGGGCAAATTGAGGCTTGTCTGGCTTAAGGAATATAGAGTGCTGCAATCCCATCATTAATAAAGTTGCAAATCCTTAGTGTCTCTGCTTCAGATGACCAGCACAAGCTTTGTCTTAATCTGCTGCACTGTATTTAGGCCCCAAGCCAATACTCCATGGGCTGCCTTGGCCAGTCCTCACTGTTGTACCAATGATTCCCACTGCCTGCTCTGTGTGAAAGCAGGGAAAGATGAGAGACAAGCCTGAAAGGGCCCAACAGGCTGCTAAAAGCTGCTCTGCTGGGGACACAGACAGCCTAATGCATGTGTTGGAGCTGGTGCACTCTGTGCCCATGATCTATAATGGATTCAATAGAAGAGTCAGCACAATAAAGCTAGCTCATCAGTCCCCTGTCATATTCTGCGATTAATTAACTACAACTAATTACCTTGTGTGATACTTCTTTTTTTTTAAATATCTCTTTGAAAGTATAGCACTGTAAGAGTAGTGTCCACTGAAAAAGTCTTTCCACATCCACTAAAATATTAACATTTTCCTTTTTAACTAAAAAGAAAATTATCAAACACAGAGTCAAAAGTGCTTCTCTTTTGTATAAAGCCAGAGCAAAAAGACTTTCCACAGGGAAAATAACCTTAGTAGGGTGTCATACAAAGACCTTTGAAAGGTTTGGCTGCCTTTAGTTGGCTTTTGGGCTACACACTTGTAGCCTCTGTAGTCCCCAGCAAGGTGCTGTGAATGGTTTGATACCTAGAGGAATATTAGAGACACACGTGTTCCCTGTGCTCACCAGCAGCTTTTCCTGCACCTCCCAGAAACTGGGAGAGGTGCTGGTGAGGAGCTGGGGCTGATTATGGGCAGCTCAAACTAATGGCACGTCTGAGACCTGTGCCAGCATCCCACTGCACCTCAGCCCTGGGCCAGTGCCCCACCACACCTTCTGGTTAATGCTGCACGCAAACTCAAAGACAAAATTTAGAAATCTGGATATGCAGGGACCAGGAAACTGGGGCAGCACAATGGCATGAACTCACCACGTGGTGAAGACGTAGCCAATTGCCCCTGGCAGCAAGTAAGGCCTGTGCATCTGTGCCTCAGGTTCCTCACTTTTTGTAGGTTTATGATTAAAAGTGTCTGCACGTGTTTCACGATATTTAGTATTCAATGAATTTGGTTACATAGGTGAAGTATAGACATTCAAATAGAGCCCTCTAATCAGAAGAGGAGGAAACAAAAAGTTCCATATCCTCCCTGACACTTTAATTTTGACTGCAGATCTCTTAGCATTTACTTTCAGGAGGAAAAAAATCCCCAGCACTTCAGTAGAGCCTTGGTTCAGGACACAGAAACCCTAAGAGGCCTAATGTAGTCAGACTAAGTCATTATCACTTATTGTTGTGTCTGACTCTAATGTTGTTAGAGTATTTTCAATACTCTTTTTCTCCTTGTGTTATACATTAGGCACATTATGTCTTAATTCAATCCTCAGCTGCCAGAATATTTGAAATACAATCTCCTCTTCTCATTTTGCTACATTCTCTGGTGTGTTGTACATTTATATAATTGTAATTTTTTTACGTGATAATTAGAAATATTTCTTATTCTGTCAGGAAACATACCCTGTAAAATAAAGGGAACACAATCAGAATTTCCAAGCTGTGTCACCTTTTAGAGAAAAGGCAATGTGATATGTCACCTGGTGACAAACTTCAGGCATTACTATTAGACCTCTGATTAGATTCTCCTCTCCTTCTAGCTTTACTAAGGTTGACCTAATTGCAATATAATTAATGTGAGTCAAATTTGTCCTCAGCCTGTTTAAAATTTCAAGACCAAATCTTCTAATCATCTCTGGTTTTCTCATGGTAAAATGGCTGACATTTTTCATCTTCTTTTTCCTAATAGGGTGCTGAGAAGATTTTACTAATGAATGAATCTGGGGAACTGCAGGATCTCTTAACCAAAATTGAGGTAATTGTATTTCTGCAAAAAAATATGGGGTATATACATTTACTATTTGTAATTGAGTAGATTTTCTTCTATATCATTTCCTTTTCTTCTGCTATAAACTGATGATCCTAAATGCTTTTTTTGTTTTACTCTTTTTTACACCCTGTTTTGGGGAGGGGGCCCTATATTGTTATTACCTAGACTAATTTGTGTCCTAATCTTCGGACAAAAAGTACATATATAAGACAAAAAATGTCATACAACAGGAAACTGATAACTGCTCACTGAATACAACCAATGCTTCACTGCCTTTTGATGTTTATTTTGTGTGTTTGGTTGGTTTGTTTTTTTATTTTTTTTTTCTCAAAAATGGGTTTGCTACAATTACAAGGGGCAGTCATGTATCTTCATTACTGGAGATGCAGAAAGTGGTTCCACAAACTGCCATCTGCTCAAGGAGGAAATGGCCATTGTTCGAGAAACTCAGCTAAAGCAATTTTGCTTTGTTTTCTTAACTTTTGCTAGTTCTCTTAACTACATCTAAAAGTATCTATATATTTACAAGCGTAACAAACAATAATGAATGTAAAGAATAAAAATATTATTCTCTTAAAATTTTGAGATTGTTTGGAATAATGTTCAATGAAGTAAACAATCATCAAAGATCATGAAAGATGGGAGCACACCTGATATAAAAAGTGTTAATTTTACATTAAATATTTCTAAAGGTTGTCCCTGGGTGAGCTAATAGTAATAGGATCTGTTTGCCCTGTGAAGAAGAACAGCAACTATATGAGTTACAGAACAAAAAGAAAAAAATGCCTGTTTTGCATGTTCATCTGAGTCTTCAATAGATTAATGCTATTATTAATGGGTTCGCAGAAATGTTTTAATTTTTCTTGATGGTGCTCCAGGTACTACATTTTCTGTGGATATTTTACTATACCCTGGTAATAATTTGTCACTCATTTTTAGTGGTACATAATTCCTCAGACCAAAACTAGCAGGAATTGTATGGATTTTTGTTCTTTTTTGTGAATAAACCTGTAAAGTCTTTACTCAACAGTGCAATGCTAAAACATGTGGTGGTAAGTACCCGAAGCGGCATACCTTTCCTTTCTCTGATTTGAACTTTAAGGCAATCATTCAATAAACTAGCCATATTTTCAGCAAGTGAAACTTAAAAGTGTCTTTGAAATATCTTCTGTTCTCCACTGTCTTTAATCCAATAAAAAATAGAGTAGATTTATTGTTTTACTTGGGAATTGGGACAATTGAGAGGCCTCAAGCCTTGCTTGAAGCAATTTTCTCTGGATATAAGTGCTGAACGTTGATGATCTTTCTTCTCTACACTTAGAGCTTCAGCATTCTACACCCATAAATTTGAATACACCACTTATTTCCTTGAGTACTGCTTGTCAGAAGCTATGAATTGCTTTTTGATATCATCAGCTTTAGCTGTAATCAGTGTAATATGTTCAGCATGAGCATACAAATGCTGAAAGTCATAATATCTTAACATATAGCATAGAAAACACAACATCATCATAAACTGCCTGGAGTTTGGATTCAATCATTACAATACCTCCTAGATTTAATCTAGACCTAAACAACATCCAAGTAATGCATGCAGGCTATCCTTTGGCTTGTGAATTTGGCAAGTATAAATGCAGGCTACTGAGGTGTAAAGTGACCAATGAACCCGCAGTGAGCCTCTCTGACACTGCATGTGAATCTGACCAAAGAAAAGACAGACATACTGGTCTTCCATGGTGGTTTTCCGTGGGATGGGGTGGTGGATCTTGCCCAAAATGGGAACCAGAATGTGTATTTTTATCTGTCCTGGAGTCTTCATTGTCCTAAACCTTATGGTGGTTGATGAGGTAACATTTTTGTCTTTCTTACACTCTTTGAGCAGAGAGTCCAGCTTCCTCAAGAGTGCCCCTCGTGCGGGGGCTTTGGTTTCCTGCCGTGCTCAGCGTGCCATGGGAGCAAGATGTCTGTGTTCCGCAACTGCTTTACGGACTCGTTCAAAGCCCTCAAGTGTACTGCCTGCAATGAGAATGGGCTACAGCGCTGCAGGAGCTGTGCCGGCTAAAAACAGCATCTCCACTTGTTCAAACTAGTTTTATGGTACTGCACCAGTTTGTAATATGATTTTTTTTTAAATTAATCCATTTATCCAAAACAGTCAATAAAAATCCATTTGTTGTATACTTCTGGTTTGAGAATTTGAGATTTTTTAATCTTTGACTGTCGACCAAATAATGAACTCTAAAATACATCTTTCTAGTTTCCTTATAGAGAGATTTGTAGTCTGGAAAACTTACCACATTATTTGAATTCTTCCTTTTCCTATATGGGATTATCAGCAGTCGTATGTATTTTTGAGCAATGCAATCAAAATTACAGCAAAATGAAGCTTAAACATCAGAGTGTTGAGTAGTGCTGCTTTCAAGATCAGTGAGACTAAAGATTTTGTGATGTGGACTAGCCCAAGACTGTTCCACACAGTACTTCCCTGAAAAGTCACTCTGGCTGAATTCTGTCCTGAATTCTATGTGGCAGCAGAAGAACAGAAATATTTCTTGCAAGTCCCATGAATCAACTTTCTCTTTTAGTACTGCTTTCTGTTTGTTACAAAATTAATGTTGTTAGACAAAGTTACATAGACATTTAACATAGTAGATGTTCATAACCATGGTAGTATGTCAGAGCTTTATGATTCTATACCTCACTGTAGATCTTATAATGATTCAGTGAGAACACCCGACAGCTTTATAAATTGCATATAAAGCAATTGAGGATGAGATTTCAGCTTTTTCAGCTTAGTAACTGTTGTGGTTTGATGACTAACCTGGCATGAGTGTTTCAGGACATCTGTTCTCCAGGGAGGCCCAGGTCTATGCCCAGACAACTCCAGTACTGTATATACCTTTGCCATTTTTGGTGGGTTTCCCCAACACAAGCACAAGAGAATTAGTCAGTGATCAGTCTCAATGGCCTGTGGGCTCTCCATACTGAATATATTCCAGTTTGGAAGTGCATTACCAATCATGCACTTCCAAAGAACACTTTTTAACAGGATAACTTTAGTGAGCCATCACCAACTGCTCATTTTGACATTGCACATCTGCATCATGTTCCTACTGTCAGTCTATACTGGCACAAGAAGTAGAAAGGTAGTAGAAAGCACCTTGCTGAAAATGGTGCTCGCTAGAAAATGCTTCCCTGGTAGTCATTTCACCCTGCCCAAACTGTGTTAGCGAGTGTTAAGCCACCTTGCTTTATGCTTCTTGCCTTATCCTTTGTAAAGCTATGCTGGCTGGGGTTTAGGTAAGTGCGACTGGCATTACTAGATGTTGCTTACTCTGCTTGGGTACCCCATTTCCCTTCCCTCTTTCCCATATAACCTTCCTTAATATCTCTGTGATGAAACACTCAAGTATTCTTTCAGTGTTTTGGGCACAGCACAGCTGTGGTATAAACCAGGATAGCCACAGCTGCACAAAACATGGCTTGCAAAAAAAGCCCTGTCTGAAAATATTTGTTTTTCTGATGCCTTATTTTCCTCACCTGAATCATCAGACAACCCTCTTTCCTCCACTCCCTTCCACTTGCTATGTCTAGAGGTGGTTGGTGGTGCTGAAGAGTTGGACAAGTTGAGCTTACTTATCTTTTTGAACATTTGAATCTAAGGGACTTATGCATATTCTATTACATATTGAATGTGCAGGCTTGAACGTGCTTGTATGACCCTACTGCTCCTACAGCTTCTACCTTAAGGCTCAGAGGAAGTGTCTGGATCTTCGGCATAACATGAGAGAGACTAAATTTTATGCAGAGGCCATCCATAATGCTTAGCAGCACCTCAGCTATAAAACTCTGACTTGCAGATGTGCTTACTTTTTCTACCGCATGGATAAGAAGAAAAGAAAGAAAATATGTTACCCTTCTTTTATTTAATAGTCATGTGCCTTCTATTTCTGGCTAGTATTGCAGTCCAGACTGGTATGATACAGAATGAAAGGCAGCATAAAGCAGAATACTGATGATTAGAATGTCATCATTTCTGATGCATTAAAACAAAGTTTTTTAGTTGTTAACTTGCTATGTATCTAGAGAGTGAGATCATTCACTGTAGTGAATACTGAACTCAAGATGGCATAATCAAATTCATCCTTGGGGGAAATTACTAGTGAAGAAAATGCCAGTGCATTTGTGATACTGTAATTCCACACGCTGCACCCCTGAGAAGACATATTGCTCGACGAGATGGTCCGTATCACCATTCACCCACTGAAGCACCATATGACCAAATTACTATGACTTGTCAAAGTATGTTAAACATTTTCAGTTTCACTGAAAATGAAATTTCTTCATTGACCTGGAAAAAGGGTTTGAAGCTGGTTTTCTTTCCATTCAGGCAATCAGAAAATGACTTTTCTTCAGAGTGGGACAAATGCACTAAATCCCGTTTCTTTCCTGATTTATCTCCAGGGGCTGTGAAAGAAACCTAGAGAGACTGTCCTAGCCAAGGGTCTAACCCTTCAGAGGCACTTAATGCCAATGAGAAAAGATAAGGCAAAACCTCCTTAGTTTTCTTTTTAGAAGGAGAATGGTGAAAGCAAAAGGTCAAGTTTTGCAGAATCTTTTTTTTTTCCCCAAGGATTTTTATGGGAGACACAGGACACCTAATGCTGACAAATACAGCATTCTTCAGGCACTGCATATTTGTCAGTGTACTAGAACAATATCTTTTCTCGTCTCTCATCAACTGAAATACTAGCTTTTTCTCTCCAGCTATATTTTTCTTGTGGCAGCCCACATGAAAAACAAAAACTTTTTTTTTTTTAAAGGGTCATTTTTACTGTATTGTTCACAGTCTTTCCTAGGGTTTTGGGTCTGGGTGCTCATCTCTCCCCAGCCATCCTAGAAACACTAAGTGTGGCAGAATGACAACATTACTAAGGCAAGCCCAGAAGCCAGTTGAAGGATATGATGATTTCTATTATAAGAGATGTAAGAGGCAGCTAAAAATATAGCTTTAAAGTCAGTCTGAAATAAAATGAGGTATGCAGCTCTGTTCTGATTTACACCAGTAGTGCCTTTTTACTTCCAAGGAGTTATCAGCCATCTCCTCTGGTATAACAAATAAGACTCATCCGACTGCATCTTTGTATGGGAAATTTTCTATTTCTAAATGCATCAAGCTCTGCTTCTCTTGTTTCTGGCCCTCATGACAAGGCTGCAGTAAGGATCCAAGTAAATGTTCTCTGCCTGGCAGCTCAGCATATTGACATATACAAGAGCAATTACCAGAGAGTAAGGTAATCCTTAGGCTGTTTGCTTTGCAAAAGTCTTTGAGCTTAAGAAAGAGAATGGTTTGGAGTTCTCAGTCCAGTAGCTTGCAGCACTCTTTCCAGTGGACTACATATCTGAGTATAAGACTGCTCTTTAACTCCGTAGAGAATTTTGCTGTCATGGGAGCAGAGGGTAAGAAAATTTCTTACTCTAAATAGTGAGGACCACGTAAAACAGGGTATTCGTCCTCACATTTTTTTTTCTTCGTAATGGGTTATTTAGGAGTAATGTGCTTCTCACTTACACT
This sequence comes from Lycocorax pyrrhopterus obiensis, assembly GCA_014706295.1. Taxonomy (NCBI): domain Eukaryota; kingdom Metazoa; phylum Chordata; class Aves; order Passeriformes; family Paradisaeidae; genus Lycocorax; species Lycocorax pyrrhopterus. Next base: position 24,623,681 of record JACSVZ010000006.1, read on the forward strand.
AAAAGACTAGGGACTATGAATTTTATTTAATATTGCGCTATTTAATAAACATATTTGGGTTTGTTCTGTTGGGGAGTAGTTTGCTCTATTAACACACCAACGGGCACTAATTTTTGGTGGGAAAAAAAATCTGGGCATTTTCAATAAGAAATAGTGCATCTGGGAGTTGATTTCCATTCAAACTCTTTATTTTCTTGGTGTATTTTTTCTAAAGATACCTAAAACAGACTATCTTATGTATCAACAGCCTACTGTAATAAAAGATTTTATATTAATTTGGAATGGTGATAATTTATGCAGGCAGTGCTGCAAAAACAGTCTTGGCCTTTTATTTAAAGCTAAAAACTACATCAGACATACATCTTACCAACCTCCATACTTAATTCTGAAGTTTTCTGACCTCAGTCACGGTCCTGTCAAATCAGTGAGAGCCATCCTACTGACTTAAATTCCTGGTCAACCGGGTCTAGCCTATCTTCTCTTTACAAGTGGAGTGCTGTGAAATACAGAATTATGTAAGTAACACTTTATTGTGTATAGTATAAATTCCTCTTTAAAAGTAAGAATGTGGTGTGTCTTGAAGCCCTCCAAGATGTTCACTCACTCTGTGATTCTTTTCTCCTATACCTGTGAACACATAACAATGAATGAAAAGAATCTGACACATCTTGAAATAAGAAAAGTTAATTCAACTGTAAGTAAACATTGTAAGAAAACTTGCTATTTTTGACTTTAGCGTCCTGTGAAAAAAGTAACAAGAAATTCTTGAGAATTTGGGGCTTTATTAATGAAAATAAGGAATGAATTTTACTGAGATGAGTTTCAAAAAAAGACACTTCAAGTACTTTTCCTAGCTATTGCCATTGTATAATTGCATTAAAATGAATTTCATTCTCTTAGCTTGAGATACATTATTTGACCACAAAAGCATTCAACAGGAAACATTTATGGCCTAAATAATTTAGTAGGGAGAAGAATTAAGATTGCTTAGCTTACTTTAAATAATTTAGAGATGATAGTAAAGGACATTGTAATCCAACAATAACTTGAAAAGTAAAAATTATTAGAACTTAATTTTTATGTTTAATCCAATTTTTCTTTCTTTTAGCATTAATTTGCTTAGGGATAGTGAATCAGGAAATAATTGCTTTAGAAGGAAATGACTCTGAAAAAGCACTTGCAGTTCAAGCTTCTTCTAGCTTATCAGCTCTACTTTGAAAAATTGAGTAAAAAGATTTATGAAAACCAATAAGTTTTCCACTCAAGAAAAACCACACTGCAATAAGACATATACTGCCTGTTTCTCTTTGAGGTCTCATATTTTTGCCCCTGATGGAAAAATCATCTTATTGAAAACAAAGCTTTATTTAAAAGACTCCACTCCATCTCAATAACCAGAAATTAATTTCAACAAAAATCATTATCTTTTAGTGGATTGAAATTTGGAAGTTTTTATAAAAGAAATATGCTGCAGGGTATACACTGCCCTTTGGCAGCTGACAGAGTTATATTTTGATCTGGAGAAAAAGCTTGTTGTGACAACACAAAAAAAGCAACAGCTTTATGACCAGTCAAAAGGGTTGACTACAAGTTGCTATTTTTATTATTGATCATGATCTGTTCAAAGTAGGGAAATAATGATCAATAAAAATTCATCAAATGTCATCATTTAAATGTGAACACTCATCAACTTACTACTTAGAAGTGGCTATTTTACTTTATAAATATTTAATCTGGTGGATGAATTCTTGTCTGTCAGATATGGCAAAAATTCCCTCTGATTCCAAGCCAGGTAAATTATAAGTGAGTGAGGATGACAAATATATAAAACACCATCTAAATGTGAATCCTCTCTGAGCTAACTCACAGTACCAACATTGTATTATTTATTTGGGACTCTGCCCCTGATTTGAGCCAACATCTGAGACTTTGAAGAACATTTAGACCCTGTCTTGCCCTCAAAATTCATTTGCACATTAATTTTCCCCATCATATGACATGTGGGAATAGCACACAGTAGGACAGAGATCTTGCACTCCAGCAGAAATCCTCCAGACCTGTGGGATGATATATTTAATCCTTATGCCTCAATAGAGCTGCACAGGCAATGAATGCTTTATACTGCCTCAGGGATCTAACCAGACAGACAGAACGTAAGATCAATACTTCAGCCTGCAAAATTAAAGGACTCAGTAAAAACTTGTCATTTTTTCCGTTAAGTATAAGCACAAAAATAATAAACAGTCATCATCATTACTCTTATATGCAAGATATTGCAATCATTGCTTTTAACATTATAAGAAAATCATGCTGCCTCATTACAGCTTGATGGTAATAGCTGATGCTGATAAGTTTTCCTTTCCAACATAGTCACAGAGTAAAATTTAATAGAACACTATCAAGCATCAGAACCGTACTTTTAAACATAAGTAGAATATTATTATCATTATTATTCCCTCCATCATTCAGGCTCTCTCTCAGGAAAAGCCAAAATAACCAAAGCAGGATTAGCAGACAAACCTATCAGAAAGTTTAGTCTGTAATCCTCTTCCTCAGTGTTTTAGAGAGATCCCTTTATGCATTTTCTGTGGGATGCAGAGTTTCTCAGCAGGGCTTCTTGCTACTTGATGTTGTACTCTTGTGATATCCCCAACAGGGCACAGAGTGCTCCGAGACAGGTGATGCTGTGCTGTCTTTTTCCACATCCCGTGTTCTTTTACCAGTTTGGAACATAATGATCCTAAATTTGTCAGTCTTTTCTCATGTTCTTAACTAAATGTACACATCCTATATCAAAGAAAAGTTAACAATTAAACCCTCTCCTCTCTTTACAGCCACCAAATCTCATCTTCTAAGACATTCTTCGTGAGCAATAAGATTTGAAAAACCCTGGAATATTTTTCCGCATTTATTCTCCACTCTTTGTCAGTTCTATGATGGCAATAAGTCTTTCCTATTGCAGCCTCTACTTCTTGCAGAGCATCTAATGTTCAATAGTGCCAAATTTGTCATGCCACACTTTATGCTTACCTTCAGCCAACTTAATATACCTACTCACAGCATGATTTATAGTCTCAGGGCCTACTCACAAATCCTATTGTCCTCTCTTGGACATTTTCTACCTTCTGTCTTTGCTGTACTATGAATTAGGGTCCACAACACCTTGCTATAACATAACTTGGTTTTAGAATTTGATCCCAGATCATTCGTTGCATCCTCTCTCCTTCAAGCTGTTTATCAGCCCTGCTTAGTAGAGGTAGTTGTTCCCACCCTTCTATCCTAAATCCTCAACTGGTGTCACCTTTGTCCTTCAGATCTCCTGACAGCCACCTCAGGGGAGGTATTAACCTACTTGTAAGCAGCTGTCTTCATCCAATACACCTACAGCAAAACAGCATAAAGCCAAAGCACACAGTATCTTTTCAGCTTAACTTCAGAGTGAGCTTTGTTTTTTTCAACAGTTATACTAAATCCCCAAAGCACTTTTTTTCCTTAACACAGCATTTCATATTGATAATGACAGTAATAATTACAAACTGATAAAGGACTATTTGGCTGTGAATCTGTAAGTATTTCATAAACAGAGAAGACCAGCACAACAATTCTGAATGGTAAATCAGATTTAATACCCCTGTTTTAACATCTCAGCTTGCCTCAGAGGCACAGAATCTAAATCTCTAGAAAAAAACAATTTTTATTGATGCCCAGATTCATGTAGATGTTATCAACCAGAAATTGGGATACACTAAGTCTTCTACCCCTAAAAAAATTTCTTTGAGGCATTAATCTTTTTTAGTATAAAGTTTTTCCAAAAGCTTTATACCTGAGAAACTAAGTCTCTAACTTTCCTTCTTTCCTTCCTCCCTCCATTGATATTATCAGATTCCTAGAAATATTTAAATGTTAAACATAGATCTAACATCTGCTTTAACTTTTAAAATCTGATTGTGTGTAAGAATCAAAAGTGTTGCTAAGTACATAAAAAATTTTTCTTTCTGTTGCAAATTTGTTCCTAACATGAAGCAGCAGATTCTCCATGTCATCACTGCTCATTAGGGATAGATGTCAATAGTGACATGCTAGTAGCCAGTCTGGTAACTTTTTTTATCTTTATCAGTATTTGATTTTATGACATTAAATACCTATTAATATCATCAGCAGCCATTATATTCTGAATGTTTTTATGTGATAGCACAAAAGGATCAGACTATGTCTACAGAAGCAAGGATTTACATTTCATAATAATAGAGGTTGTCACAATTTTTTGGAAAAGTTTTCAGTTTTGAGCATTGTGCTAGTGATAAATTTTTTCTCCTGTAAGTTGCAATTGAAACTGACCGCCAATATTTTGTCATTTCACACAGAACTGTGAGAATTCTTCGGTGCTTTTTCTATTGACCAAATTCTAGAAAATGTGTCTTATCTGTGAAGGACAACTATTGCCTTGATTTCAAGAGAAAGAACTTAATGATGACACATACATTAGCTGGATACTTTATCTAGTTGAAATAAAAATATCTACCACCCTTCAGGGTTGAAATAGTTTATGCATTTTGCTATTAAATGAAATCAACCAAATAAAAGTTTATTAACTAACTACATTTCAGCTTCCTACTCTCATGCACTTTTGTTCTAGAACTTGTTATATGTGCAATCTGCTCATAATGTTTGGTTTCATTTGAAGGAAGATTACGAAAAAATGGAAGCATTATAGTTACCACAAGTGACATCAGCTATGGCCTAAGCCCTCACATAGCTAAAACCAAAACTTAGAATAGTAAAGCCCCATTTTTATTCCTTTGGTTCTGAAGAAAATAACTTGAATGTTTGTGTCACTGTACTCAGCAATTTGTTTTGTTACTCTCACAATGCCACGTGCCATTCTCATTTTTATTGCGAAATTCTCAGAAGTGGGCCCAAAGCTGTGTTTGGAAGAACCTTTTCCTGGCACAATACTTAGGAGTTGCTCTAGACTCTACTGGAGCAGACTAGTCCACATTCTCCATTAGCACTTTTAGTCCTTTACGAGACTTGGGGAAAGACCACAGCACCTCAGCACAGGTTTTGGATATCATGTCATGCCCTACATATAACCATGCCTTCTGCAGCCCACTGTGAGTGAATTTTGGATGCTGTAGCACGTATTGGCACTTCTCCTAATATGCCTCCAGGAACTGGCCAAAATCTGTGCCATAACTTGGAATATATGATAGATCTTAGGTAAGGTTTCTGTGTTTCACAAAATAAACTTAACTACCTGTCATGTTACTAGACACAAACATGATTACCCTGATTTTTGTTACAGTTTTGAAGTACCTTCTTCTTCTACCATTTTACTTTATATCACCTATTTTAAGCCTAGAAATTCCTACTAGTAAGTGTGTATAGACCTACAGCTCATTCAAGAATTTAAAATAAGAAACAAACACTTCAATTCACACCTGAAAATAAAAAGAAAATAAAATGTAATCTGAAGTATTCTGTTTAGAATGAGAGCTTGTGTATCTTCAGTTCTCTTTTCTCAGTAACCACTTCATTTCTGAAAGAAATGTGCAGAGAAACATTTTTATCTATAAAAAATATATATTGAATCAGTACCAGTGTTTATACTTATTAATTAAAAGATGTCTAGTAATTACTTTAAATACTGCAAGAACAGTCAGAGTGATTTATCCTGGACCATATGCATTCATGGACACTGTAGGATGCTCCTTCTTGCAAGGTCCCATATTCAGCCACTTACCTCTAGTGCTACCCAATAACATTCGATCTAGTAAATGTTTAAATGCCAGTTCTTACAGATGAAAGAGGTTATACCAATTTGGCTCTTAAATTAGTGAAATTTAGCCAGCTAAGTAAAATTTAAAAAAAAAGTGCTTGCCCATAACAAACATAAGCAGTGTGTTCAGTTATTTTGTCCATATAACCTAAAAATAACCACAAATAAAAGTCCCTCCACAAATGCGTAAGTTCAATCAGCCATTTAATAGTAATAAAATCATGCCATTTCAAACATTTTCCATGTATTTATCTGGTAGTTCTCCAGCCTTTCAGTCACTGCACAAAGGACAGACTCTTCACAACATTTCTTTTCTCATCTCAATGACAAATGGAATGCTTTCTCTTCCAGTATGTTCTCAGTAGCACAACCTAACAGTGTCTTACACAAACCTCACAGCTTCCCCTCTAAAGTTCTGGAAAGCTCCTTGCTGCATTTTACTGGGTCTGCTAACTTCTTATGTTTTCTTTCTATCATGGATATTCTTCAGTCATCTTCTTTCTTTAATACCCAAGAACGCTGAGTTTTTCACAGAGACCTGGCTTTGCCCTTTTTGAGAGACAATACAAAGTGATAACCTTCCTGGTCTGTGGTGGGGCAGGGTAACTTCAGACTCATTACTCCTGGGATAGGGAATTACATGAAATGATGAGATCATGTCTCCTTTGTTGTTTGCTGGATTTTTTTTTGTTCTGGAAGGCAGCTATGAGACAATCCAAGTCAATCTTGCTACTCTGAATAGTGTCCCTCTGAAGTACACAGTGAAAGTTAAATCTTTGGCATTGGCTTCTTGACCAGTTTCCTTTAGGTAACCTTGATTTGTTTACAATTCCTACAGTGCCAGTAATGCACCTAAGGTAATAAAATAAGCTAAACTTTTGTGTCCTTTATAAAAGTTACATTATATAACAGTTTAATTCCTAATGATTTGAATAGTGAAAATGTTTCTTTGGTGCAAAGCATTGCTGGCACCACAGTCTCCCGGTGTAAATGAGGAGGAATTTTTTTCTTTCCATTATAATGAATTCCTTTTTTTAATAACAGGGAAAATTAACCTGATTAAATTTACCACAGCCTTATAACAAGTGGAAATTGCTGCCTCAGTCCAGAGTCAGTGATCATGTAAAATGCTCATTGAAACTAAGAGCATTCCCCAAAATGGCATTTAAGTAGCTTTGATGTGCAACTTCACTAAAAACATCACATCTCTGATGACACGGTGGTTGCCTGTAACAAAAAAAAATGAAGTTGAGATGCATTCTAATATTAACTGAGAATGTTCCTGCTGTGAAATTATTATGTTACTGTTTGGTTGGGTATTTTTTCTATCCTATGATATTGGAACAAATCACCATCCAGTACAAAGAATTTCATAATAGCTACACTAGAAGCCATGTCCCTTCTCCTTAATATAACTTAATTTATGCATTTTTTTTTTGTTTCTGGGGAGGAAAAAGACTGAGTAGAATAGCCCTAAACTAGAAGCAGTCTGTTAGGCAAACCAGAACAGACAGCGAGACTGAGAGACTTGTAATGGGGAAAAAAATTATGATACATGATACTGTATTTTCTTTAAGTTATGCCATGCAGCCTTTTATTGAGTTTCTAGCAAGTTTGGAATTTTTAGCACTTTACCTTCTGCTGCAAACTTTGTATTACTGTGGGAGATCTACAGCAACTGAACTTGGAAATGCAGTTTTAGAATAGATTTTTGGCAGCACTGAGTTCTTTAATAGGAGAAAGGATTTGAGATTGTACTCGGTAATAGCTGTAGATAAGACAGAGACTGAGCAGAAATGTTGTCTAGATGTCTTCGAAGTTATTTGATCTGGAGGTAGTCATTTGTTGGTCTATTTTTACTTCATGGGGAAAGGTCATGGAATCCTGAAAAATATTGCTGGAAAATGACAGCCTGCCCACAGTAATCATGCGAAGATCACATGTCTTCCGGATTAGATGCAACAGAAATTCTGGCACAGCACAAGTGATGTTGAAAGACTTTTAAAGCAATCCTAAAGTAACTGGTATTACAACCAAAGGGGCAGAAGTGTTACTTAATTCTAGGGAAAGTAGAGATACCTTTGAGGAAGAATGATTAGCCAAAAGTTGTCACTGCTTGTCTCTAATCATGCTAAATGATGCAACTATATACATGATGTAAATAAGATGGAGATTGCTGCAAATGAGAAATATGATGAGCAGGACTGAACAGGCGGTGAAACCATTCCTGTTTGGTAATGATGATGATGATTTCCTTTGGATTTTAAATTCCTGATGAAAGTAGATGCTGGTTCCACCTCTATTAATCTATGGGGTTGCTCACTCTAATTTCAGCTGCTCTAAACTCATGATTTAGGTTCATATTGTATATCACAAGAGATCACAAGTTAGATGAGCTGGCTGAATTTTAGTGATGCGGTGGGAGAAATCCCCTTTGAGAGGGTTCCTGGTGATCCAGTGCCATAGCTCAGGTGCCAAAGCTATACAAATTATCAAAGCATCACTTGTCCCTAAGTGTTTATATGTATTTTCTTGGAAGAAAATACATTCTGCTTAAATTTTTTGCACCTCTTGTCTCACATGGCCATAGCGCCTGAACTGACAGCAGGCCCTGGCCTATTACATTACCTAGTATTTTGATCTGAAATGTGACACAGGGGAACTATGTAACCTCTGCAATACGACACACATTGAAGCCACTGCGTCAGCAAGTCATGATGTCTTTGGAAGGCAAATAAAAATACTGACTGTCAAAAAAAAAATCTAATGCTGGTCTCAATTTGTAAGGTACCTTGTCAACTTTGGCACACATTGACTACAGTCCTAGAAATCAAAAAGAATGTTTCATAATATATTGGGAATTTGTCTGGTTTTCTGTCCGCAATGATAACATGCTAAGAATGGGCGAACAAAGATAAATAATTTGTCTATTTCTAAATCCTTTAAACGTTGTGAAATAAGTAGGTATTACAAGCAAAGTCTACTTTTTCTCATCTTGAACTAAAGAATAATAACAAACAAATAGACTGGATTTTACTAGTATGGCAATACAAGAGATTGATTGCTTACAGGAAAAAGGAGAGCATATCTACACTAATTCCAAAAGATGAGATTTCATTTTAGAATGAAAATGATTATTTGGAATATATCACATAAGTTTAGAGGCTTGAAGAAAGTGAAAAATAATAAATTCCCCATTGAATAAATTCTAAAAGCTCAGAGCTGAGGCTGCTCTTCCCTTCTCACTTCTTTAGTCTTGTCTGACAAATCCAGACTTATTAGCAGAGCTGTTGAGTGCCTTTAGCTTGAGCACCTCTTGAAGGATTTCTTGAAGCACCTTTCAGAAAGGTCCAAAGTGAGGATGTAAGAGAACTGAAGTGCTCCCCTTTGCTTTCTTACCGCTGTTCTGAATTATTTAGGCGGACAAAAGATAGGAAAGAATCTGTCTTTGGCAGGATAGAGCTTAATGCCTCTTTTAAATCTGCACCATTTCTTATGAGTGCCTCATGTTTGATTTTCCCCACTTGGAAAGCACAAAGCTGTGTGTAGGTGGAGATATAGTGAAAAACTTCTTTGTATGGTTTGTGCTAGGAACTTTTACACCACGATGACAGCCATTTCTGGAAGTACGAAATACGTGGTTTGTAGTGCTGGCAGTGAACCTCAGGGATTTGAAGAAATATTGCCAACAATATACAAGAAAACAGTGATACCACAACTCTGACGAAAACAGCACCTGGAGGACAGCAGAGGAAAATGTTCTTCCTAATATTGCTGTGAATGAGAACCCAGCAGAGTAGGTAGATGTCCATGTGGGAAATGTTGTATATTATCAGTGAACTTCTTTCCTGAAAGCATTTTATTGTCAGGAGTCTTACAGATACCAGAAGCAATTCAAAATGGTGAGAAAGCTCCTTAATGACTATACTGTTCACATGTTAGGCAAAATTTGTGGTCACACTGAGACATCTAGTGATACCATGGACATGTTGTAACACAGTGTTACAGTACACTTTTGTCATATATTTGTCGTTTCTGACAATAAAAAAGTGTACAAGAGCAAAAAATTTGGAAGAAACTGGTTGAACTTGCTGGCTGTTCAAGAGTGTTTTCTGCAGTCCCAGTTGTTTCTGTCCCAGGCAATTCATCTCTGTAAGCTTATCCTCAAGCTCTCTTTTATCATGATGGCAAAATTGTCATTGCTTTTCCCAAAGCTACGCTTGCTTCTTGAGGGCTAAATCTGTGTACCATGATGTAAGAGGGAAAGATCTGTTTACTTGGCTGCTGCTTTCTCCACTGGCAGCACAATTCCCTGTTTCCCTATTCTGTTACTCAGAAAGCTTGTGTCACTTTGATCAAAAATGAATCATAAGAAAAAAGGCACAGCAATAGAAGGGAAACAATTTCTGTTTGAATAAGAAAGAGAATCTGTAGTTCCCAAAATCTTCAGCACAGCGTAAGGTTAAAAGTGGAGGACAAAGTCTCCAGCTCTGGAACAGTGGTTTTATGTTGTCTCAAGAATAATCAGCTGCCTGTGGAAAAGGGCTGCTCTTTTTCACAGGAAATATATTACATGGAGAGAATCCAAACAACATTACTGCTGGATAAGGAGAAGTCTGGTGAGCATCAGCAGTAGCTGAGGACCTTCATTCACAAGCAGTTATACAGAAAGAGAGGCAGCCTTGGCTGAGATTAAAGGGATAAATAATGAACAAACACAAAAGGCAACTACTTCTTTTGCTCTAATGTCTTTAAACTATAGCTTAAAAGAATCTGCTTCAAAGAAATAGACTTCTTCAGTGAGTCGACTTTTTCCAACCCAGAGAAACAGACAACTAAATTGTTGTGGTGTTTTCTCTTCTGACCCATGAAAATATTCCTGCATTTGGGCTAGCAAAAATGCATTAAAATATTTTTTTAAATTCTTATGATTATTTAGATGATGTAAACAGGTTTAAAAATGTAAGAGTTAATCTATAGTGTTTGGACAACTGTAAATACAAGCATATAATTTTTTCCAAAATGAAACCATGTCTCAGGATGTCTTAAGTAGGTCATGGGTATGTTAATTATAGACAAATATGTGTATATATATATATATATATATAATGTATATACTATTGATATAGCATATATATCTATAAACACAGATATAAACAAAAAAATTTACACCATAAACAGCCATATGGGCCTCTTTAAGCCTTCCCTTTAATGCTTTGACATGCATCATCATGCTCATATTTAGAGTGCATGCTCTTTAGGGCACTGAATCATCCCTTACACTTTATGTTAAATATATTCATTGGAGAAAGTGCAATAAATAACTAGAATATTTACAAATAACGTTATATGTATACGAGCTTATAATTTTTTGGAGGTCTTACAGCACCTCTAAGAGTTCAATAAACAAGACTGATCATGACATTGTGAGACAGAGATTATTTTGCCTCCAGACTTGGCTCTGAAAAAGAACCAAACTAAAACATTATCCTTACAGGGCATTTCTGTATTCTGAGAAGAGGTGGTAGATTATAATGAAGTTGATGAGTTCATGTAGGAAGCTATCAAGGTAGCACTGTCTCTATATAAAAAATAATTATCATAAACAGAGAAAGCGTGAAAATATATTGATCATTGATGATACTATGAACCACAGACGAAAAGGTAAACTAAATTGCGCTTGTATGGAATAACATTTATAGTAATTTTTATTTTCCCCCTGAAAAAAAAAATCCTGCTACTAAAGTTTTCATTTGGCAATGAAGATAAATTTATATCAGATGAATGTTTTAATAGTAATTACTCAGTTGGGGGCATACAAAGATTTTAGGCTCTTCTATATGAAGGAAAAAAGCTATTTCAGTTCCTAATTTCAAACCAGTGGTGTTACTCCTGCTCCTTTTCTTTTCTTCCTCCATCACCAAACCCGCTCTGACCAGGCACAGTCCTTCAAATGGGAGATAAAAAGTACTGTATGGCATTCCAGGCTCCTGTGATTCCCACTGAAACACCATGCAGTAAAGGAAACCTGTTGGGTGGAAAACCTGCTGATCCTTAGGGATGACTTGGAGGACATTTTGCCTTTAATAGCTTCATCCCTTGCCAGACCATAACCCACTTGCATTTTTGTTAGCAACTTCATCAACGTAAGACTATGACCTTATTGAATATTACTGTGCTATAAAACTTTCTGTACTGTGTGATGTTAATTGACTGACACATGGGAGCAGAAAGACAACAGAGCCATTATACTGATTATTTTGCTGTCTGCTAAGAAATAAAATGACAGGCAGCACCTTTGCAAATGATTTTTACATGCCTTTGAAAAGACAGCAAGTCAAAGGGCAAGTGGCCTTAACCAGCAAAAATCACAAAAAACCCACAGAAAGGCACCTGAAGTGAAAAAAGGTGTTAAGGCTGGGATTGGTCAGTCAGTCCAGCCCTTGTTTTCATGAGTAAGAGGGCTCACTTGCCAGGGACTGATTTTAAAATCAAGGCCTTGCTGGCACTGAGCACTGGGAAAGCACTTCCAGCCTAGCATTTTCTGGGGGACACTGATGGCAGTATGACAACCACAACTGCAACACAGGAAGAACCAGGCATTTTTGGCCATGTACACTAAGTTATCTGGATCACACAGTACAGCACAAAGGAAGACTGAAGACAATTTGAGCACAGCTTTGCATTACACTGGAGGCAATGGCATTTCAGTGAAGGAAGTCCACATGAGCAGGACTGATATTGCTATGCAAGTCGTGCAAGTGGGGTGGAAATGAAAACTGCCTTGCCCCAGCACAAAATGGTCAGCATGCATTGACTGAGTCTGTGTGTGGTCACATTGGGACCAGCTGGTTATGAGGCAATTTAATTGGCTTCTGCAAAATTTGGGAAAAGACAGATGTTTCAGGGCTGGCTGTGTTCCTGCAGCGTGATTGTCATAGTGTAATTTCCCACTGGTGTGTTTCACATCCTCGGAAGCCCAATTAGCCAATGAAGCTTTGCTTGCAGCAGGCAGAACTAGGAGTGCACTGGTTTTCCCCCAAGCAGCTACTTTCTTGTTTTATGCATGCAAGGAAAAATAAAAAGTCATCTTTTTCAGTTAACTGAGCCAGAGCACCAGCAGTTCATACTAGCAAACCTTTAGAAAGAGACTATTCTGTATATTCACAATGTCTCATATCTCCAGAGCACTCTGTTTTCCTTTCAAAATCACACACTCAGGATTTTTTGTCCCTTTTTCTGGGAAGCACATAGCTTTATACCTGACTCAATCTCCCCTTCTCAAAGCCATTTCCAAAACACAGTCTTTCTTTAGCTGTACAGCTTCATAACTACTATTTTCAGGGCCTTAGTCCTCTCATCTAGATGAGTCTGCTTACTTTTCTTACCCAGACTCTCCCGTTACCCTTATATCAACCAAAATCAGATATACTGCAGCCCAGTCCACATACAGAATGTTTTTTAATTCTTCACAGAGTTCATGGAAGACGCCAGAGGCACTCTGCTGTTTTCAAGCTGGCCTGGATATTCTACCTCTTTCACATGGATGGAAATGTGTTGAACGTTGCATCAGTTAAAGAACAAATGTGACAGTAGGTTTATATTCTTCCTCTCATTGTCAGAGAAACAGTCTTCTAGTTTTCTCCTTCTTTTCTCCAAGTCATGTACTTGAATGTTTGCCAATGGTGGTCTGATGGAAGTTGATTGCTCTCATTGGTATCAGCTACCTCATATTGAGTTCAACCACCAGCGTTTCTTGTCTACGTAAGCTTGTGCATTGCCAAAGATACTGTGAAAATACTTCTCATGAAACTCACTGGAGTGTGTTAGAGAATGTTGTCCATTAACACAGAATCCATGCTGGAAATTAATTTTATAACCCTTGTTCCATGGTAACAAGATGTGAAGATCAGCATTTGAAGACTGATTATAAACACAGGATCAATCAAGAGTATCTACTGGTGCTCTGGATGACTTGAAAATGCGAATGAATAGTGCTAACTTCTTCATCTCCAGAATCCAGAGGTCTGGAGGGAGAAGAATAGCTCCTGGTCTTTGCAGCAATCCTAGAGCAGGCCTCCACTGTGAAACAAAAGAAACACACACACAAAAAATGCACATGTGAAAATGACTGTTATAAGGGAGAGTTCCTAACTGTGCATAAAATTCATGTAACTAGCTATGAAGATGTTTAATTTTTTATGATCTATCTCCATCTGTTGAGGTCCAAGGTTTACTAAAACTCCAAACTGAAAGTTTGTGATATAATAACTTGCAAAACTTGTTCTGTTATGATAAACAGTGAGACTTAGAGAATCACAATGAAAAAGAGGGCTTCACTCTAACACAAAATGTTACATTGGTACTACACGTGAACTGTTAGCATCACTGGGTGTTCTTGGACTTCCCCAAAGAAGGATGAGAATAGCTGTATACATGTTTCCATGTGGGTTAATAGTTTCAGGATAGAAAACAGTTACTTTTGCAATACAGAAAGAACTCTGTGCCTTAGAGGCATTGCACAGGTCTTGTCCTAGTGTATAGATCTCCAGGATTTATAGACATTACAGAATCTTGAATAATTTTCTTTCACCTAGTTGACACCAAACAGGTTGCGTTTAACAAATTTATATCTCCAGGAGAGACATTTAATCTTCATACAAAGACACAAAACAATTAAAAATTCACCATTTCCCTTAAGATTCCCTATAATGATTAATCATCTTCATTGCTGGAAAAGTATCATGCCAGAAGTGTCTGGCATTACTTTCTGTCCATATGTTCTTATTATGACCCTACCATATTAAATATCTTCTTAATACATAATTTATTACTGTGAAGACACTTGCAAGCAGTAACCAAGCCACTTCTCAAGCCCCTGTTCTTGGGCTGAACAGATTGGGCTCTCAAACTCTCACTGCAAGGCAATTTCTTCAGCCTTTAAATCATTTATGTTGCTTTCATCTAGAGATTTCCTAGCTACCTTCTTACTATGCAGACATTTAAACTGTACACAGTTTCATAATATTAATGTCAGTCTTGGCATAGCTAAAAATAAATTCATTTCTCATACACCTATTGCTAATTTAAGTATCAAGTGACTGCCAGCTCTTTTTAGTGTTGCATCACATGAGTGCTTATGTAGAGTTGTTTTTTTATTAAGGGTATGTACCAGGTCCTTGATTCCTTTGAAGCCTGCTCTTGGTTTCTAATATTAAAACTTTGCTCAGATATTTATTTCCGTATTTACTAAAATACTAATTTCGTTCACTCATCCTGCTAATCTATTCAGCTTTTTTTTTTTTTTTTTTGGCATTGTCCCTCTGCTCTCCATGGTTTTGCTTACCTGTTTATTATGGATAAACATTTTGGTTGTTAATGGACAAAAGCATTCTATGATGCTTGGAGTAGAAGCAGAAAATACTACCACAAGAAGAAACAGAAACATTAAAGAAAAAAAAATCCAACAGATTACCTGCAAATACGTCTGCACTTCCACATCCTGGCTGGCTGTGCTGTCTTTTTCTTAAGTTTCCAGGATTTTTTTTTCTTAACGTAATTTCAAACTCCTTTTTAGAAACTTTAGTTCTCCTTGGTATAGATATGAATTTTGTTTCTTTCATCAAGATCTTTAGCTTTGGTTATTAATTCGCAGCAAATTGATTGCTCATAAGCTTTACTGATTCCATGGCTCTTTTCCCCTTCTACATGCATTTGCCAGATACTGATTTCCCACACTATCCAAACTGTTGCCTTGATTTCAGTGTTGATCCAAGTAGTCTTCTTAATAAGATTTTCTTCCATGTTGAAAATATAAGTCTTAAACCAGAACCAATTTTATGGAGTTTTTTTAAACAATATTCTAGGAAAAGGATCATTTTATTTCCAGCAGAATTCTTACTCTTACTTCTTAGTCATAATTTTAATCAGTTTGGGGAGACAGAGGCAGACTGGCTAGAGCTTGTCTGTTCTTCCCTAAAAATCTATGCCTTTAAATATCATTACTGAAGAAATTCTACCAATCATACAGAAAACTTCAAGTACATAAAGGCCACACAAATGCCTGGTAAGGCCTAGGATATAAATGTGCACAAGAGAGAAACATAAAAGACTGCTGAAGGTAAAACGTAAAATGAACAACTAGACCACACTGCTTGGATAGGTTTATTTTCATCTGACAAAAAGCTTGTTCTACTTAAATAAGCAGACCAAACAAACCCATTACACCCTGGTAACCTACATATAGCTTGAACACTGTCAAAAACAAGCAGAGGCAGAAACAAAATAAATCACTCCTCTAGAAACAAAATAAATCACTCCTCTTAACAGAGCCTACCTAATGCTCTAATCTCCCTGCTTTCCCTTTCTCTCTCTCTTTTTTTTTAAATTTTTCTCTCTTTATTGTGTATTCCAAGCTTTTATTTAGCAAAGGTTGTGATCTTAAATATATTTAAATTCAACCACTTATTTCCCAGCTAAGGTGCTGCCAAGCCTAAATGCTGATTTAACTCATTAGGTACCTATTCACAATCTGACAAAGAAAAGCCATTCCCCCATAAAAAGGGCTGTGCTGCTGAGAGCTGCTAAACCCATGTGTATCTTTCCATAAGTGGAAAAGGAACAAAATTGCTTTCTCACCCCTCAGTTTGCTGTCCTGCTGGTCTGTGGAATGGATGTAACCTCTGCAGGCTGTGGATTATAGCAGTGTAATTAGACTGTACCTTTGGGACACCTTACAGCTCAGAACTCATTTCTGGGTGAAATCAGTCCCTTTGGTAATGATGTGAGACTGTTGTCATCTTTGAAATCATGGAAGATGGGAGATACTTTGGGTGTCACATGTGAACCTTAGAAAGCTCTATTTGTAGAAGGAATATTTAAAGTGCTTACTGTGTTCTTATTTCATGTCTGGTTGATAGTATCTTTCCTTTTTGTTTCCTTTTGTTCTACGTCCCTTTACCTCCACTGCAGCCTAAGGGACCTGTATTGGGTTTTCTGGAGTGGCTGTCTCTCCCCATGTGTGGAATCTTGTTCTATCTTAAATAGGAGATATTCATGAAAGGAAACACCTAGAGGTTACTGAGAAGCTTCCCCACCACCCCAGATGCAGCTTGCTTGGTATCAAAATTAGCACAATGGTTAAGTAAAATATGCTAAGTAGCTGTGTAACTGAATGCCCTAGATTTTCCACCAGATTAACAGCTGGGATGTGACAAGCATGCATGTAGTCCCAGAGAAAGTAAAGTCAATAACCGTAAAAAGTTTGTTCTGGACTTTTTCTTCACAGAATAGCAAACATTTCACTAGAACACACTTAAAAAAAAAAAGTATTAAAAAAAAACTTGTTCAAGAAGATCAAGCACAGGAAGAAGTTTCTCATCACCTCTTGTGGGACACAACCCTCCCAGCTAACAGAACATTAAGCGCAGATCTTGATAATTAGAAGCCTGAGTAAGTACAGCAGGAGCTAATAAGCCAATCCTACATGTGGGGTGTGTTTAATATTAATAACGTCTGTGAGTCCACAGATACACTGGTGAAATGATGCCAGAACAAAGCACTTCATGTACCTTAGCAAGGGTAAAGCTTTGAAAATCTGCATCAAAAAAGTATGTGGTTAAGGGTGTGTTGCTCAGAAGCAATACAAAACTTTGTTATTCAGTTTTTGTGTATATGCTATTTCCTTTGCCTCTTTGGTTGTCACGACTTGTTTTTCCCACTGTAGGTCTATACCCCTTTTCATCCTTCTTGCTGCCCTTGGGGCCAGAAGCCAACCAAGACTTCTGGGTCTTGGTTGGGTACAGAACACCCACAGTGAGGACTAGGACTGATTTGCACTGTCCAGTAATCTCCTGGTCTGGACAACTCTAAGTTTTTCCACACTTGAAATAGACCTTGGGGCCTTCTGTTAATCTCCACAGGAAGACTATCACAGAGCTTGCTTCATTAACAATTGCATGTGAAAACAATATGTTAGTAGGGTTGTTTCACCTGACTGAGGTATCCTTCAGTTTATTCATGCTGTGATTTAGAGACACTTGGAAGACTTTCTTTAGGATTTAAACTATTCCGTTTTTTTGTCTGGTCTTCTAAAGTTTACTTTAAATTGGGGAACAATCATTGTTTAGCATTTCTGCAAACTGTAAGGACTTATCAGTTAGAAAAATTCTTGCCTCATCTCTGGTGCTCTAGCTCTTGAACGGGATTCAGTGTCACATGAATTAGTGGCTACATACCAACTTGAGGTCTCCTCAGCAGGAATTCTTTATTTTGTTGTGTTTACTTTTTTTTATTTTTCTTTATCTTCTTGTGGTTCTGCGCCCCCCCCCCAGTTCTTCTTGATATAAGCTGCAAAAACACAGGTTTCAGTGATTTCTATGCAGAATTCCCATCCTAACAGTACTTCAGATCATTTTCTCTGGTGGGGGTAGGAGGTGAAAAATCATCACTTACTTTTCCTTTACAGTCAATTTACAAATTTTTCATGAGTAACAAGAAAAGTATTAATTTTGACATGAAATCTATTTTACGTAAAAAAGACACAATCTTCTGAATTAAAGTTTAATTCAGCCTGCCCCTACATATAAATATCACAATATAAATGTTACTTTTGTGATTAAAATCTTTTAAATATGGTTAAAAATTGCGTAGTAATTATAGGAGTGTTGAAATAAATGGACGACAGCAAAATCAGGAAATTGAAAGACTAGTGATTCATTTTTGTAATGAAGCTATTTATTCCTACTGTGAGAGACTGCATTTCTACAAAGTAGATTTTGAGACAACATTGTTAATGTATTATGTTTTTATTGAGTCAACTTTGACAAAGGGACTTTCATTGCAATCTTATCTACTTTCAGTACTCCTCTCTCTGTATCAGCTGGATGATAGGAATAAATCTCTTATTTAACCCGGGTATCTGTGTAAAGCTCTGCCGAAGGAGTTTCAGCAGATGGAGCTAGTGTGCTTCCAATCTTTGACAGCTGTTCTCAACGAAAAGGATGAGCAGAATCGTATTCAGAACTGTGGCTGGGGATATGTCAGAGTCAGGGGTGAAGATTTTCTCTTGGCTTAGTAGAAAAGTAGCAAGCATAAGAGGGAATTACCTATCATTTATCAAGTGCTGGTAGATAACGGGAGGGCAGCTTAGTGATTCAGATACCAGTGATGTGCCATAATATGGGAAATAACTTGAGAAGAATAACAATTATTGCATTTGTCTCCAAATTTTTTTATGATATGTTGCTAAAGAAGATGTGTCTGTGGAGCTGCAGTCACTTAATTCAAGCCTGTACTGACCTGAAGAATGTACTTCTGTTTTCTCTGACAAGAGCCTTGTGCAGTCACTGACACTGAAATTTTAAAGTAGGGAGATGGTAGAAACACCCCTCTTCCCAGCAGAGTGGTCATAAGATGCCTGAAACTTAGTGAAAATTAAGCCTGCTGTTCTCCACTTTTTAAACCATGGATTTCCACGCTGAAGTCCAGGCGTCTTGGCTCCAGAGGCACCTGCAACCTTCGCAGCAGTCAGGATACCAACTGCAGTGGGACCTCATCAACAGCTCCCATTCAGACCAAGGTTTTCTCCTTTTTACCTCCAAGCTTATTTAACAGGTCCTCTCCCGCAGAGTTCTTCCTGCAACAGGGTTTTTATTGCACGAAGGCCCATAGCTAAAGGCCACAAGGAAGGCAAGGACAGGTTCTTGGATATAATATGCAGGTATGCAGTGCCTATAGTCCGTGTAGAGCTCTACAGCTGTGTCTGGCACATGCAGAAGGCCATAACCTACGCTGAGGAGTGCATGTGAGGGACACAAAGAGATGGGCAGAACTGTCTGTACTGTGACAATTGTGCTGGGTTCAGTTTTCAAGGTCAGTGGTTTTCATTTGATGTGCTAGCAAGCACAGTGGGTGGGAGCTTCTCACAAACTCCGCTTCAATGCAGTACTGGAGGCTAACAGCAGGGAAAAGAAAATGCTCGGAGCTGTTAGACAATTTTTGGAGTGGTCCTGCCATGAGAAGAGCACCTGAGAGACTTGGGATTCAACATGCATATCCATACATTCAGGCTGGGAAAGGGAAGGAAAGCAAGAAAGCAAAACGGTTCAGGAAACTTTCCAGGATTTTCTCTTTGTGACATTAACTTTCCAACAGCAAAATATGCAAATGCTAGTGGCATCCTGATACGAGGAGAGTTATGTGCTATTTCAGAAGTTAATATACGGTGTCGGTGCTATCACATTGTACCTTCTCTGCAGTTCTTCAGTTCCTACATTGTGATTTAGTGTAGCCCCTTATAAGAGCAGTGTGTGAAAGTTTCAAAGCCATCATTGGTCATTGTTACAGCAGCATAACACTGACAAGCAACTGATGGAAAGAAAGGTTTTATTGCTGCACCGTTCTCTCCTTCTTGCCTATTGAGGTCTTGAGCTTCAGCACTTTAGGGACTCCATATGCTCCTGAATTCTTGAACAATGTTTCAGTGGGTATAAAGTAAGGCATTACTGTGTTATATGCATGTCTGATACCAAAAGGACACTTTTATTTTACTGTAAATTGCCTACTGCAGCAACCAAATGAGCCATGGTTTTTGCACATACGTACAAATTTTTGTTGGGGTTTTGAATTCACATTGATTAGATTCTAAAAATCTAATTGGAATTTAGTTTTCTTTAAGAGATTGTCCTGTGCAAATTTGAATCTATTTTTAGTACTTCAAAATTTTTTTTCCATAAATCAGCCAGTCCTGAACCCTTACTGGTGATTACTGCTCTCAGATACCAGGAATGTAGCACAAAAATGTAGGCAAAGAAATTCATCATATATCAGAATCTCCTCTGGGTTTTCATGTGACCAGTATCAGTTACATAGAGCATACATCCATCCCTAACTATATTTGTAATGTAATTTCCCCTAAAGGAGTCAACACTGTAAAGGTTTGCTTAGTTTTCTTTGTTACAATAAGTCAGCTGAATAATGACAATAAATCTTGGCTGGAAACCCAGAGATTTGGGGGTTGTATCAGGTCTCTGAAAGAATTTCTTAATGACTAATGTTTGTATCACTTGTTGTCTTGGTTTCTAAAACAGTACTTGTGTTCATTGGTTTTTGTCAATTCCTTGAAATCAGCGGATGAAAAGTGTGGCATAAAAGTTTGGTTTAACATTGCAGCATTGTCTACAAGAGAACAGGTTCACAGTTTCATTTTTGGCCATGAATGACTTGCCCATTGAAAAGCTGATTCACAATAAATTAGAGACTGAATTTACAGCAGGTGATTTACTCTGCATTGGCTCCAGGTGAGGACATTCTCACTACAACTATCCATCTCACCCAGCTGCAGCTGCTCCCAGGCTTCTGCACTGCCAAGGGAGAGCATCCTGCCAAGGGAGAGTCTCAGAGCATGTAAGTTAGACATGTTGTGATCCCCTCTCTACAGAAACTTCTCTCTCCCCTCCTCCAACTACAGCATCTGGAGAGATCAGCTTACACTTCAAGTGATGAGATACCTTTCACTCTCACCTGCTCTGCCTCTTATAATTATCTGCGAGACAAATTCTTCCACAATTTATTTTGGAATTAATTGTACATGTTCTAGGGGGAATACTCATGGGGTCCAGACTCCCTCTACAACTTACAGGACAAAAAAGGTAAATTTATTTAGGAGAGGAAAAAAGTAGGAGACTGCCATAGGCATAACAGAGATGTCTCTGCTTCTCTCTTTCTCACTGTCCTTCTGAGCATAAAGTTAACCTTTGTGATGAGCAGATAAGGAGGTGGATTGAAGAAACTCACAATACACACCCTCGCTAATTCACAGCACTCACTAACTCCTCTGAGTTGTCAAACCAAAGTGACATACAGCCTAATAGCAAAAATGCCATCTTTACAGAAACTCCTGGAAAGTGAGTTTCTGTAAAGGGTCCTGGGGACAAAGACTCCACCTTTACTCTTGGGAGTTGCTAGTATCCCAGGTACTACCAGTGGAACACTTAAATAAGCAACTTCCAGTATTAATTTCCCAAATGTAATACTTCATGAAACTAAAAGTACTTTTGGTTCTTTACTTCTGTGAAACTAAGTACTGATATAACTATTGCAATGAAATTTCATTTTCTTACTGATGCCACAGTTTTACACCCCTGTGACCCACCAAAACTGTAGTATGCAGAAAAATAACTTTAAGGGAAAAGGGGCCATATATATGTCTAACAACAGCACCTGGGAGGCAGAGCTGTGCAAGGACTACTGGAGGAATTGCAGAATTTGCTAATAAATGATTTCTGTCAGGTTCTTGGCAGCAATCAGATAAAAAAAGCTGTAAATCTACTGCAAAGAGAAGTAGAGATGTTGTTTTTTGGAACAACAGATAAAGTCTGACTACCTAGAGAACAGATCTGAATTCTGGGCTGGCAAAGAAATCTTATCTTCTTGACAGTATCAGTAAAGCACTCATCAAGGATTGGAGACTGAAGCAGGTACATGAAAGGAAAGAGCTTCTGTGTTGCATTGGCTATGGCTAAAGAACCTCAACTGATTATTGAGCAAAACTTAGAACATCATGCCTTTGAATTATTCCTGTAGACAAGTTCATGAACAATCACAGTGATGAACGAGATCTTAAATAGTTCTGTAAAATACCAGGAAAAAGATTCACAGCAACTGGAGAAATCTTTCTAAAAGCTGTATGTTGGAGGTGTGGGACAGGATAGAGGAAGCAAGAGATTTAGCTGCTGAAATAGTTTTGGTTCTTTTTTAATGAGGGATCTACTCTTATTTAGGTGCTCTAATAATGTAATGCTCCATTTGTTGTAAATGAAAAAGATTTATTGTTACAATGTAAAAGCATCTTTGTCCTGTGTAATCTAGAATCTAGCTGTTACGACCTGCTTTAATAACAGAGGAGCAAAGTGAGGTCTCAGTGGATTATGAATCCTGAGGTTCAAAATATTCCCCAAAACATGATTAAAACCAAATGAGGTTAAATGTTGATACCAAAAAATTGATAGATTTTATTTAACACTAAAAGAGGCAAAGAGAAAGAAAGAAAAAGGAAGAAAAAATAGAAAAAGAGGTGTGTGGGGCTACAGGGAAAGTGACAGAGACAGATTAAGTAGAAACATATCACCCCTCCGTGAGTCCCAATGATGTCTCGTTGCTTCCCTCCATCTGGTCTTCTTGGTGGTGAGGGTTGCCTGCTGAAAAGTATAGAATCCAATGGATTAATATATGTTTGGGCCAGGTGGGAATGCCCAGGTACCTTGCCTGCAGGGGCGCAGTTTGACACTGTCCCTTGCACGACTGGATCTGTTGCATCACATTTTGCATCACGTGCAGTGCTCTGGTGCAGGATCTGGGGAACCATTTGGGGGGCCTTTGACAGACCATGACTCTTCCTCAGCTGTCCCTCATGTGAATGTCCCACAGACGTGGCTCTCCCAGGGCGGGGGCCCCTGCAGCTGGGCTGGTCTGCGCAGCGGAGGATGGGCGTTCACTGCCTCTGACCAGAGGCTTTTTTGCCAAAGACATAAACCCCTCCTCCTCCTCCTCCCGTTGGTGGGAGGGTCTGTGCAAGCCTGGCAGCAGATAAGCGTGGGGTTGTGCCCTCCACTCCAAAACTGCTGGGTTTGTCTCTCCTGTGGATATTTACCCATTACTTCCCAGACCTTAGATGCTTAAAACAATAGTGTCACTTTCTCTTATCTCTATCTCTTAGGCAGTTTAACCCACAGCTCAGGGTTTCAGTCAGGAGGCCTGTTCAGGATGGGCTTCAGTGGTGCAGCTTCATTATGCAGTTTTGCTAATAATAGCCAAAAATCTTTCATAAAAGTGTTTAAGCCATAAACCATAACACTTTAGCCTCCGACACTAGCATAGTAGGATTTGCTGTTATTAGCTATGTTTGTATTAACAATTATTAATAATGGAACTGATAAATCCCCTCAGCCAAATGTGCTCTGATTTTATGAATTGTTTTTTTTTAAGTTAGCTGAAAACTATTCTGCAGTAATTTTAAAATATTTTCTCCCACAGTATAGATATTTTTCTCTTTCTTTTCCCTTTGCATACTTGATTTCTTATCACTCTCCATTTATTTTCACTGATGTGAAAACAGGCAAGAGAAATGCTTTTCAACTTTTTCGTTTTGTATGTAACTCAGCAACTACATGTGGAACAGATGGAAAACATCCTATGCAGTATATTTCATCTGAATGACATTCATGGAGTGTGTATCTTGTTTAGAACTTTCTTTTTTTTGATTAGTATTCAGTTACATATCATTTTCTCTGGAGATAAACATACATGCACAGACACATTTTTTTCTTGGGTCAAGGCTCACCAAAATGCAGCTAAAAAGACATTTATGACCCATTAAGCCCTTGTATGTGGTTCACAAATTACTTATGTCCTTTTGTCCACCCTCAACAGAATAAAGGCATAGAATCACAGAAAGCTTGGGGTTGGAAGCTTGGGGACATCTGGATGCTATCTTATCCATCCTCCTTGCTCAACCAGGGTCACCTAGAGCAGGGTGTCCAGGACTGTATCCAGATGATTTTGAATATCTCTATGAATGGAAACCCTGCAACCACCCTGGGCAACCTTTGCCTGTGCTCAGTTACACCCCCACAGTGAAAAAAATATTTCCTGATGTTCAGAGGCAACCTCCTGTATTTTGATTTGTGCCCATTGCCTTGTGTCCTGTGACTGGGCACCACTGAAAAGGTGCTGGCTGAATTTGAAAATGCTGCTTTGCACCCTCCCTTGAGTTATTTATATACATTGGTAAGATCACCCTTATAGCTTTTCTTTGCTAAGCTGAAGAGTTGATTTTTTTGGTCTATGTTTGAAAGTAAGGCAGTGTGCATGCCATTAAATAAGCCAAAGCTGAGAAAAGGGGTTTGACCATTATGCTATAACCATATACACTGCTTATCTGTTAACATGGTTCATGGCTTTCTTATGGCTTACTGGATTGTCTGGACAATGTCTGATCAAGGTTTCAGAAACCTTGTACCAAGGACTGTTCCCACAATGCAGGATGGATGGGACTACACCAGGTTTGTCTCCCTCCCCTCTCTGCAGTCCCCCAGGTCTGAGTCAGAAGGCTGTGTACCCTCAGATATCCTTCATACTCTGCTTTAGGGCTATTGCACATTCCTTCAGACTCATATTGTGAAAATGCCTCTTTAGCTGTAAAGGCCGACATAATGTACAGAAACTCAACATTTCTGCTCTGGGCACTTATACAGGACAGGAATGGGGATGCATAGGACTGCTTAGGTAGAAAATAAAATGCTCCTTACATAGAAATTTGAGTCCATCCTTGCTGCCTTACATTTTGGGCAGCCAGCCTTACAAAAATGTTGTGCTGGATAGAAGGCATCAGCAATAATGTAGAAAAGCATATTCAGCTGGAGAAAAGAAAGCACGTTAAACTTGACGCAGCGCAGAAGAGGGTACTGATAGCAGGAATGCTGTTTTCATCTGTGGAGTGACAGAAAAACTCTCAGAGGGCCTTGATGCTCTTTAGAGCCTCAAAGATCACATTGATTCAAAAAATAACTATTCTGAGTGCCACAGTATTGATGAAAACAACACATGGAAAGTTCATCTCTCACTGGTGTCATAACAGATGGTGCCTCCTTTATGATGGTGAGATATAAGGGTGTTGCAGCACTTAAGAACAAAAATTCTTGTAGAGTATGGAGATGAAGACACTGTTTTATTCATTAGCAAACTCTTATTGCAAACCCCCTTAAAATAGATCATGTCATACACATTGATGTTAAATGTATGAAAGTCTCCATCCCTAAAAGTCTAGTCCTCTGTGGAAGACCATGAGACTGAACCTGGAGATGATGTATATTCACAGCCCTTCAGCACACGTGCGTTGTTTCGTTGTGTTGGAGGACACAGATGTATTCCTGCAAAAGAGAAGTAAGGATAACAATGTCTGCAAGGCTGTTTCAGCTTTTTTCATGTCTCAGTGAAGTGAGTCAGAAGATTTGCAGTGGCAGAAGTTCCCATCTGCCCTAATTGACTGTATGAAAACTTTGAAGGGAAACCTCAAAGCATTGCAGAAACATCAGAAGCATAGTGACGCTTCCAGGTTGCAGCAAAGAAGAATTAGAGGAGAAAAACCTTTTTCCTTCGGAATGAGAGAACCAGTAGTGACCCAAGAAATGCTCCAGAATATGTAATTGTACATCTTTTTGACTTGAAGTGGACTGTGAAGATAAAGATAATATAATGTGAATGATGTCTGTCTGTTTTCTAAAAAAAACTTAAATTATAAGCCTTCTTAGTGCTTACTGGCACTCCTATGAAATTATCCTTTCTTTTCAAAGTATGTTCAGATGTGAGCAAATATCCTTAAATACAAGTATTAATACATACACTTCGAGATCATGACACCAATGGTCACTTTATATCAGTCCTCTTTATTACATCAAGTTTTAAACTCATGTTGCTGCTAAATAATCAGCAATAAAAATCTGTTGTGGAAGTCCCAGTCAATGATAAATTGAACAACAACGCTGAATTCTCCTTATACAATCTTTGTGTATGTACCACCCTACATTTATGAATTTTTCTGAAGCCTTGTATTGCAGATGGGACATTTTTCTATGACTCAGATCCTGATACCCTATCAGCATATCTGTCCTGAATAAATTTGTGGGGGGAACACCTGAAATAGATGCTTTCAGGGTAGCAGTCAGATTTTAGGATTCTGGATCCTTCCTCTTTTCTGAGTGCTCCAGATAAGAAAAAAATAAATTGATCTGATTAACAGAGAAAGAGTGATCATCAGGAATTCACCTCATCTTCCCCTGGAACCTATTTCTGACAGCAGTGATTCTACAACCGATTAGCTACTATAAGGACAAAGTAATGTGTATCAAAATAGGAAAAACCTTTCAGAATGTCCCTAACAACATCCTGGAGACCAGCCCCATGATTTCTAGCACACAGAGTTACTGCCTCTCTGGAAAGACTCTAGCTTTTATTAAGGGCAAAAATTAATGTCTGCTACAAAGAATGCCACTTTTAGACACAAATGAATGCAGCTGGTCCTACAAAAGCTATAGTACATGTTATTCAGTCCTGCCAACACTGTGCAGGACTTGCTGAAAACTCTCATTTCAGATCCAGAGAATTGTCTGCAGATCAGTTTTTCCCCAGCTCCTGCCAGAGTCTCTCCTCCATCTGAGCATGGAGTCAGGTCTTGAAAATAATTTTCTCTTTATTTTTCTGAGAGAACACATTAAGGAAGGGACTTATCCTTTCCCTTCCATTATTCAATGCTGCTCTTTTCCGTCTTCCTCTCACAATGGGGACTGACAGTTTTCTGGCTAGCTTCTTATCTGGAGTTCAGAGTTTTTAATTTGCCTGACAGTTTCAGTTGGCTAACTTAGGATATATCCATCTTTCTTTCACCTTTTCAGAATTGCTGGCTTCATAGGTTATTTCCCTTAGCCAGCAGAGCTGTTATGGTGGCCCTGGTGTCCAGGTCTTCTGCTGTTTCTGTTGTGCTTGTTCTCAGTTGCACAGAGCAGTCTGGGGTGGGGGGGTTGTTAGGTGTCTGTTTGTCTTTCTGAAATGTCCTTCCACCTTGCTGTTTTCTTTTGCTTTACATTTAAGTAAGATATAAGATAAACAGATATTTCTTAATTTTGCAGATTTTGCAAACTTTGGGTTCCTTAATTGTCTACAATCTGTGAACTCAGTCTGTGGAAAGAAGTGTCCAGCAAGCTAAACTGTGAAAGTCAGGAAAAGCAGGCACTATTTCATGTCTAAGATATTGCTTTGGCAGTCATCTCAATAGTTATGACCGAACACAAGTTTTTCTTTCTATACATAGAGAAAAATGTGTGCGAGTATGTAGATTTTATATTTTCATGTCATGTATATACATATGTACGTAATTCTAGTTTATTCAGATATTTTACCCACTGAATCAAGACTAGATCCCTTCTCCAGTTTGAAAGATAAACAAGTAGAAGTTTATGGATTAAGGATTTGAGAACCTTGCCACTCATATTTGTTCTGTGAAGAGCATAGTGTGTCTTGGTTTTGGATCCATCCTGGAAAATATAAAAACAGCAAAAAACTCTAAGCCTTATGTATCCAGTATTTCTTCATGAACTATAAAGCAACACTTGAACAAGTAAAATTGTGATGTTAGTTCTGGCTCTGGGAAATAGCCTTGCACTTGTTTATAACAAATATATAAATATATGAAGAGTGAGTTGCTATATAATGTTTTTCTTTAAGACACAGTTTAATTATTATTTTCATTTTGTGTTTTTGCTGTTTGTTTTGTTTTGTTTCTTCCTTTTTACTTTCAGATATGGCACCTCTTCTTTCTTGTCTCGTCATCCTGAAATAATGATGTTTTTGTAGCCTGAGTTTTCTTAAAAGTGGGAAGAGTAAGCAGATAGTACTTAAAACAGCAGTATGTAATAGTTGTTGTTATGTGCACATGTGGATGCAGAGCCAAAAGCATCTTTGGACAGAAGAGACAACTAATTAAAGTACACAGCAAGTTTCAGCTCCCCTGCCTTAGAGTTATGTACCTTTTAGAGTAAACAGTGTACTTGCTAAATACAACCTGTTATGCTTTAATGGAGTTTGTGACATACTGAAGAAAAAGCTAGAGGGTGAGTGGAATAAATTAGCACCTGTTTGGTCCTTGGATATCATGAGTTTACATACTGTTGGAGAATTACAGGAAATAATGTCCCTGCAGGATTTTGTCTGAGTGCCTCTTGTGTTAGCAGATTAAGGCAGCTGAGCTCCAGGTTCCTCGGGGCTCTCTTGCTTCACACAGTCCTTGTTGGGAAATTTGCAGCTACCTTATTTATCTTAGCTTTGCTCCAAACAAACCTTGAAAGACAGTGGAATAAATTCAGAGCAAAGGGGTGATTAATGATCTAATGTCAAATATTCACATCTGTCACTGAATCCAGTGTCTCCAAAGGAGAAGCTGAGCTCTTCTACTGAACACTCTATATTGCACAAAGCAAACACAAAAATACAGTAAGTAAATGGGAAAAAATAAAACAACAAAAGGACAAACCAAAGAAAAAGCACAAACTATACCTCGAGAAACCAAGTTTAAATACGTTGGACAACTGCAGTCATTTTTCTATGTTTCTATAAAATAATGGGGTGCTGTATCTCTGGGGCCAGGGTGGTGCTAATATGTGGAGCTGGAGAGGGGACCGATGCTGAGACTGTGCTCCAGCTTACAGTGTGGCTCGGGGGGATTGTACTGGCAGCACGTGTTACTCAAGGAAAGATGCAGGGGGCCATCTCAAGTGTTCGCCAAGTTTTCCCTCTCAGGCTCTCCAAGGCCAGTGTTTCTTAACATTAAAGAGTAAAACTTTCAGCACTGCCAACACAAAAATATTATGTTATATGATGTGTCATGCTTCTTGCAAAATGAAGGTGTAAAAGGGCTTTATTTTGTATTTATTAAATATTCACAAGAAACACTGCTATTAACTGATGCCCCGTATGTCCATTTTGTCAGACCTCTGATTTACAGCTTCAACCACCTTGACTCTACTTAGTTTGCTATAGTTGCACAAACAAAGTAACGAGGTAGCTGAAAATAAACCAGTGCACCACTTTAAAGTATAGGCTCTAAAATACTTTAAAGCTACTCCTTTTTTTGCCTTTTTTCTTACTGAGCCAGATGACAAGTCCTTGCTTGATAACTGCTACTTTTTAGCTCTCAGATTTCTCTTTTAAACCTCATTAAACATTATCAGATGCTTGAAAGATTCAGTATCTCACTTCTCATTCTTTTCTGTGTTTAAGGGGATTACCAGCTCTACCAATCGACACACAAATACTTCTCTTTCTCAATAATTAATAATGGACTAATTTTTTTTGTCATCTGTTCTCTTTGCTAGTCTTAAATGGGTGTTTTGGCGTATACATAAGCTCTATACAGAGACTCATAGAGAAACTTTCAAGAGGTGGTGTAAACAGACAGCTTTCTCTCTTTCTGAGACCAGAACAGGGCTACAGCCACAGTAGGGTGACACCCTCTACAAAGATTGGTGTCACCCCAATTGGCTTCCACCCCATTTTCTTCCAGGATTTTGAATTGCAAGCATTCAGAACTCATAAATCAGGCTAATAATATAGCAGAATAATTAAAAAAAAAAAAAAAGGATGATTTAAAAAACTAAACCTTTGGACTGCTCTTTATTTCCTTTTAGTGCTGATATATTAGGGACTCATTGTTCTGATACCCAGAATGAAGAAGTTGGGGGTTTTTTTACATATTTAATGTAAACTGAAATTCCCAGTAGTGCCATGATACTGATACAGTGAGACTCCCTGAAGAAATGGATAAAACTGAGTTAATGAGATAGGATAAAAGCAGAAGAAATGGTTATGCAGCTTCCTGAGTAACATTTTTCTTGAAAGAGTTTACTGTTTTTTGCTGTTTGCCCTAAATGTGGTGTAAAGGTTGGAACAAGGTAGCAGGGTAAAAGCAGTTATTAGAAATAAATTAAGCTATTTAATGTTTTATATATCTGCATTAGAGTTTCCTGTAGTGGTTATTACTATAATGCCTAAGTGTTCTCTAAGTAATTTAGATGTGCTCTGTGGAGGTCTTAATGCAGTTCAGTTGAATCATCTCTTCTTTTCTCAGTAGAGAGACAATGCTCAGGTGCACCTCTCTCCAGTTTTCTTCCTTGCTATGTCTTACTCATGCTGTTAATAGTGGAAAAGCTTTCTTGGAGAATATAATTTTGCATGCATTTTGATGGTGGTCAGATGTGTCTAAAAGCTGATTGCATTGCTAACGCTTTCTAACTCTGAATGTTTCCTGGTGTTGATCTTTGTGCCCTTTACCTTTTATGACCTGCCTAGTGCAGCATAGCCAGGCATGGTCAGAGATGCATTCACTTGGGGTTCCAGGTGACTTCTAAGAGGAGAACCTACCTTAGAGTAACATAAATACCCATGAACTGAGAGAAATGACCCCAAGCATCATGGCTTTTCCGTCACAACACTAGTCAGGAGGCAGCACTCACAGACCAGCAGAAGCCTCTCCAATCTCTGTAGAGACCCACTTCCCATAAAACTGTGTGGGATAATGCGATGCAAGGTTAATGCTTCCAGACCTATCTCAAAAAATTAACTCATCTGCTTTAGTGCAAACTCTGTGCATGGAGTACAAGGACTTTGCGTCAGAATTGCACTATTTTAATACCTAGGAAGGTTGCAATAGGAGGCTCAGTGCCTAATTGCCATTGAACTGCAATACTGAAAACCTCACGAGGCATTCACCTACCTCTCCTAATCCCTAATTATTTCTGTGTATTCCCTTATTAAAAAGCTATTCTTCCTCAGTAGTGCATTTTTTGTGCTCGTTCCAATATGGCACTCTGGCAACATAACTATCCAGAAATGTCATCTCCTGTGGTTAGTACTGTTCCTAAATAGCAATTGTATTTGCTGAGGTGTACATGTTCACTTCTTTCTTCAGTATTTTTACATACTTGTTACAATTATAAATGTTACTTGGTTCTACCTGTAATACACTGTCTCTCTCTAGTACACTCACTGATACTCACTTTTCCAATAGTGTGTGAAAACTTGCCAATGGCTATGTAGTAATATATATTTTTCCATTTACAAGATAATGGGGAGATGTATAAAATGTAGATGTATTTGATTGCACTCCTTCCCTTCTGCCTTTGATGTCAATGTTCTTCTTAGGTGAACAGTTCTCAACCTTTGACAAACTGAGACCATTAGTTGAAACCATTAAAGCTGTAATCTATATTCCTCTCAGACATAATGAAACTGAAGTGGATTTTAGCTTTTTGAAGATTGCTTTTGGTTTGCTGAGATATGACCCTATGTCTGAGACCACTTGTTTTAAATTAGGAGCAACTCTGAGAAAGTGATGCACGTATATATGTACTCATAATCCTTCTAATGCCATCGGTGTTTATCTTTTGACAGCAGAGATACTTAATTTTGGAAAATGCATTCATGCAAAGGATACACAGTAACACTTATTATCTGATAAAGTTTCTCTTACACTGTCTTTTCCATTTTCTATGTTTTGCAACGTTTGGGAGATTTGGGAGGTTTTGTATTCTTATTGAATCTAAAAGAAATGCTGAAGTCAAAGGCAGAAATGGGCTCTTGTGAACGGTTCAACCATTATTTTGACTCTTTCCCTTTGTCATTTATTCTTGATAATTCTGCCTCTTCTTCAAGATGTCTGATGTGAGACTCATTTAATGAACAGCATTAATTGGAAGATTTCTGAAAACAATTTTTGAGGGGATGGTGTAAGGACTTGTCTTGCCTGGAAAGATTTTAATAAAGCTCAGGACAATTTCAGAGGAAAGGCAGGTGTAATTTCTAGACCAGTGACATTATCAGCTTCATCTCTGTAGGTTTTGTTTAAAGGAGCCTAAATATTTACAGATCTACAAGAATGTGCCTGTAATACCCTGAAAATATTCTGCTACTGGTCTGAGATTGACAATTCAGGATGTCATTTGGTGTTCCAGTCTAATTCTGCCATCAGACCTGAAATCTGGGATCTTCAGCTTGGTCCAGAGCTGTGAGAACTTAAGAGATTTATTTAACACAGAAGCTGGAACTGGAAGATGAAACAGTGGAAAACAGCCCTGTTTGAATGCAGTCTATGCAGATCCAGTAGTTACCTTCATGGACCCTTCTGAAATCTGATTTTCTGCTCTGCAAATAATACATGAGAATACTATTTTTCAAAAGTTGCCTTATAGTAAGATTCTGTGATTCTGGGACATGCGTTGGTTGGTACTTACACCAGAAATCTTCATACATGAAAAGCAGAAAACACCACTGGAATTGCTGGAGAACAAAACTTGTCAGCAGTGTTTAGTTTTTGCAAGAAGGCACTAGAGATAAACTACGGGAATTTGTTCCTGTGTTAAGCAACACATAAGTCTGAGTAGCTGAATTTCAGTCCGCTAGAGGTCTGTGAAATCATTTCCCAAGTATGTTTTTCATCTTGTTTTACAGCAACCTTGCTGAGTCTGATACAGTTAAGATAAAAAACTTTTGATCCAGTTTCTATTGTTCTTAAACAAAGGACTACATCCACATGGAGTTCTATTTAAGAGACACACCTAATTTAGAAAACAGTCCTAGCTGATTCTTTATTCTTGGATCAGCACAGGGAATTGCTCTAACTACTGATTGACTAATATTTCATGTAAGATATTGGCTTTCCTTGCAAATGGCCATTTTTTCAAATAGGAAGAGAGTACCATGTGGTGCAGAGTTCATTAGCATGAAATACCCACTCCATCGTGGTTCTTCATAGTGCTAAATTTACTTAAGTGGAAAAGGAGCCAAGATCCATGGCCTTGCATAGCTAATGAGGTTTTCCAGAGCACTGAGAGGACACAGGTGGCTATCTATTAACATCTAGCTCAGACTGTTTGACTTGCTTTCAAATCGCTTGTTAAGCCTCAAAGCTTAGTTTCCAAATATATCTGGGGTAATAATTTTTCAGTTTTTTGGTGCTATACTAGCTAATTTCCTTTAGTTTCTATTCTAATTATAGCTATATTAGAGCATATTTTATCCCTAATTTTATGCTGCATGTGTAGTCAGTTTAACTCAGCACATAAAAACATCTGAAATAATGCTCTAAAAGGCATTAGTAAATTTGTGATTTTCGTAATAAAACCCAGTGCCTGGTGTTAGCATTCAAGAGCATAAGCACAGCACTACAAATCATAAGATAATTGTGGCTATTCAGAAAGGTACAGGTAGGCTCCATACACCCTAATCTTTAATCCCAGTTGCTGCAGTTCAAAGAGAGTGATTGTTGAGAGCATAAGATGTAGCAAAAATGATGGTATTCAAAATTGCCTGAATTAATTTGAATGTATTATTTTCATCTCTGCTCAGGATTCAATATTTCACTTGGTTTCGGTTAAATTCTTTGTATTTGGTTGATATTCAGAATGTAGTTCATTTGTGCATTGCTAAAGAGTGCTACTGCACAATGATATTTCGTGCCTTGAAATATAATTAATGTAAAGCTGAATATCATTGATAAATGGAGGCTACTTATCAGTGTTTAGCATATAGGGAAATATGAAAGGGAATAATGTAATTTGTCTGAAGCAATTAGTTGTCTAAATTAGAGATAAAGGATTAAGGATGAGACATTTAAAGAGCCAAGCAGAATAAATATATAAAATGTTCAAAAGTAAAAACACGACACTTTTAAGTTGGTAGCCCATTGTAAGATAACAGGTGCCTTTGTATTTTCTGTGGACAAACATAGAGTGTTAAATGATGCCTAGGTGTGATACATATAATCACCGTAGAAAGTAATAGATAGGAAAGGCTGCAATGCACTGAAGTCTTCAAACATGCTCATTGTGGCATGTTTCCACTAAAATGAGTGGTGACCACTGGAATAATATATGGAGAGCCAGATCCTCCACTTTGAGACACAGAAAACAATGTATTAAACTGCTTACAGCAATGTTACTTTTGTTGTCTGAAATATATTGTGCTGGCTCTTAGACTGGAATGCACTTCAGCTGCCAGGAATCTGATCTAATGAGTTTTTAGAGGGACTATAGGATAAAGTCTGACCGAGGACTAATGCTGGGCTCTGTCCTATCGCCTGGGTGTGAGTAACAGCAAATGCCTATTGGATCAAGAAACTATGCCAAATATCTCTGGGCACTAGTGGCATTTAAACTATATATATATATATTAAAAATTCAAATTTCTCTTTCCTTCTCTCCCATGTTTCCAAAGGTGATTCAGCACAGATGTAGCATCATCTGCATATTGCTCCACCAGTCCCTTGGAAGCCTAGTTATCAGCACTTGTATCACAAAATAGAAAGGTAAATTTTTTGCAGCTCTTTTTCTCAAGGAGAAAGAGAGGAGAAACTCACACAAGAGTCTGGGATGTTTAGAGGGTTGTAAGAAAATCATCATTCTACTTCATGGGTCTTCCAGAAGAGACAAAGACAAGATCTGCGTGAAAGCTAAAAAAACCCTATGGGCTACCTTCCTAAAAGAAAATGTAAGGTTACCAAAAAAGAGTTCCTGCACAGCTGAAAGTCTTTTCCTGGTCTTTAAAAGTAGATCAAGACTTTCAGTATTTGGGTGACACAGCAAACATGACTTTTATTTGAATAAAAGATACTGCTACGGTCTGTGTCGGAGCTTCAGAAGCAAGTAAAAGAGAATGACCGTGATCCAAAGGACAGAACCAATTACAAAACAAGGCCCTTCACTGAAACAAGAATCCAACTTATTTTCCTCATGTCTGTGAAACACAGAATGGTGTAGTTACCATCACTACTGCCACGAATAAGCTCTGGTATGATAATGAAGCGAAAGTACCTTTGAAATAATTATTTATGTATCATTTTTCAAACAGAACATAGAAGATATTGGGATGACTTTGTAAATTTATTTTATGGGCAATTTCACAGCTTTTCTCTCCTGTTGAGAATTTGATAATGGATATTGATTGTCTCTAAAGTGAGTGCAGGAGTGTGTGTAATGGTATTGCTATGCTCTATTTGCTTTACATGCATTGTAGCTGAGAAAATAAATAAGAGTCCCCATGTTAACAATTATGTCACAGAGAAGATCACTTTTGCATTTCTGGATCATGGGAATATATTATGAAGAAAAGATGAATCCTAAATGCCCTATATAAAGTGTGTGCTCCCACTTGAGTGTCTGCTTTTAGACCTAGAGTGCAAGATCTCAGACAGAGCTATTCTAATCTGTGGTTCTAAAAGGTGAAAAAAACAAACAGTAAAGCTCCTGGAAATGTCTCTAGAGGAAATCTTGACCCTCTTTTTCAACAAGAAACTGTATTTAGTGTAGACCTACTGTATTACATACTATCAGTGTGTTTTGGCTGACTGCTGTGGCTGTCAACTCACTGAAATGGAAGAGAATCTGAGTGAAGAGCTGTTTTCTTCTGTCCTGAAAAGTACAGATGTGAAGGTCAGTTAAAGATCAAGGATGACTTCTTGACACTCTCTTTTCTTGTGTTGTGTGAAGTTTTAATGCCAGTGAGTAGGAAGAAAGAACAGATACACCTGCATTCATCAGTACGCTATGACTTGTATGTGGAATTTACAGTGGTCTTTGGATGAGCATTGTTTTTGTGGGAATGTGGGCAGGTCAGAGTCCCGAATTCACAAGGCCTGTGTGTCAAAAGTAGATGGGGCTTGCAAACAGACCAGGAGCATGTTCCTAACAAATTGCATATGAACATTCAGCATGCTAGCTGCAGCTAATCTGTTTTGTCTAAGTTACTCTGCTTGCTCTTGATTATATGAGAAAACTGAGAAGAAAGTATTTTGATAACTTTTTCACCAATGTTTTCTTAGACAATGTTATTGCCTCTGCATTTCTGATTAGTTTGACTATTTCTGTTTGAAGTTTTAGAAGATGGAAACCATTTCCTTAAGAAAGTATGCACTGTTGTCACAGTCCAATACTCTCCAAGCGGGTTCTTTTAGATGTTTCATATGTGGACAGTGTAATGTTTAATATCAAATTTACTTATTTGAAAATAGGTTATATTACATGAGATTTCCAAATCAGCAAAGTAACACAAAATATAATGAAAACACGGTACAAATCTAAGTTATACCTAGCAAAATAGAACAACTGTACTGGGCATCTCCTGTCACCGGTAAGGAATACATGGCTGGAAGCCAGCTCAAGCACATAGCTCTCTTCAGAATACTTTTGCTATTTGTCTAGATTTATACTCTCTGTTGGGCTGAACCACTTATTCACTCCCCAGCCTCCATGCTGGTCTGGCTAAGAAAGGGAGATATTTGAACTCTTTTAATAACTCAGGGAGAAACCCTTACACCAGTTGACCGACTCAGCTCTTCGTAGCTTTTTCTCTAAAACAAAGGCTTCCTTCCAGTCCCCTTTGTGTTGTGATAAAGTCAGCGTCTTTGCAACAGCTGTGGGCACTCACAGTCAGTGTTACTCCGTGACCTTCACAGGCACACCCCTGTTGCCCATCTCCTCTGCGTCTTCTTTGATTACAAGGTTTTATTGGCCAGTATGCAAAACAGTATTTTTTGCTTTTTCTTCCAAATACTGAAATTACATTATTCATGAATGTAATAGGTACAAAGGTGGACCAAAGTTAGTAGTGCAATTCTCCAGGTTCTTCAAAGAACACTTAGCTTTTCTCTACCCACCTCTTTTTAAAAGATGAACACGTGTAGTGTTCTAAATGAATGTCTGAACAAATTCCTGTTTATACTGATACAGAGTTCCCAATAGTATACCTCTGGTTGTGTCCTCGAAGAAACACCTATTTAACAAAGGCATGTAGCAGCTCACTACTGTAAGGATCCCTCAAGAGGAATTTAATTTTTAATTAAGTGAAGCAGTGTGTTTATTCTTGCTATATAGCTGATTTATCAGGGCTTTGTTAGCTATGTAGGGGAAAGAGACTAAATTAAACACACCTTTAATGAGATGATGGGGAACTGGCCTTTGCTGTCATCTGGAGGACAATATATAAACACAAATATTGAGGGAATTGTTCCAGAGAGGTTATATAATAGCCATTAAAAGGCATCTTAAGTAGTGGCAGATTGGTAGGAAGAAACCTAACCCATGTGACTAAATGAATTTCATGGAAATTGTTGAAGTTACGTCTTGATTATTAATGATCACCTCTGATAAAGAATCTAGTGTAGCACAGTCTACCCCTTCAGAAAAATTAAATGATCTTCAGGTCCCCTGACGTCAAAGTCCTTAGTAAAATACCTAGTTTATCACAAGATCACTACTATTTTCCTGAATATCTTATTTGGAAATTTGGGCAAAGAGTAGAAATAGCATGAAGATGCTTCTAGTAAAATTGCGTCGCAGTGAAGTCGGTAGCAAAACTATCGTTTGTTTCTGCAGGATGGAAATTTCATATAAGATCTTCCTACTCGATCCCTAGTGCAGTACAGTATAATCTTTATGCCAGAGCTTCATTCGGAAAGGAAGTAAGCATAATTTTTTCAGTAAAGTCCTTTTACTGGATAAATAGATTTGAACATACATTTCTTGGCAAGTGTAAGGCTAGGGAATGAATTGACTCCATCAGTGTGCTGGTGACTCAAGGCAGAATGTATCTTAGCAAATCATTCCTGTAAGAGCAATGAAATGATAACCTGACATGAATTTCTTATCCCCTTTGTCTCTGAAAAAATGTACTTTGTGGGAAAACTGTTACATATTTTACTTTAATGAGGGCATTGTATTTTATGATAAGAAGTTATATTGCTAAAAACATTTAAAAATATTCAGATGCTAAGAAATAGAAAAATATAAAGTTTACTTATGGAGTGAATTCATTTTTTTCTGTCTTGAAAAATTTTTGCATAAAACCTATATTGATAAATTACTTCTCTACCATTCAATCAGTAGAAAGAATAATAATTCAGCCTTTATATTCTCTTTTGTCTCCTCTAGCCATTTGAATTTAGCTGGTATGTGGTCTCTGTTCTCAGGACACCAAGGGGAATTAACCTCAGTGATTTTTTTAGTTGTCTCTGTCCTCATTTATGCCTTAGGCACCACTCCAGGGATACAACTAGAAGGTAATTATCTAGACACTAGGGAAGGGAAGTTAATGAATTGGAAAGCAGTATTGAAAGGTAGCCTTTGCTAACTAACATGCACGTTTTCTGGCTCTGTGAAATAATGTCCTTGGAAAGGCAGTTGAAAAAAGTGAAGCCCTTTAGATATTTCCTTAGGGCTTTTATATATGCGGTTGTGTATTGACTTACAGATGTGGACTCATGAAACCATATAAAGTGACATTCTAGAGCAACCTTCCAGTACTCCTTGTAGGGCTGAAAGTCAAATTGGTTTTAAGGTGGATCCCATTTAGTTTATGAAAGAGCTTATGTATTTGATAACTAGTAATTGGACTAGATCTGTTTCATTTTGCTTGGACTCTCTACTCTACCTTGGGTGTGATCACCAAGCCTTTCAGTTTCCTGTATCTTTCGAGCAAATTGCTCATTACTATTTCATGTTCACTTTTTTCTACTTGGGGAAACTGAATTAAGGACCTTTTAAAACTGCAACAGATACTTAGAGGGAGAATAGGGGAATATGAGATAGCTTTCTGCCTGATGCCCACAGCTAAGTTGCTCTGCCTTTTTATCTGCTAAGAAATGCATCTGGCCTGTTGGAGAGATGTGAGGATGAGTGACTCACACTGCATATATGGCACATAAAGTTGTCATGATTCTCCTTAGGAGTTTCAAAAGATGCGAATCATACAAGCATGCAGTTTGAGGACTTGAACCTGCATAAAGGCTACCTCCATAGCCTTGTATCACCATTGCCTATATGAAGAGGAGGATGCTTCTCTGTTGCTTCCTCTTCCTGACAATACATGCCCAGAGGCTGAGACTGCACTCAGCTAATGAAGCCTCTCTGTGGTATGCCTGCTCTCAGAAAGGAGCAGCTTATTCTTTCCTGCTAGAAGAAAAGGAGGACCTAATTCCTAAGTAAGATATCTCCCTTCCCCTTGTTGGAGGAAGCTGCTCTGAGCTTTGTTCTCCCCTGATATCAACACCTATGTGTGCCATGTGTGGGCTGTTACCAGTGTGCCCTTGTGAGTCTCTGATTTGTGACCTGGGTGGCTTGAGATGCCAGGGCCAGGCTGTTTCCCAAGTTCCATTTGAAGTCTCTTTCCCACATGGCTTCTTACAGCAGGTGTTTTCATCATCCCTTGGGCGTGAGGTTTGAATCACACTGGTGCAGCTTCAGGAGGTTCCAGCATAGGTGGTGAGATAAAAGGTTCTGCCATGAGGTCTCAGAGTTGTTTGTCTGTTCTGGACCCACTTGTTCATGCGAAGGTGTTAACATGCCTGGAGTCTCTTTGGTTAACCCTAGAGAGGTGTCTTCACAAATGCTTGTGACTTATTCTACATTGGTCTGGGATCATAAGGTCACTATACCACGGAAACAGACATCATCTTCTATTCAGTAAAAGAAGTTGGCTATTGTTGTTGATTTGTCTTTTATGGCAACTCTGGGAATGTAAGCCTCTGGGCAAAGAGGGGATTTTCTTTGTGCTTTATTTCTTCATCTTTCATCCTCAATAAGCACAGGCATAATTTGATCTAAAGAAAAGTCACACGGTGAACTATTACATATTTTTGAGCCATTGTTGCTCTATTGTAAGGGGTACACCTCACAGACAACCAGAATCTCTGAGTATGCTTTAGTGACTGCGTTCTGCCAGCAGATTTGTTCATATTCTGGGAGCTGGTTTTCCACTTCAGTTCCTTCTGTTCTTAAATTTTCAAAAATACCAGCTTACATTGTGATTTATTACTCATTAGTATTGTGTCTACCACATAAATTAAATCACAGAATGGGTCTGGTTGGAAGGGACCACAGTGGGTCATCTGCTCCAACTTCCCTGCTCAAGCAGGGTCATCCCAGAGTACATGGCACAGGATTGTGTCCAAATGGTTCTTGAATATCTCCAGTGAGGGAAACTCCACAAACTCTCTGGGCAATGTGTTCCAGTGTGTGGTCACTCACACAGTAAAGAAATTCCTCCTTATACTCAGGTGGAATTTCCTGTGCATCAGTTTCTGCCTGTTGCCTCTTGTCCTATTGCTTCGCACTGCTGAGAAAAGCCTGGCTCCATCTTCTTGACACTGAACCTTCAGATACTTACAGACGTTGTTGAGATGCCCTCTCAGTTGTTTCTTTTTGAGGCTGAAAAGGCCCAGCTCGGTCAGTCTTTCCTTGTAGCAGAGATTCTCCAGTCCCTTAATCATTGTTGCCCTTCTGCTGGACCTGCTCCAGATGTGGCCTCACCAGGGCTGAGTAGCAGGGCAGGATCACCTTCTTCAAGCTGTTGGCAATGCTCTTCCTAATGAACTCCAGGATACCATTGGCTTTCTTGGCCACAAGGTTAATGGACGGCGTGTTGTCTACCAGGACCCCCAGGTCCTTCTCCACAGAGCTGCTCTCCAGCAGGTCGACCCCCACCCTGTGCTGGTGCCTGGGGTTATTCCTCCCCATGTGCAGACCCTTGCACTTGCCTTTGTTGAGTTTCAGACAGTTCTTCTCTGCCCATCCCTCCAGCCTGCTGAGGCCCTTCTGAAGGGCAGCACAGCTCTCTGGGGTATTGGCTGCTCCTCCCAGGTTTGTGTCATCAGGGAATTTGCTGAGGAGGCATCTGCCCCTTCATCCAAATCACTGATGGAGAAGTAAATGATGCTGTGCCCAGTATTGATCCTTGGGGGCCCCACTAGAGACGGGTCTTCAACAAGACCCTGTGCCACTGATTAGAATCCTCTGGGATCTGCCATCCAGCCAGTTCTCAATTCACCTCAGTGGAAAATATAAATGAATACACATCAAGCATAATCATAATTGGCTGATGTTCCTCAAGCTTAACAGCCCCGCCTTCTGTTCTGTGCCCTTCACAGAATTCATATGTGTAGACTATGATGATGAATGATCAGGCTTGTAGAAGAAAAATATTTTGCTTACTATCAAAAATTTTCAGCCTCTATTACTGACAGTGTTTTGCTGTACTGACAATCAGAATGTCCATGAACCACCTGTGCTCTAGTGGAGTTTGGATTTAGCATTTGAAATGGTGAGCTGAGTAACTACTGTCAAGAACTTAAAGTATTCTGCCTTTAATGGACGTATTTTCCAGTAAAGACCCTGTGTTATTCCCAAGCAGGGGGTATTTATTTCTCCTGTTTTTCTAAGAAAAAGAATACAAAAAAATGAAATAAGAATTTCATATGCTTTTCAAGGAATCTCTGTTGCAGAGTGATGCACAAAATGCATGACATGCATTTTTTCATGTTTCTTATTATCAGGAATAAATAACAGGAATTCTAATTAGTCTTATGATTGGGTTATGGATTTGAGTGTTTTAAACCTATCTGTATTTTACAAATTTCTAATTAAAGTGCAATAATACTTTGAGAAATGACTCCTAACAAGGCTGGGAGGGGACAATTACAATTATTGTTTTAATTTTATTTCCTGGTCTCTTAATGAATTCCGTATAAACTATATCAGGAAAACGAATTCTTAAAATATCCAGCTATGTAAATTTAATCATCTGTGGAAGTCGACAGGGGAACATTTTACAATTTTCAATGCATCATGTATAGCATTTGTTTTAAGAGATAATTTGTGAATAAATACATTAATGCTGCATGAGCCAGAAAATAATCCACGTTTTGCATGTATGTACTACTTTCATTTTATGTGTTGTGATTCAAAAGGTTAAAAATATATTTTTTTCATAGGAGTTCATAGAGGTTAAATGTACAGTTCACAAAAGCATTAACATGTGCTTTACAACAAACAAATTCGGTGTTTGCCAGGCTGTACCTTTGTGGGCTTGCTCTAGTACGGATATTTGTCTTTTTGCAATGAGTGACAATGTTGACTCATGTTTCCCTTGTAATCCATTATAAACTGCATATCTTTTCTGTAGAACTGCTGTCTGGGTAATCATTCCTGATCCTGGGTCATGCAATTTATTTTTCTTGTCTCTATTTGTGTACCCTTCCCTGCTCCACTGTATTACTTTTTTCAGCCTATTTCCCTGTTTATCAGGATGGTGTTGAATTCTAATGCTGCTCTCTATCATAGCAGTGGTGTGTTCTGGGGTGATATCATGCACTGATTTAGTGAGAATAATCTCTCTTCTACCCTTCAGGTCTTTAATATATATAATAACTAATACAAATATATTAATTAAGACCAAATAAAGAACCCTGCAAAAGTCCAAAATGTCTTTCCATTTTGATCATGAACTAATGATATTCAATCTCTGGCTAACCATTTTCCAGCCAGTTTTGCAATCTGTAATGGTTTTTATGTAGTAGCTTTGTCTGGCCTAGACTTCCCTACCCTGTTTGTAAGAATGTCATGTGAGAAAGTGTCAAAATATTACTAGTCCTGGGAAAGAGAGGAGATTGATTACTTAAAAATGTTCCTGGAAAATTTTACCAGGTTACTGGGCAAATTGATTTGACATGCTTTATCTCTGACAAACCCATCTGCACTCCTCTTTGTCGTTGTCCTCTTCATGACTCTCTCAGTTGGTTTGGCTGTCCTTTCCTGGACTGAGGTTACACTGGTTGATAGCTCCTCAGCTCCCACCCCACAGTTCTGTAGAGATTAGTCTGTGTCATCTGGTACCTCACTTACCCTTTTCTGTAAAATAACCGCTAATGTGTCTGAGATTGCCTGACTCAATTCCTTAAATTTATGTGGTAAAATTCTTCAAGTTTAGTCATTCAAAACCAACTAAGCTTTA
This sequence comes from Lycocorax pyrrhopterus obiensis, assembly GCA_014706295.1. Taxonomy (NCBI): domain Eukaryota; kingdom Metazoa; phylum Chordata; class Aves; order Passeriformes; family Paradisaeidae; genus Lycocorax; species Lycocorax pyrrhopterus. The sequence goes on from JACSVZ010000006.1 coordinate 24,666,843, forward strand.
TAAATATCCTGTAGCCTAGAGTGGCCTACTTTTCTTTTTCTCCGTGCTCCCTGCTTCCCTAAGGAAAAGAAAGCACCCAACAACAACAACAAAACAAAACAACCCCCCCAAACCCCAAAACAAAAACCAACCAAACAAAAAACCCAACATGGAAATGCATATGTATTTATAAGAAAGAGAAGACTAGACACTCCATATGTTGAATTTCTACTGCTCTGTGAAAGTTGGACCCTTTATTATTGCTAGGCCATATTAATAATTTAAGATAATTTTCAGATATAAAACATGAGACAAAATAGCTGTGAAATGATGAGTTCTCCTGTGAAATTGTTCCATTTCACACTCAGAAATGCATTATTTTATCACGACAAAAGGGCAGCACTGCTGAACTGAAATACTGTTTTATTATTGATAAGGTTCAGCCTTACCCTATTAATCCATTTCCAGTTATCTTGTAGATAGAAGTTATTACACAGAAACCTCAAAGGTGGACAGAAAGCAAAATTATTGCCCCACACTTGCCAAGGAAAAAGCAGCAAAAGGGTTTGAATATGTGGAAGTGTTGATGGTTATCACTGTAACGTAAGTATAGGATCTGTGTAAACTGAGGGTGTTCAATGGGCAGATAGGATACAGTCTTTCATGATTCCCAAGAGTTTAGCACATAACTTTCATCTTGTTTGAAAGACAGTTTCAGGTTCAGGACTTGTATTGGGACCTTCAAGATCAGCATTGTTTCTGCAAAACCTTGGGCATTCTTATAGCATCGCATTCCAATCTCAGAAACCTTTTAGACAATGTCAAAGAAGGCATTATCAATGCTGATATAGAGCAACTACTTCAAGAATTATGTGAAGATATCATCAAAGTTTTTACTAAAACCAGGATCGTCCATTTCCCATTGCCACTGAAAATGCTCAGTGTATGTTTCGTAATCGCCTGTGGTGTGCGCTGGGCGACGTTGCAGGGGGGAGGAGGTGACCGGCAGGGCCCTTACAATCCTGGGCCATGTGGGCTTTTAGCCCAGCCGAGAAGCAAGACAGACATGGGATGTGGGGGCGATCTGAGAAAGGCAGTGGTGTAAAGCTGATGACACTGAGGTTCACCCACCAGTGGATCATAGAGGTATAGGTTTTGCTGGCTTTCCTATTCACAGGGCTAATTGTTGGAATGGTATTTCACTGTCTTTATTATGAATACAGAAATACATTAGAGGATTAAACTGTTGGGTTTTGCCTTATCAGATGTTTAATCTGCTAGTTATTGTATATATTCATTAAAATACAGATGTTTGTGATGTTGCAAGTTTCTCTTAAGAGATTAAGCACCTTTTATTTTAAGAAGAGTTTCAATGTTGCCTTTTTTACCCTTTTACCTTCTTTTGGTCCCAGCTGTTTATTAATCTAAAGGAATATAGGGATTATCTTCTCCATAATACTGATGTGCCAGTTCTGATGTGTCTAGAGGCAACATTTGAGTGACATAATTGAACTTGGTGCTGAGACTGTTTTAATTACATTAATTTTAATTATATACAGTACATTATAATTACAGAGACTGAGACAGAGGGGCTCCCATCTATTAAGATCCTCTGCAATGTATTTGCATAATGGGACCTGTTTCTGTGTGCAGTGTTACAGTTTTTGATGGCTTCATTATTGGTGGAAGGTAGTTTTTTTAAAATTTTAATTTACATTTGTGTTTCTAGTAACAACATTTGAAAGCCACCTTACAGCCTTCATTCCCCTGCACTAAAAAGATGCATTTTAAACAAAATATTTGAATTAGAGGAAAAATGAAAGAAGCTTCTTCTTTGCTTGTTGCTCAGTTCTTGTGCAAGACAGGGCTTCCAAGGATTCAACTAGGAAACCAATGAAAGAGTTTTTTGTAATAGGTGGAGAGCACTTGTATGTAATAGACGAATAATGCCCTACCTTTCTGTTCACCACAAAATCTGCATGGCTATGGTCAAATACATGTTGAGAAGGGGCATATATTTGCAAGTAAATATAGATTTCCCAAAGGGAACTTTCATCTCTGCTACCTTTCTTAGATCCCACTTTTATGTCCCTGCTGTGGGACATGTGCCTTCTAGCGTTCAGTGTGGTAGCTTCCCTGGAGTCCCTGGAAAGGTCTCAGTCCGTGGCCATGTCTTGTCCCATCCTTTCCCCTGGTGTACAAACCGTGCAGGGTAATAAATTTCCCTTTACAGGACCGTTATGATAAAAGGCTGGCACAGGGCTGGCTCAGTTGGTGTAACCAAACACTGGGTGGGCTCAAAATCATGAGTCTCAGCCCCAAGAGAGGTGCTGTGTAATCAGCCATATTGCGATGGAATTGGGCGATGGTGACCCTCTCCCTTGGCTTTTTGTGGTATGCTTTGGAGATGAATAGCACCTTTAATTTTGGAAAATGTTAACAGGCTCAGAGTCTGCTCTCTGCTGCATTCACAGCTGTCATTTACTTCTGCTGCCTTTAAGTGTTTCCTAAACACCTGTCACTCTGATACTACATTAATTCACTGAGCCTAACCTCAACACATTTTTCTCTCACAGAGCAATATTTCTTTGCTTGAAATTCCTTTCTTGTGGGATTCTGGGGATTTTTTATTCCTACTGAAAACTTTCTCACTAGGGTGAGACACTTACAATAGCAAATACAGCAAGGAACAAATTATAATTTGTTTGGGAATAGCAATCCCAAAACTAAGTGAATGTCCAGCTCCATGGCAGGTATTTTTGAATGCCTCTAATTAGCAGTCTGGAATCTGGACTATAACATCTAAATATACCTGCATGATTCAATACTTTATGTCTGGTCTTTGAAAAGAAATACAGCACTTGATGAGGTTTGGGGCACAGTCAGATGGATTAGCACGTCTAATCTGATTACTAAATACTAAATACTACTAGTACTAAATACATGGTCTTTCCTGTTTTCTCCTTCCAAGTGGATATTTCTCTCTCCCAGTTCAGATGACTGCTTTCTCCATCTTTTACCTAAATAGTTTTGTGTAGAACTGATAAGATAGTAGTAACACTAGTAGACTGGGATGTAGGGTGGGAAAGGAGGCACAATTCTCAGTATAGGGAGGTAGTAATGGTTTACCTTGAATCAGAAACAGACAGGGTAGTTTAGTCTGTAAATTCTCAGAGTACTAAACGGCTTTCATAAACTCACCAAATTAGGAGACATGGTCTGATGTTTTCTAGGGATACTTTATTGACAATAAACAATTAATGTAAAAATTAATTCCTTGTCTATCTGGAAAATCTTTATTTTACCACTTTGTAATATTTAATAATGAATTGAAAATTTAATAAATTCAATACTTAGTTAAATTAATTCAGTATTGAATATGAAAATGAGTCCTGGGTCTAGTCAAATCTGAAGCAAAATGAATCTTTTCACCGAAACAAAATAAAATATTTAAATTCAAATTGGGTTAAGAAAATATTCATAGGCAATTTTCTTTAGTTCATTGCTGACTTAGTTATAGTTTGTGTCCTTTTCTCCCTTATCAGCCACCCTCCCTGAAGCACTATATTCTGCATTATGTAGTGTGTTTTTTCTCTGCCCAAGCTCTGAATTGTGAATCATAAGAATCACATCCCTGTTGGTGCATTTCAAGAGGGACAATTTCACGACATAGTCTGGCCCAGATAGGAAACAGGCCTTGCAGGACACCCATGAAAGGGTGTTGTCATATCAGAAATATGGGTAATGCTGTCCTTTTTAGGACTAACTTACCTGTAGAAATCCTCAATTGAATTTAATTTCGGAAATTCCACCCTTTAAAAGGTGTTTGTATTCCAAAATGCAGTCGTAATTTGGGACAGTCAAGCTGCTGATGTGGCTCAACTTTCTTTGCAATAGAATCAGTTGTAAATGATCAGAATATAACCAGAAAAAATTTGTATTTGTTAGTTATTCCTTCAGATTTAATACTGAGCAGCAGCGGTGAACAATTCTAACATTAGGGCTTTTTTTTGTCTCTTCACTCTGATCATTAATTAATACTGCTAACACTAAATTTCATCTTTCATTTTTATGACTCAGCCATTCTAACAGCATGCTTTAATTTTGCATGACCTGAATACACTACTGTGCTGGGTTGGCCCTGGATAGAAACCAAACCCCTACCCAGTCACTCGCTTTGGCCCACTTACTGGGGAGAGGATGGTAAGGAGGGGAGAAAACAGTAAAAAACCCCAAAAAACAGAAGCAAGATAAAGACCAATTATGTCCCTTTCAACCCAAACCATTCTTTGATTCTGTGACCCTTCATGCATGCTGCCTTTGAATACAGTGCTGCAGCTCTGTCTAAAATCCTATAGGGTGGTTCTTTGCTCAGTACTTTTGAATGTGCTTCACAAATTATATGAAGCCAGAAGGAATATCTCTTTCACCATCAACAGGTCCTCGTTAGCAGCCAAGAGCTGAGTCTTGTTCATGCTGTGGAAGGTAGTTAATACAACATGAAAAATGTGTGCAAAAATTCTCACACAGAAGAAAGGATACATAGGGACAAAGAAAAAAATTGCATTGAAGACTGGGAGGACTGGATGGTCTGAGCCAAAGAGCAAAAAAAAAAAAAAATAGAAATAGAATGAGTTATGGAAAAGAAGAATGAAATAATTTCATTAAAAAGGAACAATTCTTTGTCCTTATCTGAGGAGATTCAAACCTGGAACAGAGCATGAAATTTTTTTTTATTTTTCAGATGAGGTCCGTCATTTTAGAAAACTGTGCAACTGAGCCTTCTCTCCTTCAAGGCTTGATACAGGCCCTGACTGCACATGACAAAAATGGTGTGCCAGACCAGGTGATGTTATGTACCATCTTAAAAAAAGGATGTTAAACTTTATTGTTACCTTATTTTCTTAGTATTTGAAATGCTTCTACAATTCTGCAATTGGCTTGAATGAAGACAAAACTCTGCATTCAGTTACTTTTGTCCTCAAGGGGGAGAGAGACTTTGAAAAAACTGCTGATACCAACACAAGGGCCAATGAAGGCTGATGCTCCACGCTCTTTGCTTCTTGCAGAATACATATTTCCATAACATTTCCACCAAATTATATCCACATATTTCTGTGGATGGAGTCTGGAAATCAATTCTAATTTGATTTAAGCAAATCAGTCATGGGTTGTCTATGGCTGTATTTAATCTGATGCTCTCTTCTGGATGATTTGGCACCTCAGAAATAAAATTGGAAAGGTTTTATTTTCACCTTGACTTTGTGTTGTTTTATTCTTACAGATACATTTCGCTCTTGCCTGTGTTACAGCCTGAATAAGAAGTAAGCACATGAGTTAGCTCATTTTGCAGAACTATGAATTTGATTTTTTCTTTGTTGTTTTACATTTGTTTACACAATTTGTAAGACAGCTCTGATCAAGGAAATGTTCTGAACTCTGAGCAGACAATCAAATCTGTAACTTTAATTTTATGGTCTCAATTAGAACTCAGTATTACCAATCAATTAAAGAATAAATAGAGATGTGCTGACTCATTTGGAAAATTAATGGTGATGGCAGTAAAGGAGAGTGGACAGAGCAGGTGTTTGATGTCTGCCCTTGAGTAACTAAACTACTAAAGCTGGGACTAGATTCAAGACCAGGTATAATGTTCGAAACAAAAACATTTTCTGGTACACTGGCTCACATCAGACATATTCCATCACTCACTTGGTTTTAAGGGACAGTACCATAACAATATTTTTCCAGACGGGGAATGCCTGAGCCGATTATTTTGGAAAACAACTTGCCTGAGGATATTTTCTCATTGCTTGCATGCAAGGAAGAACATTACGTATGATTTATATGATAAAAAAATATACTTGCCCAGACATAAATAGATATTAAAAAAGGGAACAGTTGTCTTCAGCAGTATTTTTCTCTTTTTCAAATATCAAAATAGTGATTTATTTCTGACAAAAGGCTAAATTCTCAGGCCAGGGTTTGATTAATCCTTTTGGAAGTCAGCTCAGTAAGATTTGACAAGACCCAAGTGGGAAATGACTGTTCCATAAAACATAAGAAACTGAAATAGCAAAACTCCCCCAACAAAACAAACAAACATGCACCCCTCCAACAGTCATGAATTGGGATAACTTCTCCAAAAGAAGTAGGAACCAGAAATATTTCTGTATGCTCCCAAAGAGCCTGAAGGTGAAGACAGACCAGGAGATCTGAAATAAAGGTCCAGATCCAGCAGTTATTTTAGTTATTTGTACAAAGTGAAATAGCTGTAAGATTATATAATTGTTGCAGACTAGAGATAAGGATATTTGCCTGTCATGTCCTAGGAAGTGTCCACAGCAACTCCCTCTCTCTAGCCTAGCAGGTCAGATGTGGGGGATCTGAAAGATCCCCTCTGTGCAGCCAAACTGCTGCTGGACACTGCCTCACCCGGGCCATGAGAGAGGGAGGCTCAAGTCCAGTCACTGCTTCAGGCAAGCAGGCAGTGACCGTGTGCTCTCCACATTTCGGATGTGCCTGGCCTCTAGGTTTCAATGTGGTGCTTAGGTGCATGGTTTAGTGGTGGACTTGGTAGTATCAGGTTAATGGTTGGACTCAATGATTTTAAGGGGTTTTCCAATCAAAATGATTCTTTTATTCTATTTTGGAGTGTCCTCTTGTCAGTGTATTGTGGAGAAGAACCAGCTGTCCTAAATGAAGGGTTGTGAAAACCGATGCCACAAAAAGATCATTTTTTTAGAGATCACATTCCCTGATGAAATTCTACATGGTCAGAAAACTCACAAATAGGCATAGCTGCTGTCCTTGGAGTAGAGAACTCAAACCACAATAGAATTAATGTAATTTGAATGTTTTTATAGCTTAAATCTATTCCTAGTACAGTACAAAATTTTGGAATTGGAAACATTTGTCAAGGTTTTTGGTGGGGATGTTTGCTGAGACACATCTTCAGGTATCTACTATATTGGTAAGTAGCAAGGACTCATTATGCAGCTGCATTGGGGAGCAGCATCCTATAGATGCACTGAGTGGGTGATGTTCTCCTCCATAAAACACTGGTGCTCCTGGGCAGTGACGCTAAACTCCTGCAAACTGAATGGTTCCCTTTAGGAAACAAGGAGAAAAAATCCTCGTATATGCTGTGCTGAAACACCACTGCTGTTCTGCTATATTTGGAGTCCTTTGCACATGCCAAAGTGAGGACAAGATTTGCCTTTTAGCAGCACATCCTGGTGGCTTGCACACGGGGAAAGGAGAGAGAGAGAAGTGGCAAGAGGAGCAGGTAAGGTTCATAGATGACCTCTAAAGAACTTGGGATTTGTTGACCACACTGTGAAACAATGATGGTAACTTTGGAAGGAATACACATTTGCAAGATGATAACAAAGAACCTAAGAAACTAAAAAATACAGTATAGGTGTACATGTTCAGTGAAACACTGATATTCCAAGTGCTCTCCAAATAACTCTTATAACCCAATCCACTCATGATTTTTAATAGAAGGATGTTTATGTCTTTTAGCAGCTAATAATAGAGATGTAGAGGAACCTTAGTAGCTTGGTTTTATTCTAATTTGTTAAGTTTGTGAAGTGAATGGTACTGGCACCTATCAGCAAATCTCTCCTGAGGGGCTGCATACTTAAACCTATGCATCCTCACTACAAGATAGTTTTTAATACCCCTAGATCTAATATGTGTGGCACAGGCATCCAGACAGAGAGGATCCCTTTCCCAGAGGAAATAGACATATTTTTGCAAAAAGATCCTGTTTAAAACTAGAATTATATTTTAGGAAATAGCACTTCATGGCTCTGTCTCATTGCTTTCCCTAAGTTATACAGTGGGGTCCATCCTTGGTGAGCCATCAAAATACTTCATCAGAGCTCCAGTTACAATGTCTCATGAGAAAAGTACTCTGGTTGAGAGGTCTGATGAACACAGAGAGGAAATGTGAGCATCTAAGCAGTGTTTGTGATGAAATACTACATCAACATTTTCCAAATTTTGATGGTATGGATAACTTTCCTAGCCACTGAGAAACATTTTCTTCAGCAAAACCACATTTTCCTTTCAAATTCTAGCTACAAACAAATAAATTTTGTCAGCTGTAACTGCAGAACAGTTTGGCAGAACACCTTGCTTGTTGTCTGACACTTTGCATATCTGTATTACTTTCATTCCATAGAACTAAATGTTTCACTTGGGCAGAGACTTCCAACTAAAAAGGTTAATCAAATATAGGGAACAGATTGCAGGAAAACAGAATGGATGCATCAGCCACACATGATCAAATTCTGTTTTAGAGTCTGCTAGGACTACTGACAGCAGTGTCTCCATCCTTATTCAGTGTAATTTAGCAGACATTGGCTATGGTGACTTCAGTGATACAGATGCTTGTATAAAAACCTCATTAAATCTAAAATGTTTAAGGTAACTTTTTGCTGTATGGAAACACCTCCCATAATGGGTTCCAAAGGGATGCTGAGTTTATTGTAATTTGAGAAAAGACACCTCAGAAATGGAGGTAAGTTATGAACACATCGTCCGAAAATTATGGGACTTTCTTGCTCTTAAAATAAAGAAACCTCATTTTTACATACTGAATTTAAAACAAGACATCATTCTACAGTGCCTTGAGTCTAGTTTGCAAATAAAAGAAAATTATTTCCCTTGGTGCATATATTTAATAAACCAAACTGTATAAACAGAATTGCTAATGGAGATCCCCAGGCCTGAAGAATTCACAAACAATGAGCTGAACAGAGAACAGTGTTTGAAAGTGACTTTATTTCCCCTTGAAAAGGGTTAGCTGAAGAACACTAACATCACTCTCCATTAATCAGTAGTTCTAAACACCATGGGGAAACGACAGTTGCCTTCCAAGCTTTTGTCTTTATGGCTTCCCTGGCATCCTGCAGACTCCTGCTGCTGCCATCATCCACACACCTTTGCTCAGCTCATACAACCTCAGTGTTTTATTCTGTTTTATCAAATTCACTTTTGCCCACTGTTAATGTTGAATGAACTAGGTGGCCCCTCAGGATAGTGTGCATGCTGGGTTACTAAAAATCTGTAATATATTTACACATGAAAACCCCAAATTATGTTTCCTTTTTTGGTGTTTTTTTATTTTATTTTTTTAAATTGAATTAAATTTTAATTTAATTTTATTTTGTTTTATTTTCAAGTGCAATTTTACTATGCAAACCATCGTGTGGTTTACTGGGGTAAGACTGTATGTTTTAGCTCTCCAGCATCTCTTTTTTTCTTACCAAAGGCAGTCTTTCTGAATCAGGTAGGTTAATTTGTTTTCTTAGCCAAAGGTGATGATGTTTTCATCATCTAACTTTTCATGCAAACACTACTGCAATTTAGGACTGCAAAAGGTCATTTAATTAGACCTACCTCGCAAAGAATACAGATGACAACTCATGGGGAAACATGCCATGGAGCTTCTGACACCCTCTCCTTCACATAAGAAACTAAAGGCCCTTTTTTTTGCTATTGTTCAGCATTTACCCTGTCACATAAAACCAGAGGCAAGAGACACACTCTTTTTGGGGATTTTTTGTTGTGGGTTTGTTTTCGTTTGTTTGTTGGGTTGTTAATGATTGATTAGTATTGATGATTTTGTAATATAAATCTGTTTTTAGTTGGCCTTTATACATAGAAGGATGTGAGAAGTGACAAATGTGATTGCCTGTCACAGTGGAAGCTCTGTCCTCAGTAAGGTCAGGAAACTACTGCTTTTTCAGATGTCCAGGGACATTTGTTAAGAGAGAGTCCTCCGCCTGCTTATGAAACTGTGTTGCCTGATATTTTGGTCTAAACAGTAACACAGATGCTGCTGATCCTTCTTTTCCTTCTGAAAGTTACTAAGGATCTATTCCAAGCCCTGGACCAGCAGATTTAAACCCATACAGCCAGTGAGTCAGTTATTTTAAGGCTGTAATGTGTTGATAGGAATTGTACCAGGCTCTAAAGGACAGCAGACAGCCATTGCTAGCTCCGCACTGTGAGCCATATGCCAAAAGTGCAGAATTAGACTTTTTTACAGATGTCCAACCCTTGCTCTGTGAGCAAAAAGAGGTTCAATGTTTATGATACAAGGACATCGAGGTTAAAATGCAATTACAATCCTAAAGGGATTTGAAAAAAACAAGTCTTAAAGAATGAATACACAATTATAATTAGTTCTGCCTTTGCTTGCATTACAAAGTATTTTAAAGAGAGACTGAGACATCATTCTTTTAATATGTGACTGACAATAGTGGCTCATTCTTTGTCCTTTTTCTTACATCTTGGCTAAGATTTCTCAGGAGAAAGAGCTGAAGATTTTGCATGTGTTAACTTAAACTAAAGCAAGAGTTTTAAAATGGAAAGTCTACAATGTCTTTGGGGAAGTTTTTGTCAGCATCTTCTATTTTAATCTGAAAGCAGTTGAGGCTGCTGCTCAGGAAGGGAGACAAACTTCTCAGGATGCAAGAGGAAATTCTTAATGCTCCTATATTGGTTTCTGCAATTTTCATGCAATTCTGTATATCTACATCTTTCAATATCAAATTCAACCAGAACCAGATGGAGCGCAGCAACGAATAGAATAAAATCCAGGGCTTTTTAAAGCAGCTAAAGAAGTTAAGAGATTCCTGAGGATCTTTAAGCACATTCCTCACTGTCTTTTTTGCATTTTATGGGACTTTGAATCCTATGGATAAATTATCTTAGGGGTGTTTTTTCTATTTACTTGTGGAAGCAGGTAGCAGCCTGTCATTTCGTATTGTATTTAAAAGGTATATAGTTGACCCTGATGAAAATACAACTTTTTAAGTCCTACTGTTTTCATCATACCTTTGTCACTTTTCTTAAGCTGATTATAAACCTAAATCCTGGACTTAAGCAATGAAATCAGAAGGGGAAACAATCCATTGTAAACAGCTTAGAATTAAAAAATTCTAAAGTTGTACATGAATTAGAAAAAAATAATATTATAGAGAGGGGAGGAGAGTCAGTAAGTTTTGAAAAACAAGGATATGTGAGAAATTACCATAACATAGTATGGCTGCAGGCAGTTCAGAAAGTGCTCAGTGTGGTCAAATGAGATAAATTTTTCATAAATATAATTTTGAGGAGATTTATGTTTAATTTTCTTGGAAGAAAAGAAAAACATTTGTTTATTAAGTGCTATTTTCCCATTCACTTCTGCCAAACATGTGCCCTGGCTGGTTTATGTTGGTTTCTCATTTTTGATTACATCTCATTTCATGGTCTTGATATTATCATGTCATTGAATGCTTACGTCAATTTTTTCTGATTATGAGGTAGAAGACATCTTTTACAAAAGAAACATTTTTTTCTGTTCAACTCTAGACAGATTTTAAAAACGTTACTTTCTTCTCAGTTTGAGTTGTTGTTAAAGGGATCTATCAATAAAGCAATTTTCTAGTGATTCCTACTGGCTTATTGTTGCAGATGGTTTGTGCTCTCGTAATATTTTCAGTCTGATTTCGTCTACTCAAACTCTGTGAAATGCCAAAATGAAACTGTTATAGTCCAGCTTTTCTATTCCTTAAAACTTGAAAGTGCTATTGATTCTTTTACAGTTAGGTATCTATTACAATTATGCTAATAATATAACATACTCCAAGAAAAGTTGGTCAAGCAGTTTTTCACCAATCATCTTCACCTACTAAAATTCTGAGGAGAAAGAGAAAAAGAAGTAAATCTCAATTAATCTTTATGTAAAGACAAGGAGGAAAAAACCAAACAAACGCTGTCATAGTTTAACCAAAAAACTCCAAACCAAATATCATCATATTCCCTGTTGTTTGATGAAAATATTATCTACTAAACTTAACTCTTTTGAGAGTTAATGAGAAGATAGATTTTTATCTAATAATCCAGAATATTTTCCATCAAGATGTGGCAATCATTTAGTTCTGAATAGATTATTAACCTATTAGAGAGAATGAATGCTATGGAAGGGAAAGAGAGAGGGTCTCTTCATATTGTCACCTGCCTGGAATATATGAATCCATACATTATGGATTATCTACAAAAATATTTCCCACTTATTTCTGCCTTGTGTGCAGGTCATACACAGCCTCCCTGGAAATCCATACAGAACACAGCAGGAAGGATCTTGGCATCTTTTGTAAAGCGGATGAAGTTTTAATTTTTTGGACTGAGGGTTTTGGCCACTTGGACAGAGCCTCCGCTTCTAAGCCTGCTGTGAATGAAGAAAAGCTTCCAAATACCCAAAGCAGGATGTTCTTCAGGGACTGCAGGCAGACAGTCCTGCTCCTGTACCTTTCATCCTCTATTTCAGCCTTTCTGTTTTTCCTGCAGATTCACTTGCTCCCAGGAAAAAACTACACGCATTTTCTTGAGATTGTTGTGGATTCCCTTTGACATGAAAAGATTCTAAAAACTACAGTTCCAGCCTGAAAAAGATATATTTTGTTACAGACACTTTAAATGTACGTAATAAAGAAATGCTACTAATTTCCTGACTTCTGTTAACCAGCAGAGATGAATGTTACACGGTGCCAGTTATCAGTACTCATAAAACCAGTGTCATAGAATGTTTTGGGTTGGAAAGGATCTTAGAGATCATCTAGTTCCAGCCCCCTGTGCATTGGGCAGGGACATCTTCCACTAGACCAGGTTGCTCAGAGCTCCATCCAACCTGGCATTAAACATTTCCAGGGATAGAGCATCCACAGTTTCTCTGAGCAGCCTGTTCCCTTTGGCTCCACTCCATACAGCTGGAGGTCGTTTCACTTGCACCCTGTCTGCATATTATTCTGGCCATCCAAACAAGGTATTTTGGCATATTTTGAAGCATTGGTGAAGGAAAGTTAGTGTTGCTTAGCTGTTCTTTGGAATTTTTTATAAACAAACAAACAAACAACTAGGAATAATTTACAAAATCTCCATCTAGAAATAATTATCAGAGAAAAATCACTTAAAACCCTAGGGCATATGGTTTGAAATTCTGCCTTCCATAGTGTTTTCATTAATGCTTATATTTTCCTAGAAATGGTCTTAATAAAGTTTGCTCCAGTCCCTTGCTACACATACATATCATAAAACCACAGGACTGCTCCAGTGTTCTACTTAGGCTATTTCTCAGCATTTTAGTGATCTCTGGAGAAAGAAGATCCACATGTGCTACCTGATCAGATGGTTGCTATGAGCCCTCAGTGCAGTACAGCTGTGAGAAAGGCAAATGTTATCCTAGACTACAACAGCTGAGGTATCTCAGCAGAAATAAGGGAGATATTAAAGTATTCTCTAACAGTGCAAATCTCATTCACTTCAACAGATTTTGGCTGTCTACAGTGAGTAAAGGACAGAGGGAACTTTCAACAACCCCAGAAAAATATGAGATAATCCTGAAAATAAACAGAGCCCCTCAGTCCATGAAAAACAAAACCAGAAGGGGATTACTCCCTTTAAATAACTGTGAGAAATAAATGATGGGGGGGGGGGGGGGTATGATAGTTGATTATCAGACTTTTTCACATTAGATCAAATGTTTTAAACTGATGTAAAACAGACTAGAAATTCAAAGACATATGTAAAGGAGCTTTTGGAACAGACCTCCAGCAGGAGCAGAGACTGGGGTCCAGTCCCTCAAAATCAGGTATTGGCTTGGTCAGAAACTGATTCTGTTCTTTCTAATATGCCTTTGTGCTTTTCTGTCTCCCTTATTCTCATGAATTGTCAAGGTCTTCTAACTTTTTCTAAGTGAAATGACATTTGTTGACAACACCTAAACACTTTTTGGTAAGAAGCTGACAGCATTGTTCATGTCATTAAGCAGATTGGTCTCCAAACAATTACTGAAGTGCTCCACTGCTAACCTCCTGCCTGACCTATTCCAGAATTGGTGCCTGATGTTTCCCCTTTCACCAGTTGCTTAACTGCATTGTAGCTCTCTTCTCAAACCTCAGATGAACCAGTCTGTTCCAATATGGGTTTACAGCAGATCAGATATTCTCAAACCCCTTATCCAGCTAATGTAATGAGATTATAATCAAACCCAGACAAAAAAAGACATTTATTATTTTGCTTGTGCCAAGAGGATTTGTTGTGGTATAAAAGAAGCATGTCAAATCAGTGCTGAAACAGATAAAAGGGCAAGGAAGTAGCTCTGAGGTGAAACATGATCACAGAACTATAGGATGGCTCAGGCTGGAAGGGTCAACAGTGCTCCAACCTCTCTGCTCAAGCAGGGTCATCCCAGAGCACATGGCACAGGATTGTGTCCAGATGGTTCTTGAATATCTCCAGTGAGGGAGACTCCACAGACTCTCTGGGCAATGTGTTCCAGTGTGTGGTCACTCACACAGTAAAGAAGTTCTTCCTTAAACTCAGGGAGTTAAACTCTTGTGCATCAGTTTTTACCCATTGTCTCTTGTCCTATTGCCTGGCTTCATTCTCCTGCCACCCTCCGTTCAGATACTGACAGACACTGATGAGATCCCATCTCAGTTGTCTTTTCTCAAGGTTGAACTGGCCCAGCTCCCTCAGCCTTTCCATGTAAAAATGCTCCAGTACCTCAACCATCTTTGTCACTCTCCACTGGACCTGCTCCAGGAGCTCTGTGTCTCCCTTGTCCTGAGGAGCCCAGAACTGGACACAGCACTCCAGATGTGCCTCACCAGGGCCGAGTAGCAGGGCAGGATCACCTCCCTTGACCTGTTGGCAATTCTCTTCCTAATGCACCACAGAATCCCATTGGCCTTCTTGGCCACAAGGTCACACTGCTGGCTCATGGACAGCTTGTTGTCCACCAGGACCCCCAGGTCCTTCTCCACAGAGCTGCTCTCCAGCAGGCCGACCCCCACCCTATGCTGGTGCCTGGGGTTATTCCTCCCCATGTGCAGACCCTTGCACTTGCCTTTGTTGAGTTTCAGACAGTTCTTCTCTGCCCATCCCTCCAGCCTGCTGAGGCCCTTCTGAAGGGCAGCACAGCTCTCTGGGGTATTGGCTGCTTCTCCCAGGTTTGTGTCGTCAGGGAATTTGCTGAGGAGGCATCTGCCCCTTCATCCAAGTCACTGATGGAGAAGTTAAACCATACTGTGCCCAGTATTGATCCTTGGGGGCCCCACTAGAGACGGGTCTTCAACAAGACCCTGTGCCACTGATTAGAATCCTCTGGGATCTGCCATCCAGCCAGTTCTCAATTCACCTCATTGTCCACTCATGCAGTCCAGACTTCCTGACTTTGCCTACGAGGATGTTGTGAGACAGTGTTGAAAGCCTTGCTGAAGTTGACGTAGGCAACACCCACTGCTCTCCCCTCATCCGTCCAGGCAGTTTTTTCACTGTAGAAGGCCATTGGGTTGGTAAAGCATGACTTACCTTTAGTGAATCCATGCTGACTATTCCTGACCACCTTCTTGTTACCCATGTGGATAGAGACAGCCTTCAGCATGAGGCACTCATCACCTTTCCAGGGATTGAGGTGAGGCTGACTGGACAGTAGTTCCCTGGATCCTCCTTCTTGCCCTTTGTGAAGACTGAGGTGACATTTGCTTTCTTCAAGTTCTCAGACCTGTCTCTGGATCTCCACAACTTTTCAAAGATGACTATGAGCAGCCTATCTGTGGTGTCTGCCAGGTGTCTCTCAGCACTTGTGGATGCATCTTGTCAGGGCCCCTAGGACTTGTGGATGCCAGGCTTGCCTGTGTATTCTCTAACCCAATCCTGCTTGACCAAGGGAAAGTTTTCCTTCCGACATTCCTTTACCCTGGTCTCCTGGATCAGTGAAGGCCAATGCATAGAAGGCATTCAGTAACTCTGTCTTCTCTGCATGCTCTGATACCAGGGTCCCCCATCCATTTAGTAACAGGCCCACACTATCCTTAATACTCCTTTTGTTACTGATGTATTTGAAGAAGCCTGTCTTGTTTTCCTTGGCCAGATGTAATTCCAGATGGGCCTTGGCCTTTCTTGTCTCATTTCTACTTACTCTGACAACATCTCTATATTCAGTCCAATTGGCCTGAACCTGCTTCCATCTCCTATGTATTTCCTGCTTATGCTTGAGTAATGACAGAAATTCTTTATTCATCCATGCAGGTCTCTTGCTGCCCCCTTTGCCTAATTTCTTGCTGATTGGGATGCATCATTCTCAAGCCTAGAGGAAGTGATCCTTGGATATCAACCAGGTTTCTTGGACCTCTCTTCCTTACAGGACCTGTTTCCATGTGATTCTTTCAAGATCCTTAAAGAAACTAAAGATAGCTCTCCTGAAGTCAATGGTTGTAATGTTATTTTCTTATCTGCTTCTTCCTCGCCCAATACTGAACTCCCCAATCTCATGGTCACTGCAGCCAAGGCTGCCCTCAACCTTCACATCTCCAGCAAGGCTTTCCTAGTTTGTTAGTATAAGGTTGAAGAGCACGTAATTCCTTCTGGGATCCTCCACTACTTGTGACAGGGAGTTGTCATCTGTGCTTTCCAGGGACTTCCTGGCCTGTTTGTTCTTTGCTGTGTAACTTTCTAGCAGATGTCAGGGTAGTTAAAGTGTCACGAATCAGTGCCTGTGTCTTTGAGGCTGCTTCAGGTTGTCTGTAGAAGGCGTCATCCATTTCCTCTTCCTGGTCAGGCAGCCTGTAGCAAACACCCACAACAGTGTCACCCTTACTAGTCTGCCCTTTTGTCCTAACCTAAAAGTTATATGACTATACAGTTGTCATCCACCCCAAAAGAGAGCTCAATAAATTCCAAGTGTTGCTTCACATAGAAGACAACTCCACCACTGGGAGTCTGGCAACTCTACCACCCGGTCTGTCTCTCCTAAACAGCATGTAGCTCTTCATGATCCATTCCAGTCCTGTGAGCTATCCCACTGTGCCTCCAAAAATGCAATGAGATCAAAGTCCCATGACTACACACAGATCTCCAGTTCTCCCTTTTTCCCCTTACTGCATGCACTGGTGTACAGGAACTTTCCAGACATATTTGATTGTGTCAATATCCCAGTGGGGATGCAAAGGGACATCCCATAGTCCTGTCTTATGGTTATATTTTTGGATGCTTTTACTTGCTGGAGGTATCCCCTCTTAGGACTCCTTTTGCTACTTGGTGGTTGCTGTAGTTTTCCCCTTCCCACACTGTATCTCTTTTGAGCCTGGATATGTCTTTGTCCCCCTTCAAATCTAGTTTAAATCTCTCTCAAAGTTTCACACTTGTTCAGACATGGAGATTGATAACTCTGGATTGACTTTGTAGTCTATGTCACATCAAACAGATAGATACAAGCTACAAAAGTCTTTTGGCAACACATGAAATAATCTTAAGGTTCAAGTAGGGGTTCAAAATTGTTTCTCTACTTAAATTATATCAGAGGGCTTGAGTTGTACAGAATTTTTTTTTCCTATAATATGTGTAGTCCAACTCAGAGATTCATCATGAGAATCTAAGGAATAGTTTGTATCTGTTCAAGGGTATGAAAAGAACCCTTTTAAAGGAAGGAATTTTCTTCTTCCAGGAGGATATAGAGATATGGAGGATGTAGAGATATAGAGGATACGTTAAATATCTGGTTTTTAATTAGGCTTATGATCTACATTTAGATGGTTCATAATCATAAGCAGGCAGGGGTTTTTAACTGCTGAACAGCTCCCTAAATGAGGAAATTAAACAATGGGAGCATCCTTATGTTTCAATAATGATTGATCATTTAACCTTCATTGTGGCCTAGTAATCCCCAGAGTTCTGAAGTTTAGTTGGAATATAGTACATTTTGCTCTTGCTCAGGAAATGTACTCTTTTAATGGCTTTTGGAATGACATAAAGGGAGAAGGATAAAAAACAAAAGTGTAGAAGGTTCATAAATTTGCTTGCATGTATTTAATTTGATCTATGCTGAGATCAAAATAAAGGGCAGCTTAGAAGGAAGGTTTACCTTTTTTTTTTACAGACAGTGGAATAAAGAACAGTTGTGAAAAAAGACCCAATTTTAGAATACACTTTAACTAGAACATGTTAAATGACATTCATTCTTTTTAGGTGACAGTAGGTTACCAGTTGACAGTGAAGCTCAGATCTATATCCCTGTTCTAATACGTCCCAGAGCAACATGCTTCAAAGAAGAATACCGTGGCTTAAATGACAAAACTAAGTATAGACCAAGGACCATTGGAAGAAAAAAGTGAAGAAAAAGCATTAGCCAAGAAACCAAGAAAATACAAGGAAAGAATGAAAGGAATAAATTCCATGGATATAAAAATAAAGAAATCAAATTAATATATATAATCCACTACTCTAATTTACTTTCCATGCATTCAAGAAAACAATAAGTGTATCTGTTCACTTTGAAATACAAGATTAGCTCCTACTGCTTGGCTTTTTAATAACTACAATTCTCCTTTCTTCCTGGTAAAGTATTGAAATAATATTCTTTCAAAGCTGAAAAAAACCATGCCACTCATGAGCCATCAACTTAACAATCATAATTTTTGTCTGAAATATATTTTTCTCCTCCATTCCACACCACTCATAACATTACCAGTCTATTATTTCACTTTGTTCACTTATGCAATCGACTGAACAATCTAATGCCATCAATTTCTCTCTTACATATGTGGTCTGTCAGTCAATATTCTGCCTTGTTTGCTAGAGTTTTTCACAAAGCTTCAGGAGTGAGGAGAACGTTTAAAACTAAGAAAATGCCACAAAAGCACATAATAATAAATAATAATGCTAGAAAAATTGGCACTAGTATTCAAAAATACAGCCCCTCAAAATACTTGAGTAATTTTCTTAAACTGACTATATTTTAGTTTGGTATCATCCCATTTATTGTGTAGTATATCTGTTTTCAGTTTCTTGACTGAGTGTGAAATTCCGAGTATAATATCCATCAGCATAAATAAGTGGCTAGATACTAATTTTTTTAAAAGCTATCCTACAAGAGAAATGAGGCCTGTAAATTTCTGGTACTTTAGTCTCACAGACCTAAGGTATTATTCTTATTTCAGGTAAAGAGAAAACATGGTTTGGAGTGATTTTACACAGCTTGAGAAAGACAATAAATAGTACTGTGTTTGGTGAGGCTGCAATGATTGCTAATGCTCTGTGAAAGAAATAGGTAAAATTCTTAGACAAATTATCCCTACTTAAGTGATGTATTAGTTCTTAAATTGTGTAAACACGATACTTAACAGTCCTTGATTAGCAACGTTTATGTAGCAGATATCACATTTTTGCAACCCAAAAAACCCTATTGCTTTTCTTACTACAATCAACATAGCCACCTTTTTTCAGACATTTTACAGCTAAATGGAAGGGTCATGGTAGAATAATAGAGCTGGGCATTTAGCCTGCCTTATTAAAGGCTTTGTTTCTGATTCATGTCCCACCTGTGAGCACATGCCAATATACAGGAGCAGGGAAAGAGAACGTCACAGAACATGGTCTGGCTGCTTGGGTGTCATTTGTGCTGTGAATCATATAATGAAATCCCAGTATAACATAGGGATATACAGCAGTAATGGTGAAGGTACAGTAACTTCAGCTTTCATATGTGCAAAAGCATGCCTGGGGCACAAATTACATGAACTTCAGAAACACACTCCGGATGCTGCAGTGAGCTAAAGTCATCATTCCTACTATTGTCACTGGGCTAGTTGAATTTAAATATTTCATTTTTTCTACTGACACATGTAGTAATCACAGCTTTATCCATGCATGTAGCTATAACCTAGCTATAACCTAGTGCTGTGTGGTTTAACTCCAGACAGTGACTAAGCACCATGCAGCCAATTTGCTCGCTGCATCACTAGCGGTATCAGAGAGAATCAGAAAAGTGAGAAAACTCTGGGTTGAGTTAAAGACAGTTTAGTAGGAAAAGCAAAAGCCATGCACACAAAACAAAACAAGGCTAGGAGCTCACTCACTGCTTCCCATGGGCAAGCAGGTGTTCAGCCATCTCCAGGAAAGCAGTCTTTCATCACAGCCAGCACAGCACAGCAGGAGAAAGTTCAGCATGTCAAACCTCAAACCTCATATCCTTCTATGACAGGGTAATCTACCTAGTTATCTGGGAAAGCCAGTAGATAGAATATTTTTGGACTTCAGCAATGTGTCGATTGCGGGAGCTCAGGACTTCTGAACAATAAATCAATATGATTTCGCAGAAGCCAGTGTATTTTTTACATAAAACTCTACTTATACTTTTTACAACTGCCGTACACGTGGAACCTATTACTTGATTGGTCCCTCTATCTTGTTCACCTGCTCAACACCTGTACACGAGGAACCCATTACTTGACGGATTCCTGAGGGCTCTGATGAGAATAACTAAGGGTGTTTTGGCTGGGGCACACTGTCAGGGTTCAAATACATTACAACAATTCCCCCTTCTTCTTTTTGCACCAGCCAAACCCTTTCTACTATGCTTTTTAAATGCTATTCCTTTCCTGTTTCTTCTGGATATGTAATACTTGATCTTCTGACCCACTCCTGTTCTCATTATTCATACTTTAAGCATCTTGAAACAAAAATACTGAGGATAACTGCTAGAAGTTAACAGTGCTAGGCAGTTAAAGCATATTTTTAATACACAAAGGAACATGCTGGGATGGATTTCTCATCAAGAGTGAAATGAAAGGAGAAAACCACAACACTTTACTCAAGGCTACAGGCTAGGAAAAGCAGAATGCTGCATTTCAGCTCAGTTTTTTTGACAGATGCCAGAGCTCTAGCACAGCTCAGCCACTTTTCTAACACCCTAAGGACAGAAACTGCTCAGCAGTGCTAGGGATGAGGCACTGCAGGACCAAAAGGCACAACTGCTCCACCAGACACAGCCCAAGCTCCAAAACAAATAGGGTATCACTCAAGAAACATTTCACTTTCTTTTTCTAAGACACCACCGTGTCATCAACTCTAGATGCAATCCAGAGTCTCCAAAAGACAAAACATTTCGACTTTTACAATCTCTTCACCCTAATGCTGCCAGCAGTACCTTTCTCTTGCCAGGTGGCCCCACACAACTGAGAAATTCTGGTGGTGGTACAGCAGCTCCTCAACCCACAGCAACTCCTGCAGCACCTGAGACCTTCCCTGACCTGGCCCACCCGGCTGGTTTAAATAGTGCTGTGGGGTGGAGTTGGAGAGCAGGTGCTTCTCCTTAAGGGCCTTTGATACACCAGAAACCCTTCTTTATGTCAGCAAGGCTGTGGGTTATTACATCAAACCTTCTCAAAAAAAATGTTTTGTTACTAACAGGAAAAAGTTAACAAAATTATATGAAAATTTGCTGCATTGCTCATTATATTTTTAAATGACGTGTTTCAAAAGTGCTATTCCTGGTTGTAGCAAGATCTCCCACCCCCCCAGGTGACCAACCAACTACCACAAAATCGGTTTTTTCCTCCTTTTTTTTTTTTCTTTTTTTTGCAATTTTCCATCTAATTCATTGCCAAAATCTTTAAGGACAGCTGCTAATTAGCAGAGATCTGAACCACCTTATTTTTTAAATCAAAGTGTCCCTTGTTTGAGTTTGTAATGAAATAGCTTAACATTTTGAAGAAAAATAATTATATTAATTAGGGGGAAAAAAGTAGTCAGTGTCTGTGGATTTGCCTGCGATCTTCTCTTTTAGCACAATCTTGTGGACTTTTAATTTCACTGGAAATGCTGATGGATTCAAATTTCCAGGGAAATCGATTTCAAAGTTCCAAGTTGCTCTCAGAACTTGCTGTGACTCTTCATGTCTATGCTCTTCCTCTTCAAAGCAGTGTAAATGCTGTGCCTTTGAATATCCATCCTTTGCATTTAAATCTCCGCTCTGGCTAAGCCTCGGTGAGTCAGGCGGAGAGGAGGGTAGTGGGGGATATACGCACCCTCCTAATGCTATTGTTAACTCTTCAGGGGATACCATGGGACACCCTGTAGGTAATCCTGGTGCCTATGGAGGGGACAGTTCATCCACTTCCATTTTCTCTGGTTCTGGTGCGGGCTGCAGAGCCTGCAACTCCATCTCCGAGGGGGCAGAAGGTAAAGACGGTATAACTGAGTCTACTCCCCCAAAGAATTCTCGTGCAAATGATGGAAAGGCAGCCGCGGGACCACCTGGCTCTAGATGGGCTGCTGCCTCTGCTGCAGCTATTTTTCCTGCTTCTATTTGCCTTAGCACTGTTATTTACTTTCATGACATGCTAAGTCCCTTAGTTTCTTTTAAAGTCTCTTAGTTTCTTTTAATCCATTGCTTACAGCATCTAATTTCTCTCATGGACAGAATAAACTGGAGGACTCTGAACGTGGCCTGTTCTTCTTCTGACAGTCCCTTTCCCATCCTCCAGCCCCTGGTCACTCACCTCTTTGGGTGTACCCGCTGCTGTGTATGTTTTCCGGAGCTCTTTTCCCAGGAGCTTTCTTCTGCCCCTGAACTCCAATGGAGCTGTCCTCCTACTCCCCCCGCCACGGTCCCGCCGCAGCGAGCTCTGACCAGGGCCTCCCGCCTTTTCGCTCCACAGAACCCCATTCAGAATCCAAAGGGTCCGGTCTGCTTCATTATCGCAACATTTATCATGTCGGGGTCACCAGCATGCGGGAGCTCAGGACTTCTGAAAAATGAATCAATATGATTTCACAGAAGCCACTTTATTGTTTACATAAAATTCTACTTATACATTTTACAACTGCCATACACGTGGAACCTATTACTTGATTGGTCCCTCTATCTTGTTCACCTGCTTAACTCCTGTACACATGGAACCCATTACTTGACGGATTCCTGAGGGCTCTGATAAGAATAACTAAGGGTGGTTGGCTGGGGCACACTGTCAGGGTTCAAATACATTACAACAGTTGATGCTGGGTCTCGCAGTGTCCTTGTGGACAGAACGTCCATCCCAGAGCTGAATAACCGCGTTACGCGATGGGTGAGCAACTGGCTCACGGGTCAGGCACAGAGAGTTACAGTGAGTGGGGTGACATCAGGTTGGTGTCTGGTCACTCATGGGGTTCCACAGGGCCCCATCCTCAGCCCAGTGCTCTTCGACATCTTCATTAACAACTTGGATGTAGGACTCAAAGAAATACTAAGTAAGTTTGCTGATGACACTAATTTCGGAAGCACTGTTGACTCCCTCAAGGGCAGAGGTCCTGCAGAGACACTTGGACAAATTAGAGAGATGGGCAATCACCAATCAGATTAAATTTAACAAGGTTGAATGCTGGATTCTGGTCCTGGGATGGGGCAACCCTGTTTTTGTGTATAGACGAGGGAACGACAGGTTGAATATGATTCGTCAGTGCCCTGGCAGCCAGGAGGGCCAACCATGTCCTGGGGGGCATCAGGCATAGGTAAGGGAGGGTCCTGGGGGCCATCAGCTGGGTAGGGGAGGGTATTGTCCCACTCTGCTCTGCACTGGGGTGGCCTTATCTTGAAAATTGTGTGCAGTTTAGGGTGTCACAGTATAAAAAAGACATTAAGCTATTAGAGAGCATCCAAAGGAGGGTCATGGGGATGGTGAAGGGTCTGGAGAGGACGCCATGTGACATTTGAGGTCATGTGGTCTGTTTAGCCTGCAGGAGGCTAAGGGGAGATGGCATTGTGGTCTTAAATATCCTCACAAGGGGAAGTGGAGGGGAAGGTACTGATCTCTTTACTCTTGTGACCAGTGACAGGACTCGAGGAAACAGCATGAAGCTGAGTCAGGGGAGAGTTAGGTTAGATAACAGGAAAAGGTTTCTCACCCAGAGGGTGGTTGGGCACTGGAACAGGCTCCCCAGGGAAGTGGTCACAGCACAAAGCCTGACAGAATTCAAGAAGTGCTTGGACAAAGCTCTTAGGCACATGGTGGTAAATCTTGGGGTGTCCTGCACAGGGCCAGGAGTTGGACTTAGTTCCTGATGAGCCCCTTCCAACTAAGCATATTCTATGGAAAAAAACAAAACCATGTAACAGTGAGCTGGGAAGACAAATGCTATCATTTCAAATGTTTCCCCCTTCTTCCTCTCTCTTTCTACATTGAGCTTGACACCATATGGTATGAAGTATCTCTTTGGCCAGGTGAGGTCAGCTGTCCCAGCTGCCTCTTCTCAAATTTCCCATACACATCCACGGCAGTATGAAAAGCAGAAAAGGCCTTGGCTCTGTGCAAGTGCTGCTCAGCAATAACAACACTGTTTTCAGCACAAATACAAAACATAGCCCCATACTAGGCACTGTGAAGAAAGTTAGCTCTACCCCAGCCAAAACCAGCACACCTAGACATATGTCAGACTTGAGGAAATAAGGTATTAAAGTTTTCAAAGAAACACTTCATCAAGAATGAAACTGATGAAAATGTTACTAAAAAGGTAAGGCTATCCACAGAGTCTTGAAGTGACCCATGTCTATTGTGTTTTCAATCAGTTATTTGTGATTCTGTAAAAACTAATTCAAAGAAAATCGTTGTGAGCTAATTCACCACATGAAGATTCTTCTTCTAACGCACCTCCTAACAAATCCTTCGTATGAAAGGTATCAGTTCTTGAAGCTGCTCTCTGTTTATTGCCAAGGTTGCAATAGTGACTTCAGCGACACTGAATACATGTCTTTGGCTCATCATCCAGCACAAGGTACAGCATTCAAGCCTCACTGGTATTCTAAGAAAACAGGGCTATAAGCCATTTAGTTCCTTTTCTTCACTGGTGAATCAGAAAGAGTGCTCCTTCTCCAGAGAACTCATGAGCAGTTGAGGTGTGAGCAATGTGCTCCTGCTCTTAAACCTTCAAACCTCAGGAATACTGCACCTAAAAGGTGCCAGCAATAACTGTTTATAATAACCTGCTCCATGTAGAGCTTTTTAGAGCAAGATTTCATGCCCTTGGACCACTGTCAGTTTTTAGTCTTTTTTTCTTTTCTTTCTCAATGAAAATTAGCTCAATTTCTGTAGCTAATTAAGTGTAGCAACCTCTTCAACTTCTAATTTGTCCTGCTGAGAGATCAACTGCTCTGAAGGTTAGTTCTAAGCATATACTGCTTCTGTGAAAGCATAGGCTCTAGAGTATGCTAAAGTATTAACACTAAAGTAATTTGATGAAGTGCCTATGCTGTTATAGTGCTTTTCATGGTAAAAGGAAAAAAAATAAATAGGAAAAGAATCTACTTCCAGAAAAAGAGATGGTCTTATGACCTGCCCCTGATGGCAGGGTAACCAAGGTTCTTGTTAGTAATAGATCCCTTGGGACAGATTAGAGTGAAACGACACTAAATGACTGGTGTTTATAAATATGTACATGGCAGGTTTATTTCAGAAAAATTTGGCTGCAATGGAAAGGAGGTATGTAGCCATTTTGGTATGTAGCCATATAAAAGCATAAAAATAATATGTAAGGAAACGAAAGAACAGAAAACAAAGAATGGAAAAGAAAGGATAACAGTAGAATGGGATCACCACCTGTGGATCCAGCAATGAGATTTGTTGGCTGCAACTTCAGTGTCCATTGGTCAAAGAGATGGCTGCAGTCTTGATCTGTCAGGGGGTGGAAGAAGCCCGTGGAATATACAGTTCAACAGATTAATGTATGTTTATATTCAGCTGGGAACGCCCAGGTACCTCTCATGGGGGTTGGAAGGGGGGGGGAGAAGTCTTACGCTGTCTGATGCAACACTGCCGATCATGCCTAGTTATGGATGCTGAAAAAGCTTCAGCAGAGAATTTCTTCAGCTCTCTGAAGCATTTTGTGAGAATTTTGTCTTTCCCATGCAATTAACTCAAAACAATGTTACAGTTTTGTAAACTTCTTGCAGCTGTCGGTTGTTTTGCAGGATTGTTATGGTTCTAACTAGAAAAACATTTGGAGATGGGTGTCTTAGAACTTGACCAATCCCCTTAGGGGGTGGATGGCAAAAACCCAATTACCTTATGCCATTTAACACACTTTGCGAACTAACATATAAAAGCCTTCGGAAAGACTATTAAATTGCTTCCATTTATCCCTGAGCCTGGACTCTTGTGTCGTTTTTCTACTCGTCTGCAGTGAGAACAGCGACACCTAGTCCTTCCAGAAATATGTCTGAGGGCATTTCAGGGGTCTTTGATGGTCGATGACACATTCTAAGACATGACAGATGCCTCTCACATCGGTGTTGTTGAGCCAGTTATGCTCCGTCATAAGGGATAAATATCTTCAGGCCTATGTCTGAATGTCCTGGTACTTCCTGGTGAGGGAGGTGTAGGAATTTTACACCTGAGCATAAAACTTTTTTGTTTAAGGTTGTGTAAGGGGAGACATTGGCATTAGAAAAAGCATTACCTTACCTAGCAGGATCTGCGTCTTGTGAGCCTTTTCCTTTGTGTGGCTCAAAGGCCAGCTTGTAGCCCCTGGTGGTGGGTGTGGACCCCTCTGCACCTGGGCTGTTACCATGCACATCATCAGCAAAGCAAACATTGCTTTTCCAAATAGCCAATTGTTTGAGTCATTAAATTTCAGTCTCACACAGACAGAAAAAAAAAATTTAAAGGCATGCACTTGAAACCATTTGAAATTCTCAAGCTTCCTCAATATTTTTTCTTTCATATTAAATGAAAAGAAGAAAATAAGGAAGTACTTGGTATTTGTTCCATACCAGATTACTTCTGAAAAAGACAGACCTGACTGAATGAAGTGCAGTTCTCTGGAAAAAGCTTCCAATATTCGCTTTCTAACCCTCTTCTCACTACTTTTCTAGAGACAGGCATGATACCATGAATGGAAGAGACCTGGCCAGGTTGCCCAGGGTCAGTGTTACCTCAAACCTATGACAGCTCTTGTGGGGCTTGCCCCTATTCTTCTCACACAGAAAATTTAACACTCTGGTCTTGATAAACACAGTCTCCGCCTCTTGATTCCCACTGACAACACCAGGTGCTATTTCGAGAAAGTGGCAATTGGTTTAGAACACAATGTTTGCATCTCTGTGGGGCTTGGAAGATATCCATGTGTTCTTTTATTGTCCAAGTTAGCACTGCACTTTTGCCAGATTCAGATTTATGCTTTACTTCAGCCTTTTCAAATCCTTGCTGAATGCCTTGATTTATTAGTTCAACCTTTCTTCTGCAAGTACAATGTTCCTTGCAGTACCAGCCTATGAAAATTGTTACAACACTATGGAAAAAAAAATGCAGGAAAAGTACTACCAGACTCATTTGTAGTATGTACACACTAAATATTTTCTGGAAACTTCAAAATGAAAAGCAATTACTTTGTGCGAACCAAGCAATTATAATAAGGAACCAATATGAATGCTTTGAACAGTACGTGCTGTGCCATCGATAAAGTCTTCTGTTCTTCATTTGAATGCCAAACTCACCCATCCCCACATAAAATGCATAATTTCATCCCAGACTGACACATGCAGTTTCCATGACTGCAGGTCTGCTGCACACATTTCTATTGTGCATAAACATAGTTCCTGAGTGAGGAACATACTGCTTGCATTCTTCACACAGACCAGTCAAAACTCCTGTTTAGAAAAATAAATAACTTTCCTTACAAATAAACTTTCTTCTTCATAAACACCATGAAAAAGAACTCTAAAATGGTTTCTTTCGATGCTTTGGTTTAACGAGCAAATTAAAATCCCATGATGCTTGAACACTTTTGCTGTCTTTGATACTGAGTGCACAATATAGCTTTGTTTTACTGACCTTTTTTTCCCCTGCCCCCTGCCCAAGGTAGTTCATTTTTCATGGTAGTCTCAAAAGTAAAAAAAACCCCAACAAAGAGCAAGTAGTTGCCAAGGACACACAAACCTCACCTAAACAAAAGTCTTATTTTCCCTCCAAATGCACAAAACATAAAATAAAAAAACCCATTGCTTTGTAGCATTGTAAGGCTATTCAGTATTCTGACCATGGTTCTTTTCTATCTTACGGTTTATTATGGAGTCCTATAATTTTTACCTATGCAGCAGAAGGTAGGATATGCAAATATATCCAAAGGTCTTTAAAATGCCACTATGCCGTTTTGTATCTATGCACTCAAGTGTTCATCAAAAAATTATTGACTCTAAAGCAGAAAAATGCATGCTGCAAAATTCTTTTGTGATAATATAAAATGTCTCCAGATAACACCTGACATGAGAATTAAGACTTTTGTGCCAAAATAGTTTGCTTTGAGTTTCAAATTGTTAGAGTTGTCAATGTATTTTCATTGCACACCTTAACTTGAGACACAGTATTAAACAGTTCTTTGGAGAAACTCCTCCCTCCAGGGAACTTGTAATCATACATTGGAGTCTGATATTCCTCTCCAAAACCAACAATATGACTGATTGCTGGAAACAAACACATCATCCATATATATGGTGCAGAGTTTTTTCTTTTGGCTGGAAACAAACTACTGTCTACTATAATTTTATGGGTTTCTAATTAATTTATCTCTTTGTATTCTGTTAAGCTCTTGGCCAGAATACCCAAACAAGTGCTCATGAAGGGGATTTACAGCATGCATTGACATGTGACCTGCAATTTATGTTGACACCTTCCTACTTATTTTTTTTTTTTTATGTAAACTCACAGTTCTTTTATCCAGGACCTACCAGACTATGAGAATTATGAACTTCATCAGGCTCTCATCTTGCATTCCAGAGCATTGTTTAAGATGTTTGAATATTGCTGACAACAGAGATTAAGAAATTATCAACAGCTAAGTATTTTTGTATATCTCTGTTCATTCAGCATCTAAATCACGTTCTCAGCAAGAGATCGCCAAATGGCTTCTTTATCCAGATATCAAGGTCAAGGAAACATCCCATGATTCCTCCATCTACTCCAATGCAAGCCCATAATCTCACACATCACCTAATTTCTATTCCAGGAGAAAGACTGAGACGCACCAGGTAACTCATCAATCTCAGATAGAGGGGCTTCACAGCCTTTGCTTCTTTGTAAGTCATTGCACAGTCTGCTCTTCCTCCTGCTCCCAAAATCTTCACAAATCCTGCTCTTCCTTGCATCAAAACTGACTTCTGTGTTGTCAACTGTCCATTTTAAGCCTCCCACGTTTTCCCCCATTTGATGGGCTCCTGGAAATTCTACTGCAGAGAGTACTTCTTAGCATGGTTAAATGGAAGTGCTTCAGTTCTTTTATTGTAGAAGCAGAAATAAGCTCTATTTTTTAACAGAAGCTATGAATAGAGAATGTCATCTGTCCCTATGCATCCTACAGATTGTCACCTATTGAACAACTATGCAGCTCATGTTTCTCTAGTTGAGTGTAAACTTGTACCTTTTTAGCATGCATGGCATTATTCTGTAAAAAGGCCAATCCACTCCATCGTCAGAAAGAGGCAGGTGATGTTATTGCACTGTCAGCTTCCATAAAGGCTCCAGAGAACCTCTTGTGACAGCTTTTAAACTGCATTTGCTTTCTCTTTTCTTGTGTACAGGACTCTTTCAGAGATTACTGGTAACTGTGTCTTGAGTCTCCTGCAAACAGCCTTGAAAGTTTCAGGGCAATGCACCTTTATTTTTCTCTGATAATTCTGAGCAGATCATTATAATGAGAGCACATAAATTTTTGTGGGTGGTCTGAAATCTTCTAGATTACTGTCCACACAGAACAAGTTTGGAGGCAAATAGTTCTACTTTGAATAGATTACCATGGAGAAAATGGCAATTGATACTAGAGTCAACCAGACTAACAAAATTCATAAACAAAATTGAAAGTTTTGATTATGTCACCAGATTGAAAAAAATTAACAGAGCTTTAGAAACAACACTGGAAGTGTTAGTTATGTCCAGCATATGCCTGCATACATGAGGATTTGATGCAATGATCTGTTCACATATCCCTGGAGTAGACTCTTTTATAAATATTTTCTGGTCAGTTATTCTTACATGAGATATAGTCTTCAAAATTTTAAATGCTTACTGCAGTGCTAAAAGCCAAGAATGTAAAACTCAGACTTGGTCTTGTAATTTTGCTAGATGACAACTAATGATGTAACACTTGTCCATAATGTGGGAGTCAGCAAGGAAAAAAAGCAAGGAATTGTCTAAATTATTCAATAAAACAAAGTATTACTTTTTAATTGAAGATTTTATTCTAGCATTGCAAATATTATTAGATTGAATTTTAATTACTGTAAAATATATATGAAAACTCTTGACAAACCTGTAGCAAACCAATGTTACAGCAAAGACCATAGACAGATACAAATGTAAAATATAAAATAATTTATACTGTACTGTAATTTATATCACTCTGCATTATTATCTCTGCAGATTTAGCTAACCTGTCAGAATCAGCAAGCCTCTAGCTTTGATCCAGCCAAACTTTAAAGAGTACTACTGTATTTCATATCGCATACTTTGTATCACAGAAAATCTGCTGAGTAAACTTGGTCTCAGCTAGTAAAAATCAGAAAGCTTAGAATTAGGAACAGCTTACAGAGGTAGTTTATGAGAGACAGAAAAAGACAAAAAATCCTATTCTGTTACAAACTATTACAACAAAGAAAACTTCTATCATGCTCATAGACAGAACATTCTGCAGACCTCATAATACCTATGCCTCAGTTATACCATGAAGTAGAAGATGTCCAGAACTACAAAATACTCAAAACACTTGAAACCACCACACTCAGCCCCTCAAAATTGCCAGTAAATAAACATCCTCTTTCCCAAAAATCTCTATATTTAAGATGGTATAGGTACTCTGAAGTTCCTATAGCAGGAAAAATTCATGTCTGTAGCCGAATTGGCCTTAAACAGACCTTATAACTGCATGTAGTACCATGCAAACTCTAATTTAGAAAGATGGCAAAGATAGCCAAACAGCTCAGATACCTATGTTAAGCAAATTCAGCTACACTTTGCAGAAATATAACAGCAACATGCCAGAGTATAGCTCTGAAATAACTTAGCAACATGTCAGAATATAGCTCTGAAATAACTTTGCAGCATAACTCTTGTGACATTCAGGTTAGCAGTCAGTAGCAATGTCACAACAGTCAAGCAAAGAAAAGCCTCCTGAATAAACTCAACAGGGTGCTGATTTCTGAGAAGTCAGCCAGCTACCTCTACTGAGGGATTTATTGCCTACAGCCCTGTGTGTGGGTCAGTGGGATTTGTTAGGAGCAGAAGCAATGAAGCACTTGTCAAAGGCATGGGATCAAACAGCTGTACTTGGTCTTCCACCTGAATTAACGGCAAAACTCTGCCGCAGGAGAACACTCCATCCCAAAGGAAAAAGTCTTAACAGCCTTAATAATTTGAAATAGTAAGATGTCATTGCTACTGTGTCTTGCCTCTTTGGTTTAAGCTTTGCTTTTCAAATTCAAAAGAAGTTGAAAAACCGTGCATGTGTAGTTTGAAAAGAAAAAACCAAATCCTTGAGCTACTGGCATCCTAAGGATTCATTTGCCTCATTTCATTACTGAAACATATTTTTAATCAGGAAACTAGGAAACGCTTATGCTTCTTTTGGTAGTGTAAAAAAAACCTTACTCCCCGACTAATGCAAAAATGAAAATAAATGTTTTCACTGAAACTCTTTCAGTGGAATCCAGTGTTTTAATTGAAGTATTAGTTTAATTTCTCTTCATATTGGCAGGTATGAGACATACCTTTCTTTCTTTCTGTGAGAATCCTTAAACAGAAACATTTTGTAAACCAAATTTCTGTAAGGCTTGTAAAAAAACAATAAATCTGAAAACACCACAGACAAACCCCCTCCTGAAACTTCATATCTTTCTATATAAGTGACAATTTATAACAACAAAATTAATATATTTTTATATACATGAATCCTGCACACAATGCACAAATCTTAAAGCTCTTAGCTGATGCTATTTTGCTCTATTTTAAATATTTTGCTTACCTATATTGTTAATAGGGTTTTTCTGTAGTAAAATGTTGACATTTCCTCCAGCTGCATGCATTTGCAAACAAATTATATGTGTAAATTTTCCATGTCTTGCCAGGTATTAAAGTGGAAATAGCTTAACTATGGAGACAGAAAATTCTCTCTTGATGGGTTTTTAATACCACCTGGGAGAGCTCTGATCTGAAGCATAGAGCTCCATTGCAATTTCAGTGCGAGCACTGGTCTTGGTCACAAATACTCAGTTATTGATTCAGAGGTCTCTGGGAAACTCAAGGCATTTTCTTCCCCTCCCATCTTGTGAATACACATGGCTTCCAGTTTCAAAGGGAATTTTTCTAATAGAAGGAAAAATTTAGCTAGTTTGCAAAACTGCTATTACTCCTCGAATACTCTTTATCTTACCTCTGTAGTTCCTAAGTGCTCTAGCATCTGCCAAGTCTTCCTTCTTGGAGTCAGTGCCAGCACAATCAACTCTCTTCACGTACTGGAGGCTACTAAGAAATTGTGTGGACAAGTAAACGAAATATTTGAAGTTCAAAAGAGAAAACTTTTCATTCCCTGTGAAAGTTATCCTAAGGAGAGGCAGAAAAGTTCTTGAGTCCTGCAAGACTTGGATTAGAAAATAATGAAATAAACAGTGCATATTTGTTGCACATGCAGGGCTTTAGTCAAAGTTTGTTGAAATCAAAAGAAAGTTAGTTTTTCTGTTGAGAGTTGTTTTAAGGGTGTCCAGAATACTGAATCATCACATTTGTAAATCTAGACAAATACCCTTTTCCTTCCTCTCCCCCTCTTCTGACGGATAAATCATCATAAAATTCTTCAGGTCATTGAAGAGAATAGTTTTCTGTGATGAAAGACATGGTTTTACTTAGTTGAAACCCAACGACTTTGAAGCCCCAACAATAACAACATTTTAATGGAAGAAGAAAGGAGAAAGAGAAATCAGAGAAGATAAAATATTGTGGGAGTGAAATGACTGCAGTTCCTTTAAAAGTGATTGTTTTTGATCCTTGCTCAGTTCAGTAGCAATATAAAACATAGAAATAAGAATTTCTGTGACTAGTTACTGTGTAATAAAATGTTAAGATGGTGATCAGATGGGTTTCTTATGAAGAGATGAACCCAAAGGCGAAGGACTGTTATATGTTATCTTTCCCAAGGGTACTGTATTCTCACCTGCTCTAATAGGAATTAATTCCCCAAAATTCTTTGGCACTTTTAAAAGGCATTATTTCCAGGCATTAAAATTCCAAATGTTCTGAGCATATTGTGATAGAAAAAGTTCAGAATGTTGAAGAAAATTAATATATTGAAGTCTTTCCTCCTACCACCAGTTCAGCTCAGGAATTGTATGGGAAAGTATAGCTATATACTATTTTTTTGTTAATAACCAAAGGTTTAAATGTTATATTTGAAAGTAGGCTAGCTCAGCTTAGAGTTATATAGGTGAAAGGCAGTCTTGTCTATGTCCATGCTGACTCTAGAGACCTTTCATTAGCAGTCTTCAGTTTCCTTTATGAAATAGTCTTCAGTTTCAGTTCTATTCAAGCCATTAGTATGTCATAAAAATTTACATAAACCTCAATTACCTCCAGACAACATTAAATTTTATAGAGAGGTTATGGCTATGCAATTTCTAATTAAACAAGGAGAAGAAATAAATAGAGGAAGAAATTCCATGAAGTCACTCAGCTGCAGTCACTGAAAATGTCCCCATGGGTATAGGATTGAGGGGCCAAACACATTTTTGTACCCACTCTCAAGTTACTGGCACCATCTTGGAGAGGTAATTTTTTCATGGACTTAGATTGTCAGGGGAAACTGGAGACTTGGCACTGAATGAAAATGAGTGTCTCTCCCAGTCCAAAGGCAAAGTCCTAAATATCTGGTGCACAAACAGCATCACAGCCACCCTGCTGTGGTCAAAAAGGACAATGGCAAGGTCTTGGAGCCCTCTGGGGCGTGTGGCTCAGGAGCACCAATCTGTCCTAGAAGGGAGATTCTGCCAGTCAGCTCATCAGCCATGTCTTGCAGCTGTGAGAGACTGTGGCTGCAGGGCTGGTTTGGTTCAGGTTGCTTCCAGAATGTAAATAGAGCAGCTTGTTCCCATTAATGCTGGAGACAATTTGAATGGAGCCCTTTCCTGCATTCCCTGGGTAATGTGATTTGGTTCAGCGTGAAACGTGACGCATCCTGACATCAAGCACGGTTTGTGATAACACTTCACTGTTTGTTTTATTGACTAAGCAAAGCAGATGCTGGCTCCTGGTTTATGCTCTGAAAATATATGATAATTTAATGAAAGACCTAAAATAAGATATCTGGAAATATTCTGATAAGGTGACATACATGACATTTTGGAGGTATTTAAGCTTGCAGAACTACTCACAGCACCTCCCTTTACAAAAAAAGAAAAGCAGCTCTGTTTTCTTATTGTCTCTATATAAACACTACGCAATCACATATTTTAAAAAAAATCTAGCTTTTGTAAAACACTGGTAAACAGCTGCAAAGCGGGCTTCAAATGCTTCAAGCTTTTTGTAACTCTGGCAGTTTTGAAAGATAGGTTACTCTGAGCTGTTCAAAATCATTACCAGTATACAGGAAACAATTTTTTAACTGCAATTGTTGGGGATTGTAATGAAGGAGAGTGCAGAAATATTGAAAGTGACTGCAGGGCAAAGAAGGGGTAAAATTATGAAGAAAATGAAGGTTATTTCTTGAATTGCATACAAGTGAGGCCACATGGATCAACACCGGTATGTTTTTCATATGTTGGTTTGTAGGAAGTCAGGAAAGGACTGTGGAACTAGTCCTCCTTGGTTCTTAGGGCTTCCAGGTTGTTCCCTTCTTTCTCCCTTCTACCCACAATTCATACTTTGACTTTACTCTGTTTTTCAAGGTTAGTTTTCTGTTGTCAAGTTACAGAGGCAGATTCTGAAAAAGATATTTAACAGGATAGTTAAAATTGCCACAGAGGTGAGAAGTTTCAAAAAGAGTAAGATTGGTTCTGCTTCACATGGATCAGAGTAGTATACCCAGGACACTGTAAAGCAGAAAAGAACCTAGCTATTTCCACACTTCATTTAAATGCAGAGGTATTTTTTGCACAAGGGATACTTATAGCAGGATGCAGTTGCTGTGCAAACTCATCTAAGCATTTTTCTAGTCTTCTCTGACATCATTTTCCCTGTCTGTCATTTATTGATGTTTCCTATTAAAATGCACCCATACAACATATGCAGCATCCATCCTCCTCTTGCAAAATGCATTGTTTTGGGTTTTAAATATTGGGGATTCAGGCATGAAAGTATGGAATACCTGACTGCATTCACAGGCTTTTAAAAACCCTTGTATTTTTTTCACAAAATTCACCTGGAATGATAGAGCTAAAAAAGTAACTCCTCAGCCAAAAAGGAATAGTGTTAAAGATTTGCTTCTTGAGCTTTCACTCCCATCTAATTCAATCAGCAAATATTATTTAGCTGATGTGCACAATTCTGATTTGGTTTGTTTGGAATTTTCTGCTTGTGCTCTTCTGTGGTAGTAGGGGAAAAAAAGCTGGAACTACAAATAACTGTTGTATGACTTCTGTATATATTTTGTATACTGGTTGACATAAACAACCACAAAAATGAGAGTTTCACGTTCATGAATACAGAGAAAGAAAAGTGATGAGACCTTGAAGTGGGTCAGTTCCTCGTTACATGAGTCAGTGTGCATTCACTCGGTTTGCTGTTCTGCAGGAGAATGAAAACAGCAGCACAACTGCAAAAGTATAATGTTGTTTATAGGGTCTCTCAAAAAGGACAGTGGGGAGTGGCTTTTCTGGGTAGTGAACAAAGCTCAGTGGCCTTTTTCTTTTTACTGGTGAAACCCCTCAGCCCATATCTGTTGCCTCATACCATGGGAACATAAAATTTCCAACCAGACTGGTTCTTTTGGGCCTGAAGTCCTAATCCTCTTTTTCTCCAACTTTTTTTGTAAAATAACCGTATCCTCAGTTTGCTTAATGACAGCTAGAGGCACCTGCTCTGAGGCCCCATCTGAACAAAAGAAAATCTCAACTCTTTCTGAGTTTTGGCTCCTGTGGCCAATGACACACATTAGAGCCTCGAAGTTTGATTTTGTCTGTGGAGAGTTTCCTGTCAATAAGCCATCACAGACATTTCATTGCCACTATAATGCTCTCACTATTACCATTCATAAATCAGCACCAGAAAGAGAAATAGGCATATTTTACTTAGATGAAAAAGAGCCTTAAAGTTTTATGTTGCTTTCTCTCAGTGCATAAAACAGCTATTTTGAAAGCCTTCATGGCAGGAGCTCTTATGGACTCAAAGTAATATTTTCCTTTTCTGCTTTGCATTGCCCTTCAAGAAAGGACACATTAGCTGAGGAAAAAGGAATGAAAACTTCCGAAGGAAGCACAAAACATACTTTTAGAGTGTAGTTATGCGATGAAAATGGTGCTAATTGTAACCAATATCTTTCATCTACAAGAGTGAGTGATGAGAAGGAAGACATTACAGCGCTATGATAAAGTGCCAAGCCAGAGGTTTGCACTTCTTTTTTCTAGGACAATGTACATGCCTAAAACCATCTATGGGCTACATGTGTTCCACATTATCCACATCACTCATTGTCCCAGGAAAAGAAACCGGTAGCACTGTTTTAGCCCGTCCTCCGAACAGCCAATGTATGAAGTCGCAGAGGCACCTCCCATGAAACATAATCTTAGAGCCATCAAAAATATATTTACCACAAGGGGACATCCAGACTCTATTTTACTTTTTGGCACTCCTACAGCTTCCCATTCAGGGTTCTCTAGAGATGCATTTTTTATTTGACTGTTGTCATTTGCAGATCTGGGAAATAAGACAATGTTTGATCTGTCTACAGTGGAGCTGTTACAGAAAGCATAAAGACATTAAACTCTTCCTATCTTTTTTTTTGTCATTCAGTACTGTAAAATAATTCTAACAAGTTGAATGTGCTAGATCCTAATGAATAAAGCATATATATTATGCAAGGTCTGTCCTTGTGTGCAGATTTTCAGTTTTTTCACTGTATCTTTCTAGCCTGTGTGTTAAGAATGTAAATCCACTTTCAGTAACGCTTGGTATAAATGTATGTTAGTGGATTGTGCCATTATGGGCTTAAAGAGAATTTTGGTTAATCAGAAGATGGACTGTCAGGACTCTTTTCTTGCTCATTCCATATCTTTGTTCTATCCCTACATCACTTTTACCCTTCAAATCTCTGGATATCAACAACATTGTAAAGAAAAGTTAAGGTTATTAGAAAAATGAGTTTCCTCCTACTACTCAACATTGTGCAAGTGACATCCTGATAGTGAGGGCCTTCAAACTCCATTTAAATTGGAAACATATTGAAAGTATAAGTAATTAGATAATTAAGTATCCTCTAACGTCAAGAGATAAATTGGTGGTTATTAATTGGTGTCTTTTCTTTTCTTTACAATTTTTGTAAGCCCTTAATAAATACTTCCGTTATCCTTTGTAGGTCTTTTCTTCTATTTCTTCATAGAATCACAAAATGGCTTGCACTGGAAGGGACCCTGAAGATGATCTAGTTCCAGACCACCCTGCCATGGGCAGGGACTTCTTTCACTAGACCAGGTTGCTCAGAGCCCCATCCAGCCTTGAACACTTCCAGGGATGGAGCATCTTTTTCCTTTTTTCATGAATGGAATTTATGTGTAGCCTAACATAAACCTGCTGTGATAGTCAAGAGGTCATGGACATTTGTACGATGAAAGCTGAACACATATGGGGAATGAAAAGGCATAATCACCTTGCTGGTGAAGGAACAAGTACTAGTAGGGAATACAGTGAAAGTAAGGTGTTAACCTCCAGACCTTGTAGTGAATAGGTACCTTCTGCTGATAAAATAATCTCCTGCTGCTCAGAAACAAGATCTTTTCTCTTGTCTGGTGTTCAGCAATATCACTTCCCTCCTGCTCTGCAGTTTCTCCTTTTGCATTGTGGTGTTAAACATAGATTGCAATGAATCCACACAGATTATTCTGAACCTCCCTCCATTTCAGTGAGCAGAATTCAGAGCTTTGAAGAAAGTTTCAGCTGGCAAGGTACTAAGGCATAGGAGGAGTAAAAGTTTTGGACTTCAAAAAATAATTAGCTTGCTGCAAACCAATAAAATAAACTGAAGTGTTGATTTAAGTGGGCTTGCTCAGTAAGCTCAGATTCAGCCATGAAAGCCTTAGCAATGTGAGAAAATACTTAGCATGTTTAGCATTTCAAATTTTTAGTAAGTGATTTATCTTGAATGTTGTGATCAATGCTTTTGTCAAAAAAAATTGATTTTCAGTTAAGGAGTTGAAGGGACATCATTTTGTGCTGTTTCAGTTTCTGCCTAAATCATTATTACTTACACACTGGTCCCTGTAAGAGATTTTTAATTTTTCAATAAGTTTTACATGGTCATCTGGGATCTAATTATTCTTACTAAGCAATTTTGACAGAATGCAGATGGAAACAATCAGAAGAGATTTTAGAAATAGGGCTGATAGTTCATCTTCTCCAACCCACTACTCATCTAAACACTCCTATCATGCTATCAGGAGCATAAACATGAGAGAAAAAATAAAACCTCAGTGAAAGATTAAGACCAATAGGAGATTCACAGAGTCTTTAGGAAATTTTGAATCATAGATCTGTCCACAGATTGTTGTCTGATAATTTAACTTTTGCATTTTATATGACTCATAAACACTTTTTGAGTCTCAGAACTCAGATGAAAATTTACAGCATGATTGTGCATTCCAAAAAGAGAGTATTAAAAATAATTGCAGAATTTCTGAACTTTTTGTCTACTTGTATTTTATCTGTTGTAGAATTTTTAATTTAGAAACCTCTTTAAAGATCAAAAATTGTGCTTGAACTCTTGTGATAAGGTGAAAAAAGGATATAAGATCACTTAATAAATATTAATATTGTTATAACAAAGCTAATGTATTTAAATGTTCTGTTTGTGGAAATGCATTTTTTTCTGTATTTATATTCATGTTAGTAAGAACTTATGAATTTTACTGGGAAGTTTTCTCAAATCTAAAAAGAAATTTTTTGTGCACAGCCCGGTCAGTGCTGTTAGCTACCAGATTCACATTTTCAGTTCTACTTCATGTGACCTATAGCCAGATCTTGAAGCTGAGCTCGAAGATCTCTTTCCAGACTTTAAGGGAGTGCTGTCTCTACAGACACTTCGTGTGAGTGAAGGCACATCCTCTAGTGTTTACTATTAAGTCAAAAGTATGTCTTTGAGTTTCTCTCTCATAACTCCCATGTTGTGTGTTCTCAGAGCAACTTACCATACCCAACCTGCTGTTTTTTGACAACATGGAAAATTAATCTGTTGATATTCTGTTTCTTAGGAAGTGACACAGTCTAAATGATGTCACTGCCTTTTTGCAGCATTTAACACTGGATAAAAGAGGACAATATCACATTTGTAATCCAATATACTAAACGACATGACAATGGTGGCACCAGCTGGAATAGCTGTAGCAGATCAAGACAGAAAGGAGCATGTGCCTACCCAACAGTGATGTGCTTGAATAATTTGAACAGAAAATTATACACCTATCAGAGACTATATTTCTTGTGAAAGGTTCTCCATGTATCATGTGTGTGCATACTCCTCTCAGGTTTGCTGAGAACAGCTAATCAATGTTGATCTGTTATAGTTTAAGGCTGCAGTTGGAAACAACATCATTAATTGCTCAGATAACATATGCTCATGTGTATCTATCCACATATCACCCCATAGCTCTGTATGTAAAGAAACATTAGTAATAATTTTCTAATGGAATAATCTTCAAAAACAATTTCAGAGAAGGTCCTACTGTGTGCTGAACTTTCTCCACCAAGGGGATAAACCTGTGGATAAACAGGGCTTATATCTTACCAAAAACTCTTTCCCAAAGAGCAGCAGATACTTATTTAAAACTCCAGGAGATGTGAAAGCAAAAAGTGGAAATTATGACTCACAAACCAAAATTATGAGTAATAATATTATAAAATAAATTGAAATCTAAAGTTTCTGTTTGCATTCTTTAGTTTTCATGTAACAATTTGGTTTTTAGTTTCATTTCCCTGGGAATGCTCCTACTGAAATAAATGTTGTCCAGGATCTGTCTTTACTTTTGAAGAATTATTATGAGAATAATACACTTATTAAACACATCAGCCTGAAGAGAAAAAGGAACATTAGAGGTACTAATCAGTACCAGTCCTAAAATTTAAAAAAATCAAATGCATGGTTGTTTACTATGGCACAATTGAAAAGACCTGTGAAATGGATGTAACACAAAAATCTCATTGTACTTAATAGAATTTTTAGGGAGAAGAGTTGAGTACCAGTTCATGGCCCTATTTTGGCTTGTTTTTTCTGGACTCCCTGTATACAATATTGCAGAACGTGTCAACAGTAAAAAAATAAAAGTCAAAGCTGCTTTTAAGGACATAGCTGAAGTGAAAACCAGAATTAATTGAATAAATGAAATTCATTAATTTACTATTTCAAGTGAAGGCAATGAATGCAGGGTTCCATCAAGGTTAATCAATTTATCTGTCTGAAGGGACCACAACAGAATGGTGAATACCAGATGCTGGTGTTGAAGTCTGTTTCTTATTGACGAGTCAATAAAAGTCAAGGGATTTGTAAATAATTTAGATCTCATTTTTGTAATAAAGTGACAATATTATTGACGTGTCAAGACACCTTATCTTCGCAATTTTAGTAGTCTAGGAAAATTGTTAAATATAATCATCACAAATAACTGATTTATGACTAATAATGCAAATTACAGAATTACAGCACAGCTCATTATCTGCCTGACCCTGTCTATTATAACTTTGTTTTCAGATGATTGTCCTATTGGCAATTTAAGGAGAAGAGTTGAGTACTTAAGGCAATATTTTAGAGATGTGTATGCTGGGTGTATCCTTCAGAGTTCTTCAATGGCATTTGTTGAGCTTGTTGCCCTGGTTGAAAACTTGCATAGAAATGGTTTCTTCACATCTGAGAAAGTTATGTTTAGCAATGCTAGAAATAAAGCTGATCAATTTTGATTTAAAGAGTTGGAGTTTTCTATTTTGGGTACAAAATTTTATAGGGCTTCATGTGGGAGATAGGCTGGTGCCAGTTTTTCCTCTGTTCTGGAAATTATAGTCCAAATCCAGTCACGGGGGGCTCGTCCCATGCCAGTAACTTAAACTGCCAGGAGTTCCTCAAATACTGGAGTTCAATCCCTTAAACTCAAAACACAACAGTCTCTGTCATGACTTTGGCTTGTGTCAAATAGCACAGGTCAGGGACCACGACCAAGAGCATTTTGTTTGCTGCAGCCTGCTTTGGGGGGTTAATACAATTTAACAGCTTGGACACATCTGCTTCCCTTCCAATCTGGCCTCTGTACCACACAAGGTTCTCCACCAAGTTTGAAATGTTTTTAGCCTTTATAAATTGCACTTTACGAGTGCTTGTACAGTTAAGCAGCCAACAAATAAGGTCTCACTAAGAAAACTTAAGCTCTTAATACTTCAAGTAATGAGCAATGTTTATGCATGAAACTGGATTCAAACATTGTCGGGGGTAGATTAGACAAATATTGCAAGTCAAGCCTTTGAAAAATAGAGTGTACATTCAAAACCTTTAGCTAAAGTGACTTGCCCAGCAACTATGGTTTCCTTAGGCAGTGTTCTGTCACCCTAATCATGACATTATACCTTTTTTTTCCTCTTGTTCTTTCAGGGCTTTTTTATTCTCATTCCCTGCTGAAAGTCCAAGAAAGGAGTCAAACATCAGTCTTTTGCGCTGCACATTGACTGCTTTCCAGAGAGCAGCTTGTCATTCTATGAGGCAAGGTGAAGAATGGCATGACACAGAGACATTTACTGAAAAAAACAAAAGTTAAATTCCCCAAAGCCGTGCAACTTTTGCCTACAGGACAGCATCTTAAAATGTGACCTGTATTAAAAAATATTTTAAAATTATGCATACAAAAGAAGATCATACCCTAAACAAAAACTTTCCCTCTTGGACCACCTTTAACTCATAGGCTTAGGATACTCCTCCTAGATTAGCTCTTCATTTTATATACTCCTTAGATTTACAAGAGTTGAATGTACAGAGATGTTTAATATAAGCATTAGCATGAGAAATACATGCAATAATTTCTGTGTCTACATATATTATATGGCATGTCTAGTCAGTGGTAAGAAAGATGTAACATGGAGTTTTTGGAACTATAACATGGACTTTTTGGAACTGGACCTAAACATTTATGTTTCTTCTATTGTTTTCCTCTCTACACAATGAACTGAGTGTTGTTTTTCCTGAGTTTGGCACTTCAATACTAAGAGAATAAGCAAGAGCTCAAACAGATTTTAGAAAGGAGAGATGTAACTGCTTAATTGTATCTTGCTGAACACATATATATGCCAAAAAAAGAGATTATTGTCAGTGAAAGATAATTTTTTTAAGAAAATGGTGTCTTATTACAGAAATTTTAAGCAAACTCTGTGGTATATAAGTGTAAATGGTAGTCACTCCATTTTCCCATCTTCTAGTTCTGAGATGTCCTTGGGTTTCTTTAAACTGTCCCAATTCTCCCTCTGCTGCAGAGAAAGGGGGTGGAAAACTTAGACTCAAGGTCAGCCAACTGCTTAGTGCTGATTTACATTGAGTAAGTTGCTCTTTACATGAGCAAGATGCTTTTGTTTAAGTCTTTGCACACATTTAACTTGTTACTGTAGGTTTGTGCTTACTGCAGGATACCAGATTGATCAGCATCTTTTATTTTTATGTACTGCTAAAAAAGAAGAAATAAGACAGAGGTAGAGCTCATATAATCTGACTTGAGTTCCTGAGAGTCTGAAACTCAGTGTCGATCTGTAGGACCTGTTTGTATAGAATATATTGAGTTTACTTTCACTCTGGAAATGTCATGTATTTCCATGTAACAGTATTCCTCCTAAAGTAACATAAAACACTGGCTGTGCTTGGCATGGTAGTAACTGAGAGCATAAATTAGTTTTCCATTGGGCATCTTGGGTGTTTTCTGATTATTTAGATTAAATATGTTCTTTTTTTCAGAACACACGAATTAACATTTTCTTACTGAAGACTTTCTCTCCTTCAAAGTTTTATCTCATTTTTAAGAGTTGCTACATATAGTCTTAATTCAGTTCTCAAGCATAGCTGTAGTTTTGTCTAGAGGCTTTGAAATTTCTCAAATGCAACGCTCTTAATTTACTGGAAGTAAAATTAGTGGAGGGGTAATTTACTTTAGATATTTTTAAAAATGCCTGAGATACTATGATACTAAAGGTATGTTCAAAGATTGTTAACAAACTGCAGCTAAATTAGACCTGCAGTTGTGTTTAATTTCTCTTTTAAGAGAGATTTAAAAAATATTTTAAATTGGAAAAGCCAAATCAGGGTGTACTGTGAAATGGATAATGGGTAGACATCTAATGACAGTTTAAAAAGATATTAGGGAATAGTCATATACTTGGAAAGGACCAAGGAACCAGAATAAACTGACAGTAAATGACAGCACATGCATTTCGTTCAACTCAGGTTTAAACAGAACTAGTGCAGAGACCTGCAGAGATGCCTAAGCCTGACTAGTTTTGTTGCCTTCAGCTGTGTCTATGTGACCTTTTACATGAGAAAGGGGCAAACTGTCAATCCACATGACTCTGTTGAGTCTGGAAAGTTCACTCCTCACTGACCATCTTGTCATTCTCTTTTCTTTTTCATGCTTGATTTGATATTGCTAGAAACAGTTGCAATATCTGAGCATAAGATCACCAACAAAGCAGTACTTAGATGGTTTGATGGAGTCTCCAATATCAGATGTGATAAGATCAAAAGTGTCAGAACTCTGGCTAACTGCAAGAAATACTGAGAAAACTAGGGTAACCTATGAAGGCATTGGTGGCTGCTCACTGAAAGCCTCCTAAGGCTGAACAGAAAGGCAATTTGTGGGTTGAACTTGAAAATTATTCATGCTGTGTATTAGACTGTAGCAAAACTCTGGGGATCTGTGTACATAGCTCTGTCAAAGTTGAACCAGGAAATCCTAGACTTCCATTGTGTACCCCGCAGAAGCATCACTGTGACTCAGTCACACTGGCAGAAAGAGAAAGAATGACCATAAATTTCATTACTGATTACCCATC
This sequence comes from Lycocorax pyrrhopterus obiensis, assembly GCA_014706295.1. Classification (NCBI taxonomy): domain Eukaryota; kingdom Metazoa; phylum Chordata; class Aves; order Passeriformes; family Paradisaeidae; genus Lycocorax; species Lycocorax pyrrhopterus. Next base: position 24,710,885 of record JACSVZ010000006.1, read on the forward strand.
TGGAGGCACATGAATAATGGTTGCTTGTCAGTCAGATCCACTGCTTTTTCACCTGATTGTGGGTTGTTGTCTTCCCTCTGCATTTTTCCTAGTCTAAAGCTCTCCTCACCAGGCTGGCCAGCTGGTTGGTAAAGATGTTTTTGTCCCATGCATTTGCGTGAATGCTGTCTCTGCCTTTCAGGCCTTGATCCTCAGGGGTCATAAAATCAAATCCCTGTTGACATCAAGTACGCAACTAGATGTTGACCCAAGGGATCGCCCTGTACTATGAATATTCCTGAATGCTTTTGTACTTTCCTTTTGCTAATAGGAAACAACAATAATTGCTCTGAAATCAAGAACTGTGTCTCAAGAGACTTAGCTGCTATGAGTTTTTAAAAAAGTAATTAAGGTCTTTTTAAAATTGTGTTTTCGCATTTCTGAGACTTGAGAGTGTGTCCGGACCACATCGAGAATTCTTCTTAAGCCTTGAAGACTAAGTGCTTCCAGGATACTTTGAACAGTGCAAACTGTAGCACACAGCTTTTGTATCACTGATGTCTTGAGGGAGAAGACAAGGAATCCTCAGTCAAAAAGTCTGTCAACCAGCTTTTGATTTGCAGCATGCTATGTTGCTATGCCATGAGTAGTGAGCAAAAGATTTGTATTTTCCCCAGATTCAAGGGTGTTATGGGGCGAGTTGTTTTCTTGATGCGAGGGCTCTGGTGGCTTTGCAGTGAAGTAGTTGTCCAGACTGAGGACACTTTCATTGTTGCCAGGTATTCTGTAAGTTTTAAAGTCTTTGTGCTGTGAAGTGATGAGGTGGAGTGATGTCATCCTTTCACTTCTTAGTTTGTGTCATTAATACTTGCTTTTGTTTCTAGAATTCTTCCTGATCTTTAAAACAGTAAAAAATGATTTCTTTTACTTCTTCTAGCTTTTAAAAACAATTTATTGAGTTGGATAAGGACCACCATTGATCTCCAGTTCCATCACACTTGTGATAGCTAGACCCAGGTCTATTGAGGTCAGACTGTGAACTTTTGATCTAAAGTATCCATGAAGTACCCAGTATTTTTACAGGCATAATACAACTACATCTTGAATGGCAGTCTTACCAAAAGATCATGAATTGGAGGACAATAAACATAGCCTGTCCAGAGGGTTTTTCCCCACCAAAATGAAGTACTCACGTATGTCAGCAGTATAGAGTAAGCTTGTGCTATTCTGCCTGATGCTAATAATAAGGGACATGCATTTCCTTTCAAAAAACAAACTGAATCTTGCAAGGAACTTGGCTATTTGTGGTAAGTTAAACATCTTATTTGAATTAGAAATAAAATATGTTTGCTTATTTTAATTGAGAGAAGCAGGGTGTGGAGACTTAAATTATAATTTGTTTTAAATTATATAAATTTGCTCAGAAACAGGTGAAAATAAATCCTGATTTCCTGTTTTAGCCTTTTCTTTTGACATGAGCAGAAATAAAGGGAAATGAAGTGGAAATAACACTAGTACCACAGAATAATCAATTTCTGTCTGAGATCTGAGATGGCCATCTGGTTTTGGATAACAGGGGACAAAGCAGAAAATTTATGAAGGCAATAAGGATGAGAATATATTAAAAAAAAAGAAAAACATCAGTACAATACATGCCAAAAACATGGAAAATGACAAGATCTCCGGTCTGTATCTGAAATTGCTAAAATTTGAGGAAGATGCTTAATATGCAAAAAGTACTCTGTCTTTTTATGAGAGAAAATGTTTTCCACATAGATCTGGATTTTCCTTGAAACTTACTGAAAAGTTAACTTTTCTACAAGAAAAAGAACTACTTTTTTTTTTTACTATGTTACATAAAAACAGTGTAATAAAATAGTTTGAGATAAAGTGTTAATGATTTTATAATTAAAAAGGCAGAATATGCCTATATGAGCCATTTAGAGCAGCAATTTTAAATTTTATATTTGTTTTGTGTAACTATAAAAACAAGTCAATGTGTTTCAGATTAGATATGTTTTGCTAGCAATGGGAGAATAGTTATTCTTCAAAATAAGTGTTTCTTTCTGCTTTCCCAAATTGGTCTACAAGCTAAACTGTACATGATAGGTGCAGAATTGCTTCCTCCAAAATCCTAAGATTATTCCATATTTATAAAAAGGATTGTGCAAGAAAAGTGGCTGTTGATAGAAAAATAGCACAAAACGCAATAAAAGATTTGAGGGAAACCATCTCCAGCATTTGAGATACCGACTAATTGCTGGAGGCTGAGAAAACAGAAACTGTTGTATTTCAACAGATAAAGACAAAACAGAGATGAAACAAAATATTCTTTTCTCATCTATTTTTTTTCATATAAGAATATGTCACAGCCACAATTTATCTTGCGTAAAATAATTGGCAGCTGTTAACAGCCGTGCTAGCAGATGGAACTTTGGTGTTATGTGTATTGTTGTTTATGCATGAGAATTGGGAAGACTGAATGAAGGATTACCAGAATGTAAAGGTATTACCTGATTTGCAGCAGAAAAGGAATTATTCTCATCTCCAGTCCCCTTTCTTTTCTGTGTTTGCTCATGAAAAAGATGGAATTTGAGGTTTGTGAGAAAGCAAAGGAAGGCTGCATGCTAAATGTCACAGAGACGACTTAAAAGCAGTAGCTCAGAGAGTTTTCTAGTGCCTTATCTTCACACTTATTTTGATTTCCAGGTATTGGCATTATGCCTTGATAAAACATACAACTGGCTGAATGTATTTTTTTTCTGGTGAAAAAGCTTTTTAGCTGACCTGTGATGATACTAACTGAATTTTTTTTTTAAATCTTACATACTTTTCTATACCCCACAATGTGCCATATATATAGGCACTGCAAATTTTGTTCTTGTCTATACATACATATCCTTTCTGCTACAACCATCTTTGCAATTTATCTGTATTAGAGGTAAGGGCCACTTCTACCTCTCCTAAAGAGAACACACTTGAGAAAGTGCTGCAGCCATTCTCCCTACTCTGTGTCTCTCTTCTCCTTTTGACCTGGGTATTACTAATAACTTTTATCATAGAAGAGGATATTCTGTCTCTTTTGCTTTATGACTCCCTTTCTCATTCTCACTTAGGGTGGATGATCTGTTCCTGCCTCCGTGGCATCTCTCAGGCTCTTCACTGCGGCTGTGGTAGTGTAACAGAGGAGCTTGGAGGAAGAGCTCAGTTGGCAGATATGTCAGTAAGAGCTATTTGTGTTTCATTGAGAAAACCTGGAAGCTGGGACAAGCAGGAAGTAACTTTCAAGATCTGCAGTCATCTCAAGAAGCATGTTTGTGTTGGGAAGGCCTATCTGATGTCACACACCTGTGACTGTTAAACACCAGAGAAGAGAGATTTCCCTTGCCATTCCCCAAGTTATTCTGTTTTAATAACTTTTATTACCAAAGACATCCATTTTACCTTCCAAACACTATAAAAACAAGAGAGACAAGCAATTAGGGTCATTTTAGACATCTGCAAGCAGAAGTGGCTATTGTCTATGGCTTGTGCTGTGTGTTATTGTATGACTTAAAAAAAGAAGCATGTCTTGGAATTACAGAGCTGCATTGTTTTTTAGACCTACCTTACAGTCATTTATGCTTTTGTTCCTCAGATTTTTTCTCTGTCACGGATGAATTAAAAATTCATAACCAACTGTTACTGGCATCCTTGTTTTGTACAACTTTTTTGATTATAATTAGTGATGAGAAGCTCCACACAGATAAGTCGCAATCTTGTCTCAGTGGATTCCTGGTAGAAAAGAAAAGCAATGGCTTGACAGACTAAGGATTTATAAGATAAATCCTTGCCTAGATGATGCTGAGGAGACAGTGCAGCAAATGCAAGGGACCAGAAGCTGAAGTGGTTATAGCCAGCATGAAGCTCAGTGGGGAAGTAGAGCATGAGGCTCCTGTTGCAAAATGCAGGGAGACTGAAGTTGTTGAGTGCTGTCAGGACAAGAAAATGGCTTCAGAAAGTACCTTTAGTGGGTTAAAAAGCAAAATCTTATTAAAATTTGGAAACATTGTGAAGGAAGAAGGTTTAGTCAGACCTGGGGTTGTGGATTCAGAGGCTGGATGGATTTTCTCTGAGTATGAGGCTGTGTGATTACCTGGCGGTTTCAATGACTCTGGGATCGGCAGGAATGCAAAATCTGAAGCAGAGTGAATACCAGCCCCCTGGAACACAGTATACAGAATAATTTTAGTGATGAAACCCAGTAAATTTTTTAACTTTTCCTTTACTGGATTCACATATATGTTTCCTTAACTCTGACCAGCACGCTGGGTTGTGCAGGGGAAGTTGTGTTACTGTGCTCCAAGCAGTAAAGTGTGTAAAATATCAACATTAAATAGAATCCTGGAAACTAACTTGAAATTCAGCATAGTTTTTCTTTTAATTCCTGCCTAGAGTAGTCACAATCTGAAGATGCACAGTGCCTGACTGTACACAGGACCAACAACATGCTGCAGCAACATGTGAGTGTGGCCAAATGAACCAGAAGCTCTGTGGCATGGAAAGAAAATGCTCTCATTAATTTTTAATCTAATACATATATTTTTTAAATAAATCAGCTCCTGCTGTCTTTGAAATCACCTCTATTCTCATTCAAATGGGGTAGTTCTTGATTTGTAGTAAGATAGCACATAATATGATAATGGTAGAAAAGCTGTCATGGGAAACAGGTCAGTAAATAACTTTTCCAGCTGAAAAATGATGCTCCACTTGTGATTCATCTAGGAATATGTGTGTTTACTGGGTTAGTCTCAACATTTGAATGCTGTATGAACACACATAGCTGGGAAAGGTCTGAACTGTGACTTAGATCCCAAATCTACAGTCTGCTCTGCGCACCCTTTTATTTATTGGCACTATATACTGGGCTTCCAAGTGATCTCCTCCAAGCATTTTCAATAAATGGGAAATGGGAATGGAGGGTGATACCTAGGCAGGAACAAATATACAGAGAATAGCATCTGTCACCTGCTGGAAGAGAAGCTGGAGAACAATAGTTCAAGTGATAGTGTGACTGCAAAGTTTTCTTAACTGCCACGTTTGGAACATGAAGTTCTTTCTGGTTATTGTGAGAAGAGGCTATAAGGGCTCACTGAAGTGTCTGAGTAGAAAGCAGGAGGAACCTTGAAAAATTTGGGCACTTTACCTAACTGACAGAAGCTTGGTCTTTGCTTCAGATTTACCAACCTCATCCTGGTTTGGTTTTCTTTTTCGTTTTTGCTATGGACGCTGCAACCTTTAGGATCTTCTGACTAAATATATACTGATACTGAAGTGAACAAAAAAAGGAGTTTTTGGAGATTGGGTAGAGGCAGTATGTCAAAATGTGTGATCTGAATACTTTAATTCTCAGTGTTGTTGTGTATTATAAACTTAAAGGGAAAAAAAGCCCCAGATATGTGTACTGGGTGAGTTAAAGGGTTTGACTCTCAGCTTCTATTGGCCCATTCAAGATTCATTCAGATTGTATGAAGCCAGATTTAGGATTATGGCAAAATGCCATCGTCACATAAAGTGTGAACTCTTTCTCTAGGAGATGCTCTGGAGTCTGCCATATGCCTACATTCGTATATGAAATTTAGGTTAAGGAGAATGAACTCAAGATGACTGTGGGCTTGAGCACAGGATCAGATCCTACTTGGATAGTGCATAGTGCAGAGGGAGCATCACTTGACTGGCTTTAATTCCACAAGAAGACAGTTCTCTGTGAGCTTTCTGTTTTCAAGGACAGTGTAGTTTACTTTAAAAGTATTAAAGGAGGTAAAGAAATTATCTGCTGTATACTTCCTTTACCAATTTCTTCCTGACAATTTAATCCAAGAAGATCTAGCAGGTTCAAGGTAAGAATTATTCCATGTGCCAAGTGAAGCGGATGGAAATTAATATGATTGACTACAGAGAGGTACCCCCCCAAAAAATGGATGCTTCTTTTCACAATGTCTGTGAACAGTCAGGGATGCAAACACGTTTCACATTTTTAGTATTTCTCTGGCTGTCGATAATGTAAAGAAGATACTTGTTATTGAGGCATGCAGTTTCAGGCTCCTAAACAAAAATGTAAAGGGTCTTGACAACAGACTTTTGCTTCTAAGTTAGGTAATTCATGATACAGACCCATATTTTGCTCAAAGGCCTAAAGGAAACTAAAAGTGACCAGTCCCATTGCAGTAATAGCTTTTTACTATAAAATGCAGACAAGTATAACTCGCTATTAAAATTTAATGCTATGCCTTAGACAGATTTTTCCCCCTTATGTTCTAATTGCACTCATTTGAAACTACCTTATAGTGGTATAATAGAATTAATGTGAATGTAAGGTCTAATGCCCTCTCTCAACACCATTAGACAGCTATACGTGCTTCTGTAGGCAGGTGTGAGATCAGCGCTGCCCCTTCAGGGATGCATGATGGAGCCTGTCCAGCTGTGCAGTACCAGGCCGTTGGCAAACTGTGCCAAGCTGGGCAGCATTAGGGGAAAGGCAGCCTCCCCTTAATGACTTATTTCTCTTTCCATTCACTCCTATTAAATCTACCCCTTTCATTGTCATAGGTTTTTAGTAACTCACAGCAAGTACATTAACAGTACATTTCAGGTTACTCGTGGAGGTTATCCCTGCTTTATAGAGGAAGACCAGTGCTTAAATGATTCCATGAAGGTCACAGTACATATGATCAGAAAAAAAATGGTGGTTTTGTTTCTGTCTCAGCTTTCTGCCTTGCATTAAGGAAAAAGTTTCATGTGAACCTTTTCCTTTCATAGTGCTGTGGTTGGGGAATATGTGCGTTACTCAGCTGCCTTGACCTGAAATCTTGATAAAGAGCTCATTGCAGAAAACGCCTTTAAGGGTGAAAAACAGACTTGAAAGAGCACTTCAGCAGACAGTTCAGAAGTCAGCTGAACACCTGTGACTGTCCCTTATAATCAGCACTTCAAAACATTTAGTTAGAGGAGATTATGCCTGTAGTTTCTACATTTGTCTTTCCCTTGCCAGCTGCAGAAAGAGGTATGATTTTTTTGCTCCCATATAATCTCTGACCAAAAATAACTTGTTTTTCCTTCATCGTGCCTCTCTGTACTTGGATACTCTGGAAAGAGATATGATCACTGTCTAACTTTCTGTCAAAATATTGCATGGATGGCAGGAGGAAGGTTGATCTAAGTTTCACCTCTGTTCTCTCTCCTTCAGTTCTGCGTCTAGTTACAAGCTGGGAGAAAATGAAGAAATTTTAACTTTACTGACTTCTGATTTTTTTGATGCAAGGTTGATTTTTGGTAGTGTATTTGTAAGGAATGTAATTTGGAAATTGTGAACATTTTTTTCTGCTGAATTCATTTATAACTAAATCAAACAGGATAAATAATTAACTTAGAAAACTTTAATTGTAGAATGCCAAAATAAATGCTATTAGCTCTTTGCTATTTTGAAATAAAATTTGACTATAGCATAAACACATACTTTTCTTTTTTTTGAAGTCTGTGTCACATGCCTGAAAACCATTTGCAACAGTTTCCCACCATTATAAGATAGCTGGTTTATGTGCTTTTAAAGATACTGTTATTGATTGCTATTTTTATTAAAAATTTAGCAGAAAAGGAGAAAAAAACTAATTAAAACTTCATTTTTTTTCCCGGTAAAAGCAACTCATCATTTGCAGAATCCTTAAAATGTCTAGAAGAAAATAAATGAATTAAAGATGATGATATTTATTTTAATGAAGACTATTTGATTTCAGTCCTGTTACCTTAGAAAATTGGCAACAAGACAGTTAATAAATGCTTTTATTGATCAATATACCTCAAGAAAACAGCAAGAGGCAGGAGCTTTACTTACACATATAAAATTATAGGATTTGGTTAACAACTTAACAAATAAAATGAAGTATCTGGTCTGGGCTAACCTGAAATGTTATCATGTTTCATAGAAGTCAACATGAAATTTTTGTTACACTAGGAACAAATATTTCCTTACAATGTTTGAAAAAGTTCCTCCTTTTACTCGTAAAAGCTTTAGTTTTGAAAAAATAAAAGAAATACTTGATTATGAAATGAAATGACCAGTTAGGAAATGAAAAGTCAAAATACCCTGAAAACTAATATAAGTAGTATGCTGTCGCTTTATCCTTTCTTATTTTTATATATTTTTAAGTACTTTTTATTATTCTGCATTTCTTTCTTTATTGAATGGAACCTGATTTTCCAAACAATTTTAGAAACTCTATTTTAGGTCATATATTTCGGCTGCCAAAATTGATCTTCTGCACGTAAATCTGCTCTTCCCTCTTTGCTTTTCAGTCATGCGTGTTGTTACAGTGCTACTTTTCTTCATGTGTTTAGAAACCAGTGAGGTCAAAATGGACAAAGAGAAACTAAAAGGGATAGAGTGCTGACAGGGGGGAACTTGCCATGGGACTCTTGCCATGCATCCCATGGAATGGGAGAGATAACTGTTTCAAGCTAAGCTACCTCTGAGGAAAAAAAGAAGACATTTAAAAAATCCAAAGGAACTGATTTTCATTCAGGAGAAGACAATTTGATTAAACAAGCATCTGTGACTACAAAATAATAAATCTAGACACTCTGGATCTCAGTAGTGAAGCAGCATTTTTTTTCAGCTATAATACCAGGACACAGTAGCAGTTGAAAGAGCCACTGCAGCTTTAAGAAGTGTTCCAAGGAGACATCTTGGTAGTGTTCTGGCCTGCAAAAGGCAAATGTAGTCCTCTCCAGTTACGTGCGTAGTTTACGCAGAACAGTGCTCTCAGGCTGCTCTGTGGCTGGTTGGTAATAGCCCTCTTTGCAGATTATCTTAAATGGATCATGTTTACACTGATTTCAGTAAGAGTTTGTCTACCCTTTATGCTCCTGGATCAAATGATTTTCCAAGAATTCAAAGCCATTTCCACCAAAGTTCATTTCAACAGAATGTTATTCAAGATTCTGCACACATCCAAGCATACACTCATACCTATCCAGCCACCTTGCTGTGCTAATGGTACATGATTCTAAAGCTGAATATTCTACTCCTACACCACTGCTCTATGCCAGTTTAATGGCAAAAGTTTTCTGACTAAATAAGTAAAATAAGTCACATAATACATTGCCACTTTGAAATATCAAGTAAAGAGATGGAATAATTAACAACATAATAGTTTTAGTTTGATCATTTTCTTCCTCTGCAGAGTAAAGATGGAAAATTCAGCTTCTGGCCAGGTTCTTGTCTCTATTCTACCAGTTTCACTTTGTTTAAAAATTGAGTTATGTTTTAAATTCCATGAGGGATGCAAGCATTGCTTCAGGTCCTAACATGGTACCAGATAAAAAGGTGAGTAACTGGGAGGTGAGTACCATAAAGAGAAGAAAGTTTTAACAGCTTGGAGTTTACAGCACTTGCAAGTTCCCGCAGTTTTCCTCCTGTACATACTGTCAGAAACCAAACTGAGAATTAAAGAAATGGAACTTTCAAAAAAACCCTCAACAAAATAACCCTGTATGAATGTACCACCTCTATTCCTAAGAAACTATTTTATGATTATTGCACTAACTTAAAGCATTGTCATATTAATACCTTTTTTGGCTATGTGGCCAGTCATTGCATATTTTGAATTTTAGTGTAAGAAACCTAAAAAGTTAACACCAATTATGACTTCTCTTGGGCTTTTTTTCCCTCTCTTATCCATTCATTTTTCTTCTGTGACTGTCTGCCTATGTAACTTCCACACATGACTAGTGGTGAAGGAGGTCTTTTCCTTCACAGAGGCATCTGCTGAGGAGCAGGAGTGCTGTGCCATTCAGCCTGGGCAAACCAGATGGACAGCTGTCTTCTTCCCAAGAATTGTGTTATCAGCTCTGTGGGTTTGTTCTCTGCAGAGGAGCTGTGGCTGAGTGATATCTCCATGTAGAAAGAGTTCTGGACAAGTTGTACGCTTGTGTATAGGGGCCTACATCAGAGACGTCTCAGGAAATCTTCATCTTGTGGGTTTGACAACTTCTGTGGCAAATGAACTTTTTGTTGTTTGGTAAGTAGGAGAAGATGATATTTAATTGAGGGAATCTAGCTGAATGTTGTGCAAAGCTAATCTTATCTTTTTCCAGTTAGTTTCATTAGCATGTAGGTTAAAAGCTTGAGTATGTGACTGACCGCATAATAACCCATCAAGATCACTGCTTGAATTAGCACACGGGAAGAGATACTGCCCCTGGTTATTTAGTCCCTCTTTCAGTTACTGGGTTTTTTTAATGTCACCCAATATTATCTAGCTGCATCTTTTTCTATTAATAGATAAAATGCCATTCATGTCACACACAGTCATGGGAGATTAGCAGAAATCAAAGCTATAAAACCCACAGAATACATTTAATCTCTGATTGGCTTGAGAAGCCCTTGGAAGAAAGTCTCAGAAAGAGATGCTGACCATAACACCTACTGATGTGAGGCCTCTGACCTTTCATCGAACAATGGCACTCATGTACGTATGTGTCGTGCCATTTTGCTATGTCCATTAACGCTTGTTAGGAAACCCAGTGACCAGTGATGCACACCTATCTGTACTCTTGCTTCACTTTTTACCTATTGCAAAGACTTTAAACCTTGGCTGGTTTCATCTGTTCATCCTAAACCACAGCATTTTCTCATCTGTATAATGTGCAATGTACAGAGAACTTCCTTAATGTGGTAACCTGTTATGTGTCTCCATGATGTGTCCCTCAGCCACAGCCAACACATCTAGTCCCACACCTACTACGTTCCTTATCTGCTCTGGAATCATATATCCAGATTACTAAACAATTACATTCTCTCTAGACAAAGGTGACCTGATATATACTAAGCTGCAGATTGCACTCTCTGACTTTATTGAGTTTTTTATTTAGATGTGACACCTAATGAAATGTTAGGGATTAGGCTTTAGCAGGTCTTTTTTTTCTGTTCAATTTTCCTTTTTTTATTTTGCATAATGAATATTAATCCTCTAACTTAATTGGCTTTATTGATTTTTACATTACTTATTTAAAACATTTTTATGAGTAAATAAGCATTTTAAATCCTTTGCTTCTGAATAGGGGTTGTAACAAAGGAGCACACAATGAAAAACAGTGCTTAATAAAAGGAAAACAACTCAAGCTCAACAAACTTATGTTTGTGGAAAATTAAAACCTGAGCAATGGTTGCGTATTTCAGCAAGGTGGGATATGATCAGCAGTCAGACTTAGAAAAGATTGAGTCACTTATTTAAAGGCAGTCAAAATGGAATTCTTGTTTTTCTCTAGTCTGACACTTGCTTAAATGTGCTCTCTTAATTCCCATCACCATGAATGCAAACATTATTGCTTATTTTTTTATTGCAGGCTGATGTCTACCCAGCTCTGGCTCCCTTATCACACAGTTCTGAGATCCATGGGAATACACCTCTGGTTTGTCCTTTCCTGTGAACTCAGGAGTTGTCCCAATGTTAACTCAGCAGTATCATATCCCAGAACGAATCTCTAGAACTAGTAGGAAGGAAACATTCCTGAATTATCCCTGCATAGGTTAAACTTTTTTTAAAACGGCGAGAACAACAAGGTTTTGTAAAATTCTTTTTAATAGATGATTTAATATTATTTTAATTCACAGTTGACTATTTAAATTATTTTAATGTCTTTTTCTTTTCCCTGTAAGCCATTATTTAAAACTTTAAAATGTTCTTCTGTTCATAAAATTACATACTACGTTAATCTGCCCTAAAAATGCTGAAGTTCATTATATTGCAATTATATAGTTTGGGTAATTAAATATTTTTAATTTCATACAGTGCATTCATGGCAGGTGGTTCAGGAAAACAAGAAATAGTACAGAGACTTCAGATAACTTCTTTCATTAACATGCAAAACCTTCTTGAAAAGGTGCCTTTCTGACTTCCCTGCTGGAATATTAGTAGAAGGTTATCTTCATGGACAGAAGCGAGCCGGCAGCAGACACAGGGCAGACAAAATTACTGCTCCTCACAGAAAGAGCTGTAAGCTGAGCCCTAGGTGGGGATCTGGCCAATACCAGCCTTTAGAAATACAAGGAATGAGAAGAGAATGCTACAGGCACAAGTTCACAATGACAAAGTCTTCACTGCCCTGAACGTGTCTGCACACAAGCTGGCAGTTTTCATCTGAAGTGAGAATCCTCAAAACCCACAAAAGTGGGTTTGAGAATAAAATTATTTACATCAAAGTAGCAGAGAAACTTCCAAATATAAAGATTTTATTATTATTCTTACTAAGCACAGAGAAATGTATTGCAATCCAAAGACAGCATATTTCTTGTGGTGTATTTTCTCACATTTCCTTTAGTAAATACTTTGATGGAAAGTATTAAGGAGCACTTAAGAAATTTTTTCAAAATTTTTTCAATATTTTCATTGTTATTCAGAAATTGATAGTAGGATTGTTTACACAAAATGCTTTTGCAACAAAGTTCATTTCAAAAAGGAGATTCTTCAAAAGGTGTGTAACATTTCCTATGAACAATGCCTGTGTGCACTTCTGTGTACTGTTGATTGTTAAATGCTACTTTCCTCATCCTTAATGCAGTTCACTTAGCTTACTCCCAGCAATTGTTCCTCTGGCTCTGACCTTGCAGGCCACATCTGCTCTGCTCCTACTAATCTGTCAACAGGGAATTTGAAACACACCTGCTAAATTCTGGGGAAGTTCCAGCCGTGTGTCCAGCAGCAGAAGTGTTTAGAAAAGTTTTTGTAAAATTTCAAAATAGTCTTTCAGTTAAGACAAAAGTGACAAATAAAATAATACTCAAATCATATCCAGGTTAATTTTATTAGGATGCTTTTTGCTCATTTTCATAACAATGGGACACCTCTTTTTGGTATGATCTTTCGGTTCACATTAGAAATAACTTTCCTGAAATAAATGCATTGAGATTAAAACTAAACATGAGGTCTTCTTTTAAACAATACTAAGATGGGTTTTTTTTCATTACTCAGAAATGTTTTATCCAGGTTTTTTGAACTTGAACCGTATCCTTCACAACATATCAGGAATATACAACTGTAATACAAAGACCATAAATCATTCTAGTAATTTCATCAAACCCCATTTGAAAACCAGTTAGGTTTCCTGACCATCCTATTTCTTTTACAAGGTGGTATGGAACCTCTCGCAAAAGTTATTAGAGCATTTTCTGTTTCCAAACTGAAAAATTTATAACCACATATATCTGTCTGCTTCAGTCTGCAAAACTATTCTGAACAAAAGTCTAAGAAAAAGTACCACTGTCTTTTTCTAGGAATCTAAGCTCAGATTCCATATTTTAAAAAAATCTTGCCCTAAATATGAACCTGATCACTTTGAATATAGTGAAAGTATTTCCAGTGATTTTTCGGGAGGATTCACCTACATAAAAGATTTTCATTAACATTAGAAAACAGATTTAATTTATTTTTCTCTCAAACAGAAGTCAACCCACAGGAAGTATAAAATTCATTCCTTTATGTCAGCTAGCCATGACAGCAGGTTTCCATTCCTGATCAGAGTGATTGAACCGGATCACATCCAGAGATCCTTTCCAACCTCAACCCTTCTGTGATTATGCATAAAAATGGCTTCACAAAATTGCTGCTGAGTAATCTCCTGTCCAAATCTAAAACCTAGTGAGTAAGTAACCAAGAATTAGTTCAGATGAAACATGTTTTTCAAGTCAGACTGTGATCTATACTTTCAAAAGTAATGCCGACTGAGTCCGGTCTGAAAGCTGAGACAGTTTCCTCTCCAGAACAGTTTTCTTTTCTTTTCTTTTCCTTTCCCTTTTCACTTTATTTGTATTGACCAATTTATCTGCGTTTGCATTGGCTGATTCAAAGTTCTCATTAATTCTGCCCAAAGAGGTTTTAGAGTGTTTGTCTTGGGAAATATTCAGAACTTGACAGGATATGACCCTGAGGTATACGGTAAAACTCTGAAGTTGAAACTAACTTTGGGAATGCTTTGGCAAGGGAGTTGGATGCATAGGGATTCCTTCCAACTTGAATTTCTCTAACTTTTTTTTTTGCTTTCAGTTTTATGCTGAAAATTAGTATGACATTGGAAACAATGTGACATTTTTAGGTACATCTCTTTCTCAACCACAATCACTAACAAAAAAGACCGATATTTGTCTCCTCAGCAAAACCAATCCTCTCACAATGCTACCAACTTAAAAAAGACACCTATACCTCTAAAATAAGGCATCATACTATTCCTTACTGTTGTTCTACTCTTTATTTTATAACAGGAAAAAAAAGAATATTCAATGTAACTACCGATTATAACTGATTATCATGGTGGGGCTCAAACTGGATTATTTTTAATGTCCCTTTCAAACCAAGCCATTTTATATTTCTGTGATTATATGATTCTATTCAGAGATGTAGATATGGACTGTCATCGAGCAATTTCCACTTGTTAGGTATGTCCATTTTATTTAAAGTAATTTTTAATTCAAATGAATGGAAAATGTTCTATTATCAAGGACACCTCTCCAATTATTGGTACAAGTCCTTTTCAAAAACTTTTTGGTTTCAAAGAGCAAATGACAGACTAATTAGAAATACATTACATCTTTTTTTTCCCTTTACAGGAACATATATGCCATGTTGGCTCAAAACAGTATGAAACAGCCTTGGGATTTCTCAGCTTCAGTTTAGCTGCATAAATCTTAGATTAGCCAGGAGTTGTTGGAGTGTGTCTGCTCTCTGCTCTTTTCTTGTCTCTCTCTTATGTCCGAATAGTAATGAGGAAGACGGCGGAATCCTCAGCTCGTGCAATCAGCTGAGAATTCTCCTTCTGCATAGGAAATGGTAGTTGAACAAAGAAATTGGCTGGAAAGGCAGAAAAAATCTTCAAACTCCTTGATGACTCCCTATTTATGAGGATGTTGTTTTAAGTCATCCAGTAAAGAAGAGTTTAATAATTAAATACATATGTTTTTGCCATTCAGTCACTGAGGTGTGAAAAAAATTTCCAGGCAGTTTATGTCCAGAAATATGAACATTGCAACAAAATATGCAATATCCACACAGAGTCACTTTTATTCTTGGTTCTTCACCACAAAATTGTGAGGAAGGCTTCTGACTGAAACGTTAATTAAAATGCTTTTTGACCACTCTAAAAGACAAACCTGAATAAATTAGAGGATAAACTGATTTGAAAAATACAGTAAAAATTCATTTGTACGCTTGTGTGTGCCTGGGAGAGGAAGGGGTCAAACCAATTTGAAATGTGTAGAGCATGAAGTCTAAATTATGTAAGCTTCACAATGCATAAAAGCTATGTAGTCTGACTGCACACACCTGCTGAAAGCAGGTGGGAAAGAGAGAAAAATGTTGCTTCACTTTTTTCCTTGAAGACTTGTCAATGCTTTTAAAATTCTCCACGTCCTTTGAGCTATTTCAGAGTTAACAAATATAGTCTAGAGAAATGGATGCAGAACTCTAATGCTCTGGAGAAGCAAAAAGGATCCTTTTCATATAAATTGCAGCTTATTATGTCAGCAGTTCCTGTATTTTTTTTTTACAAGTTTTAATAATTTTCCTATTTTTCTACCAGAAAAATAGTTAGTTTCATTGAGAGGAGGATGGTCAGATTTCTAGCAAGTGTTATTTCCTTTTTGCTTCTATTTCAGACACTCTCAGAATTTACAAATTTTATTTAATGAAATTACCTTTCATGTGTAGTGTGCCGACAGTTTTTCTGTCCCCACTCCCCACACCAAGTTATGGTGGTTCATGAGTTCTTATTTACAAACACTCATACTTCAGGGCTGCCTGGAGAAACAGACCCAGGAGGTCAGGATAAGAAAGGAAGGATATCACATATTCTTTTGTTTCTCAGTTAGGATTCGGGGCCAAAATAAGTCTGAGTGCTTTACCTGTTTACAATTAAATCACATGTTCAATTTCTAAATCCCTTTCTAAGAACCAAATCAATAATCAGTGTTTAAAAAGGCTCATAATCAGGAGAAAGTAGAACTGTGCCTCTCCTTCTTCCCAAGGTCTCGTGAAGTCGGGCAAGAAACCATGGGGTGGCTTGTCTTTTTTGCAGCTGTGTTTTCCAGTTCTGCAACCTAGCTCAAGGTGACACTTCTTTTGGCTTCAATTTGCCTTGATTACAGGATGTATGAAAGCTTTACAAGAATGTTCCCATTACAGATGGGTGCCATCCTAGCTGTGGTCCAGGCTGGCTGGGACGCATGAACCCCTGGACGTGTGCTGTACAGTGGCCACACTCACCTACCTGCCACTATCAGAACACTCTCAGAAATGGCAACTCTAAATGGAGTCCACAATAGGGTCAAAGGGCTATAGCCCAAATCTGTATGCTACAGGAGCTTGCCAATGTAACAGCAGGTTTTCCTTGTGTTTTTACTGGCTTTTCATCAGGAAGGACTCTGCAACTTCTGAAAAACATCTTGTACTCTGCAGGCACCAGGGTGGGTCCTTCAGGAGGCAAGAAACCTGCTCCTGGAGATACATTCCCAGGTGTTGATTGCTTGGACATGAAATCATAGTGGAGAAACAGCACACGTCATTGCCTAATGATAAATTGTCCACTGACAAGAGACCTTCAGACACTGTGAAGTAAACTTCAGTAAGGAGTGATTTTGGTGTGAAATAGGTGAGATATTAAGAACTGAGCATTTCTTCTTTGATGTAAAAGAAATGTGTGTCTTGCCTGCTGAAGATTGAAATTTGTTAGGCTGACTTTGGTAGATAAATAAACACTCTCCAAGGATTTTCTAACAGATGAGATAAAGGAACAGAAATATTTCCATAATATTTGACCTCTGCAAACTGTGACTCCTGCAAATAACTCACAGATTCTTTCTGCTCTCTGTTAAAATACCATCTTATCTTTTTCGGTTATATTTAAACCTGGCATATACATTTATGTTTTGTAGACAGAACTGTGTTTGCATTTGAAGGTATATCAGGCATTATGTGTTTTTTAAACCACTACTTTAATGAAAAAAAATTCCCTGAAGGTGAAAGAAGAAGAAACTAGCAGAAATTATCATTTACACTGGAGGAACCAAAACTTAGAGGAAGTAAAAAACTCCTGTGGCTCTTTCAAGAATTTCAGGCTTAGGAATTCCGCAGTCTCTGGTGAATGACATTGTTTCAAATATGGAAAACATGGTCCATATACTTAATACAAATGAAATAAACTTGATTATCAAATGATGCATTATTATTTCTTGTTAATACATTTAAGGTATTAATTAGGTAATGTTTCAGTTTTGTTTAAGTATACCTTTTTAGTCTATGACCTAGCATATCTTCTCTGCAACACTGTTAAGATAAGAATTTGAAAACAGGTTTCCTGATGAAATCAAAGATCCCT
Organism: Lycocorax pyrrhopterus obiensis; assembly: GCA_014706295.1. Taxonomy (NCBI): domain Eukaryota; kingdom Metazoa; phylum Chordata; class Aves; order Passeriformes; family Paradisaeidae; genus Lycocorax; species Lycocorax pyrrhopterus. The sequence continues at coordinate 24,728,264 of JACSVZ010000006.1, forward strand.
TTTGGTAAGTCTGGAAGTGACTTTAGGTCCTGTCTGGAAGTGATCATTTGTGGATGCTTAGCAAAAAAAAGAACAGGACAATTGATGCATTGGCACTTTCCCTCGTGTGTCATTCCAGCTTTCAGCAATCTACAGTTTAGGGACTTCTAAAGCCATCAGTGTAGAGACTTAATAATCTCTAGTGGACCTTTCTACCATTAATTTGTTTTAAAAATTACTTTCTGAGCCTACTTATAGTCAGGCCTTCGCAACATGGTGTGGCAATGAGTTACCTAATTTAGTTATAATTTGTATGGTAATTTCACTGTGTACTCTCGGTTCTTTCATCATGAGAAACTATAAAAAGTCTCAGAAAACTGTTTTGCTAGCCATACTTTAGCATCTTCTCTTTTCCAAGCTGAAGTGTATTAACTTAGTTTTTCTGGATGCATAAACTGCTGTATACCTCTGGTCAACCCTGTAGCTTTTACCTACCCATTTTTTAGTTCTGGGCTATTTTGCAGATGACATAAGAAAATCTGGAAGCACTGAGGCTGTAGGTAAACAACACTTCATCTGTGAGCTAACAATAGAAGGAATTATCCTCAATTCTTTTCTTAATATATTTTACATTTTATTTCCTTGGTGGATTGCCACTGAGAATTGAGCAGGTATTTTTAATCCTCCTATAAAGACTTCATATTCTGTTACCTGCATAGTAATTGTCATTTTAAAATACATCATGGTGTACGTGTAGTTCTTTTACTTCATGTATTTTTCTTTGCATACAAAAATTTCAAGTCTGCCATTTTTGAAATTTTTCTTTTTTTCTTTTCCCTTTTTATACAGTGCTATGAGAACATTTCGAAACACTTCTCAAAACTTTGTTTTCTCACTGCCCTGATTATTTTTGTATTGACTACAAACATTGTGGCCTCTGTAGTCAGTATCTTTTTCAAAAATATGATTTGTTTATCATACCACAGGTCCTAACACAAATCTCTACAGGGCGCCTCCAGTGTTCTCCAGCACTGAGAACGTCAGTTGTTTGCTCTTCACCACAATGACGTGGTCATCATGGTCACAAGCTGGCTGATGTGATACAAGTCTTATAACTACTTTTTAAGGTTTGTTTTGTTCAGTGGATAAATAATTTAAAAAATAATATATCCTTGCAGAATATATTTTAAATGATAGTATAAAATTCCAAGGAACAAATGACCACAATTAATTTTTAATATATCCTGAATTAGTCTGTTGTTGAAGATAAAGATCAGATTTGATCAGTCATAAAGTAAGTCTGAATTCAGTTTTGAAAGATATCTGCTTTGTTTTGAAGCTATGCCTGACAAGCATGAAATATATTTTATTGTTCTCTTTAACTAGACAGAAATCATTACTTGAATCTATAGCATGTAATTTTGTGCAGGAAGCAGAGTTATATTTTGAGATTAATGAGGGAGAAAAGAAGCTGACGGTTTTAGGTCCTAATGTCTGGGGTTTATAAGATATTATGACATGCTTAATTTGGAGAATCACTTTTTTATTTATGTGTGTATGCACACACATTTTATCTCTTTGAAAGGACAAATATTCCTTTCCCATATCCAACAGATTTTTATTATACCTGTTCTTGCAGATTCAGACAAATGACACTCCATAATATCCCTACAGAGCCTGCTCTGGGACTGATGTAATAATCCTTTTGAAAATCCTTTTTATAAATCCAACCTAACACTGATTTTGTGCAAATAAGCCAATCGGCAATCTTATCTCTAAAAGACTTTAATGTAACTGATCAACATTGTCCTTATAAAACCCTTCCCAAAAAGAAAGGTCTTTTTATTGCTGTTTCAAGCTTTCTTAATTAAAAAAATATTCCTTTTGCTATTCTCCTTACATTGAATTTTCCAATATTCCATCCCTTTCTTAAAACAAACACAGTTCAAATGCAGCTGAAGTTTTCAATTTTTTTTTCCACATGGATTATTTCACAGGTCTTACTCCTGTTTGCGTGTGCAAATCTTCATATCAGCAGAATGCCATTTTGACCATGAGCATGAATACCATACTCTGACCAGGGCTGTCAAATGCTCTTTTTATTCTGTGCTATCAATTGACATTCTCATGACAAAAATGAGAGGTGGCATAAAACCACATGAAAGTAAAAATACTAATTTATCATCAAAAACTGAGTGTAGATCAAGTGCTAATAGTGGAAGAACTAAAAGAAACACACCAGCTGTGCTTTTAAAAATTCTTCTCAGTCAGTTCTATACAGAGAAAGAAACCGGATTTTAATTAACCTTTTCTGTACACCACATTAATACTATTTATGTTGTATAAGGTATTTGTTTACTTCCCACAGTTTGCAGCCACTTAGAAACAAAGTACATTCTTTTTAGTCTTTCTTGGCAAGAGTAAACTTCTTTGTGTAACTTGATTTTGGGAGAGAAAATATCCTGTCGCTAAAGGATTTATTTTTTTTTTTTTTACAAAAGTTTTTTGATTTGATTTCAGAAAATAATGTTGAATAAAACTAGCTACTGAATATGCTGAATAAGACAATTTTCTCAAATCCTTAATTTTATTTCTCTGTGCCTATGTTCACTTGCTTTACATTTAAGTTCCTTCTAATTTTTTTTACATTGTTTTTAATAAGCTTAATTGTTGATACAAGTTGTTGTCTATTATTACAGTTTTTTTAGTGGCTTTGTCTGGCAAACATTGTTCATATATTCCAGACTGATAAAAGATATATGTGTACTGATGGGAAACATTCATAACAGTTATTGTAGGTCATGAACATAAGTTATGGTACCAAGCAAGACATTTTTATTATCTTAGCTAAACATTTTTGGATTATCATTAGTACAGGGAGATTTATGACTTCCTGAACTGAAGTTTAGGATGGTTTTTGAAAGTCATTTCCACTCCTTTCTTCCTTCCTTCTTATCTTCTAAGTTTTAAATGTTTGAGGTACCTTGCAATATATTAGGTTTTACAAAATGAATGAATTTCCTTACCTCAGTGAGAGTTGGAAATATACACTAACTATAATTATGAAACGTCATTCATTAATTAGCACGATGTTTGTGGATCCTGTATTGCCACTCTGCGATCTGTATTTTTCTGTATTTTATGATGAAATCACACCCACAATGCTCAATCAGGTGGTAATTCCAATTTAGGAGGAAGAGGTGTATTGATTAAAAATATTCATGGGAGAACTGGAGACGCTTTGAACAGTGACACAGCCTCTCATTTTAGGAGATAAATGTGTGGTCCAATGCAGCAAAGAATCTCCCAATCAAGACTGTACGATTGCCACTTTTCTGTTTCAGTTTTGTTAGCTGGCACAGTAATTCATTTACTATCAAATCTAACAAAAAAATTATTTGAGAAATAAAACATGCAAACATTCTCATTATCTTCTATTCTATCATCAGACAAGCTGGTAGAGAAAATGTGTACCAGTAGAATTACAGAAATTGTTAGGGATACATAATTTTTCAGAAGATTTTCTCCAAGTCTGTCAAAATATATTGCTACCATATTCACAGACTCCCTATGAATATACCTACACATGCCCTTGTCTTAACTGCCTCGCTCCCAGCAAGCACTGATGTCTGGCCAAAGAAGTTCAATACAGCAGCCACTCTACATCCTCCCATCTAGTTCTTTAAAGCTCATAATTTAAAGTAGTTCATCATAATTATGATCTAGGCTTGTATCATATACTTTAAAGATCTTCAGTTGTACTGTTTTCCTTACATGGGAAATTTTTGGGTTAAAAAGAGTTATAAAATTTTTTTTCTTTAGAGAAGATAATGGTGGCTCTGCATCTGTGAAGTCTATTTAAGCACAGGTGTAATCATTCATTTTTTTGTGTGCATGCACATGATATAGCTGAATGTGATGTGAATTCTTTCCTATACTGTGAAGAGCTTTTCACTTTTCCTGACTGTATTCATAGACTTCATAGACCTATGATAATGTTAAATTGATGTTTTATAATTCCTGATATAATTCTTGGTATGCCACACATACACATGTCTATCAATAATTATGCCCCCAGATTTGGCAGCTTGGCCATGAAGTTCATCACAAGAAATCCCACTATCACTTTCCTTAGCAAGAACGCAGCAGTTCTGCCATTGCTGTGAGCTGTCCAAGTGCAGGGAGAAGAGTCAAACTTGCCTGACAGACCCACTTTGTACATGAGAGTGTATAGTTCTGAACAGTGTAGAACAACCTCTACTGAGGATTTTACTTCTTGCCCCCTGCACTTATGCCCCAATTCTTGTCCCCGAGTTATCTAGCCCTTGCAACCAAGAAGCCACATTAAGCTGTCCTGTTAGATTCAGCATAAAGCTGAATTCATTAAATTATGCAGGTTTTCCCATACATGAACCTCTACAACATTGTTGAATATAACTTGTAAAAGGAAATGTCTGAAACATTGGACACTATCTACACACTCTTCACACTGTCACTGAGATTTCTGGTATGTACGGGAAGTGCCTTTAAGATAAGTTACTGTCTGCAACTGCTTGTCTTCCTTGTCACGGCTGGATGTCTCACTTCATGGGCTAGAGAAAGCTGAAAGAAAGGTAGGGCAAAGAGGTATAAAAAGAAGTATTTGTTGCAGAAAAAAAAAAGAGTACAGCTTATTCCAGCTCTATCAAAAGTTTCTGGAAATCAAAGGAAAAATCTATTGCTTTGAGCTGAGTATACATCACTGGGCTTTATGGTCTCTATGTTATTTCCTGCCCAGTTGTGTCTAATTAATGACAAAAGAAAGTGTTTTATGGTTATGATGATGCAAAGGTTCTCCGGTTTGCTCAGACTAGTAATAAAGCTCTGCATGCAGAAATGGAGGAAATGGATCAAATGACAGATGATCTCATTCAATATTACCTGAATTTGAACGATTTTGAATTAAACATTGGCAGTTAATGTATTTTAGAAAAGGAATACCTACTGTGCACAACCTGCAGTATTTACTGTTATTGGATGTGACCCTGACTACTTCCAGAGCAGTAGAAGGTACTCTGAGTTGATATTAAACGGGGCAAGTGAGAAATTTTGTAGAGGTGGGACCCCATGGAGTGGGTTAGGGAGGGAATAGAAATAGAAAATATGGCTGGGGAATGAGAAGTACTGCTAGACTGCACTGACAAGTTCTGCTTCAGACTCCTCAGAGGCTGAGGTAATTAGCTCTTGTAGTGTGTAACAGTCAAGAGGGGACTAAAACTTGTGGCTGAAACTTAAGGTCTGTGTCCAAAAAACTTTTCTTACAATGTTCTTGGAGGTAACTTTAAAGCACAATCAACCTCCCTAGAGTACCTGCTCCAGGAAACTCAGGACTGATGCTTTCTTTTTTCTTGCTCAGCTCAGCTTCAGCTGCCTCCGGGGTGTACCTTTACATGGACTGAACAACATTATCTTCACTGGTTGAGTCAGCACCAGACGTCCCTGAAGACCACAAGGCAGATCTCATACCACTGCTCTGGCACCGCTCCCCAGCACATCCGTGCTACCAGATGAGGTGTGCTCCTTTGGTGATCGGGGACGAAATTACATGGATTGCAGTACAGCAATTTTTATTCCAGATGACCCTAGATAGAATAAAGGGAACTTTCCTGGAAATCCTGGGCCACATGGATCTGAGGACAGAGTCCTAACTCCAGTGTTCTGAAAGTGAGATGGCTCTGCATTTTTTCCATTTGCCCTAGCTGAAAACTTTGCTGTAACTAATTAAATGAGTATGTTCAAACATATTTGAGAGATACTATTTCAGCTAGATACTATCTTATTACTTGGTCTGCTTAAGATCAGAAAAAAATTTTTTATTCTATAAAAGTCTCACTCAAAAAAAAAAAATTCCACAGTACTCTGAAATTTCCAGTGACTAGAAACTAAGATAAGATAATGGCATTCCTCTTTCAAAATAAATATAAAGAACATCTTTATTTACTCATCAGGTGAATCAAGGGATTTGACTGTCACATTACTCATCTTCCCAAGAAATGGCAAGAGGATATGACAGATCATAAGACATGACATCTGATAGCCTCTGAGGGAATACACCAGAGAAACAGTCTCTGCACTTTGGACTTCAGCTGAAATTTTGGTGTTTTAAAGTTAGCACCAGTACCACAATTTTAGCTATTGGTTCTTCATTTACAGCATTAGAGCCTGATGCAAAATTAAAACTTTCATCATCCTCCATTATACAGCCATATATAATTAATAAAAATTCCCCTATCACAGAAAAAAATCAGTGTTTAAGTGTATGGAAAATTATCACATGTGTTTACAACATGCCAGGCAGTAATGAAGTAATCTTGCTTCATATGTTAGCACTCAGAAAAAATAAAAGTAGTCAGATCAGAAGTTCATTACCTGAGCCACTTCAGAGACTTGTAGTTAGAAGTGTTTGACAGGATTTTAAAATTAACTCGGTGGGAATAGTAGAAACAAGGGCCAGAAGGAGAGAAATTAAGATGTGAAGAACTGTTTACAATATTGACTAATTAGAGTGCAGGTTGATTCAATGTTCCTCTTTATTAACTATATAAATAAAGATATTTGGAATGTTTGCTATTTTAGACGGCAACTTGCTGCTTTGAGTGTTCTGTGGTACCTAGCATTTAATATTACTGCTGTGACTTTACATTGTTACAGCAATATTACCAGTGCCATATCCAGCCATTTCAAAATAAAAGAATAAAAACAACCTTGCTTCCCGATATTCTTAAATTGATTAAAACATTGTTAGACTATAAAGTAAACACAAGAGTCCATTTTACCTGCTTTACAAACCATATTTGCAAGCTTTTCTCCAAATCGGTGTGCTTTTACTCCTCCTTGAATACTAATTTATTTAGCAGTCTAAAAGCAACAGCTGAATAGCATTTCTAATGATTAGCACCACTGATATCACTGAGAGAGCTGAGCCTTAAGGCATGCCCTGCACTACATTAAGCACAGCTATCAATCTACTAATGACCAAAATATTTTTTTTTTTTTATAAATGCTATCCAATATGTTGACTTGTTTAAAATGATCTTACAGGAGACATTATCCATGAGATTAGTGATCTCTTGGGGTGGGATTGGACACCCAGATTCCTATGGTCCTTTCTGAACTTCACAGAACAGGGAAATCTGGCATCAGGCACACCTCATCACTCCCATGGAATGGCAGACACTAGGATGAAAAGCACTGTCTTGCTCCAGGCCGTTTGGTAAATTTATTTGAAGAGGGTCAGCAGAACACCAGGTTCCAACTAAGCCTCCCAAACAGTCATCTAGGCTGGAAGGCTGCTTTGGGTTATGGAGATCTCCAGAACTGCCTGGATTAAAATATTTCTTTTTTTTTTTTAATTCTCCCTGAATTAAAATCTTTTCCATCAGTGTACTGCAAGCACCTCAATAGACTAAAGGACTAATTTACCGGGATTTCTCTGTGTCAGACCCGTATATCTCATCTACTTCACAGAACAAACAGAAGTTCCAGATGTTCACTCAGGGCCCACTATCCACCATGCAAATGCAGCAATACTGTGCCCAAACTGGGGGATCAGCAAGTGCTCAAGCCCTCCTGGGGAAGAAAATGTGAGCTATTGTGCTGAGCCCAGCGGTCTGGATGGCTCAGGCCAGCCTGACCATACTGTGGTGTGCTGCAGGCAGTGATGCCAAGCTTAGCTTTTCCTAAGCACCAGGAGGATGCTTGGAACCCCAGCTATGACCTGGAAGCACCACAAATGGAGGACACACAGATAGCAAATCCACAAACACACTAAGGTCCTTATTGCTGCTATTTCACTACCAATGGAGAGACAAGCTAAGTTTTCATCTCGTAGCTCATCTTTGTTTATTTCTGACAAAGTCAATTTCTGACTCTCTGCTCTTAAAGACGGAACTCTGTCCATTTCAAGTTGGATTTCTCATTGAGCCAAGCGCTGGCTTTCCAGCATTCATGGCTGCCTGCCAGCCTTTTAACTCCAGCCTGTGATCATGAAAGGTTTGAAATAGGCATTTAGATCATAGCTGAGGGTGGGACTGTAGATGAGGCTTATTAAGAAGAGACCCATTGCTAGCTATAATCATGCCAAACACTGATTAGATAGTTCATGTATTTTTGCCATATCAGACTATACCTCAGTTACATCAGAAGAAACAAAGGGCGAAAACTTCAACTTCAGTACCTGTAGCCTCGCGGCCTGAGTACATATTGAGATGTTATCCATCCACAGCTTCTACTGCTGGTAGAAGGACTTAGAGTGCTTGTTAACTTTAAATATCAGATTAAAATTATAAAGGTGCTTTTTAAAGGATTTATATGGCTACCATTCCTATTGGAAAGCCTATAGGCTTTCCAAAGAGGTGATGTGAAACATTCCCCTTTTTCTACTACACATAAACTACTTTAGTTAATAACAGAAGTTGCTGCAAAGCAGAAGAAAGCCTCCTAAGCTAACATCACTCGATTTATGGTGCAATGTTAGCCATTTGTTCCTGGCAAAGATTAGAGTACAAATTTGACTGAATAATGTATTCTTTTAAATATTACTCTTGAAGTGTATGTCAGAACTTCTTTGCTCTCCTTTGCTGGAAACTACACTTATCACCAGACAACTGCAATTGAAATTTGCAAGGATATGCAGCTCACTTGACATTTGATGGTCCTTTGTTTGAAGCAACATCTGTGGTCCCAAGAAACAAATCACTACATCAGACAAGTCCAAAGATTCCACATATAGCTTCCTTGACGGGCAGATCTCTTATTAAATATTGAGCACAGAGAGTTCATGTTTTATCACAATATGAGCATGAACAACTATATTTACAGGAAGGAAGCTGCAGTGACAGCTTTTCACTTATAATTTTTTTCGCCTTGCCAGTACCCATACCTCTGCCTCCAACGGAGACAGCACCAGATATTTTTTTTTACAGTCCTCGAAGCCACTATTATGCTGTCCATTTAAGGATTTCAGTGATTTTCTGTATGAGAGGTGTTATGAGAATAATTGAATTCCTGCAACTATGAGATCTTTTGTTCTGTTGAAAAATGGTTTAGGGTCCATTTGCAGGCTAAAATAATCTAGATTTTAGTGAGTCTGAGTATTAGCTAACATAGCTAATGCTGTGACATAGATGGTGGATTACTACAAAGTAACTATGATGATAATCTTGCTCCTCATCTTTCTGAGCATGAGAGCAGGAAAAATGTTCCTTTCATATCCACATCTGAGAGTGGAAGAAGTCTCATCATTCTTTCCCTCTTCTGGTCTTTGAAGTTGTACTGGTCTGCCTTTAAGTCTTTCAGATGCCACAGAGGATGCAGAAACATACTTTGTTGGAGAGAGTCATAAATATCACAGCAACTTCATACACAGATAATGGCACATTTTAGGAGAACCCGTGAAATCTTTTGAACAGGTGCACCATCATTAGAATGAAAACAAAGAGCAGAAGGCATGTGTTTTATTAATAATACTGCTTTGTATGTTATCTTTGTGAAAATTATAGCATTTATAAGATACATTCCCATCCCCAGCAGGAGATTAGGCAATTGTTCTCCAGTAGTGAGCTGACTTTCATAATCTCAAATATTCTCTAGCTATGCACGTACTGATTTTTTATAGTAGTCAAGAACATTGCTTGTGTTGATTGATTTAATTCTTCCTTTAGTGATGGCAAGATATCATATGGGTATAATCTATTGGTTTAGACCTGGCACATTAACCTTAGCACTTTGTGTGCTTCTAAAGCAAAAGCATTATTACTCTGACCACAGGCAACAACCTGTGACTGAACTTCAGAATAACTTTCAGCACTAGTAGGAAATAAATATAGACTCTGGTCTTTCGGTTTCCTCTATATATTCTTGTAGAATCACAGTGCCAGTGAAGGACACCCACCATCACCACTGCTGCCCAGGCTTATGCTCTTCCCATGGGACAGTAGATGTAATTAAACTGAAATGTTCCCAAAGAACTAGATTTTGACATTTGTTTGGTACTTTGTTCACTGGAAGTCTTACAGATGTCAACACAGAAATTTAAATAACATGTTGCTTAAGATGAACAAAAATAATAGTGCTGGGCTCATAAAGAACATGCTTTAGATATTTCATTATGGTCAAAAGGACATAATATAAAGTACATAAATGGCCACTTATAGGTTGGGTGCATGGAGAGGGGTGTGGTGCAGATGGTACAGTTGGGTACCACCACTCATTGTATGTGTGAACTGCTTCCTTGGTAATCATTCCTATGAAACTTATTATGGACTGTCCTTTTTACATGTTGTACATAAAAGTCTGCACAAACGGAAAACAGTCAATAACTTTCAGATACTTCAATTAGGATTGGTCAAAATGGCCTGGCTATGCAGGGCTGGGCATATGGACAAATCACGCAAATGCAAAACAAACAGCTTAATGTAGCTGCAAGCATGTGTTTGGAAGGATAAGGAATATGCAGACTACAATAAATAGGAGCCTCGAGAAAGGTGCAAAAAAATGTCCCAATTAATGTTATTGGGATTATGGCTTTTAGAGGTCATGTTGAGCAGTAAATTTGTAAAATCAGACCTAGCACAGATTAGCTCTCTTGTATTTTTACAATCTTGGCATAATAAGAAAGTGAAAACATTACAGGGATGATAAACCAATTATTACTGGTAGGTATGACAATATACAATCCAATATATATTTAGTGTTGTCACAAAAGCTTAGTACAGTTGCAGTTCTTATTAGATTGGGAGTTTTTTTTCAAAAACCTGCCTGCTAACTGCTAGAAGATGCTGGATTCCAGGGTGTGTTTTCCACATAGGCTGAGTCAGGTCTAGACAATTCCCAAAATCATCAGGTGACCAAGAGCTCCACCAAGGCAGAAAGAAGTGCCTCTACCAGCACCCACACAAACACAAACTGCACCTACAGCTGCCACAGACACAGTGGCTCCCTCCTGTCCCTTTTGTGTAGCTGCACTCTCCCACAGATGCTGGCACCCAGCCCTGTGTGCTCCTCTCTCACATTGCGGCTTCACCGTCCCTTCCTGCACCCCCACAAAATACACGTTCTCTGCAGTGACAAAGAGGGTTTAGTGCGAACATCAAGCAGGTTCCTCAGCCAGGCAAATGTGCTGACTAACATATGCATGACAGGACACTTTTATACCTTTTCCCCTCCCTTTTCCTTCTCTTGCTCTTCCCTGATTCACATTGATCCCTCCCTTTCACTGCCTTTGGTCCTTTCCTAAACATCTCCTTGCAAATTTTATGTAATCCCAAAATTGTCTTCCATCTGCATAACACAAGAAGCCCTACAAGTCTTTATGCAACCACTTTGCACAGCCACCTGGAAAGAATTTCTTTGGTTGTCTTATCTTACCTGATGTGCCGGAGCTCGCAGTCTTCTGATCCTTGGATTATGATTTCTCACTACAGAGCTCCAGCAACACGCAGCAACCAGGAACAACCACCTCCTTTTCTTTGGCTCCTCCCAGGGCTTGACTTATAGGGCTAATGCCCGCCCTGCAGCCACAGCTGTTTGTAGGAGGTTAATGAGCCAATAATTGGATCCTGGTGTGTGGATCCTGGTCTTGAGTGAGAGTTTGGCTAGTGCATACCAACAGGATTTAAATACATTATACAACAACCTGAGACTGATGGGACATTGGGCAAGGATCAGATGATGTGCCAGATCATCTTCCTCCTGCAGACTATTGCTGATTTTCTCCCACTTGTGTGAAGTATTTTATACTCCAGAGACAACCTCTGCTCTTTTGTCATATATGCTCAATATATAAAGTTGTTTGCTCACCATTAATTCAGTCGGAGCTAACTCTACCATCTGTATTTTATACATCTGCTTGGTAATTTTAATGTCAGCACCTACCTGCACTTACTATGAAGTTATTTTCACTGCAAGTCTTAGCAAATAAAGTAAAGTACATGTGAATTTTTCTCTTTTATTGTTGAACATTTCAGGAAATTAAGACATTAACATGAAAAAAATATTAAAAACAAAACGGGGATAGTTTTGTGTAAAAAACCAGTCATTTAAACTCTTGAAAATTAATCAGGTAGCTTTTAACTTAGGAATTTAAAGCAACAGGAAATTGAAGGTTTCTTCCTTTAGTCCTCATTTTAAACCACTAAGATGAGATGAGCAGTTCACTTATTTTAATGCACTTAAATTTTTTAATATAATGAATCAATACACACACAAAAGGGTAGTCTGGACTGGAGTCCTACTAACACAAAATTATTAGGCTTGCATTCTTCTGAAGACTAAGTGGAAAATGAAATAGCAGGGATATGGTAGGCAGCAACATAAGACTGTCAAGAGAGTAAAGTAACAAGAAATATAACAAGGTGAGAGTAACGCCTTCTGTCAGCTGCCCTGTATGTTTGGCCAGGCCCTGAGCACAGGCTGGGGACATAGCCAAACACCTAAGCCCCTCCTGGTACCCCCAGGTTTGTACTCATCAGCTGTGTACCTGAGCTGGCAGACAGTGACTGAGAGCCAGTGGGCTGTCAGCCACCACCTCCTAACCAAAAGCAGCAGGCACCTGCCCAAGTCCTCCTTCCTTAGATTCACCTGAACAGAGCCAAAGGGGTTGGTTTGCTTCAAATGAGGGATGGAGGTGAATCACACAGTCCAGAAACTGTTTAATTTGCTTAACACTTCCCTTCTCAGCTCGGTTTCTGTGGAACTTTCTTCCATCCCTACAGTTAAGTACTGAAGGGTACACAGGCTTGCCCCGGAAGCCACTTCATCTCTGAGCCACAGCCCTTGATGCAGATTTCACGTCCTGAATTGAGGAAATGGGTCCCAGGTTTAGCAATTTGCAGTGTGCTCAGCAAGTCCCACGTGAAGGTGATTTTGAAAGTTTTTCCTTGTTACAGTTTCCTGGGGGACACCTGCTTGGCAGCTTCGCAGCTGTATAATGTAAATATAGTCTTGGTTACACTGATAACAATAATGAAGGGAAAATAAAATCTCAGTGGAAAAAATCTGTACCATAAATCCATCTACAACTGTAGTTTTGAAGATTGTTTACCTACTATACATGTACAGTCTTCCTTTAAGTATTTTCAAACTCACTGGAAAAATTGGAAAGGAAAAATACATACCCTTGAGTAAAAAAAATATTTGTCTTGTACGTTCCAATACTACATAAGGAGCATGTGAGATTGAAGTGAAGCAATTATTCAAGGTCTGCAAATATATATTAATTAGTAAGGCTTATTCATGTGTGAATTTAGTGAAGTTTTGAATTCATATAAGCCTTTGGAAAACTCATAAATCATTTGAAGTCACATTTTCATCAGAGTCAACTTCGCAATGCTATTCCTGAACTCATAAGCATAAGAAACTTACACTGAATTTATATACTAAATTGCACACAGAACATTTTGAAAGCTGGTACAACACAATCTTGCAACACTGTCTGGCTCTCTGTAGCAAAAGGACTGTAGCATAGAAATTGAAAGCATAATGCCATGATTTTTTTTGTTTTCTGTAATGATCATTACTGTGCAATTGGTAATGAATACTGTGAATGGAAAGTTCTAATCAACTGCTGCCAAGGTGAACATTTATTCGGTTAAAATTTGTTTGCCTGGTCAGTTATTCAGTGAGGGTAAATTTTATAACTGGAAAGATATCAAGTATCCTGAACTCCCTTGAAAAATCTCAACATTTTTCAGGGTTGGGTTCTCCATTTTTGAAAGACATTTTGCATTAAAAGGAAACAGCATATTTTAAAGACAAAGGAAATATATCAGAGAAAGAAAGTTATCTTATAAGCCACTAATACAATAACATTTGATTTATAGCTGAAAAACTGCATTTTGCAATGAAAAATGTTTTTTAAAAAATCCTCTTAGAAACTGATATGTGAATTTTATGATGCATGGAAATGACATCAGCCATGCAACATCCACCTGGTTTGTCATCATCAGGTGACCACAAATACCTGATGACCTGTTGCTTTTTTTATCACCCAGCATGGCTATGAAAGGAAGATGTGAGACTGAAGAGGAACAAATCATCCTGGATGTGAAGCATGTTCACCTAGAAATTCTCTGGAATCTTTAATACCTTTATCTGCTCCCTCATCTGGAAATTGAAAAACAAACAGAAAAAGCCTTTTCTCCCTTCTGGTACATTTTAAGGAATTAATATCTTCTGCTCACAAAGCATTTGAATATGTAAGATGCCTAAATATTAAATGAGAAAAGTGTATGAATTTATATTGACCAGAACAGATTTGAGTTCTGTATTCAAATACACTGTGTTTATTAGAAAATTTTCTGCAATATAGTTGAGAAACACTATTGATCATCTACCAATGTTACTATTTTACCTTAGTGTACAAGTTGCTAATATATAGCATAAGCGGCACATACTTCTCCTCAAAGAAACTGACACTTGTTTTATTCAGAATGGTTTTCAGATTTAAATGATTTTTTTTTTAAATCTTGATCAGTGTTTTCTTGTGTTTAGCATGTACACTAAAATATCTTTGTTTTATTTTGCCTGTTAAAATTAGGTCTTTATTAGTTAGGCTTTTACAATTTTGCTGAAGCTTATACTATGATTCTGACTGAAGAGTAACACAATTTTCCACAACATCACGCCAAGTGTGATATCCACCAGCCACAAGAGAATATTCATGGTTTAACAGACATATCTTATCATACAAAGACTATAGAACAAATTGGCAGGGTTGTTTAAGCCTGTAGCTTCACAGACACATCAATAAACAGCGGGTGATGTTTTGCTGTGTTCCATACAATTTTAATAATTTAAGACAAATAGTTAATTAATGAGTCACAAGTGCAGCAGGATTTGACATGGTGGAAAAGGACTAATAATTGTGCCATGTGACTAAGAGGCAGACAAAACAACTCCCATGGTAAAATTACATAGGGTAATGTAAAAGTATGCAAGGGAACTCTGTGACAGGCCTTTAATATTTTAATGTAAATACAAGAGTGAAAAATATCTAAGAATGCTGCTGAAGAGGTCTCTGGAGCAGGACAGAGTGTATTTTACTGCCCTTACTTTTCTAGTAGGGTCTAGGGAAACAACACGGGGAAATTTATGTCCAACAGTAAAAAACAGAGACTAAAAAGAGGCTCTGGGAAACATGACTTCTATTGCTGCAAACAAATTCTAAATTTTTTAGCCTGTAAGTTCTGGTCCTTACCCAAGGACAACTTAACAGATGTTGTGATCTTTCCAAAATGGGAAAAAGATTTGAATACAGTAAACTAACTACAGGAGGCAGAGGCACTACCTGTGCAACTCCTTCCTGAGTAAAGAAAAGAAGGAGAAAGCAAAAGAAGTACATATGGATAACTGCTCCAGAGGGGCCAGGAGACTTGCAGAGACAACTAAAAGGAAAGAGCACGTGGACTTTACGATTGCTAGGGGACCAACACTGCAGGAGAAGCCACATCCAGTCTCAAAAGGGCAGTACCATTTGTGCAATTGGGAAGACTTAGAAGTGGGGAGTTTCCCAGAGAGAAGCAGCAAGGAGAGCAAATAATGAGTCTTTGTGCTTCTGCCCAGCCTGCTTCCTTTTGGCATTACTTGAGACAGACTTAATTGGTGTGTCTCGAGTAGAAAAACACATCTGATTCATCATGGAATGTGCAGTCCCCTGCTGTGCTTGTGAGTCTCTTAAAAACAGCTTTATCAAAATCAGTTTGATAAATAAGGTATATTTGAAAATTTAGAAAAACTGCAAAAATGTGGTTCTTGCAATCCTTGAAGGACCTCCCTGTCTTACATGGGCAACAAAGAATCTTTGGTGCTTCTTACAGGAGAACAAGTTAAAGACAGAAAAAAGGTGAATTGTTCCCTGTATCTGCATCCTTAATGTGCATGCAATGTAGTTTATGTCAAGTCCTGTTCTTTAACACCAGTGGGGTGCTTTGATGAAAATTACTTGCTATTTGTGCTTGGTACATGTTAAGAGTTAAATAAGTGTCATGGGATGACCTCAATTGGACTTAGACTCCATGGAGATTTCACGGGTAGTGGATGTGAAAGCATTTATTATCAAACGTATAAATTAACCTGCTCAAAAGATGTAGATTTATTTCATTGTAAAATAAATTTTAACTATAACACAATTGCTACACTGCAATGAATTACATTTTCTACATAGAGCATGGTAAGATTAGTTCTCCTATAATTGGTAGCACATTGGGATTCTGCTTTAATTACCCATGATGAAAAGATTTCTAATAAGACTAAAGATTTTCATGTTCATTCTTAACCCTGCAATGAGTGTTGTTTCTTTTCAAGAAATAAAGGATAAAACAGCTCTGGTCATTCTTTAACACTGGGGGATTTTTTTTCCATGCTTCAGAATTACTTGTTTGGTGTGTTTTTCAAATTTTCTTTTTCTTCTTAGTAAAAGAAATTTTACTTTGCAAGACATTTGTTCTCAACAGTGAAAGACATACTATAGCCAAACTTTTGGTTAACTATTTTATGTCATTATGCCTGACAATCTCAAACTGTGTGTGCATTGTGAGGCTTCTGTTCGAGAAACACACAAACCATGAAAGGCAGAAGGATACACTTGCGGGGAACGTATTGAACTGGAAGAGAGAGGCTGTGAAATAAGAACATTCTGCTTCTGCAAGTTTGCATGCTTTGCCCCTGTGCTCAGGTGAGAAATGGACACCTACCTTTTCTAGGTACCTTTAAAGCTTTGTTCTGAAACATAACCAGAACTCAAGCCTAAGAATTCAGGTCTTGTTCTAAGAGGGATTTATTAAACCGCACTGAAGCTTTCGGTCTGCAGATGAATTGTCATTTTTCATCACTCTGTCTCTGCCTCTTAAATCTGCTAAGCAGAGTTGCTAAAGTCTCTGTCTGTTATAATTTGGTTCAGCAGGAAGACTTGCTTTCTAAGGTGCTGGATGAGTGATTCATCATCCATGTTGCTACGAAGCTGAAGTTAAGTATATCAAAATAAGTGATGCACCAGTGCAGCCTAATAGTGGTGCACCAGGGAAGCCTTGCTCCTTCTTTTTGAAAATAGCTGTGATGATTCTAGTAGTCTTCTGCTTGCTTGCTTTCTTTTTCCAGTCTATAAAGATAAAGCTATCTTTGGAGTGGCAGTGCATCTCATTTTCTATAAGAAAGAACAAAAATACAAAATATTGCAAGGATGAGAATGAAATTTAGACATCTAAGATTTCATTCTTACCCTTTTTTTTTTTTAATCCTGGTATATAAATCTTAATATAAATCTTATTGGTATCTTTGTTTATTCTTAGTTTAATCCTTTGTAGATCCTGAAGCTGCTTTTCATTCAATTCATGCTCACGTGTGTCTGGCATTTATAGAAATAGTTCCAAAAGCTAGCACTAGTCCCTTCAAAGTTGTGGTTGTGTCATTAAATGTTTATTGTTCTCTTCTTTTGTAAAATATAAAGATACCCTCCCCTGTCCTTCACCAAGATAATCTCATACAACTTAATGAAGCTGACAATTAGGTCATAAGTGTCATGACTATACCAATGTCTCACAAGTGACAGTGACTTTTTAATGGTACTTTGCAAGCTGGAGGATGAGAACATCGGCATTCCAAGCAGCTAAAGACATGCATTGCCCCTGAAAAATAGTACGTTTTCATTATGGTTACTCTTTTACAAAGCAATGGCATGTTAGAATACAATGTAATTTATTAGGAATAGGTTCTGTATTAGCTCCATAGCTAATTCTCTAAATTACTTTTTTTTTCTCTGAAATGAGTTCTGAGGTATTTATTGATAAAAACCCACGCCATCTGCTATCCCACATCATTTCGTGGATAAAATCATTAGGTACGTCAAAACCTTTATGTTTGATGAAGTCAGCCAGTACTTCTAGGCAGTTTGCCCCTTTGTCCTTTTCTTGGTCTCCCGTTTGGTATTTTGATATCTACATTGTCTCATATGACACTGTACAAGAAGGATGAGTGACAAGTAAGAAGAGTCACTCCTCTTGTGGCTTTAGGAGAATATTCTTCTGTTCCTGACATACAGCTTTCACAACGAAGTGTCCATTATTGTAGCTCAAGGGGCCCTTCCTGTCGCTCTTGGACACGAAAGAACCATGCAGACACCTTGTCAGGAGAGAAGCAGAAAAGAGAGGGGGTCAGAGACCCCGAGCTTTATTATATATGTTCTTAAAAACCACCGTGGATTGGAGGGAGAAATTACCACCCCTCAATCACACTGGTCAAAGGAAAAGTCCATCAAATGTCTCCGCCTAGGAGAACGGAATGACAAACAATAAAGTGCGGCTAACAAAACATGGCTATGTTTACAGAAAGTGCGTGAGAAACTGTTACAGAAAATGAAAACATCAAAGAGCTGCAAACTCAGGGCAACACCCTTTTCAGTGGCATCACTTGGTCTGGCACAGGCTCTTCACATCATCTGAGAGGTGAAGCATATTGTAGTTCGTTCCTTGATACTGAAATAATTTGTAAGGATCCAGTTCCTCCTGCACAGCTGCAGCAGGAACTATCCACTCTTTCCACTGAGCCACACCAGTCCACTTGGACTTCTTTCCATCTCATCTTCCCTGTTTTCCCAACACATTTCTGAGCCCAACACTAACTGCAGTAACAGACATTCCTCTGTAGGATACCGAGTACTGCCCATCACAGAACCTACCCAGTTCTGGACTCCTCTCAGCTCTCACTAGAGTCTTTTGAGAATTTTACCATACTAGCAGAAGATCCACGGAAAAAAAGGGCAGAAATGTATCTGTTTAGATAAGATGTAATTACAGATATCTTTTGGATGGAACAAAGATTTCTGGTCAGAATAAGAAGACCCAATCCCTCATCATCGGACAGATTTTTTCCCAATGCCATGTATTGTTGCAATAATGTAAATTGACTTCTCCCCTAGCTCCAGCTTTTCAACAGCACCTCATATTTTCAGCCCTTCTTTTGTCTCTGCTTCTTTCTGATTTAATCCAGGTTTTACTTTAGAAAGATTTCACCAGTGTATCTACTGCAGAATGTCTCTGAAGGCAAGTCTGTGACCCTTTTTGTGGTGCCTGTCTCTGTTCAACATCCAGATCTGAGCTGCTCCCTTTTCCTCATCCTACTCCTAAGTTTTTTACATACTGTCAGTGATTATTTCTTTCCTGCCTTAAACATTCCTTTACATTCATTTCTCTGATAGCATAATTATTTCCTCAAGTTTTCTACACTTTAAGGAAACAATGTCCGATTAATTCTAGGCTACATAGTGAGGGAAAAGAACAATCCTACTTTCCCTGATCCAGAGATTTCCAAAATGGGTTTATTCTGTATGAGAGTGAGGTCAAGAAATACTTTAGAGGCTGCATACAACCATTTTTGGGTAGAACATTGTTTGCCCTTTTTTTTTTAAGATTATGCATTTTCACAACTGCTTTAGAAACGCTTCATGAAAATCAAATTAACACAAAGTCACTTGTCTTGTACAAAATAAATGTTCTTTTATAAAAACCCCTGTAATTTTAATGTCAAACAACTCTGTGGTATTTCTAAAAACTAGCGTTTAAGAACTGTTTAACAGTTACATTTAAATTTAAGTTTTAATTCTATGTGCATTGTCTGTAGTGTGTGTCTAAATTTCCAACAGTCGACGAACCTAATTTTTTATACTTTATTAATGAACAAAAGATGGAGTTGTATTCAAAAGTCAATATTTTCCTCAAGTGTTTCTTTTTTTTGCAACATTTTTTCTTCTAAATGTTACTGGTCTTCAACGTTGAGGGAGATCTCTATATATTTGTAATTCTTTCCCACTGTCAGTTCCATTCTCTATACTTTATCAAATATAAACCTGCTCTCTTTTCATGATTAAAAAGCCAGGGTTATTATTTTACAAGGCATGCAACAGGTTACTGTACACGTTGTTTTGATATTTTTAACTGAAGAGAGGCATGTTTTTCCTTCTGCTCTGGGTTACTATGGAAAGAATCATCATGCTGAAATATCACACCTCTGAGGTTAAAAGCATGCCATAAAAAAGAAATGCTGTGGAATACTGAGCATCATAACCACTGGCAATACCAAAAACAAACAAACAAATATATAAATAAGTAAATTAAATAGGCCCTGAGGCTCCCAAAAGGATCTCTTATAGGTTAAATATGTCAGAAAATGCCACATTTTTATTCAATACTACAAAAGGCTTGGGGAGCGTCTACCTCTCATTATTCTCTCCCTCTGGTTTCCTCTTTGATTTTCTTTTATTTGGGGTTCAACTGCAAAATCTCTTTAATTTCTATTACCAAAAAAGAAGTGGATATCATTTGCTCAGCTGCTCTTCTGTTAGTTCAGAAGCCAGGACTGTAAGCCACATCCTTTGTCTTCTTCCAGCCCTTCTTCACTTGCCCATGTGCAGCCCTTCATCACTCACCCAGTGACTTGCTGGCCCGGTTGACTACTGCTTACTACAGCTCCTTGACTCTGCACCTCACACTGACTCTTTCATCTCACCTTGCATTTCTCCCCTCCACATTCTACTTTGTTCAAATCAGAAAGGTAGAAAATAATGTAATTTTCTCTTTTGTTCTTCGCATGTGCCTTTTTTCAAGTCGTGTTTGATGGTTAGAGCCTCTTTCTCACCTCCTGACACATCTGATTTTCACTTTCCTATAAAGCTTGCTGCTGTTTCAATCTTTAGCCCTGAGAAAACAGAGCAACCTTATTATTATTGTTGTGCAATATTTACATGTAACTAAACATGGGACTATACTAATTTATATTGCATTTTGAATTTAAGCCCAGATTAGTGTTTGTATTTGCTTTGTGTCCATCATATCCAGATATAAATCCATTGAAGGTACAGTTTTTAGGTAAATCTCTTAGCAAGTGGAATAGAAACTTTGGACATGTTGCAAAGACCTGGATGTGTACCTCACTGAAGGTAGACTGATTTGAGCCATGCAGTCAGTAACTGTACTAGGTGTCTTTTCAGTGATCTTGTGAAACCTTTACAAAGACCATTGGGATGCTCTCTAGAGAATTTAAAAATTACAGGTGATATTTAATTTGTCAGTCTTGCATATAAAGCAAACTTCTGACACCACAAAGAACTGTTGGATTGTTCTGTAGTACTTCTGAGAGAATTCCTGCCAGGTTTCATCCAGGAGTGCCTTCCCCATAGATCCAGGGGGAAAACTAAAAGCACATGACCAGGGCACAGTGGTATGCCTACAGCCTTCAGTGCTTTTTGTTTCAGGGACTTTTTGCACGAGACATAATGAGTTCATATTGAGCAGTCCTCAGTGGACTTTTCTTCCCTGAATGTGCTCTGTTGTTTTTGAGCCTGCGTACATTTACTATAGAAAATGTCCTGTGGAGGTTTCATAGCTAGGCATCACACCATATGAGAAAATACATTTTTGCTTTGCTTTGAAGCTGCCTCTTGCTGCTTATTTGACGGCCATGAAGTCGTGTATTGGAAAAGACAGTGAGTGGGTCCCTACTCATCTGCTCAATGTCTGTAATGATTCTGTGTAGCTCTGCTGCATTCCCCTCCAGTTGCTCTTTTCAGCCTGAAGTGTTTTGGTCTTAATAAATTCAGCGGTTTCTTACACAAAGTCATTCCCTACCTTTAGACATACCTATTTCTTTTTCTGCACTTTCCCAGCTCTGCTATGGAAACAAAGCAATATTCAAGATAAAAGGCATCCTGGATTTATACAGAGGTATAATTTTTTTTGGTTTTTTTTGTTTTTTTTTTTTTTAGTTTTCCAATAGTTACTAAAATTCCATTCTCTTTTTTAAGGACTGAAATTTTGTTTTCATAGCTCTATTATATTTCAAGGTCTTATTTCTTAAATATGCTTTTTTTTTTTTCTCTGAGGATTATTACTTCCCTTTTCATGGAATTTCACCTACCATTTTATCATCTCTTTGTTATTTGTACTCATCTTTTCCGCTCTGAAAGTGCCAGTATAATTAGAAAACCTTTTCACCTAACTTTTGAAAACTCAATGCAATGTACATATTGATTAAACCCTGGTTTTGATTTTGGATTTGGTCAGAGGAAACCTGCCTTTAAAATATGTTACTCCAAAAACTTGGAAGTAACTAATAAGTCCACTTGTATCTTTGTCCTAAAAGAGCACTGAATTGTAAAGTGAAATAAAATCATGCACACTGCTTAATATTTGTGAATTTGTTTAAACAAATCAAGGTTCAGTTTTTCTTCTTGATGCCTGTTCAAGGAAACGTCATGAAAGGAAAAGAGTTATGGTCCATCAGTCTCTATGAGTAATTAAGAGTTCTGTACTAGTGAAAAATCTCTGTGAGTAATGAGAGTTTAAAATCTATTTTTCAGAATAACTGCAGCTCGCCAGAAAGAAATAGCGGGACTACACTTAGGCGTTTAATCTCTTGGGATGAAAACACTTTATGTCATATGCTTTTATAGATTTAGAGCTAGATAATCATTATCATATGAACTGTCAATGAAGAACACAGAAAGTGACCAAGATCTAAGGGTAAATGTAATCATTACCTAGTTATTTTCACGCAGCTATGTGGCTGGTGGTGATGGGAATGCCCGGAATGGTAGCACTCACCAGTAAGTCAAGTCCATTCTGAATTAGAGCAGAACTTGCACTCTGCAGAACTGAGAGAGATGCTTTTTCAAGTATCAGTGAAATACAGAGCTTGCTGTAGCTTTTACGTAACTTTTCTTATTTACCTCTGCTATATAAGATGTCATGACTGCTGTTTGTAAACATATTTTTAGAACAGCTTTTTCAAGTACCACCCCTAACTTTTTTTATTCACAGTCAATTTGAATATAACTGCTAAATATGGCTGATAAACAGCAAAAATGTGCCATAATATTACTCTTACTTATTACCTAAGTCACTCAATAATGGTTTTGTACCATTATCATTCCATTCAAAGTTAATTCTTTGCCTACTTCAGAGAACTGTTAAGAATGTTCAGAAACAGGAATGATTTGAACTTTGGAAGTACATTCTTTTTGTGACTGGTGATGAGATACTAGAGGAGATATCAGTCTGTACAGTTTAACAGAGGGCAGAAAAGGACGACTATTTGCCCAAGGCCCAGGCTGCGCGGCACAAGACAGACTATAGCTAAACCATCATTTTCTCTTAAAGATTGCACGAGAGGGTTCAGTTTTCCTTATTTATGAAAAAATTTTAGAGTTACAGGTGATATTTTTTTTACGTTCTTGAGGTCAATGCAAGACTGAAGCATTTCTCCCCAAGATAATTATTCTTATATTATGTCAATAAAATGATCTGAGATCATTTTCTTTGTTATTATTGGTTTAATTGATTAGCAAAGTGTATATTACATGCTCGAGTCCTCTTAATTTTATTTTTTTGAAAGATTTTAAAATTAGGACCATCTGAACTTATAGGTACTGGTGTTTATGAAAAATATGTACCTTGTTTGATAAAGAATAATAAATATTTGATTACAAATTATCTGATCATTTGTCCCTCTAAAAACATGTCCTAAACAAACGAAAGCAATTCTAATATATTTAATTCTGTGAAATGTCCTCATTTTGATTTCAGAAAGCTAGATTACATTGATTCACTCATTCTGAAAACTGTTTAATTCTGTAAGTCTGCTGAGCATTTCTGATGAGCTCATATTTGACAAAAGACTGAGCATAGTCAAATTTTAGGAGAAATATTGTTCTTTAAGATACATGGTAGAGTGTTTATTATTCAGGAATTCTATATCAGAAAAGTAATACATTTCTTGAAGTTCTCATTCTATACCATTTTCTTAGGAAAAAAAACCCCAAGATTGTGTAGTTTCTTTCTTTATTTGCATTTAAATGCAGCAGTAGAGAAATATTTTCTTGAGTAAACAGGCTTGGAAGAATTTCAGAAACCGATAAATATTGACTCTGTTAAGGTAAAGTTCCAAGTAAATTCCTGTTGTAACCGTAGACTGGTTTATTAATTAGTTTAATGAAAAAAAGTATCAGATTTATTGAAATCATTATTATCATTGAACTATTTTGCTGTTTACTACAACTGAAAGCAGTTGAAATGTTGAACTGAGAGAAAAACATAATCAACATCAAGAAAAATAGCATGCAGTTCTCTAAAATGCTCCTTTAAAAAAAAATTATTCCTTACTTGTTTTCAGTCATCTTTTCCCCAAAATAAAGAATAAGAAGGAGAAGAATATGCTACCTTTCTAAAAAGTATGTGTATTTGAGATCATTCCTTCATTAATCTCTGAAGAAATCTGTTCAAATGTCTTTGTTTAAGTTACTTTCTTTAGAAGCCCTGTTCTTTCCCATCACCTATGATGTACAGGCTTTTAGTCGGAGCTTTTAGGCTCAATGATATTGATTTCACCACCTTGATGGAGCTTGCCCAAGTGGTATGTTCTCCACCTTGTTATAAACACATCATTTTGGAGGAGCAATCATAGTTAAATTTTAATAAAGAATTGCCCAAGACAGAAAGCACCGAATTTAAATTTGAAGCTTTTTTCTTACATGTTGAGCTGCCTGAAGCTGCTATCTCCTTTAATTTTTCACCAAAGACGCACAAATAGCTTTTATCTCATACAGAGATGCACACTAGATTATTTCCTCAGATGGATATTATTTCTTCTGTATGTAGTCAAATTGATTTTTCAGTATTTTATTGCATAACAGAAATTTACTCCGAGATCATGATGAATGAACTCAGGTTTAGTGTGGTCCAACAGAATAAAAAAAAAAATCTATTTTTGTTTCAAGAATTATGTTTTCAGAGAGATGCTGAGGCTTGAATGTATGGTTATGAATCTGGTTTGTGGGCTTAGAAAACTGGAAAAATAACACATATGAGTATGTTACTGGATCAAATCTTTTTACCCCAGATGTTTTCATGTATCTTGTCTTCAACAATGGCCAGATATGAAAATCCAGAAAAGGGGTTCAAGAAACAGTGCCTGTACAAGCTGATCTCTTCTCTAATACACCCCTGCAGAAGTTTAAGGACTCCCTGTGCTACTGCACTTCGGCTTTTTTTGTGTTTAATGTTCCCTGATGGGTCAATCTTCCAGCAGTTTTCTGAATTTTAACACACAACATCCTGAAGGAGGGAATTTCAGAGTTTAATGTAAATTGTGAGAACAGGTTGTGTCGCTTTTCAGTCTAGAGGTTGCTAATTTCACTGGGTACCACCAGGCAGCTGTCTCATAAGAATGGGATGATTCATATGCCCATTCTCTGTCCCTTCTGCTGACCCCTTCCCAAGCTGAGGAGCTCTAGTGTACTTAGCTCCATCCTAAAGGGGAGACAGGAAGATGTATCACATATTTTATCACATTTCAGTAGACTTATGCTGCTGCAGCTGGACTGATATAAACTTCAGGGATGCTTAACTGAAGCTGGCATGACTTCACTGCAAAGCCAGACCAGAGACTGCAATGTAAAGCTTCTCCAGCAAAGCAGCTTCCCATACTTCATGATCGTCTGCTACAATGGAGTTCTTGATATTGCTCTCCAAACAATTTCTTATTTCTAAAAGTAATCATTTATTCATGGCAGTTTGAACCTTATTTTTTCTAGCTGTATTAAGCCTGAAAAATTAGCTCCTACATAATGAACTCAGAGCAAAACCCATTCTGCTTCCTTGAACCTACTCCATGCATACAGTCATACGACTACTTCCTGATTTAAACCTCAATTCCAATCAAAATCTTCAGGCCAAAATTATACCTTCAAGGTAATTGTGCCAGGAGTTTTGAATTCCAATGGTGTGTTGGAATAGTTGGTGTGTGTTTCAAGTTGCAGGAATTAATAAAATCTAGTCTTTTTTTGTGTTGCCACTGAAGAGGGGACTTCAACCTCTGTAGTAGAAACATTGACCTGAGTCTAAATATTCTTAATTCATATAAACAGATGACTGTTTGTAGTTTCTGTGTGCTAATTTTAATTAATAGAAATCTGTAGTGGATTTATTTTGAAAGAGCATTGTAAAAGTAATTTTTAAAAGGCTAGATTTTGTACACCTGACACCAGAAAGCAGTCAGACCTGTGAAATTTTAAAATCATAGAGTGAATATATTAATTTCTCTTCTCCTTCTGTCTCTGGAAACTATTTTGATTTTTTATTTATTTATTTTTAAAATATGCTTTTGAACTGATGGTGACAAGAGAGCAAAATGTTCCCCAGGTTAAACTGAAGAGAATACTTGTGAGGGGTATGCTGGGCAAACAGTCAGCTGAATGCTCTTCACAGAGATACAAAATCCCTCCTTTTTTACTGTATTTGGTTAATGTTTTACAGATACAGCAGGCTGCCCACAGAAGAGAGGGTCTCTCCCGTGTTGAGTGGACTCCAAGGAAAATAAAGACTTGGTGACCTTCAGAAAGACACTGTAAGCCATAAAACTAACTGCTTAAAACAATGGAAAGTCTGAAGGAGTAAAAAGTTGTATGAAACAGATCATAACTTTCTGAAGAACAGAATCCTGTTCAGCAGCTGAAGAGTATTTGAAGCCTGACAGGAGGAGATGAATTATCTTCACGGGTTCCTGCTGCTCAAGGGTACATCTCATGAGTTACTGCATATCACAGGCCCTTAACTCACATTTTACTACTCCTCTGTTGAACACTAGTGAGCTGGACTTAGGTAAAGCGTAACTTGGATAAAACACATTTTCAAGGAAAATGTTCCAGTAAAGCATTGAACCTTGCTTTGTCCCACTGGTCAGACACTGAAGTTGCAGCAGCAGTGGGCAGTGTGGTCTGCACAGCCCTTCAGCTGCAGCTGCGTCTTCATTGCAGGAGCAGAGGCTGTACCTCAGGGTGCTGGCACAGAGGAGGGACTGACTTCCAAGTCTTGTGAAGTAAATGTACTCTTTCCACTCACTAATAATCGCTGCTTTTCAGGCACGAAGGTAAACATCCAGACTGCAGATGCTATAAGTTAAATGGGAAAATAATTCCTGATCTGTAATACACTAGTTTTGATTTAAGAAATGTTTCACCCATTAGCTTGTCAGAGTAAAATACATTAAAAAATATGTCTGGAAATGTCTTTCTTTGTTCCCAGACACTGAGGATTCACTGTTCCTAAGTGCACTGAGCAAATCTGAGTAGCACTTCATGAGTAGAGCCTCACCAGGCTGTTAACAGAAATGAGACTGCTCACACGAGGCCACCCCCAGAGCAAAACATTTTGAATAAATAAATGTGTTCTGAGGCAAAAATTTCATATTCTTTGTCTTCTATTATCTATTCTGCCCAAGATGGTGAGACGAGCAGCGGTTTTTGTCATTTAATGATACATTTATAAAGCACACTCAATTTGTAAAGTTAGAATTTGGAAATTACAACATGTGTTATAGGTGCTGTAGTAGCAACTTCTCTTGCTTTTTAGGAGATAGATTTTCTTCACTATCAGCTTTCTGAAAAATTGATTGCTGGGAAGAAAACTGTCTTTGTTTAGTGTCTTGTCATGCTTCCAAGGAAGTTAAGATTGTCATTGTTCAAAGCAGTAGGAGCAGTGGTAATTTTACATTTAAAGTGTCAGAAACTACTTGGAGGGAAGGTTGAGGGAAATATTTTCCATTTGTTAAAAAGAATACTCTAACTACCTCTAAAATATAAAGACACAGGAAAATATGCCAGGAGAAACTTTTTGCAAATTGTAAATGCTCTTTAATTTTCCATATATGCCCACTTGTATTATGTTTATAAAATTTTGAAGTAATGTAAGAACTTATTTACCCTGTCTCTTGCTTTCTGTGAATCCAGCAGCTCTTTCAGTACATTTAAAAGCAAAGCCCTTAAAAAAAAAAGTATCAAAATGAGTAGAAAAGAAAGAGATGAAACATAAACCACTGTTGGACCGAGTCAGATATTTGCAACATTTCTCTAAGATGTAAAGTACACAATACACTAAATATGCATCTTCTTAAAAGCTCCCGGTACCTTAGCAACATCAATATGAGTATTGAGTTTTTATGGTGAGATTAACAAAGCAATCAAGGTGCATGCAATGTTGAATACAGAGAAAAAGTCAATACTACCATTTCAGAGAAATCATCTCAAAAAAGGACAGTTGTGTGATATTTAGAATAACAAAAGCAGCATTCCAACCTCTGGAAAGCCTTCAAAATGCAGGGAATTGAAAACAAAAGGATGTCTAAATGAATGTCATCCTCAGAAATGCAACGGTTGTAGCCTGCATGTGGTAACACCTACAACAGCACCACTAAGGTGCAAAGGAAGGCTGAAGGGGGTTTAGCACTTACTAGGATATGAGTAGGAAAAGTTTCCTTTATATAGCACATAGAATTTTTGACCTGGAGCTCAATTAAAATGAATGCTTGCTGTACAAGAAGCAGAGTAATTCAGCAGAGGATTTGTATGTTTGAACAAATCTCTTTACCACGAGGACTGATACTGAAATAAATAGCATGTTTCTCAATTTCTTTTTGTTTTTCTTTTTTTTTTTTTTCTTCTAGAAGATAGTGACCTTAGGACCTCTGTTGCATGGAACTCCAGAATTGTAGGAACCATGATTTTCAACTATTTTTAAGGAAATAAAAAAAATACATTATGTGTATAGCAAACCCAAGGGATTTAAATTATGCTCTGGATAAGATGTTGTGAACAGACCAACAAAAACAGGGTTTTATCTCTGAGGTAAATGGGCTGAAACAGATGAATGGCAATTCTTTCACATCTGTATCAGACAGAAAGCAAACTGGAAATTTATGTTTCTTGAGTCAGCTTAATTTCAGTTTTTCAAAGCTTTATATGTAAATAATACGTTATAGAAACATGAACAAAACATATTCCTCTTTTACATTTTTTGGTCTTCCTAATTTGAATATTCTGATACAAAAGTATAATAATTATAGCAATTTGTGGCAATTTTTTATACATGTATTAAAATGAGATTTTTTGAATGGCTGAATAATATAACAAATATATAAAAAACAGACTACAGTAAGGAATTGGTACATTTACTGTAAGTCATTAAGATAATCCAAAGTATTTATTAATTCACCACTCTATGAAATTTGGGATTAACTGAGGAGTAATCAGTGAACACTTCATGTACCTGGGGTTTTTGAGACCAAGAGCATCGTGGTCTTGTATCTCAGATAGATATTCCGCTCAAACACAAGTGTTAGGAAAAGTAAAGGTCCATGGAAGGGACGACAAATGGGAATGTTTCCTGATTTAATTGTGCTTTCAAATTTCACTGAGCATGGGCACTGCATGCTTTCACTAGTAGAACTTAAGTAGTGTATTAATTATGAAACAGCTGTTCATTATGCTAATTAGGAGAGTAATCATGACCTCTTTTTAAAAATCAACTGTACTTTTTTTCTCTTGATACAAAAACCGCTTGCAAGGAGAAGTGAAAAGACCTTACTTGACTCATTTCTAGCAAACTGATCATAGGTTCAAGACTAAGAAAGCACCTTCAGCCAGTTAAAATGCTACGGCAGTTTTGTTTTTACATGGCTTTCTTTAACTTGAAATACTACATCAGTTTAATTATACTTTATATTAATCATTAGAAAAGTTCTAAGACATCCCTTTGGCCTAACTTTTTTTTGTAAACTGTGGGCTGAATGGAGAAGGGAAACACAGTTGTATTCCCTGGGGTGATTAGGATCAGATGAATTCATGGTTAACATCCTTACCTTACCAGAAAGAGAAACTGCATCTCATGTGTGATCTGCACAGGTTTCCTTGGCTGGGCAAAGTAGGAGGCATGGAAATGCTGACCATAGGCTAGGTATGAGCTTTACATCCCATTCTTCTTTTACTTCTCTTCAATCCCATGCTGGAGACTGGGAAAGATTCAGGGCATTCTAAGAATTTGATCTATTTATGGAAAATGTGGAAAGGCAGATACCAGTGGTTGCAGGTAATTTTCAGACATACACTGTTCTATTTGTATAACAAATATTTATTGAATAGCAAAAATATTTTAGGCAGCTCTCAGGATACTATGAATAAATTTTGAACAAAACTAGACTGCTGCATTTCTGGTACTGAATTCTTCATGGTGTACCTGAGACCTGTGAGTACGCTATTTTACCTTACGGTTTTGCTCTTGAGAGAGAAAAAAAACCCAAAACTATCTAGATGTATATTGCAAGTTGTCAGTCAGCATCATTCAGAAATTTAAACTGCTAGACCATAATATGAGCATATGTCAGGTGCTCCTTGCTCGACAGAAGACTATGCATTGTACACAGCCAGTGGAACTATTTCGGTCGCACACGAGGCACGTGGTACAACTCACCTCCTCCAGCCTTGAAAATCCTCAAGGCGTAGAACTAACAGTTATTTTACATCCTGGCACCTGACACACTGGAATATTATTCTGAAGATACAGTGATTAAAACAGAATACTGTATGAAGCATTCAAAATCACAATATTCATAAATCACACAATGCCTAGGGAAATAGCAACTTTTCTTTATTCACTTTCTCTGCTTATTTTTGCTGTGTCTAAATTGCAAACGGATGACTTTTTCCATTGAATTTCATCCAGGACACAGAAAAAGGAAAGCTATGAGGAGCATTTTTTTGTTGTGATTGTTAATTATTTTTTGACATCTGTTTCCAAGGATCACTGCTTTCTAAAGGCTGTAACTCAAACAAATTTGCTAGTAGCTCTAATATGTTATTTGGGTTCATGAAAACAGGAAATTCTAATTTTTCCACATTAACGAAGAGACAGTAAAATTCCAGACTTGAGGTTCCTATAAATAAAAGAACAACCCCAATTTTGTTCATGTCTCCATTTACTCTACATGCAAAATCCTATATTTATCTAGTTAATACTGTATTTTTTTCTTTTAGAATTAGATATTCAGCTCACATTCTGGCTCTTAGAAATGATCAATAAAACTATGGTGAGTTTGCATAAGTATTTTTCTCAAATGAATCAAGTCTTGACTGAGATATTTTAATTGCTATAATTTGAATAACTAATTCCAAGTTCTGAAAATTAGATGAAGGTAGTATGTGATTAACTGCTGTTAATGAAGCCATTACCTGATCCAGTAACATTTCATTCTTGGAACTGATTATCTCTAAATGCAAATGAAATTGATCTGAATTGTCAATTTTTCCTTGGATTTATAGTACATTTTTTAAATATTCTGCAACTGCTGTTGTGCAGCATACTTTGCCATTTTTATTCTTCTGGCAATTCTGTAAGTTTTTATCTCTAACATGAAATCAGAGAAATTCTGCTCCAAACAAGAACAGATTCCATTCAGGTGCAAAATTCTCTTTGCTCAAAACATTAATCGAAGATGAAATTTAAAATAACTTTTAGTGAAATGGGAGTTAGTAATTACACTAACAATTACTTACATTACTTCATACAGACTATATCAAAATGCAACAAATTGTCTAGTGACAGGATATAAAATT
The DNA here is from genome assembly GCA_014706295.1 of Lycocorax pyrrhopterus obiensis. Classification (NCBI taxonomy): domain Eukaryota; kingdom Metazoa; phylum Chordata; class Aves; order Passeriformes; family Paradisaeidae; genus Lycocorax; species Lycocorax pyrrhopterus. Next base: position 24,759,708 of record JACSVZ010000006.1, read on the forward strand.
ATTGATGAAGGAAGTTTACGATGTAGAATTCATTTGTTTGATTTAATGAACTGCTGGTCTATTTCATCACTTCTAGATTTTATTTAGTTCTAATGTAAAGAATGTTAAGAAATAAGTGATGGAGCTGTGCACAGAACACTGAAAATTTTGGAACTAGAGGGACCTTTACTCAACAAAATATCAAAAATTTTGAATGTTGATTTTATGTTACCTGTTATTATATATACTGAAATATCCCTCACCCAGGTCATCCTGCTGTCACAATGAAGTTTCCACAACCATTTATTGACATACAGATCTGCCTCAAAAAATTCTTAAATTAAATGAACAAGACAAAAAAAGATTGGGAAAAAAGAAAAGAAAAATGTGTTTGTGGTAGGAGAGGTGGGAATGGTTGCCTGTTGTCACAAGCTGCTCAAGGGTGTTAAGCAGCAGCTGCTGTGGTAAAATCTTAAAGCCACTGAATGAATGAAATCTGTATTTTCCTCCATTTTCTACCTTTTTGTCTCATCCTCAACTTTGGCTTTGCCTTTTTTTGTTTTATCCCCCATTATTTTTGTTTTATTCTGCTCCATACCCTTGGTGGCACCACAGGCTTGATTCCTTCTAGCTGTCACCCTGTTTCTGGGAAGGGAAAGAGGGGTTACAGAGGTCAGTCACCGTCCCAGAACACTTTATCTGTTACCTGGTAGGTCCTGATAACACCCATTTTCTAAACCACAGTGAGGAAGATTTCATATGCACAATTTTTTCCAGGTATGTTTCCTCCCTGCACTGAGAACCAGCAGCTGCAAGGAAAGCCTCTGTTATACCGGTTGGTACCTTCCTCTCCCTCCTTTGGGAATGTAGCAGTTATCATCTGATACATTTAGGTTAATCGGCTTTAAAAATAATTTTCCTTACACTAATATCTGCTAATAACTTTTGCCTTTATAAATTCATTTAAAGAGAACAAACTATGATCTTAAGTGTACCACCCGCTTTAAGGGTAAAAAAATTCGAAAAATAAAGCTGCTAGTTCAAAAGTAGACAAGCTGTATTTGAAATCTAAACAACCAGAATGGTAAAACATATACGTTTGAGTAATTTTAGAAAGTTAAACAATGCAATAAAGTACTTTACGTTTCTGCTTTCATGGAGACCCAGACTTGGGGGTTACTTGCAAACTCTTGCGCTCTCTTTGTACTTCGTACCCACAGCCAGCCACCCACCCACATTTGTGCACCTGCATGCTCACTCACACACAAATCTACGTTCAGTCTACTACCTATGAACCTTTCTGCTTTCTTTTAGAGTGGGAAATAATATTTTCAGTAATTCGATGTATATATCCAGATTTCCCAACTAGACTGGGTCATTGCTGAGTCACCCAAGATGTCAAACATCAGCCTGCACAACTCAGGATAAAGCATTCCAATGTCTAAAGTCTGCTCTTTTATAGGGTTAATTCTGTTTTTAGAAGGCCATTATTGCATACATGTCTAGTACTTTGGTATTTATCACTTAATTCTTACACAACTGAGAAATCAAAGTCCTTAGAATAAAAATAGCAGTTAGAGTCACTTGTTGTACAGTTTTGCACAGAACTTTCCAAATGATGCTCAGTCCTGTTTAATCCAGGCAAGCTCACAAATGTGTTAAAAACATATATTCAGCACTTCTTGTACTTGTTTTATCCAGTGCAGTTCTAAAAGTTAAGAATGTGTTTGTATGAAGATAAAGTTGGGGCTACTAAACGTGTGACATCTTGAGAATGCTGGGAGAATAGAAGAAATGCACTCTAAAAAGTGGTATTAAGAGAACAAAGTAATTTTATACTAAAGAAGTGTCAAACAAAAAACACACAAGAATTGCAAAAAGTGTTCTACATACTGGGAAGGAGTTTTTACCAGTCTTACTAGTTTTCAAACATGACATTTCTAACTGAGAAACATTCACTGGCAATGCTTAAATTGGCACAATAGGAACCCTGGGCACGTAACACTGAAAATATCCTTCATTATTTTGTTGGATTTAATCTATACATGGAAAAAACAAAACAAAACCCCCTCTAGTTGCATTTATCAGAAACATTGGAAAGATTGCATGTTCATCCACAAGAAGTGTGTTATTCTTCATAACAAGGTCAAAATTATTCAAAACAGATGTCCTCCCTGAGATAGCTGAGGCTGTCTGGCAATAATTTCTTATAATATCATGATGGACCTAACTACAGCGGTGATTAGCTTAATTTTTATTTTATAACTATGGTTTTATCCCTATGTACCAAAAATAAAAACAGAAGGAGAGAAGGAAACCTAGTTTTGAAAAGGAGGCTAGATATTTGTGAACACAGAGAACTGAAAACCATCAGCAGCAGCGAAATTAATCCTAAGAATATCAATGACAGAAAAAAGTATAAAGTTTTTATCTCCACTATGCAAATAGAATAACAATACTAGAACTATTAAAACAATTTATCTCATGAAGGTATTTTCATAAGAGGGGAAGAAAATCATCATGGCATTATGTGGGCTTTGCAAATGAACAACCTACAGAGATTCTGTGACAATAATAGCACACAGGGACATTGCTAACTGTTCTACATCAACCTGACAGTAATCATGAAAGATTGCTGCAGGAATACAGATAATTATACTGGAGAGACTTGTGGTGTCCATAAATAAGATGGGCAAGCCTATCTCAGGTTCTGAGCTGTACAGATATTCTGTTACAGACCAAATATAGATTTTAAGAAATGGAATGGAAATCAGACAATATATCTTGATCATTAAATTTATAAAAAGGACTTAATTTTTTTCTCCAATAATAATTTCTAATTATGTAGATAAACTGTATAAGCATCTTCATCATACTTCTCTAAATAAGCTGTAAATATGCAAGAAATAAATCAATTACCTTTTAATTTTATATACTTATCATCTCACATTCAGTCTAGAGTTATCACTTTCATTAGGATGATCAAAAGTTTTGCCAAATTGAAGGAGAAAGAATTTGCCCTTCTAGTAATTTACAGAGCACAGTTATGCTGTATGGTCTAAAAATTATGCAAATACCTTAGATGAACATGCTGAGTACGAGATATATGCAGATTTCTTGGGTTATGGCTTTACCACTTGCCATAAAATGGCAAAATGATTAAGTGATGGCTCAATATGTTAAATATCCATCAAGCAAAATGATGCAGAATAAGTGATGTTAAATGTGGTTTGGTATCACATCAGCATTTGCTTGACAAATCCGTATCCCTGTGTTCTTGCTTGCTGTAGAGTCAGACATCCCAGAAATGCAAGAGTTCCCTAATACAGGTTCTCCTTTTGCCACTTACATTACAATGTTCCTGTTTTAAGGGATCTATTTCAGATTAAAGTATTATGCAATAAGCATAAGGCTGGAAGAGCCTAGGCAATGCCTCCAAATTCAGTCTGAAAATTAGTCAGTGAGCTTCTTCCAACATTAGTAAATTCTAAGAAAATAAGTCTTTCCTGGATAATAAGAATTCCCCAGGCTGGCTAGGATTAACCAGCAGCATTGTACACTCATTTTCAAAGGAGGAAATGTACTAGACACCTTCACAAAGAACACACTGAAGAGAAAATACAAACTTCTCTCTAAGTCTGTGCTAAATAGGTGTTGATATTTTCTTATCTAATGCATGTGATATCAGTTAGACTGTACAGTTTCTGGAATTGCAAGCTGCTTGCTTCTTGCAAGGCCTTAATGTGAGCTAATCCTTCTCATATGGAGGAAGTAGTCAGTATGGCACATAAATGGCTAATAAATGCAAGAGTAGGACAAGATGAATGTGTTTGTTTAAATTAGCGCTGTATCAGTGACTAACTCTTGACAAGGTGGGAAATAGTTAATATTTTTCCAAAGCGGATTTTACATGCAAAAAATAACATGGCTCTCTAAACCCAGACTTCTCCGGGAACATATCTGGTTCAGCACTAACAATATAAAAAAAAATAGAAAACCCAGTTACAGAAATGGAGGTATTTGAGAGCTGAATCACTGGAATGTGTGTGTATGATATTGGTTTCTCCAGGTGTGTGCAGTCACGTCTTTTGATGCAAAACCAGAGATGACTGGAAAATGACAGATATTGTACCTGTTTGTCTCATCTTTCCCCTTGGGTCAGCACTGAATTTCTCATTTAGTGTCATTCTAGAAAATCCATCATTTTATAACAGCACTGTTCACTGCAATTGAAGTGTTATTGATACATAAATACTGTCACAAGATAAACCTTTATAGCACTGCACACTGGGTCTTTAAATATCCTTCACTGTCAGTGCAAGTATTCCCTGAGTCTTACATGCCCAGTTTTGAAATTATACAACAATATTACAATGCAGCAAGAAGTTTAAATTATACAGCAGAATTTTCAGGAAGTTTTCATAAAATATGTACATATTTTCTAACTTTATCTATATTTTCTCCTTTTCCTAGGCCCCAACCCTTTCTGAACACAAAGTCTTGAAAGCGTTCATGTTATTCCATTTTTCAGATAGTTGCAAAGTAGGGATGTTAAGAGTTGCAGTGTCTCAAAACAAAAAGGCTTCAGCACTGTTACACATGAAGTTGCATTTTGGAACCTATATGCTGTCTGGCTCATGAACCTCCACTAAATTTTCTCCCTTCAGCCTCTGATTTTGGGAAATCCAGTCAAAAGTGTTGTAGCTTAATAACTGCAGTAAAAAATGGAAGGCATTCCCAGTTCTGCCCTACAGTATGTTCTGTGACCTAGGATAATTATTTAATTTCTGAGAGTAGGTTTTTTTCCTCTCCCCCATGTTTTTTTCCTTAAGTGCCATACTAAAAAAAGAGATTTAAAAAAAATGTATATACCTGTGAATTTCTTTGAGCTCCTAAACTAGCAAATCTTATGGTTCTTTTCATAGAGGAGAGCTGATAGGGTGATGTAATAGTTTTCTCCAACCTTCACATCTATGAATACATGAATAATTTTGTACTTTACTGGGATAACAAGGTTTAGTTCACTAACATTAGTGGGCCCAAATGAGAACACCAGGATAGACAGGGAATGGGAAAAAAAATCCAGGATCTCAGTCAATGTAAACTGGTGTTGACTAATTCAGGACACTGATCTCTCACTGACACTGGTGCCGGGTCATGCAGAAGTTAACACAACCTGGGTATATTTGTGAAATAGAATGGTTATAATCAATGAGGTAACTGGAGACTTATGGCAGGAGAAGTGAGAGGAAAGTATGTTCTTTTTTACAAGCAGGAATATAGGTGAACAATTCATAACAAATTCTTTATTCGTTTATTATATTTTATCTATTTTTCTGTGCAATATTTGTCTATATACAGGCCTTTATTTTCTCCAATGTATTCATTATTCACTGTATTATTTCTCCGAGCAATTTTTACTCTGAAGATTGTCTGTTAGAAGTTTATTGCAAGCATTCATTATTCAAAATTTGTGCTGTTCATCTTCAAAATATATCATCCAGTGTTTTTTTGCTACTTTGCTTGATGATTTGTTAAGCATAATTCTTAGATTTCCAGTGTGAACCATGAATTGCAAACTTGCTTTCCAAGTTTATTATTAAATATCATTTATTTGTTTCTGTGTTGATAAATTGAAAAAATATTTTAAGACCCATGAAGATCTTAAATAAATGGTTGCAGCACTTTATGTGATATAATTTATCACTGAAACTACGTATCTGTGAAGACATTCTATTTGCACTATGGTGAGCTCTGTGTTTATCAAATTTACTTATAGAGATATTTGCCCAATTCTAATGTTAATTTGTTGGCATTCCTTGGAAGATTGTCAGTAATAAAGGAAAAAATATGCATTGCTCATTTGACTTGGTGTTTTACCTCTGATGCTGACCAAACCAAGAATTTTCTGAAGGTGAAGGCCTGCATTAACAAGCATGTGACAAACAATCCTTTAAACTCTGTCCCCTCCTACTCCCTAATACATACATATGAAATTTAGACTGAAACTCTGACTGAAATTCCCAAAGGCAACTCTGAAATTTTTAACAACTGGCACAGAAAGAGACTGTAAATCTTCATGGAAGAAAAGTAAGTAGAAAAGAAGCATCGCAGCTACCTGTGCTGGTAGAGATCATAATCACCAGAATTAAATGTTTTGCTTTCATCTTTTCTCATTATACTCTTCCGAAATACTTCTCATGGAACAGCTTGATTTCCATGATTTCTCTCTGCCATATCCATCAACATTTTGACAGTGCATTTTAGTTGTATCATGTAAGTGATGTCCTAAATTGAAGTTAACACAAAAGTTTTGTGTTCCAAGTCCTCTTCTGACGTCATACTCCCAAACTGCACATGCCAGGTTGTTCCTTCAGCATTTATTCTGTGCCAGCTCCTCATCACTGTTTGCTTTCAACAAGGTGTCAGGAAAAGCTTTGGGTTGGTGGCCTCTTTCCTCTCAGTTCTGAGTACTCACTAGATGTTGGACTGGGCTCTCTGGCAAAGTATGAAAAATTGCATTACGTTTGTGATAATATGTAATTGACCCATGTTTGAGGCTCAGACTGGGATAACTGCATCTCCTATGGCATTCTATTTTTAATACATGCAGCAGGACTGGATATAGACATTGATTTCTTGTATAGTCTCACGTTCTTTTTGGGCAAATGATGAACAAAATGGCTTGTGGCTTTGGCTAGGTTGGTGTGTGGCAAATGCTGCTTGAGGGCACCTATTTAATCTTTCTTTTAAAAAAATGAAAAATACAACTGTATTTTTATATGCCCACACGTGGAAAACCTAGGAAGGGAGTGTTCTGAGGAAGAAGATGCCATTAACGGCATTTGCAAATTAGCACTAAAAGACTTTGTCTGTCATGGCATATTCTATTACTATGCTTATCATCCCCAGTAGCAAAGCATAATGAGCAAAAATTCCTGGTTTGGTGAAAAAATCAGTCATCATTTCCCTGGGGCTTGATTTTTTAAGGTATTTTTTAAGAGTTTGAGAGACTGGTTTTATATTCGAAGTCACTGAAGTTCCTTATCATATATACTTATCAGTGCAACCTTGAGTCATCTTGTTGCAAGCAGTTGCATAAATTATGTACATAGAAATTATTCTAGGTAGGTCTAACAGTATTTATATTATAAGAGGAAGAAGTCAGCCACACAGTAACAGTAACACCCATTCTGGAGCAATGCATCGACTTCAGAAAGTCAGCTCAGCATAAATGTCGTTTCTCTGAGTCATTGCAGTTGTGAACACAAGCTGTCAGAAGAAGTGGAAAGAAGTGAAAACTTTTACATCATCTAAAAAATAAATTACACATTGAATAAAAGATTTTTATTCTGCATCCTTTGAGTTCTGTATGAAACCTATGTATTCAACGTAAGTACATTATAGAAGCATCCTAATTCTAATTAACCTTGTCAAATAGAATTAATTAAGATTGAAAACCTTGTAATTACGTGTTTTTCAGACTACCGAGGAGTCCACTTAATGTAAGGACTGATGTACCTATCTAAAAAAAGCCTGAAAAATTGAAGAAATATGATATACAGAGAACACTGAGAAAGAAAAAAACTGTTGCTGAGATTGGATGAAAGACCAAGAGCTGAAAAACTAGAGGGCAGGGGCGGATTTTTTCACATCCTCTTTTTTCACCTATACAAACTTTCTACTGCTTTGGGACATCATAATCCTCCTCTCATCTGTACTGCCCCTCTGATGTTAGGTTTTTTTATCCATTCTGGTGCTCCCTGTGGCAGAGGGCTTGGTCAAGGGGCTGTTGAATCCCTGTAAACTGCAGCCAGTCCCTGGCTACCTGCTTCTGCTGTGGGAAACACCCATTGGGTTCAACACTGCTAGAATCCCCCAGGTCATCCACAGAGACTGCTTGTGTTGTGCTGGGCAAGGCAAGTATGTCTCACTGAATTAAGCTCGGTGCTTGATGCTTACTACAGAAAGGGGGTGTTCTGTCCTTTCTTCCTATTCTGTTTGAGATCAGGATTACTCTGGAGTGTTGAGAATAGCTCTTCACGCACCATATTGCGCAACGCTTTTGTGCATTTTTTTCTCCCCAAGGATCAAAGAAAGCGCCTCTAACTGTGTGTTTTAGGTCCAAAAGCACTATTACTGTTTTCATGAACATCAATGACAAGCTTCCAATGAAACAGTTTTAATTTATGAATAATAGATATACAAAGTTTCTCTAACATCCCAAGTTTTTAAACTGGCTTGTCTGAGATGCCGTAGGATTTTAATGGACAGCAACCTCTTTGAAAACCCTTTGTATTCAGACCTTTTTTCCTCTTTACTTCTCAGTTTCAAACACTGCAGCTTTTTAGTCTGCTGCTCAGTCTCCCACATCTTATTTTCCACAATGCCTCACATCACTTACGCAGTTTCTGCCTTCGCCATCCCTCTATTGTCACACTGCAGTCACTGGGTCTTTCTTTCTTGCTGGTCATTTCTTCTTTCTGTGAAGTCTTTCCCTTTCAACTGTCACTTTTGGAACTCTCCTCCACTAGGAGATAGGTAGATTTTTTCACTTCAGTGTCTCTTTTGCTCTTAGGGAAGTCAGTTCTTTCATCTCTGTTATTCGGTCACCTCCCCATTTGAAAGAGCGCTCTCAGTTCTCACTCCTACAAAGTCTTTTGAAGGAACAAGCTCAAACAATGACCTTCCATGCCCTGCTGTTGGGCCAATCTCTTCCCAAAACACTTGGATGCTTTTCTTCTCCCTGTACACTGATTTTATCCAGAGAATATTTCTCTCTGCTTCCACTGACTGATTCAACTGATGCCCACCTCCTACCACCCTGACTGTCCAACCTGACAGTTTAAAGGGCACATAACCACAGTTTCACTGACATAAATTAGCTAAATGTTTACGAAAATGTCATAGTAACTATTACTTAATGACCGCCGTAGCTTGCTAAACAACAGAAGATAATTTTTCTTTAATTTGTTCCAGATTTTTCGATAATAGAAAATAATAGCAACATGTAAAATCATGTTGAGATCACACCAGAAAACAGATGCTCATTCCAAGGCTTGTTCCATTGTTTGCTTCAAACTAACTCAGCGTGAAAAAACATTTTATCTGTCTCTGGGGAATTCATACAGTTCCCTTAAACTTTTATGGAACACCTAAAGTCTAGAATAAAACCTGTGATGATCCTTAATCAGAAATAGCCTAAGAAGTTTTGCTGCAGGAATGCTATAACTTACCTTAACAAGTGTTTTCAGCTTTGCTTCACAAAAAAGAATATTTTGGGGGTTTACATGTTTACAATATGTCTGTGGAATATGGAATGCATATATTATTTAACTTATTTCTCTAAAACTTCAGTATCTCCATCAGGCACAACTAAAAACCAACAGATTTTAAATTTATTGATTTTATATTTTATATTTTTTTTCAATAATGAACAAAAACCTGTGAAAGCAAGTGTAAAATAACAAGTAATCATAATCACACTTCAAGGCTATCAAAAAATTTCAAAAGCTGTCTGAATTACAGAATCACAGAATCATAGAATCGTTAGGGTTGTAAGGGACCTCCAGAGATGATCTAACTCCCCTGACAAGACAGGGTCACCTGGAGCAGGTGGCACAGGAATGTGTGCAGGTGGGTTTGGAATGTCTCCAGAGAGGGGGACTCCATGAACTCTCTTGGGCAGCCTGTTCCAGTGTTCTGCCACCCTCAATGGAAAGAAGTTCTTCCTCAAGTTGAGGTGAAACTTCTCATGTTTTAGTTTACGGCCATTGCTTCTTGTCCTGTTGCTGGGCACCACTGAAGAGAATATGTCATCATCCTCTTGGCACCCGTCTTTGAGATATTTATATGCATTAATGAGAGCCCGTCTTGTCGCTGTTCTCCCCACGGACGAGTAGAGAAATGACACGAAGTCCAGGCTCAGGGATAATGGAAGCGCTTTAATGAATTCTCAGAAGGCTTTTATATGTTAGTTTGCAAAGTGTATTAAGTGGCATAAGGTAATTGGTTTTTTGCCGTCCACCCCTTAAGGGGATTGGTCAAGTTCTAAGACACCCATCTCTGAATGTTTTTCTAGTTAGAACCATAACAATTCTGCAAAACAACCTGCAGCTGCAAGAAGTTTACAAAACACTGTAACATTGTTTTGTCTTATTTGCATGGGAAAGACAGAACTCTCACAAAAATGCTGCAGAGAGCTGAAGAAATTCTCTGCAGGAGCTTTTTCAGCATCCATACCGTCTCAACCTTCCCAATAACCAGATCAGTTACCTTGATCTGGAAAATGTGTTAGTAATCTCACAGCTGAAGGTCTTTATCCTGTTCTTCCACTGAACAGGACTGAAAATGTGAGTCTCTTAAGTATGAAAAATTATAGGTGGACATCTGGGGTGTATTTATCTTCTTTCACATTTACAAACCCTTAAAAAACCTTTGCACTGGGATTACAGTTGTTAAGAGTAAGAAAGCTCTGTTGCATATATAAATGAGAGACTTTGACTTCTGGGCTAATCTGAGTTGAATTGGAAATGAGAAATTTGAAACACTTCAGTGAGGAAGAATCTTAAACTAATGATTAGAAAAGTTTTGTTTCAACAGCACTAAATTCTCTAATTCTTTCACCTTTTCATTTTACATATTCAAACAAAAACATTTGAACTTGTAAGAGATTTTTTTCCAATGTGAAAATAGAGTATCCTGCTAATTCCAAAAATTTACTCTTCTTTAAAAGTAAATTTTAGCAAAATATAAATGTTTGCACAGCACTTCCAGGGAAAACTCCTTCTAAATGTGGATGTGTTATGTTTTTCTTTATTCCAATGTGAAAATTTTTCCAGACTAGAAAAGGTACTTAAATATTCTTTTAGACTACTCAGAAAAGGTAATTTGACATTAAAACCAGCAGGGGCAGTCTAACTTCAATTTATTCCTTGCCAAAATCAAACTAGTGTAATCCATTGTTCTGGATATAATGATGTGTATGGCAGGGCTAGATCCTAAAGATTAACACCCAATAGGTGTTGTTCTTGGACCAAAATACCAGTATTTTTCAAGATGCACTTACAAACAAATGGCTGAATATTTTGTATTCAGAGGTATGTGCACAGAATTATACTACTGTCATGAGTAGAGAGCCCACAAGCATTATATTGAAGAAAAAGAAAGGTAAATTAATAAATAAAATCTGAAAGTTCTGAAAAGTTCAACTAAGTCTGCAGAATTGTTCTTTCTCCAGAAGTACAATTTGTTTTTTCATTTACTCAAAGGCTGTTAATGCTAAACTTCCTTCCTTGTGCTAATTCTATCCACATTCAGAATGTGTACCCACATGTATCTGCATTCAGAACTTGTTCTGCTAAATAAGAATCAGTTTTTCACTAGATTATAAACAGAGTTGAAAGTGCAGAACAATCTCTTTTCAAATTAAAAGCAACTTAAATTCTCAAAGTATATTATGATGTCGTTGTATATTTGATAGAAAATAAATGTCAGCTTTTTTTATTGTATTTTTTGTGAGATTTCTTTCCATTAAATCCAAATATGTGTTTAGGTTGTAAGTCAATTTTTTAGTACAAGTCATAACTAGATGAGTGAAGTCAAATAACACCGATTAAAAAATTTGGAGACATTGGTTGTGTTTTTAAATGAGCTTATTAAAAGAATTAAAAATGTATCCTAGTTTTTAATAATGAACGTACTATTTTTAGGACATATACTGGTGCCTCTGAATAATTTCCTCTCAAAACCCCTACATTTCAAATTTTATAATCTTAAAGAGTTACATCCTTTTTTATTCATATGAGCAGAAAATTTGAGGGGGAGGTTCTAAATTTCATATTTTTATATTGACTTATTATTAAAAAAATACTTCATTTCCTAAGCTTTGGGAAGTTCCAGGTTTTCAGAAAATATTGATGTGAAAATTATGCAGAAGTGATTAGGCCGTGGGGTTTTCCCTTCTAAGGTAATGTTGTGTCATTAATTTTATCTATACCATTACCTAATGCAATATTCATGGAAATACTTGGCTAATGGCAAAGGAGAGTGGGAATGGTTACATCATGAATCATACCCATACACAATTATATGAAGACTTGAGGAGAAGTTGGGGAGGTCTTTGGTGGAGATTGGAAGGGTTTCTTGGAGCATAGTGTATATATCCAATGACATTGCTGAAGTGAGCTTTTGCCTGCTGTGTGACAAATCTATTTAAAAGAGTTGCCTGGAGCCTGAAACCAGGCTGGGTGTGAGAGTCTGGGCAGGGAGCACTGGAGAGTGGTAGGGCAGGGGCTGAGCAAGGGCTTTAAGTGGGGACATGAGAGAGGACACTGTCCTGAGAGGAAGGATGTGGGGCAAGGAGAAGAACAGGAGAAGGTGCAAGGGGATGGGAGAACTAACACTAGAAGTGAAACAAAGTATCCTCCACTGCAGACATTAGGAATATGTCCTGGTCCCTCATTTAGATGATTTATGCCAACGACCTGATGGAACCGCAAAGGGGAAAGCAAGAAAACCTGTTCCCTTGACTGTAGTCCCCTAAGCCCCATCAGTTCCTCCCTCGTCACTCACTTTCACTCGAACTTCACTTTTCTTTAGTCCACTTTCCCACAACGTCAGAGGTGTTCTCTGGGCTCTGGACAAGTCCATCAGGTAATGACTGAAAGGGAAGAAGCTTTGTCACGTGCACCTGCTGGCTACATTAACCCTGTCCTTTCCACGTAGCACTCACTGCTTAAAAAACCTCTCAGTCAAGAAGTTTTATTTTACCATACAAGTGGTCAATGCAAGAAAAATATAGAAGCCAACTTGTTTTTGCTGCTCAGACCCTACACTCACTGCAAGAAACAACACCAGTTTATTGGTGAAAGGTATTGTTTGATGTCCTTGTCACTTTGCTAGGGTACAGCCTGGCAACACACCTTTGTAACCACCTAATACCAAAAAGTTAGCATGGTAATATACCGTGGATTTCTGTATCAATAGAGAAATGGCAACTGAACTGCCAATACCTTACACTAAAGACTATCAATTCATGGTCATTGGGCTGGATTTTCCTTTCTTTCCGTCTACTTCATAGGCTCTCAGTGGCGTCTGAATCCTGTGTCTCAAGAACAGCAAGAAACAGTGAGCAACCAGGGAAGATGTCAACGGAGGATTGATTCCCAGGTCATCAAGAATAACCCCTCTTATTCCAAATATTAAAAGAAATTACCTGTGGAGCTGGAAAGAGACCAGATCTTACTTTTTTCAGGCTGAGATGAATGCCTAACTTAGTTGGATGTTTTCAGGAACAGCAGAAAAGAATGAGTAGAGTACTGGTAAGTGTCGTAATACACCAAACCTCTTATTGAACTACTGTATTAGAAATGATGAGAAAATCATTGACGCTCTTTCTTTCCATGCTGGAGGGAGGGAGTGTAAGTTCTGTATATTCTGTAACAAAGATTTCTGAGTTAGACATGACCTTGCCTTGAAAAATGAAGTGTGTTTTTAGAGACAATGCGATGTGCTAGTTATCTGTGCAGTATACAGTGTCTGTCTTGGAGGAGAAGCTGCCTCAAAAATCCACAATTTTAATCTCAGTCACAACTGGTGGCTGTAGTCCCACATGAATGTGCAGTTGGTAGCTGTTCATTAAAACACCTGTCTTGGAGTGGCATGCTTGTGCTAGCACATCTGAGTCTGATTTTGCATGTCTATGAAAAATATTAAACAGCAATAAAATCTTGCTCAGATGAGGAAATACAGCAATGAGGTACCTTCACAAAAGCATGCTATGAACAATATGAGACAGAATAATAACAATAAAAAAGAAGATATAATTTGTTTCAGTTTTTTTCCTGGAGTCTGACACAGAACTTTACCTAGAGGGAAAGCTTTCTATCATCAATAAAACTGGTCATTTCTGTGCCATGAAAATACCTTTGCATTACTTGTGCATTTGAAACAGTCTTCAGTGTATTTGGATTTATTTGCAGTTTTTTCTTTCTCTGTCATGCTAGTTACTTGAACACAAAAATAAGTGTGCTTGTCAGAACTTTTGTAAGACTTTTAGCTCATTTATTTTACGATTGCATCTATTCACGGTTGCTTTTTCCCCTCTGCCCTAACTTTTCTGTGTACTACTGTGTAAATAGGTTGCAAAAAGGCTCTGAATTTACACAACTAGTGTGTTCTCTACAAACCATGATTTTATATGCTCATATTTGTATACATTAAATCTTTATACATTTCTCTTTATAAATTCAGTATCTGTAATATCAACGAGTGTCATGTTCTGAAGCATGCAATTACCCACCAAAGTTATTTTAGATGGGTTTTATAATAACTGGTCTGTACATTTGATACCTCCACTGATTGTAGAAGTGACTACAGACATACCATCATTGCAGGTTTCCCTATTATAACACTTTCAAACCGAGTAATTTCATGTTACTTAGTGTCATCCTGTTTCTTTCAGAAGAATAAGCTTCAAAAGGTATGTTTCATCTCTGCCAAAAACAAGGTGCAGGAAAAAATTATGATTTCTGCACAGCACATGACTCAAAATAACATGATACAGCCTTCAAGGAAAGAGTTAATCTGAGACACTAAGTAAAGAAAGAGCTGAGAATGTGCCTGACTTTTGAGAACAGAAAAGAAATGAAGGTATTCTTTTCACACAGATGGAGTTGAAAAAAAACCCTACTGTTTTTTTCACAGGACAAGAAAATAAACTCTGAAGAAGCAGTTATTTGATGGACTAGGGATCCTGTGGCAAAGCCTGATTAGAGATGATATCTTTGTGTAGATAAAAGGAGACTATGTTACACAGAGTTATTTCCAACATTTCTGGGAAAAAGATTTTATAGGAAGGAGGATCCAACATGTTTTGCCGAGTGAAAATTACAAAATGAGTGTCATTAAGTGCAAAGGCATGCACACATCATGGAAGGAGCATCTTTATTTCAGCCTGAAAGGAGAAACCTCAGGGGTGGACATCAGCAGGACGTGGAGCAGCAACGAGCAGAAAACCTTGCTTTACCATAGCATTGAGGGGAGACACTCTTTACTTAATTGACTTCCTTACCAGGGGTTTTGTGGGTTCATCCCTCCCATTATTCCTTGTGTCTTGCTGGGATCTGTGGCCATTCATTTCACCTGGGAATGGATACCTCTAGCAGCCTCTCGCTGGCTGCTGGGCAAGGCCTGCACCTGAGATTGAGCAGAGGAGGAAGACCTTAGTGCCTCTGCTTCATCCACTTGGCTATCTGCATTGGTACTGTGGCAATAAATCAGACTATGACCAAGGGAACTCTTGAAGTGATGATCTCTTCCAAAGCAGAGGTCAAGGGCCTTGGCATGTGACAATATTGCTGTAGTAATGGGAAGAGTGGTATCCACTGTCAAAGTAAGTGACATCTTTCTAGCTTAACTAATAACAAATTAAGTGTGGCTATTCTAATTTTTGTGAAAAAGGCAGTACTTAGTGAGAAAAAGGAGTCAGATCCCAGACCAATATTCTTGCAGTGATGATGTCAGAAGATAGATTTTGAAAATAAAGAATTGTAATCCAATCCTTTCAGGTCTTAAAGTCAAAACTGAATGTTTCAACTGTGAGATAGGATTTGAGGATGCACCCATGGTCACCCAGCAGTCTCCTACTATTTTCCTCTATGAGCAGCTCACAGATACAGCTCATGAAGAGGTGATGTCAGAACTAAGATCCATACAAACCTCTTGAAAATATTAATAACATTTCAATACATAAAATTTCACTTACAATGCTAACAGCATATTTTTCACGTTATGTTTATGCATTTGAGAGATATCACCATGAATTAAAACATGTCTTATCAGAGCAAAATAGATAAGTCAGATCTGCTGAGATCTTGTGATATGTGAACATGTATTTTTATATATTGTGTTCCACAGACTATTCAATCTGTTCATTTGCATAAAAATATTTCAAGTGATTTCCAGTTAGGTCAAAAGTCTTTAGTGTTTAGTAAAGCCTTTAACTTTTCTGTATGTTACAATAACCATAACATTGAAACCTTGTGCATAACTGTAGTTTAATTAGAACCAGACAGCCCTGATTGTCCATTTTATTTCCTGAAGATTGTTGCTTCCGAAGCAGAATTATTGCCTGAGCTGCAGTAAACCTGCACTAAATATGGTGCCTGCCATATTGGCTGCTTACACATGGTTTTAAAAATAAGTCTTTTAGCTTCTGACTTCATGCATTACAATATGAACAACTGATGTTAACATCTCTGAAAAAAATGGAGTTTTGAGTGTTCTCCTATTGCATACGGTATCACCTTGCCTCCAGCCTTCAAATCATTGAAGCAAATGTGCACTATCCATAAAATGTGTTTTAATAAAATGTGTAGGAATTGTAGAGTAAATCAGGATATTAAGGAATAGATGATTTTTAACACACAAGGTGCTATCTAGTGCACAAAACAAATGTAAGAATAACCTATCCCTACTCTAATACACCTTAAATGGATTTCTCCAAGGTTTTATAGGTTAGAAGAGATATATCCTTATACAGGTGTAACTTTTCCACTGGCTGTATTCTTTAGACTGACTGTAAAATAGAATCAATATATGGTGTATTTAAGGGATTACTTGGTTTCACTGAAAATTGGGGTCACTTTCAGAAGGCCCTGGTTGCTAATTCTCATTCTGTATTTTGATAGTACATTTTGATTGTACATTTGTAGAATATACTACTTTATATTAATCTATCTGTCCTTTATTGTCCCACAGCCTCTTCTTCTTTTTGAGGTTCAACACAGAGTGCCTATGCAATTGTAATCCTTACCTCTTTAAAGAAAATGAAGAGACCTCACTTCCTGCCATCTGTCTTAAGCAGAGCCGCATATCTGCCTTCATCTGTACCGAGATTATGTTTAATTCGGGAACTAGCAAATCTGTCACTTCTCTCGACATCCAAACTAGCGCCAGGAATGTGCTCTACAAGAAAATATTTATTTGTGTGTGCGTGTATGTGCATTTTCTGGTGACCATGTCCTTTACTTGGTGAAGGAAGATAAAGTGTTACTTGTGTTTCCAACAATGTATTAAGAATATCTGTAGAAAGATTTATGTCTTTCTCCATGACACAGGAGCTTGAAGGGGCACAAGTCTCCCGAGGGAAGCATCTGGGTTTGTACTAGACACAGAACAATGTATATTTTTTTCTCAGGTCAGTTTCTTGACAGAGCACAGCACAAAACATCTTTCTGCTATCACTTTACTGTGGATTTGGAGAGGGTGTGAATTTTGTTGGCTGGTGCCTAACTTAAAATTTTAATATGTCTTAGGCATCTTAAATTATATTGCTGATTTTAATACGTTTAATGATGCTTTGAAGATGATATTTCTACTTTACCTGACAAGGAAATAAGGCACCTAAAGGCTTCTGTTAGTTACTACCAAACTCCCTCTGTGGATTTTGAGAATGCTCAGAGAAATAATATGATACAATATTCATTCTAGTCTCTTCTAAAAGCTAATTGTTTCCTGATAAAAACATTCCCTTACAAGAGTCCTACTGTTCTGAAAAGCTCACTCATACTATGCATTCAAATAAAGCAGGAGGTTTGAACATGAAACATTTTAAAATTGTATTCATGCCCTAGCTACTCAGTTTTGATGTATTTCTTGGAGCTCAGACCCAGGGAAGGGAATTTGCAATGTCTTATCTAAATGGTTCCTGGGAGCCTCCCCAGCCTTACTATTCTGCACATTAAAAGCTGTCTGAAATTTGGAATTCAAAACACTTTCAACAAAAATAGTTTTTAGAGAATTGTTGAGCATAAATTTTCACACTTCCCTGCTTCTTTAAGCAGATTTATGGGGGGTTTGTATATCAAGATACACTACTGAAGGAAGGGGTTTCTTTAGGTGAAACTCTCAACTGTGATTACCATTAAAAAGCTTTTTAGCCTCACAAACCCAATAAATTCATCTTTATATATACAGAGGGAATCTACATAGCTTTATTTGGACAAGCCTTAAAATTAGTTTGTACAAAACCACATGCATTTTACATAATGAATATTTCAGGCTAAGTGCATAAACCATCCAAGAAACAGGGAGTAGAAATTAATACCTTCTTTCCAGTAAGTGCCCTCACTGAGGGGTCACCAGACCTTGTTCTTTCAAGCACTTCTTGGTCACATAAGTCCGGAACTATTTCCAACACAGTGTCTGAATTCCAACAGGAACTTGTAGCTCAGGGTATTGTCCCAGCTGCTGGAAATACAGATCTGTCCCTGTGAAGGAATTGAACATGGGTAAGTGCTATGAAAAGGGATGGGAAGAAGCATTGTCATGTTGTCTTGATTCTAACATGATTTAGAAGAAATAATAATTCACAATTACCCCTCTGAGGGATTTTGTCTTTCTGTTTTGAAGACTATAGTCAGGGCTGCAATTCTGAAGCAAACTTTCTAAACTCCAACGGGTGCTGAAAATAATGATTAACACCAAACTCAAGTTTCAAGCTTACAGTTGAGGTTTTTCACCACTGGGATCAGTTGCGATTCCCGTCTTCCCAAGGCAAGTGTATTTTTGTTTTATCTAACTCAAAGCATTTTGAGTCTAAACTAAATCTCTTCACTGATTGCAGTGAACATTCAATTATTGTTCTATAGATTGTACCTCTAAACATTACACTTAAGGATCTTGGTTAAGTATTAATTATTGCTTTCTCAAAATCACAATGGATTATACAATGTTGCCTCTAGAGCACCGTATCTATTTGTGTCAAGACTGACTTCCATAAAAAAGTTGTATGTTATAACCACACCAGTATTTATTCACAATGAGAAGAATATGGCAGTTGCCTGACTGGTTGCTATTATCAAGCTCAAGTTCTGTGAAGGATGTTATTGTCTGACAGAGTTTTATAGCAGAACTTCCTATAGCCATTGGTTCCTTCATCAAGATCATCATAATTGGACATAATTTTCCACATTTTTGTCTTATTTCTGTCTTCCTAATCTCCAGATAAAAAGCTCACTGTCTTGAAAACTGGATTACAGTACCCCACAATCTTGGAATTGAATGCATAAAAAGCAATGACTTCCACTTTCATGGTTTCAAAACAGCAGCTTCAGCTGTATCAACTTCAGAAAGAATTGCGAAAAAAAAAATGACTGGCCAGAGCATACTTTCCCCCGTCCTATTCGCTCTTTCCTCATAGTTCTGTTAAAAAAAGGATGTAAACTTTTTCACTCGGGAAATTGTTTTTAATTTTGAATACAGGGGCTTAGTCTTTGGACAGTATATCTACATCATGCTTTGGTGTCTTTTAGATCTTTTCTCCTTATTCCCTTTGTGTTGAAAATCTAGCCTTAATTTTAAAGAAAAGGTTGGTCATTGTTCAAATGAAGATTGGTGGACATATGAATTATTATTTTTCATAAATGATATGAGAAGTAAGAGAATGTGACAATGCTCCTTCTCATCCCTTTTTATAGCACTTACCTGTGTTCAGTTTCCTCTCAGTGACAGATCTATACTACAAAGTATGAAAGCTTTGTGCCAACACTTCTTGCCCTCCTTTGGTCTTAGGGCATTTTGGTTATCTTCTAGTTTAGTACCTGTCACTTTGCCTCATGCAAATTGTCTACCTGAAACCCACCTTTTTTCTTTTCTTGTATTTTTTGTTTGTTTCCTGTTCTATTCTCTTTCACTATCTCATTTTTTCTTCAATTAAGGAGTTTAAAGGTGTAAGAAAAAGCTGCCTAGAGGCTACTTTCTCCCATTCTTCCATGCCAACAGACTAAGCACCTACTAGTACAGACTTCATGTCCTCACGTCTTACAGTCTTGATTGCTTCATTTAATGCCATATTGCAGGAAAGAAAAATTGTTCAACAACTGTATTTGTGCTAAGGATTTTAATCTTTACTAGCTAGCCTGAGAGTGCTGCTCATCTCTAAAAACAGCTTTGCAGCACTTTCTCATCAAGCAACTGTTGCACTGCGCTGTCAGTATGACTTCTCAACAGTCTCTGACAATTCTTTCTGTGGGGAAAATGGGATAAGGTTTCTTCATTTTCCATAAAATATTCTTCATCTCTGAATGTTTGGATCCCTTTTTAGACCTGCTCTCAAAATGAACGTCAGGAAGAGAGCTTGGCTCTTGCTTCAAGCTTGCCACACTAAAGCTGTGGTAAATGACTATTATCTGAGAAGACATCTCAGATACTTGGTATTTAAAAAAAATCTGTAATAATCTGGGAAGTGTCCGACACACGGGGAAGCCTACCACAAAATCCAGTAGAGTGCTACCTGGAAAAGGGAAGTTATTTTTGAATTTCACTTGTTCTGCATAGGTTCTTCTTGTAACAGTGCAACAGCCTAGCAAATAATTCTTCTATACCTATATGTACAAAACCCACACTGTGCTGTTTAGTGGTTTATCACTATAATCAATGCAGAGTTATATGGGCAGAACTTCAGGGGAATATATCAGTCCTTGCCGGTAGCCTAGTACCACCCTGCAAAATATTTGTCAGGCTTTCATTAATGACTACTGTGCAAATTATAAAAAGTAACATTTTCTTGATAGATTTTATCTTATCTTTCTCCATGTTACTTTAATATTAATATGGATCTGGACTGTTTCTATAGCAAGTAGTACTAGAGATGCTAATCGTGGCTATTCATCCAGAGGTTATGGTAGATAATCAGAAAAATGCTGATGAAGCATCTTCTGACATTACTTGAACTTTTGTTCAGTAGATTTTATTACTCCTACTCACAGCAGTTACCAAATAAATTATATTCATGGTTTTAAGAGTGTCCTGATGCTGGATGTTAATTCATGCTTATTGTCGGAACTTGTAAATTATCTTCTTGATAAAGTGACCAAAGAGGAGTGAATAGTTTTTGGGTTTGGTGAAGTGTTGATCAAACAAACCATTGATTCTTTTTACAGCGATTTTTTGTGAAATACAAATTAACAGTGTGAAAAGTTCAGCATATATATCTTCGGGAATAATAAAGAAGAGCTATTCTACATTACTGTTAATGATCTGATGAGAAAAATAAATCTTCTTAACAGTAATATTTGGGAACTATAGTTCAAAAGAACAGAGGCTGGGGGAAGGGAAATGCATCACAGGCACACGTAAACATTTTTAATAGGACATTGTCTTGTCTTCTTCAATTATCTTGTCTTCTAAAATAAAAAGCTGAAATCAATTTTGTCAAATCTCATTATTTGGAAAAATCCTGAGGTGTTAAGAAGAGCAGCTGTAATGCCATTTTCTCTGCAGCTCCCAGGATCTGGGATGAGAACTTGAGTTAGTATCTCTTTATATCAGCATACATTATTATTCTTTTCTGGTTCTGAATTTATTTTTTTCCTCAAAAAATCTTCTGTACTTCTGTTATTTAGATGTCTTTAGGTACCTTTTTCTTCAAGCTTGTATGAGACTCAAACTCCATCTCCTATGATGTACTCAATCTTTCTTGCAGGAAGACTCTCTGACCAAGCTCTGAAAGAAAGCAGAGTAAGATGGATGTAAATGGAATTCTTCTTTTTAAAATATTTTGGATTCAGTATTAGAACTAATTAAAGAAGAAAACCCTCATCTTTCCATATCTTTCAAGGAAAAACTCAGAGGCAGAATTTTGGAAACTTTTGCCTATTCATCGCAATTCAGAAAGCTGTTATCCATGAAGAATAAGCAAAGCCTGTTCCCAAAACTTGTTCTGCTGTTGGCTTGCTCCTGCCTGCCTACAGTTAAAACAAGAGTAAACTGAAAATAAAGATGCTCCTTCTTGGTTGCAGAAAGATGAATTTACACTTGTTTGGCTGGTGCTTTCTTCGTGAATGAATTCAGTTCTCCTGTTACTGCAGGCTTTCATGTGGTTATGGTAAAGTAATGATTGGAATATCAGATTCCTTCTGCCTCCTTTTACCTCATGCTGCAGACTCAGGGAAATACCATGCATGCTAAAAGTTAGAAGGCTCCTTTTTGTTCTACTTTGAGTTACTATATAATAAAAAGGGAGGTTTTTAATGAAGATTCCAGTATTAAATCATATCTCCTTCCAGTGACGGACATGGTTAAGTTCTATGACTCTTAGTGAAGCAAATTTAAGCCACCAAGTGGAAAATTGCCTTATAAATCTGTTAAACACATTATTGTATTGACCCATTTAATACTCTAAAAATATAGTAGCAATTGTTCAGATCGAAATTTTCCATAAGATTAGAAAAAGATTAGATATTTTGAGGATCTACACATGTATTGAAATCTTTGTGCAATTTAACAAATATTTGCGTTTGAAAACTTTCTACATGTGTTTCTCAGTGCTGTTTCCTGACAAGGAACAAATAATTTTTTTTTTTTTTCTGATTTATTGACTGTCAAAATAAATAGATGGATAGAAAATTCCAGTAGCATGTGCTTTCATGCTTGTAAATATTGCAGAAAATCTACTAACTATTGAAAATCTCTTAGCAAAAAGTTGGAAATTAAGAATAAAAGTACTGTGGTGCAGCTTTAACAACTTCGGCATCTCACATGGCCTTGAGTTCCGTTAACCTGTGTTCAGAGCTAGGAATTTTCAGACTATCTAGGTGGCTTTGCCCTGTGGTCTTAACATGATGGGTAAATACCATACTCTGTGTTTTTGTAAGTTGTTCTTGTTTCTGAAAGTCAGGTTTGTGTCTGGAGCCCCTTCAGTGTATCACAGATTCACAGAACCACAGAATAGGGCGGGTTGGAAGGGGCCACAGGGGTCGTCTGGTACAACTTTCCTGCTCAAGATGGGTCATCTCAGAGCACATGGCACAGGATTGTGTCCAGACGGTTCCTGAATATCTCCAGTGAGGAAGACTCCACACCCTCTCTGGACAATCTGTTCCAGTGCTTGGACACCTGAACAGTAAAGAAGTTCTTCCTCACACTCAAGTGGAACTTCCTGTGCATCAGTTTCTGCCCCTTGCCTCTTGTCCTACTGCTTGGCACCACTGACAAGAGCTTGGCTCCCTCCTCTTATCACCCTTCTTTCCAGATACTTATAGATATTGATAAGATCTTGTTTTCTTTTCTTGAGATTTCTCAGCCTTTGCTTTAAAAAATGTTCCTGTCCCTAAAGCATCTTTGTTGCTCTCTGCTCAGCCTGCTCCAGGAGCTCCATGTCTCTCATCCTGAGGAGCCCAGAACTGGACACGGCACACCAGATGTGCCTCACCAGGGCTGAGCAGCAGGGTAGGATCACCTCCCTCACCCTGCTGGCAATGCTCTTCCTCATGCACCCCAGATCTGAAGTGTACCAAAGTAGTACTGTAATTATAAATATATGTGTTTTAATACAGGAAGAAAATAAGATTTTCATGTTGAGAATTGTATTCCCTATGATAGTTTTAACTCTTGAGTAAAGACTGAAATATTTACCTGCTGCTTGAATAAATGAATAATTCACGATAGCTTATGATACTATCCTTTTCTATAGATGATTTTTAAAAATCTCACTAGCCTGATCCTTTGTAAACAATTCAAAATTATTAAATTGGTTAAAATAGACACTGATTTCAAGCCAGATTTCAAAAACTGTAAATACGGACAGCAAAAAAAAATTAGAAAAAAATTTATTCTAAGAACTCATTCAAGTCCTTTCACTCTGCTTCATCTGCAGACTTCTTAAAAAACTGCAGTGTTGTCATGAAAAGTCGACTGTTTAAAGACTAAAGAATAAAGGAAAACCCTAGCTAGAAATGGAAAAGAGAAAGCAATGAGACACTCAAAAATTAAAAACAAACAAACAAAAAGTTTTTCTTAAACATGTCCTGCCAGTATTTTTACGCTTTTCAACTTAATCTATTGGTATCTCTGAATATCTGTCAAAATAGCAATCTGTAAGGAAATAACTCCCTTTTCTTAGTAATTGGTCTGACAAATTATGGGTGGTGATACAGATACTCCCAGAGCCTCACCTAAAGTTTTATAAAGACATCCCAACTCTGTGGTCAGACATTTTTCAAGCATTAGACTGGTTTGAAACTGTGTTCTGAACACACGGAGATCCTACCTTTAATGGATCACATAACAGCTGGAACTTTATAGAAGACATGCATAATGTGGATTGAATATCTTGAATTACTGATACAATTATGAATATCTTATGATGTGTAATTATCTGCACAAAGAGCTTATATAATACAATAAGTCTGTCCAAGGGGCTCCAGCTTGTCTTTAATGTGACAATAATGTTTAGTACTTTACTTTTATGAAGCTCTTTCTAAACACTAACTAATTGATCCTTACAACACTCTTGTGACGTGCATGTGTGAGCCTTGAGCTTAATTTGTGGCACCTGCAGAGGTCAGCATAAGTCACAGTTTCCTTGGACCACAGTGGGAGGACGGGAAGCTTTGCAGGACTCACCCTATAGAACAGCTGAGGTAGAGCTGGTGAATTTAAAATGCTTGCTTTTAAGTTTGGTCCTTGAACAAACAAGTGTAGCCTCAATAGCTGATACTGCTTAAATAAATATTACTGCTTCGAACTCAGGGAAGTTTAGCATTAAGGAAAAGGTGAAAAATCAGATTTCTACAAGACAAATGAGTGGAATATAGGGGAAGTAGAAAATCCTAAAAACCTCTGCCAATGGAAAATGTCATAACAGTCATTTAGAAAAAAATTATTGAAATAAAGATTATTGCCAGAGGTTTGTTATTTTTACATCGGGATGCAACTAGGAAAAGCCAATACAGGCTAGATTCCTCGTTTTGGACAAGTGGCGCAAAAGGTAGGGGGTCTTTCCACAGCACCTGACGTCTCCTGAGATCCTAAGTAGCCTGCTAGATTTCAGGTAAAATAGTTCCAGGTATAACATTATATGGCTGCTCATCTAGGTAAAGGCTGCTCTCTCAGTCAGCTTCTATCCTCCAAGTGGTAGGTAAAGCAAAGCAATCACTTTTGGAAGTCATTTGGGAATAGTTCATGATTTGCTATTTAGACTAAGAAATAATTTTTACTTCTTACCTAGCTGGTATATATAATATGGGTTGGGGAGAAAAGAAGGAGGGATATGGGCTTTAGATAGCTTTTTTTTTCCCCTTCAAATCAGGTTTGATTTAGGAAAAGAGGGAGGACAGGGTATGAGCATCTCACTCCTGGGAAAAAAGCAGCTCAGCTGTATGAAAAAGGAAAATATACCTTAATAATGTTCAGAAAACCTAAAAAATTGCCTATCCTCTCATTTCACTCTTATAAGTAGTATTTTAGAGAAGAGATGAACAGAGTTCCGGCAGAGAAATCAGAACCAACTAAAGAAACAATTGAATATTGACAGAACCCTAATTCATGTGAAAATAATTAGTGAAGGATGACATTTGACTGGGTTATTGTTGGAAGTTCCAACCCACCTGCCATGGACAGGGACACCTTCCACTAGACCAGATTGCTTAGAGCTCAATTCAGCCTGACTTTAAAATGCTTCCAAGGATGGGACATCCACAACTTCTCTGGGTAACCTGTTCCATCACCTCACCACATGCACAGGAAGGACTTTTTTCCTAATATCTAATCTAAATCTATTGTCCCTCAGTTTGAAACCATTGCCCCTTTGCTCTGTCACTGCATGTTCTTGTAAAGTCCCTCTCCATCTTTCTTGTAGGCTCCCTTCAGTTACTGGAAGGCTGCATGTAGGTCATCATCGAGCCTTCTCTTTTCCAGACTGAACAAACCCAATTCTCTCAGCCTTTCCTCGTACAAGAGGTGCTCCATCCCTCCACTCTTTGTGGCCCTCCTCCAGCAGGTCCATGTCCTTCCTGTGCTGGGACCCCAGAGCTGGATGCAGGGTTCCAGGTGGGGTCTCACCAGAGCAGAGCAGAGCAGAGGGGCAGAATCCCCTCCCTGGCCCTGCTGCCCATGGAGCTCTGGATGCAGCCCAGGACACGTTTGGCTTTCTGGGCTGTGAGTGCCCATGGCTGGGTCATGTCCAGCCTCTCATCCACCAGCACCCCCAAGTCCTCCTTGGCAGGGCTGCTCTGGATCTGTTCATCCCCAGCCTGTGTTGATACTGGGGTTGTCCTGATTGAGGTGCATCACCTTGTACTCGGTCTTGTTAAATCTCGTGAGATTCCCATGGGACCACTACATCTGATATTTGCTTTAATTTAGAACAAATCCTATACTAATTGATTTTCTGTTTCAGGGGGGAAAATAGCCTGATTGAGCCAACCTAAATTTAAAGATAACTATTGATAACAGTTTTCCACTGGTAAAAAATGAAACATTTAATATTTAAATATAAAAGTATTTTCATATTTTAATAATAACTTTAAAGTTTTTAATATTTTACTATACTATCATTATACTAGGCACATATATGACATCCTTTTACAACTGGAGACAAAAATAAATAATTGAAATAATGATTCAATACTCAACTCAGTTATGTCTTTGTGTATGTTTAGCAGGTCTCTCCTTGAAATTATTATCTCTTGAACTACATTATAACTCCACTTGGGAATATAATGCAAGTTGTTCTATCATAGTGGAGGGAAGAATGTGAATGTTCTTAAATGTAAAAGGTACGTGTGTATCAGGTCATATTGCACAATGAGACAGCTGAAGTCTAATAATCCAAAACATTATTTTCAAAAGTATTTACATTGCACATTAATACCACTGCTCTTGTCTGTATTCTCTGTTTGGTACACAAAATTATTAGCTTTATTTTAAATAAGACTGCAAACAATTTTTAGGCAATGGAATGTAAATTCAGGTAAATTAATATTCCTTCTGGGAGATGATAGATAATTTATGGCATGAATTTTGTGAAATTTAAGTAATTTGAATTAGCTACAGACAGTCTGTTTTTATGAACAGAGGTACCTAAAATTGTTTTCTCTCTAATTATTTTGTCTGCTTGTCTCATTTTTGTTCCCTACTCAGTTTGTGATAAAATATTGCCATGGAAGAGAGAAAAAAAATATCATCGTTTTTGACTACCTTTTGTGTTTACAAAGCTTTGGTGAAATAGGAAAACAGGAAAAAGAAAACTCATTTGTAGAAAATGGTATGAACCGATAGATATGACTTCACATCATAAATATTTCTTAATAAACTCTGGGTATTCATAATTTTTATTTGGAAAAAAAGAAGTCGTTTGAAAGTTTCCATTCTCTGTCTCTGCCACTAGTGAAGAAAACAACAGGTAAGTTTTTTTGCTAGCATAAAAGCAGTTGAAGAGACTATATAATGCTTTTGACATATGTTGGAATTTGGAATGAAAATGCTTTGCTTTTTTGAGTTTAGGTGTGTACAAAAATCCATCAAAACTCTGTCAATCTGCTGATTCCATGATGAGAAACTAATTACTTTGGTTTTGGGAAGTCAGAGCTTGCTTACCCTGGGGAAAACATGCACTCTCTGACGTCCAGCATTTAACTTGGATGCTTTAACCTGGTCGCATTACCTCCAGGGACTGGGGCAGTCTGAGCTGAGAGGGCAGGAATGGGTTGCTGTGCATCTCTGGCCCTGTGATAGTGCACGCACAAGCGATGCTCCAGCTCTCAATGAGATATTTGGTATTCCTCTTTTGAATTTCAGTCCATGACTGAATCAAAATTACATAAATGACTTAAAAGCACGCTTACCAATACATAAAAAACGGTGAGATCCTTTGTAAAACTCTCTTGCAAGACACATGTACACTACAAATTCATTAGAACATTTAAGCGAAACTATGGAAGGATAACTAATGCTACAATTTTAATTGAAGATAACAAAATGAGAAGCATCAAACCCAAAACAATTACTGTTGACAAAAATGTGTCCCATTCATAACTGTACACAACACTTGACAAAACTTGTTGGTCTTCATATATGACTTAGAAGGTAAAAGGTATTAATAAGGAAAGCTATTGATTATGAAAATCTACGGTATTCTAGATCACTCCATAATACATGAGAAGGAATTAAAACTTTCTTTTATTTCAACAAATAATCCTGAAGAGAGCAACATTCATTCAAAGCAGAGACATTTTTGGAGTGCAATTTTCCCTGACCAAGGAAAAAGAACACGTAATTTTTTTCTCTATTTAGAAGGTGGAAAGTGACGAAAAGAGGGGGACAAAAATGCTCTAACTACTGTGCATATCTATTATATTTTTGTAATATTTTCTCACATTTAATGGTGTGTTCTTGAAGGTTTTAATTTGAAAGAACTGTAGCTTTAAAAAAAAATACCGTCTTTGAACAGAAGAAGGAAATTGTAAAAGAAAGCATACTGGCCTGGAGCAGCTTGCATTCACTTATCGGGTTGGAACACTATGAAGATCTTGACTGATATTTAAGAAAATAAAAAATATATTAATGTCAAAATTTGAGGATAATACTGAAAATGTTCTGGGCCAAGAATTAGGACATAAAACAGGGATTGGCTACCCTGAGGGAGAGAAATTGCCCTGAGTGTTTTGATGGTTTTGGTTTTAAGCTTCTGTAGCAGAAGGGTTTCAAGAGAAAGGGAGAAGACAGGGCCCTGCAACATAGGCTTGCTTTTCATTAAAGGAGAATAAGGGCATATTCTGATTAGCAGGAGAAATAATTAAAGGAATTCTGTATTTTCAGAGGTCACAAGATCAGACTTTGATACGATCCCAAATGCAATCCCTGTACTAACCATCAGACATCTTATTTAAGGAAAACACATGAATACTATGGCTGGCAATGCAATCATATGGATTACACTCTTAATTATTTTTATTGTCTTCCTTGAACTTTTGTGGCTTTTATACATTTTCTAACAAAAAGGGGGAACAAGGTCTTTAGTACAGTCAACAGGTAATTTAATGTTCCTTTTGAAGACCTTAGCAGCTTTCCAAAGCCTTACAATGGATCACAGTGAAGGAAAAAATTCAACCTATATGGAGGGGGGGTGTGTTATTTTAATTTAATTTTCTTTTCTGTTGACCCTTTCACTTTCTAGATTTCCGTGCTTTCACCATGAAATAAAGTCCATTTAATCTAAGCATGAGGACTCTTAATTATATTGGAGGAGCTCTTAATTATGTCATTTCCAATAATGGTGGAACTTCTTTTGTCTGAGACTAATCAAAGGTAAAAGAAGTCAGAGTGTACTTTGGAATTAAATTGGAATAGTTTCGTGCTCTGCCGATTTCATGCCAAGCGAAGAGTACTCGAAGAACTGATGGTCTTCCTCTATACAATTTTAAGGTCTGAAAGTTTATTTTATATCAGGTGTATGCTTATTATGTCTACTTTTTAATTTCTAATCATACCCACTGTGTTCCTGTACAAACTCAGAAGGGATGAAGAGACATAAATATTAACCATGATCAACCACTTGAATTGCCCAGTGCTCCCCCTAAAAAGCAGCTACCAAAAATAAATATTCCTTCAGATAGTTTACATCTTAACCTTTCTTTTGTCAGATGTTTTGATGCCCTGAGATGGAGACTGTGCTGGTTTGGGATGGGATAGGACTCATTTTCTTCATAGTCACTATTATGGGTCTGTGTTTTAGATTTATGCTAAACCAATGCTAAAAACACAGGGATGTTTTCATTACTGCTGAGCAGCGCTTACATGGTGTCAAGGCCATTTCTGCTCCTCCCACCACCAGCAAGAAGGCTGGGGATGCACAAGAATTTGGGGGGAGACACAGCCAGGACAGGCGACCCCAGTTGACCCAAGGGATATTCCAGACCACATGGAGTCATTCTCAGCATGCAATACTGAAAGATGAAGAGGGAATGAGGGATGTTTGGAGTGATGGCGTTTGTCTTCCCAAGTCAATGTTGCACATGATGAAGCTGTGCTTTCCTAGAGATGGCTGAGCACCTGCCTGCCTGTGGGAAGTGGTGCAGGCACTTGCAATGTTTTGTTTGCATGCGTGGCTTTTGTTTTCCCTATTAAACTGTCTTAAACTAAACCCATGAGTTTTCTCGCTTTTGCCTTTCTGATTCCCTCCCCCATCCTGACGAGGGGAGAGTGAGTGAGTATCTGACTGGGGCTTAGTTGCCAGCTGGAATTAGACCTTGACAAGGTCAATGTATGTGATTATAGAAGTTGATAAGAGAGATGTACAAACATCTTCAGAAACAAAAATCTTAACATCTTATTAAGCAAATATGAAAAAAAAAATTCTCTTTACTGGAATTTGGTTTTAAATATAATACCAGAAGTCAGACAGTACAGACAATTAGGATGAAATGCTCACCCCCTGTAAAATTAGCAGTGAAATGGCTCCTAATTTTCTTTGAGGAAAGATATATGGTAACTAGCTTTCCTAGATAAACACAGGGGATATTCACACAAAAATTTGAGATTTCAAATATAAAAGATGTTTTAAAGAAATTTAATTTTCCCTATAATATTCTAATTTTTCTCTTAAGGGCATGCTTATATTGCCTTCCAATGTGCTGTTTGATCTTCATAAGTTTTATTATTTAAGAGTATAAATCCGTTCTTATGTTATATAAGTATAAATATTTTTCTTATTTCAATTAACAAAATATATGTAAATTTAATAAATCTGTGGTTCAAGCATAGCACATATAATATCTCACAGGGTTCTACAATGTCCTGTTTTTCTTACACAGAGAGAATATCACAGCTTCCTTTGGTATAGGGATGGACATAGTAGATTCACAAAATTTAAAGCTCCTAATAAAACTAAGAATTGAACCAGGGACTACAGAATTCCTGAAGCATCCATAGTCTTGTCCAAATACTTTTTATATGGTTTTCCTTACAAAAAAAAATGCTCTTATCAGTTCTGTTCTCAGGTTTCTATCCTTCTGAAACTATGTGGCTGTCTGTAAATTCAATACTTTTTCTGGAAAAGGTGGATAAATTGGGCTAAATTAATATGTTTTTCTTTCTGAATGAAAATGTAATGTTAAATGTTTGAGAATTTGTGTATTTCTGGATGCAGTCTCTTTCAATTTGCCATACCAGTGCTTTTGTGTTTTTATGTCAAAGTTACATTTCTGGGCAAACACTTTACTGGCGTATCGATTCACCTTTCAAATAATTCACAACTCAAAAAAATATTAGTTTATACTAAACCAGATGGTGTTCTAACTGTAAGACTGTATCATGAACAATATTCGCACCTTGTTAAAAAAATATAAGCAGTACTTGGGCCTGAGTAGCTTCTTTTTGCTACACTGGAGGGATTTTCTCCTTGCAGAAAGGGAATTGTCTTGGCCACTGAGGAGTCCTAAATTAACAGCAAAATAATTGTTAAGTGTTGGAAAAGAAGAACCTCCCGAGCTTTGACATTTGGAAATAATCTGCAGGTTATAGACATATACAGTCTTCAGGACACAGTGATCACTGAGGGTATATGTCTTACTGTTTCTATGTATTTGGGATGAACAAAATTAAATCTCCCCTATAAAGTGGAAACACTGTTGCTCCCATGAGGATATGGGATTTACATATTCTTATCACTCAACCTACAATAATATTCCCTAAACTGGCTGGTTAATTAGCTGGGGGAAAAACAATATCCTCCTCTTCCTGTAATACTTAGAATCATAGAATTATGATTTAGACAAATTGTCTATAAATTATTTCTGCATGCTATTTTTTTTTTTTTACCTGAGTTATGAGTGCCGGAAAACGTGCCTCTGGTAATTTTTGTAACTTACAAAGTCTCACACATGAAGTCACAGATTTAATTTAGATGTATAATGGAACAGAGTTCCAGAAAAAAAAGATTTTTCTTGAGATCTGCAGTTAGTTTTTACTATAAAAATGAAGTTCTTTAAATTAAATTAAACACCAGAAGAAGTTTAATTAATTTTTACATTATTTGGTGGTGCTAGGCTGGACTATTTGATATAGCTTTTCCACGGTAAATTCCACATATCCATGAAATACAGGATGCTTGTTAAAGCTGGGCTTGAATGGCGATCCTGGTCAGTACTACTGGAACTGGACAAAGTGATAAAAGAAAAAAATTGTGTAAAAGATCTGTAAAGTGTTCTTCAGTACTAGCAGTACAACTGATACAAAAGAATGTGAAAATACCCTACAGAAAAAACTAGATGTCTTGTAGGCAAGAATTATACAAATGAAGTATCACAATTAAAAGGTCATATATTCAATGACTGCTATGAATTTCTGCAATAAAGTCGTGGCTAGCCAGCAGAAAATGTCAAAGGAACATTAAAAGATGACCGTAACTGATTTGTCAGTGGGACTATGACCTATTGCTGGTGCACAGGCTGTGAAAAAGGTAGATAGGGATATTTCCCCTCATTCTGCCTATGTAGCTTTTCTGAGGCATGCCACATAATGGTGACCAACCTAAAAAGCGGTGGAAGGAGCTTATTGAGAAAACTCTATGAAAAGCTGGTCATGACACTTAAGGAAAGACAGAACTCTTAAGGAACTGCTGTTAAAAAGACACAGAATGGTGCTCTGTGGCATGGAGAGACAAAACTAAAATGGCCCAGCTGTCTTATCTTGGTAAAATTAAGGCTGAGTAAGAGTATGAGTATTCTCTTCAATCAATACATCAGGAATCTGCTTTAGTAAGGGTAAACAAAAAAATATTGGCAACAGAAAAAAAGAACAAAAGAGGACTGCAGGGCATAGCCTTTCTAAGTTATGATGTTTCCTCCCACACCTAAGATTTGTGATTTTTTTCTGATTTATTCACACAGAAAATTCTAACTTGCAATGCAACAACCAGGTTGTTCTATGGTAACATACAGTTATGGATTAGAAAATTCATGTATCTCACCAGGATTTGACACAACTCTCAAAAGATCAGAGATAAGGAATTTTATCCTGTTACCTTTTCGCTCTGTGTTTCAAATCAAAGATAGCAGATGACCCAGCTAAATATGGAAAATTTAAATACCGAGTAAACACCCTAATAAATTGCCTGCCAGCAACCATTTAAAAAATTATTGCACTTGGAAACACTGAAATCACCTAAATTGTCAAGAAAGCAAAATTCATTTATAAATGATTTAGCAAATCTTAATCTATCACATCTGTTATAGATATTAAATAATTTGTCTGGTTAGTACATATTCATATATTATACACACTTTTAGCTGATGGAATTCCATCATTTCAAAAGGATGGGAACTACCAAAAAATCCACACTAGAGTAATACTAATGTAGAAAAAAATAGGACTTTTTAAGACCAGCAGTAAATGCATTCCTAAAGGAACCAATGGGCAGAAAGCCTAGTATTTCACATTCCTGTAGTAAACACAGTAATGAGGTCCCAGTTCAGGACAAATATTTATAGAACTGCCTTACACATTTGCTTATCCCTTCCCCCACAGCAGTCACAGCACAGCTCTTCATGTATAATGGATGGCTTTGTACATGTGGATGAAATTCTTATGTCTGTGTGTGAGACACAATAGCTTTCAGAACACTGTTAAATGATAGACGAGACCTGAAATCATCATGAATAAAATAAAAATTACTAATGTATTCAGTAGGTTTGAATGTTTATTTTGATGCCAGTTTTTTTCAGACAAAAATATTACAACTCTCTTTCCCAAAATATATCTTGAGTAGAGAATACACTATTATGTCTTTCTTTAGTTACAAAGTTCTCTATGCAAAATAAGGTGTTTAATAGAAAAAAACCTGTTTTTGTCCAAAAGCTTTTTAACTATTCTGGCTTGTACCTGAGTGGCTGCTTTTATTTCTTTGCTGTCAATGCATTTTTAATGTTTTTAAATTGCCTTGTTCTTACTGACTTCAGCTGAAATTCTGCTGGCACCATCTGTGAAAGGTTGCCAAACAGTGGTTAATTTGCCACTGCTGATTTCTCAGTGGAAGAGACATATTTTCCCAAAGTAACTTTATGCATGTAAAAGCAAGATGGCAGGAAAATCAGGAAAGTGGGAAATTCAGCAAAGAGAACTAAGTAGAGAAAATGAAGAGATAGATATTTTTGATGTAGGTGCAATAATTTTCTGCCAAGAAAGCAGAGACACTTCCACCTCCTCACTCTCTTCCTATCCTGTTTCCAAAGGGTGAGAGCAATAATAGTATGTCAGTAATGTCTCATATCTGTGACAATACCTGTTGTTAGCCATACACAGACACAAAACAGCTGATTGTAATTGATTCAAAAGCTTTATAATTTTTTTTTAAAAATTGGAGAAAATTCTCCAATGTGCCTCTGAGATTTGATGCCAGAGAAATTATTTCTTAGAACTTAAAGCTGTAAGGGGACAGAGAACTAGTTAGACCCCATTTGCCACAAGATATTGAATTTCATCCATATAGCCAATAGGAAGCCTAAATATTTTAGACTAAGTTTGTGAAACTGAATTGTGAATCAGAACCAGAGTATGCAACTTGAAGATCTGCTCCCAGCAGGGAACTGATTAGGAAAGATGTGCACAACTGAACAGAAAAAGAAAATCATATCCCACACTGAAACAGGATATTTCATTGTAACAAAAAAATACATGACAACTAATATAAATCCAAGTATGCAAATAACTTTACTTTAGGAGGTAAGGAAAGGGTCATTTCTCCAGCCTTATTTCATAAAAACTCATATTCTACAACATCAGAATTTTCTCTGAAACTCCTGATGATTTATTGCTTCTTTCAGCCCTTGTTGATTCTTGTAAGTTCCGCATGCATTTAAGAATTCAAAGTGGGTGTGGTGGGCTGGCCCAGATATCAGCCAGACACCAACACAGCCACTCACAGAATCACAGACTGGCTGAGGATAGAGAAGAACTATGGAGGAAATCTGGTGCAAACACCCTGCTCAAACAAGGCCACCTACAGCCAATTTCCCAGGATGGCTATTGAATATCTCTAAGAAGGAAGGCCCTAGAACCTTTGTGGACAAACTGTGCTAGTACTCAGTCACCTTCACAAACACAAAGTGTTTACAGATGTTTAGAGGGAACTTCCCGTGTTTTAGGTTGTATCCACTGCAGCTTGTCCACAGAGCTTGGGCACCACTGAAAAGAGCCTGGCTCCCTCTTCTTTGCAACTTTCATTCAGGTACTTGCATACATTGATAAGATTCCTCACTGAACATTGTCTTCTCCAGGCTGAATAGCCACAGCTCCCTCAGCTTTTCCTCATATGAGCAGTGCTCCAGTCTCTTTGCCATCTCAGCGGCCTCCTTTGCTGGACTATCTACAGTATCTCCAGGTCTCTGAACACTAGGTAGCCCAAAACTGACTGAGAGCACACTCATTCCCATTTGCTCTGGAATGAGGAGAAAAGAGAAAGAAGGCAAGAAAACTCATAGATCAAGATAAAGCGAAGCAAAAGATGTGTGCTTGAGCAAAGAATAAAAAAAAGGCACTTTTCACTGCTTCTAATTAACAGGCAGTTGTCCAGCCACATCCGGGAAAGGAAGACCTCAGTATTCACAATGGTTACCTGGAAAGGAACCATAACCACACATGTACCCACTCCTGTCCTTTCCTTGAGCTTTTATTGTGAGGGATGACACCATATGAAATGGGATGGGATGGGATGGGATGGGATGGGATGGGATGGGATGGGATGGGATAGTGTAGGATAGTCCTTTGTTCAGTTTGGGTCCTGGTTTTGTCCCTTCTAGCCTCTTTCCCACTCCCAGCCTACTGATGTGGAGAGCAGAGTGGGAGAAAGATAAGACCTTGATGCTGCACGAGCACAGTTCAGTAACAGCCAAAGCTCTTACCTGGTGTATTTACAGCACTGTTTTATCCACAAAGCCAAAGCACAGCAGCATACGGGCTTCTCCGAAGGGACATTAACACTACCAGCCAGACCCAGCAGCAGCTACAAATGGAGAGACTTTTTACATGAACATTCTTGAAACAAAAGCATGAAATGAGTGAAGATAAACAAGAAAAGGGGGGAATATAGCATGTTTATAACATAAATAATCCTGGATGTTCATTTTTCCTTAATATGAATCTGAATTCTGTGGGATTGAGAATGTTCTGGAATCAGACCTGATTGCAACATGGAAAAAGACACAAACATCCACAAAGGACTTAGTAGATCCTGAGAAAACTTAGAAAAATAAATCCTTCCTCAGAAGTCCTGCTTTTCATTCTGACCTTCACTTACCTATCTGATCTCAAAATCAAACGAGCTTATTAAAGTGCTTGTCTACGCAAGACTATTCTCCTGGCATTTATGCTTGATTAGAAATGACTGGGTAAGCTC
The DNA here is from genome assembly GCA_014706295.1 of Lycocorax pyrrhopterus obiensis. NCBI lineage: Eukaryota > Metazoa > Chordata > Aves > Passeriformes > Paradisaeidae > Lycocorax > Lycocorax pyrrhopterus. The sequence goes on from JACSVZ010000006.1 coordinate 24,795,862, forward strand.
TCAAATAAAAAAGCTATGTTCATGTTTACTTATTGCTGCTGGAAGCCTAAAAGTTCCTGACACAAACACAGCCTCTAGAATTAGGCATTGCAGTAGCAATCATAGGGAAATTTTGCAAACTGAGCAAACAATTTTGTCTTTTTCACCCAAATTCTGAAGGCTAAGGTCAAGCCCATCTAAATCTCATCACGAAACAGATGCAGACTGAATCCTCAACCCCATACTGATGCCACTGCATTTCCTTTTGCTTTTTTTTTCTCCATCTTTATTCTTCTAAAGTCCTTTCTACTAAGCTCAATAGTGGTTTTTTTACAGAGTTCTGTGACATGGCACTCCTAGAAAATGCACTTGATATTCTTACCTAAAAAATGCATTTCTGATTGCACTTTACAATGAATAGCTGGTTTAATGCCACAATTTATGTAAGAACTATTCAGCAGCACACATTAAGACAGGTCTTTAAGCTAAACTGAATCAATATGTGGTTCAGAAATTTAGAACCAATTACAGCCTCTCTATATTAAGATGTGGTGCTTGGTCATTAAATGAAATATTTTACAGAGTCTGACAGAATTAATGGAATAATCTGTTATGAGCTGTGTATCATCTCATTTGTGACAGACTTATTTTCCAGACCAGAAAAGTCTGGCTTGCAAGTTATGGAATTCTTGATTCAGGAAACCTGAATGGAGAAGTTTCAAACATGAATTTCTGTGTTATGATTAATGAAGGAAAACTAGGTTGAATAAAATTAACTCTCATTTTTAATGACATAAATATTAAACATTACAAATAAAAAAGCTTGCATTTTGTGAAAGACACTTTCACTGTTATACATGGAACTGTAAAAAATATAGTGATCCTGTAACTGAAGGCTGTATATCATAGAGCAGACAAACAGGACAAATTATATTGATTTAATTTCTGGAGTTCCTATATTTTAATAAATGTATTTTCAAAACTTATTTATATGTATTTTATAGTTATTTATGTTTAGGTGTAAAATATTGTATTTTTCCATACCTTTTAATTTTCTACAGCAGCACAAACTTTATAGCTACAATAAGCTTTGGGGACTGTTGTACATCCAAAACTACTACATCAGGGAAGCTACAATAGCATTAATAAAACACATGTAATTGACAGTTGTACATTTCCTTTGTTTTTTCTCATTTATATATTTTGTGGGTATGTTTAATTTGAAATGTCTTAATATTTTGAAAACCATATAAATTCAAACAATTTTCCACAGCTTGCTTTCCTTTTTCTGGTTGTGATAAAGAATGAAGTTAAACCTTTTTCTCTAATATTAGCCATGTACTAAAACTATTTCTTACAACTAGTGGTAAATTGTAAAAGTCAGAACTTCATTAGATGAAAAATATCAGCACCAAAGAGGCAACAATTGTGTAGCCAGTAATTCATATGGATGTTGTCAATTGCATGTGAGGTAATGTAGGAATAACAGTGGAGGGAGATATTAGAAATTAAAGCAAAGTATTAGATTCCTTCAGTGAAGAGAAAATTTTTCAGTTTCTGCTCAGTATAGCACGTTTCTTTAGCTAAGAAAACTTTAAAGAAACTTTCTCAAAATAAATAATTTCCACTGTTAAAAGCTCTCTCTGACACTGGAGATTTGGGTGAAGTAAATGCTCCTCTGACTTAGTACAGAGACAAAAGACACTTGAGTCAAACCTCTCCCTTTAATAATTCAAAGGTGTTCTCCTTTCTTTAGAAACAGCTCTTTTTTTTTAATCCATGTTACAGGTAATGTTAAGGCTGTTTCTCTAAATATTGCTCCTTTCTATGGAAGGTTATTTAACTCTTTTCCTGTTAGTTCTATGAAATACTCATGAACAACCATTGCTACATGTAAAATGAAACACTATATGTTTCCCATTTAGATTTATTTATTTAAGAGGAATTCAAAATGGTACTTATTGATACTATTACAGGTGGTTTTGATTTATTCTGTTTTGGTTGTAGTCTGCATCAATTCCTTCATGTAGGTCCAATAAATACTATTGTCTGGAAGCTCTGACACAGTGTAAGGGAGAATAATGAAACCACATGTGAGAGCATGAGATCATTGCTCATACAGAGAGATTTGCCTGCCCATGGAATGAAAATAAAAGGTGTAAGATTGGGTATCTATCTTTTTGTTCAGATCTATCAAGCTCTCAAATAATCAAATTCATATTTAATTGGAAATAATAAGGATAGATAGTTGATGGTAGTAATTACATATTGTCATTAAGTTTGCAGTTGCCCTCAAGTAGGATATGACATGCAACTGATATTTTATGAATATAATTTGCCACCTCTGTGAGAAATTTTAAGGTTTGGTTCATTGTCAAACACTGTTTTTTACATGATGGCCTCTGTGTTCGTGGAGTTGTGACCATTACACAACTGTGACATGGGTAAACCAGTTTAAGTATCAGAATATAAATCTATAAATTCTGCATGTGGTAGGCATTCCTTTTTTTCCTTTTTATCTTTTCTGGTTTTCATTTATTACCTTCTTTTTGTTTGTTTGTTTGTTTTTTAATAGATAAAACTAGGTAGAAGGATTTCCTTTGAGGCTTTAAGCCAGCATCTATCTTACAATTCAAAGTCATCCCAGCTGTTGTTCTTGACACCTTGATACCTGTCCCTCAGGGGTCCATATTGGGACCAGTGGTATTTAATATCTTCATAAATGACTGGGCGCACCCTCAGAAAATTTGCTGATACCAAGCTGAGTGGTGCAGATGACACTCCTGAAGGATGGGATGCCATCCAGAGGGACCTGGACAAGCTTGAGAAGTGGACCTTTGGGAATTTCATGCAGTTTAACAAGACCGAGTACAAGGTGATGCCCCTCAATCAGGACAACCCCTGTATCAGCACAGTCTAGGGGATGAACAGATGGGGAGCAGTCCTGCTGAGAAGGACTTGGGGGTGCTGGTGGGTGAGAGGCTGGACATGACCCAGCCATGTACACTCCCAGCCCAGAAAGCCAAACGTGTCCTGGGCTGCATCCAGAGCTCCATGGGCAGCAGGGCCAGGGAGGGGATTCTGCCCCTCTGCTCTGCTCTGGTGAGACCCCACCTGGAGCCCTGCATCCAGCTCTGGGGTCCCAGCACAGGAAGGACATGGACCTGCTGGAGCGAGTCCAGAGGAGGCCACCAAGTTGATGAGAGGGATGGCGCACCTCTTGTACGAGGAAAGGCTGAGAGAATTGGGATTGTTCAGCCTGGAAAAGAGAAGGCTTAGGGGTGACCTAATTGTGTCTTTCCAGTACCTGAAGGGAACTTACAGGAAAGACAGGGCGAGACTATTTACAAGAACATGTAGTAACAGGACAAGAGGAATGGTGTCAAACTGAAAGAGGGTAGGTTTAGATTAGATTTCTTTACTGTGAGGGTGGTGATGCACTGGAACAGGTATGCCCAGAGAAGTTGTGAATGCCCCATCCCTGGAAGGGTTCAAGGCCAGGTTGGATGGGGCTCTGAGCAACCTGGTCTAGTTGAAAGTTTTCCTGCCCATGGCAGGGGGCTTGGAACTAGATGATCTTCAATGTCCCCTTCCAACCCAAAACATTCTATGGTTCTATGATTTGGCAGTCACCAGACATTCAAAAAGATGTGTCGATGTGAAATGCAGTTTCTCTTTGTTTCTTTTGCTGCTCAAGACTAGTAGTTCATGTTACAAAAGCAATAAATTAAAAAATATAAACCTGAAAATGCTCAAGAATGGTGGAGAAATATTAAGTTCAAAGTCTGTACTGCAGTTGAGGTGCAGAGATTTCCTTTTAAAACTTCTAAGAAGTTACATATATGTATATAGATGAGAAATAAACTCTCTGCATTCATTTGTGGGATACGGAAATATGAGTTTGAGAATCCAGAATCAACTATCTACATTATTGCTCCTCACATGAGGGTTTTTTCATGCTTGAGCTCCTGTTTTAATTTGGGTTTAGGAAAATGTACCAAAATAATTAAGCAGCAGCATAATGCATTCCTTAAAGACAGGGGGTAAGTTGAATAGTTCCATAGCAGCGATTCCTAGGACAATAATTACTGCTGATAAACCTTGAACTAAAGGAACCTGATAAACACGGCAGAGTAACTTCTTTCCAACAGGGAATTACTTGTACCTCCTGTCTGATCTGTGACCATTTAAGAAGTAAAAATGGAAAATATAGATACTGAAATTTCTCACAAGTTTTTCTTTCTGGAATATTAGCAGCTATTCCAGGATATCCTGGTATATATCCAGGATTCCTGTCCACTTCTTATATTAGTTAATAGGAAAAAGTGAGAGTTGTATTTATAATTTGCTCAGATCCTTTCAATGGCTTTTGTAGTTTTAGAACTCAAATATTAGAGATCATCCTCTGCAAAAGGATAAAATTTCAAAATCTACCACCAGATTATTAATAGCAACAGACTAAATAGAGATATAATGATTAAATATCCTTTTATTAGGCCATATTAACTGTTAGCACTGAGAAGCCACCAGGTGAAACAGTCTCTGAAAAAATCTTTTGTGTTTCTCTGAAGGAAGTCTTCCATATTTTAAAATTAATCTGAAGGAGCATAAGAAGAGTCAGGTTAAACTTGTAAATGAACAGTCTCTCTTTCTTTGCAGTAAGGATATCATTAGGTCTTCTATAAAACTACCAGAGCTTTTCTGCCCTTAGGATATACTTAGGTAGCCTATTCTCCAGACTTCAGATGATTTCAGTTATCACATTCAGTGTCATGATTTCTTACTAGTTTTCACCAAAGCTCTTTTCACATTACATATTTAATTTACTTTGAAGCCTGGTTGAACTGATACAATATTTGGTATTAATGGTTACAGGCTGCATCTCCCATTGATCTTATGAATTAACAATTTCACGTCTTCTGCTCACACTTTAATTCACGTAGAAAGGTAAGAACGTCTTTTGAACCACAAATAAGTGTACTGCTGCTTCCCTTTTTGTTTGGGTTGTATTCAGAGCTGGTGCACCACTACAGAATATCCCTAGGAACAATGGTAAGATTTTTTCCCTCATTACCCAGAAAACATGTACATGTTCAGTTCTGACAGGTTGCACTGTATACACCATACAGTTTCAAATCATCTGACAGGCAATCTAACAACTACCATAGCAGGACCATGTGCTGGTTCTCAGGAATATCAATATTTACTGTCTCCAGAAATCACTCTCGATGTGTAGAGAATAAGCAGCAGCATAAAAGCTTTCAACTGATGTCTGTCCGATGATTTTTCCACTCCATTTTTCTTCCAGAGACAGTGACCTAGTAATAATGAGTGAAGATAATAGACACTATAGGAGGCAAAGCTGACAACTTACGGCTTCGAGTTTTACTCTGGAAATAAAAGTAAATAAAATATTTTTTATATTTTTCTCCCCCTTTTGAATATCGCAAGAAACAAGTCAGCTGTGCCTGAACCAGCTCCCAGAAATCGTCAGGTCCAGTGCTGCATCTCCTCTGCTGGGTGTTCCCATGGCAACATCTTTAGCTAAAGTAAAAGGAATTACAGATAGATATTTAATTTTTTTTTTCCCCTGGCTTCCCTCTTCCCCCCTTCTCTGTGCCAGTTCAGAAAAAGTGTTGCTCTCTAATCTTTGGGGCGCTGAGAATTGCCATTGAGCCACCCAGCCACATTTACTCTGTTTGTTGCATTTGAAAAGTCTGTCCTAGTTCCCCTCTGTCTCTTGAGTGTCTGATTTACAACATCAAACGTGAAAAAAAAGGCAAGAGAGACTTTCAAGAGTGGAAGTTCTTGTGGGGGGAAGATGCTAGCCCAGAGCTGTCTTCAGTTCCGGTGCTTGAAAAACACAGCATGTTCGATTTTTAATTTTTTTATTTTTTTTTTCACTGCAGTTTTCCAAGGAGTGTGGCTATAATCCTTAAAGATAAGACATCACACATGAACTGTAGCATCTAGAACCGTGACTGCAGAATATTTGCAGATGCTCAGATTTATGTCAGTGAATTGTTCTCTGATGAGGTTGGTGGTTGCGTTGGCCACATTTGGCAACTGATAAAGGCTTATAACTGCAGCAATTATCTGTGAGAAAATAACCTAAATCTAGGTGAATTTTTTTGAAAATTTCGCAACAATATCATCAAACTGTCACTCAACAATTAATTAACTTTTTTTCAGCATGCAGGCCTACTGGAAAGAAAAGCACAGTGACAGGCATGCAACACTCAACTCTTTCTCAGGCTGTAGTTCCAGTGAGAGCATAAATGCTGGGTGCTCTTGCACAAAAGTGGAACAGGTTGTTCCTGGTGTCCCTGCTGCCAGCTGTGGTGAAATCAGCAAGCATCCTTCCCAACCACAGTTGGCTTTGAAGAGAAGAACAAGCATCCAGGAGGAACACATGCACAGCCCAGACATCATGTAGAGGACCAAAGCTGTCTGTGTCTGTGGTATGAGAACAGAAAACTATCCTCTTTTCCTTGTTTTGGCTCAAGGTGAATTTAGTCCTGCAGTGAACTTAAGACTGCTGCTCTGCCCCTGGGCCAGGGTTTACCTCAAAGTGTCGTTTGAAGATGTGAGGTCAGATAGCCAAGGCTTAGATATGGGGGTGCTTAAGACACGATCTGTCCTTCAGAGAGCTGGAATGTGTTCCCAGGTTCCTGCAGTGTGGTCTGGGACAACACGAGGGACCATATTTTGCTGAATTTGCTCTGTGCTAAGAATGAGGATGATTCAGATTTATGTTTCTGAGAAGTTAATGACTTAGCTGGAAGCAGAGGTTATGCAAGAAGTAGGTTACAACTCCTACATCAACTCCTGACACCCACAGTTCTGTTTTGAAAATGATAGAACAAATAGGAAAACAGAGGATCATCAGTACTCTACCATTGAGCTCTGCAGTGTTTCTCACTGACAATGTTTCAGGTAGCTGTTTTAATCATCCCACTGGGTGCTCAGATGTAGTCCTCACATCCCACACAGATTGTGTGCAATATAGGGATGTCAGCCACCTTTGCTGACCTCAGCCTCAAACTGCAAACAGACATGAATCCAAGCACATATATTCAGTTTTAAGATGATGACATACAGAGCAATTTAACATAAGAGAGCCTTGAAAAGATAACTGAAGCATTTTGTAATATCTATTAGCAATTATCAAAAAGTATACAATCAGAGTGGCAGCATCTACAAGAGAGACAGTATTAATAGTTTTTGTAAAAAGTTTAATATTTAAAAGTATACCTGAGATGGGTCTGCAGGAACTGCATGAAACAAACTTATTTGTTGGGTTTGTTTTTCTAAGAAGTCATCCTGAAACTTTGGTAAGGTCTGGGATTGCTTTTATCGCTAAAAAAAGAGCTTCTGACGTCATTTGTTACCTCAATGGATAGTATGCCGCTCCTCTTTAGCACTCTAAACCCAGTGAGAACTTGGCTAGGAAGCAAGCCTACAGCAAATACCAGACTCCAGAGCCCTAAGCTGAATCCTTGAACTTTGTGAGCAGAATTTCTCTGCCACTGTTACGAGGAATGAGGAAATTTATTTTGTAAAATAAATAAAAGCCAATGCTGATTTAAATTTGTGTCAGAAATTCCCAAATAAGTAGGAATATTTAAGATTTTTCTTGCAGCAGAAGCATTCAATAAATCAAATATGTCTATCCAGTGCACACTACATCTAAGCTGTTTATGTTCTAACTACATAATTATGATCACTAATCATCTTAAATTCAGAATGTCCCTTTCTTCAAAGGTGTGAAAAAGAGCTCTATTACATAGTCCAAGTTTTGTTCTTGGTTAAAAAAAAAAAGGTGCACCTGTCTCCCTGCCCAGATCCTGCTTTGAGCATCTTAAAAATCTCCCTTGTTGCTTTCATTTCGTTTAGTTGCTGACCAAAGTAATTGTGCCTTCAAAATCCTGTAAAGTTGTTTTTGTATTACTGTTCCGGCTTTGTCTTTCAACCCAATTATCAAGTAAAAAATTGGTATAATCTCTCATGGCAAACAGTTTGCTTTTTAATTATGAAGAAGCCTGTCACCTAACAAAGAGTTTCACAGGTGAAGGGTCTCCTCTGATCCTTCACTGACTCAACATTTTGTCTGTTCCCTTTTCAGTTAAAGAGAGCTCTTGGAATGATACATCACATGGAGGTTTTCCCCTTCCCTTGACAAATGCTGTGGATCAAAGACCTACTGTGGTAAGAAGATTAAAAAATAACATGATGATGATAAAACAGATGCTAGCAGTGCTATAAAGATCTCATGTACTCTAGACCACCAATAATAATGATGTATGTCTGTATGATAGGAACATCTCACCAACCTAATTCAAACATTCTGCTTGTCTCATAGTGCATATAATCGAAATTTTGTTTCCCCCGTATAGTTCACTAGAAGTTCTTATATTATTCATGTATGAGCACTAACTGGAATGAATAAAGTACTTTCACACTGTAATAAAACTAATGAATCATGCAGTAAGGTTTAGGTACAAGGGCTTAGGCATGCTAACAAGTTACCGTGTGTCAGCTGCTTCACAAGAAGTGTGCAAAAATACACAGTTAGCAGCCTATAAAAATTTAACCTTTTTTTACAGATTCCCATAAAATATGTTAATTTAACTTTTTTCTATAAAAGCTATTTGATAGACTTTTTTCTTGGAAAACATCTTTTCAGCTTCTTTTCTGAAGGAAACTCTAAAATTAATGTAAAATCTAAAATTTCTTTGTGTATTTTTCTGAATTTCCTTAGATAACCTTTAACAGGAATTTCTTTTTTTACTAGTGTTAGTAAATACAGCATTTCCAGAGCAAGTATATTGCTCCTTCCTACATCTGGCCCCTGCTTCTGCATGTAACATGCTGCGTTCTTATTTCCCTTGGTTTATTTTCAAGAGTATCTCCTTAAACATTTTTTTGGTTTTAGTAAAGGCAGTCCCACATTTTCACTCATGGTTATTTCAGTTTTTGTTTGAGATCTCTGTATATAACCTGCAATGTATTCAGTGGCATCAAGTATTGAGGTTTAACTTTCTACAGCATCTCAGAGGGAATTTAGATGGTGATTGAATCCAAATGCTTATGAACTGAGTTTATCCATCCCGCTATTAAATAGAAACAGTCCTTTTAAACCTTAATTACCTTTGCTTTGAATTATTTAGAAAAAAAAAAAAAAACAAAAGAAAGCAATTTATTAACACAAGGTACTTTATGTAACTGCAGAAAATGTGGACATAAAGTGGGTATAAAAGGAACATCTCACTAACAGGTCAAGAAAAATATTTCATAATTACATTTTTGCTAGTGATGTTTTTTATATTTATGTGAAACAAAAAATTTCATACTTTTTCTTTTATTATTTGTAACTTTTTTTGTCTCCAAAAGAAGAACTGAATGAGCATTAACATTTACTGTTAGCTTTGATTCTTGGAGAAAAGTGTAGGTGAGGTGGTTCTTTTCTTCCCTAAAATTTAAGTCTAGGGTATCTTCTACTCATAGATTTACAATGCTTCATGTTTTTTTTCAGCTTTACTGGAACAACTTAATATTTTAAGCAGATGATTCTTGTGCACTGCTACTTTTCTTCATCCTCTTTGAAATTGCTAAAGGTTTTATCTTTATTATGTGCCTCTGGGCTTGCTCCAAGGCCTGTAGTTACCAATTGAAATGTTCTCTGTCACAAATATATTTTTTCATGCTGTAAATTGATTCTTCAGGCATGAAAAATCATGTGGCTGAAACAAACTAAGCAGATTCTTGAGTACCTTTAAAGCCAAAAAGAAAACCTTAATAATCTGTGTCTGGTTTGTGCCATACAAGATAGATCAGAAATTCATTTCACAGTGAGACTTATAAAACTGATATATAAAGAGATGATAATAAGGCCATGTTACTGTTAGCGCCCAATTCATTTATTCTACTCATGGATTTTTGGCTAATTTAATCCTCTTCCTGGTGTTGGGTTTGGGTTTGGGTGAGTGAGGGGGGGTGTGTCTTCAGCTGTCTTCCTGCGTTTTTACCCATACACCTAGAATACACCAAGTGCTTTTTTTTGTCCTCTAGTCAAAGGATGTCATCAGGCTGCTGATAAAACAGTCATCATTTTTTATCTCACTATTTTTGATAACATGCAAGTGAACACTGCTCTTCAGTGTCAGAGAAGCATATTTGCTCTTAGGGGCTTGGTTCATAAAGGTGGTTTACATTATATACATGGCTTTCCCATGGATACACACACAGTGTTGAACAGACCTTTTTCAAGGTCTCAAAAATTTTAAGCTTCATTTATCTTTTTGTATAAGTACTAATATCATGTTGCATCAGTACTAATATTCTTTTTTTTTGCAGGCAAAAAATGGCAAGTTAGTATGCCTAAACTGTAAATTCTTGAAAGCCAGGGGTGGTCTACTTTATTTCTTGTATGATGTCTAATAGAGTATTGTCTTAGTGTCTTGTATGTGACTGAAGATGCCAATAGCTTTCATGTTAGAAATCAACTAACTGTAAATGTAGACTTAAAAGTGTATTGAAAAGTATTTCAAGCCTGCAGTCTTACATCAAGGGGTATAACGAAAAAAATGGAATCAAGACCTTTTTATTCTCACATTTATCATGAATTATGTATGTTCTATTTCTTTTCTTATCATTTTATAGTGAAATAAAATAATTTTTAAAAAGCACTAAGGAGCACTTTTAAGATCTCCAAGTCTCTTCTCATGAAGGGAATGGTGAAATGTCCTGAAGTGATATTATGGACTATAATTAGGCATTTGATTGTTAGCTTGAAATTTGAAAATTATGGCTTTCAGAGAAAAAAGGAAAACAGCACATAGACTATGTGACCCTTGTTCTCCTAATTGATAGGCAAAGTAAATTTCTAAATCTGGGGAGTAAAATGCTATTTCTTTCCTAAGGTCATCTCTATAAAAAGGAGTGTGCCTCTGTTACCAATCCATGTCTTAGTAAGTTTCTAGTAGCATAGCAATTTGGAGCACAGGATTACTTGGAAAAGGACATCTTTAAAAGTTGTTAAAAAGACCTATTGAACAGTTCTTTCTGGGACCGGCATGAGTCTACCATGTGCGGAGCCAAAAAAGTAAGATCTGAGGAGAAAAAATTGCTGTGTTACAAAAAGCATTTAAAAGTCAGTATCAGTGAAGTATCTTGGGTACTTCATCATGGGTGAACAAAGGACTAACATCTACCAGAAAGCTGAAGAGATAGTACCAATATTCTCTCTGAGATCTATTAAAAAGAACGGTTTTTATTAAAGAGAGATGGGAAAAAATACCTTAGAAAATACAAACCCTTTCAACAGCATCATGAAATAGTATTCAAATGATAGTGCTAAAATTTGAAAGATGATATTTATTTGCCTGTTGCACGCAGGTGCAAATCCCTCAGCACTAAAGATAATTAATAATATGAGTTAACAGCAGAATAGGTCCCTGGAAGAATTGTAGGTTTGGGTAGTGAAATGGAAATTACTTAACTCTCATCTCACAGGAGACATAGGGTTATGTCAAATGATGTTGATTCATTGTCTCTAATACCAATTAGTAATTTTTTTAAGGCAAACTTACGAAATAAACTAAATGAATTCCTTTCTTAATGTAGTAATGTCTTTCATTAACAATAAACAGCTGATATTACTAGAGGATTTGTGCAGTAACAGGAGCAATAATTTGTAACAAATGAACGTAATCTACAGTACTGCGGAATTTTAGCTGTATAATTTAACTTAGGTAAATTATTAATGCTATTAAATTGTTAGAAAAAATCATATGAGAATGAGTTACAGATTTCAAACATGGATTCATTCAGGCCTGAATGAAAGTGCTGAAATGAAGATCAATCCTGAACTGTAGGAAAATAAGTTGTGCAGCACTGCACAAGTGCTTAATTTAGGATATTTAGCAAAGTTATAATTTAAAAAGGGATTTGAAAACTTGTTGCTTTCTGATATACAAATACTGGAGACGGTATGGTGAGAAATGACTCAGGATATGAAGGTCCCATTTCTAATGCTGTCACTAACTGTTCTTAATAAATCGCTTGTCTGGATTCCTTTCTTTCTGTGACACTCATATACCACTTTTATAACAACGCAGTGATATGAAAACCATTCAAAACCAATAGTGCTGTCTGTTGCTGCAAACAGATGAGTCCCAGTAAAGATGAGTGTGATCTGGGTAGACTGAAATCTCTCATTTTGTGAAGAGGATGGGACCCCCACCCTCTCCACAAAAAGTCCGATTGAACCATAAAAGATGTCAGTATTTCTTAAAACTTCAGCTTTAACTTTAAATCACAGCTTTGATGAAATTTTTTATGCTGGGGCCTGTTTCCAGAACCAGAGGCTGTATCAGACATTACTTAGCGCAGTAAGCGTACACATATAAATATCCGCAAATGCATGCACAGCCCCACACGTGTGTACATGCACATACATGGGCACTGTAGGAGTGGCAAAGTCCACTGAAATAAATGAATGTGTCGGTTCCCAAGTAGTCTTTAGCAAGCCAGCCTTCCACTTTGTCCTGACCACTTTTTTACTGGGTCTTATTTTACTTTTTGCTGCAATTATTAACACTTCCTCACCTTTACTCATCATTATTATCTTTTGCTGACTACTTATTTCAGCTTTAGAAAGACAGTTTCCTAAGACATGTTAATTGATCTTTCTATCCTCAAAGAGATAATATTGGCAGTAATTGATATTTCTAAGGGCTTCTCTTGTTCTGCATAAGAAGTTGTCTTCCATATGTGTATATGCACAAAATTTGCTTCTAATGGCCCAGAATTCAGCTTAGCACTCTGTTATTAAAGAAAGATGATTAGGGGTCTCTTTTTCTACACAGTCAAGACATGTATGACACGTGCATAGGGAACAAAAGGTCCTTGTATCATTGCAAAGCAACTCTTAACAGTAGTTTACAATTAAAAATTATCTACCAGGGGTTTAAACACGTCTCAATTTTCTCCTTCAACCAGTTTGCATTCTACCAGTCAGCCAGTTTGTGTTAGTGTGTCTGCAGAAGCACTTCAAGTTGTGTGGAGCCCAAAATATTTAAAACTGTGTAAACTGAACGAGCAGCTCAAAGGAAATATTTTCATTCACCTTTTGTTATAAATTCATATTGTCCAAGAGCGGTCCCCAACAAATAAATTCAGTGTTAATTCAGATGTTGATGTGGTTTCTATGTGTCATTTCAAGAAAGACTATACTGAAATAAACCAGGTTGGATTGTAAAAAGCTTGACTAAATTCATTAGAGCACATAGGTAGGGAAAAAGTACCCACAGCTTCTTGGCCAAATACAGACAAATCTAATTTCCTTGATGTATTCTTCTATAAGTTTGGGCATACAAAATTCAAAACATGTGATAATAAGGGTTCTTTTCAGCTGGGAAACATCACTATGAAAATGAAGTTCTTGCCAGCTTTAAAATCAGTCTTTCAAAAGTCTGAGATACCTGATGGCTGCAAATCCTTCTAAAGATGCATGAAGCTGACGAAGTTTAGTGTTGATTTGGTTATTAACATGCTAATATTTCAGATGCTTTTATAGTTTGTAAAATGAGTCCCAACAATTATGCAAAAAATATATGCCAAAGTTTTGGTGCTTATGTCTCCTGTATATTGCTCAGTTTGCTGGAAAACTATCAATGAAGTGAAAAAAAATGCACACAGCTTTGTCTACATAGCAGAAGAAATCTGGATGCTGATGAAAATTAAGATAGATAAAATAACAATTAGGAAAATGAGCTAATATTCTAATTTGGAGGTAAGACCTATTCTAATCAGAAGGTGATGAGAGAAACACAGATTTTCCCAAAAGACAATAACTGTTTCTTGAAAAGCCAGCCAGTCCAATCCTGTGAAATTCTACATATTCCAGCTCAGTCTGGCATGAGTTATTCAGCTTCTGCTTTGTCTCTTAGAGGGAGCTGATAGTTTTGCAGATTAAAACCATAGCCTCCAGTCTACTGGGACCAATCAGCTAATTTATGTTTAAAGTGTTGCAAGAAATTGAATTAAATACCCAGTATCCTAGCAAGCACATTTAATACTGTCAAAGAGCTATTTTTAGCCCTCGAGGCATGTAATTACTAGCTCTAGTCCATAAGGGAATTTCATCCTGAGAGATTTTCATTATATTTCAGAAGGATCCTCCCTGCTAGTGGTGTCTGATACATCTTGGACAATGTTCAGCTTCGTGCCAGTGGGATACTGAGGCTTCCAGAGAGTGGAAATTCATAGAGTTGACATAGGACAACCCATTTCTACCAGAATACTGTTATGTTACTCTTGCAGCTGCTTGTTATTTCTGTTTTCCTAATAGTAAGAAAAAGAAATAACTCAGAGAAAGCTCTACCATGAATAAGACTCAAGCAATAAAAAAGTCCAGCCAGCTCTGTCAGTCATTTTACTCTTCACAGTATCAGTGTGTCTGCTTATTAATGAAATGGACTTTTGTTTGAGAATGGCTGCTTCCCCATAAAGTTATGAAAATATGGTAAAAGCAGCACCAGAGACTCTTTTTTACAGACAACTATTGCTATTATTTATTTCTTCACCATCAAGCTGAGGAAAGGAGAGATTTTTTACACTGTTATTGTGAATTACTTTCCATATTTTAAAAAGCTGGTCTAGTTTAAACATAAACAATTTTCCTCTACTGATTTTTTTTTCAACTGGGCAATTCATGCACAGCACTCTCCACGTTCAAAATTTACGGCTGACACCTGCTTTAATTTTCTTCCTGCTTCCCCAATCAAAAGTACCATGACAAAAGAGGTTGATGAAAACACTTATGAGCATTTTTAAATTCAAAATTTCACTGTTAAATGAAAATTATTTAACATTTAGTTCTTAATTATCTGTCTATGTGGCAACCAAGCTAATATTTTGAACACCTATTATAAGCCCTGATTTGTGTAATTAAAAGGAAATATAAAAATAATATTTTTTCTTCCACCCGCAATGAATTTTGTCCTCTCATGTCAAATCAATTTATTTTCCCCCAATAATACCACAATGAATTTTGCCTTCAATGCCTACACACTTAATTTTTTTGCCTCATTGAGCATTAAGAAGACAGGGAAGCTCAGGAAAAAAAAAAAAAGAGGAAATACAAAGTCCAGTATGATACAGCTGAGCACTTAAGATCAAACGATTTCAGGTAATATAGATCCAATCTGGTGCCAATATACAGGAAAGTGTAATCCAAAACATAATAAACCTTGCATATCTACACATTTCTGAATGAACACTCTTACCATGTTACTGATTCTAGTAATAATAATTTTACATTAGAGGAATTGCTTTCCACTCTACCTTCAGGCAATATTTGTCCTCAGCCATATACAAACACAGAGTTTTGAAGAACTGCTTGGGACAGCTATCCTGCTGAGCATCCCCATTTATCAGAAGGGCAAAATGGTCTGGCTTAAAATAAGCTATCATGATAACACTCCTTCACCCATTTAGTAACAAAGTATGAAGAACAATCTTAAATATATTCAAAGTCTAATTCATTTAGTGTTTCTGAAATTCATGCTGAGAATATATCTTAAAAATTAAAAGCACAGAGTGAAAGGTGACAATATGCTTGACAGCACTCTGGGAGTACTGTATGACATCACCAGAATTAAGGACCTACAGTCACCAGCTGGTAACATGCACAGCTCTTCTCTTCACATGCATCAGATACAAGCAGAGGACACACCACTGATGTGAACAAAGAAAGATACTTCCATTACAAAATATCTTCAAAGTTATAGTAAAGAATCATTAAATTACCCTATTGTACCTCCTTGCTTCTTAAAAGTAGTGAAGGCCAGTCAGTTATATGTGTCTGGAAACTATCTGTTTTTATGTGGCAGCGACAGTCTTGCTAGCAAGAAACTCTATCATCATATGCAAATAGATATGATTAGGCTGTTTTTTTCCAGTCATGTTTGCCATTATTTCTTCTTAATTCTGTTCCTTCTAATTTAATGTTGCATTGAGTGCATGCTATTTCCTTGCCTAAAAAAAAAAAAATCACAATTAGTGTATCTGAATGGCAAGATGCCATTTCCTTGCCTGAGAATGATAAATACATTGTTGCTAGGAAACAGTTTCCAAAGACAAAATTTTTGAAGGACAGCAATTATATAGATTTTTAAAAAGTCCCAACTATAATCTCAAAGCAATGCAAAAACCTAGACAAAAGATCCCTTATGGGATTAGAAGGGGAAGGACGGAGAGACTCTGTAGGCAGAGAAAGCTAGTTAATAACCTGTTTTACTAGCCAATCCTTTTATTACATATCCTTATTTTACCTTCTTCCTATACCGTGTAAAACATAGCTTTCTGAGACTATAATTCAAGTAGCATTCAAGCATTATTGTAGCTCCCACATTTCAGGCATAGAATCTGATCTTCAAAAACATTGCCCACAAGAATAAAGACAGGTTAGCTCAGAACTGGGCATAGTATGGCCCTTCCTCAAAAGTACTGATTTGCATATTTGGCTATATTTTAATTGATGTATTAAAAATATACACATACATACATACATATATATATATGTAAATATATATATATACATAAAAGACTGGATAAGTCTATTTGAAAGCCGCATTAATGTGCCATCATGGCAACCTCAGTAAAAGCTGGGTGAGGTGACAGCTGCACTGAAATTGTTCCGACACTACAAATGTTTCTGCACGGCCCAGCTGCCAAATAAGTGAGATTTTTATCTCCTAAAGAGTCTTTTAGATGATGCTGATTTGAGAAGACCAGATGCTACTATGGCTGAACTTGCACCTCTGAAGAATATTCCATGTAATCTTGCTTCTTGGGCATAACTTTAGAGAAGGCACTGTTCTGCCCCTGGTCTCAGAGGCCCTCTTGTCCAGTCAGGGATCTCCCTACACTGTGGGCTCCAGGCAAGGTGAAACCACCACATATTCCCCAGGGAAGCAGTCACACACTCAGCTCACAGCCTCTGCACTGAGCAGTGCAGAACAGATGCTTTTTCCCCTGCTGTGTTCTTTTCACAGCAATCCCTTGTACATATCTTCCCTTCTAGGCTTTCTTTTGCTCTGAGACATCTTCTGTAATAACACCCAGGCTGCGTTTCAGAAGCATCTGCAGGAAAAAACCCAAACCTGCTCCTTCTGCTGCCCTTGTTGTCTTTCAGGGACAGTATTTTTCAGCAGCTGTTTTCTGATTAGAGGCTCAGGCACAGCCGTGGGAGGCAAACAGACCCTCTAACACCTGCAATGGCCCTGGCCAGTAGAGGATGTATCCTTCATTGCACTGACGGGAACTTCCAGGACTCAAGGCAATTTTGCTGCAGAAAAAGAGAGTGCCTGTGAGTTCAGAAGATAAAATTACATGTATGCATAGAATTTGGCAGTAGCACCCTAATTATTGATTGAAATTCTCAAGTAACATAAAAAAATACTTAGCAGTCTGGCCAGTATTCAGGTTCCTCTGATTGCTTCATTTGCCAACATCCAGATGAGATTTTCCAGTCTGTCCTGTAAAACTCCCTTTTTTGCTTTATTAGAGGAAGTTGTTTCCAGAAGATAACTAATTCTCACAGGTAGTGAAATTCTATCAGGAGGCAAAGGGATGCTTGGTTGAACAAGAAAAATGCTGCTGAGATATTCTAGCTGTGCAGGTGCATGAGACAAGCTATCTATGTAATGATCATTTCTTTTTCACGGAAGAGTAATTCTAACATTCCTTTGGTCCTAACAATGGAAATGAGTTTGGGTTTTTTTTTCAAAATGTGAAGCTCTCATTATTTTCTTGATGTAAACTTTGAAATTTAATCAAATTTCCATTATGATTAGAAGAATTTAATATTTCTATTATACATTATAAAATTTTTAAAAAGTGCAAAATATATGTAGGCAGAGAAAACATGTATAGTGTCACAACTAATAAATACAATTTTGCAGATGCATAACTGAATTCAGGACTACCTTTGCATGAACAGTTTCTCACTCCAGAGTTTTTGATCCAAGGTAAACATCTGTTTTGAAAGAAACAATAGCAGCACAAACCTGCCCAGACAATGACATCGAAATTTTTCATTGCAATAAATTAAAATTGACGTATTAGTTGCCATTTAAGACTAATTTAAGTATAGAATCATAGAACCATAGAATCCCTGAGGTTAGAAAATACCTCCAAGATCATCAAGTCCAACCTTCGACTGAACATCACCACACCATGAATCTCATAGGGTTGGCCTCAGCCCATTGATCCAGCCTGTCCAGATCCCTCTGCAGACTCTTCCCTGCAGTGGAACAACACTCCTGCCCAACTTGGTGTCATCTGCAAATTTATGCACTCAATCCCCTCATCCAAATGATCTTCAAAGATAAAGTCTTCTTGCAAGGTACCCTGGTTACATAGAGGCAGGAGTTCCCTAATACACAAATTGAGAAGCACGGGTTTCTGATTTTAAAGTTTTGTATTCTTACAATAGGTAACGATCACTTTTACTGGACTGCATTTATGCCTGTAATATGCACTGGCATTAAAACAAAATGGGCAAGGCAACCGAAATGAAATGTGCTTAAATATCTCAGAATGTACTAGTGATTCTTAAGTTGTTTCTCTGGGCCTCTAAACTAATGGCTAAATGAAAAAAAACCTTTAGGTATCCAAGGTGACAAATACAGTCCCACAAGGCTGCCCTTCACTAGGTGTTTAGTTAGGGAGATGATTGAACTCCAAATCTAAAAGCTTTGCTTTTAGGACCCTGCAGTTTTGCAGCTCCAGAAACTGAGTATCAGGTATCTCACGTATGTCAGGTGTCTCACAGACCTCACTGAAACTCTGTCTACACAGTCCTCAGGGGTTTCTCAGCCCTCTGAAGTTTCCAGTCTGTTGGGCATTCAGTGTTGATACCCAAGTTTTTGCAGGAAAATTCACCAATGAACTTCACCAACACTTGGCACCAAACAAAAGCCATGCAGAACATCAGTGTCAAGCATGACCTAGAAGCCACAAATTGTGCTCTGGATCAAAATATCTTTGAAAGGCAAGATATTCTGGAGGTATTTCATGTATTCAAAATATTTTCTCTGTGTTTTTTTGTCAAGACATGAAAACAGAATTTCTTGACACCTACTGTGGGATTGCCCTGTGCCTTTTCTCTGGATATATTAACTAATTATATTTGATTCCTCATTCCCCTGTGTCTGTATATGTATAAATAAAAGTACCTAAAATGTTTTATGCATAGGAAGAATGTTTTCAGTTTTGGTGTGATCAAGTGTCGCTGGAGGACCGAAGTTCCATCTTTCTTGAAATGAAGTATAACAACAGATGTGTCCTTCTAGATTCAGAGGAGCAGGGAAAGAAAACTGTTCTTTTACTCCAGCCAGCAACTGAAACTCACACAGCTGCTCACTCACTCTTTGCTGGTTAGATGGGAGAGAATCAGAAGGATAAAATTCGTTGAGATAAGGGCAGTTTAACAGGGAAAGCAAAATCCTTGCATTCAAGCAACAAAACCCAAGCAATTAATTCACCACTTTTCATCATCCCACTTTCCATGGGGCAGGCAGGTGTTCAGCCATCCCCAGGAAAGCAGGACTCTATCACATGTAATGGTGACTTGAGAAGACATATGCCATCACTCTGAAAAGTCCTTCCCTTTCTTCTTCATCTGCCAGCTTTCCATGCTGAGCATGATGCCAAATGGATTGGAATACCCCTTGGCTCAGCTGGGATCAGGTATCCCAGATGTGTCTGCTCCTAAAGTTTTTGCCTCCCCAGCCTCATCACTGGTGAAGTGGGTGAGGAGCAGAGAAGGCCTTGGCTCTGTGTAAGCTCTGCTCAGCAGTGAAAAAGCGTTTCTCTGTTACCAACACTATTTCCAGCACAAGTCCAAAGTATATCCTCCTACTAACTACGCTGAAGAAAATTAACTCTATCCCAGCCAAAACCAGCACAGCTTGTATTATCTTCTCAGTTAATTCAAATTCTCTTGAGTAGTAATATAATACACAGAAATTACTACCCACTGATTATTTTCTACTCTGTAATAGATGACACGGTCTTCCTTCTAATTCTCTAATGTTCCTCATTGATTCAATCAAACAGAAACAGTCCTGTAGTGAGGCTTTATAAGGATGAAATTATTTAGGCTTGACAAGATTTGGGCAGAAAAAAAAGAGACTTTCTAAAGCTGTTATGTAATTACACTACATAATGTCTGCTGAAATTCAACATGGAGAAATGCCAAGCATTGAATATGAGAGGGACCAATTTAAAACTTCTCATATATTCAAAAAGTCCTGTGAAGGGAAATTATAATTATTGAAGTCTGGAAAATCAAGAACTTCCCTAAAACGAAAGATTGAAACCAGCTGGACTAATTAATTTGAAGGGAGTGAGGAGTAGATTTGTTACAAGACAGTAAAATCTGTTATGGTAAAGATATATATTAAATCAGAAATTGCAAAAAGAATGTTAGTCCATGCCCTTCCCATAATATAAATACAGAAAAGCATTCACAGACAGTAAGATTAATGTGTTTGAAATGGTTCAGGGGAATACATTTTTGTGCAAAGTGGAATTTATCTGCAAAACTCCCTGTGGAGGATATCTTTCTTCCCTATTGTTTAGGATATTAACTCCTCACTTCCACTGACAAGTAAGAGTAATTGTTCCCAAGATATCTAGTATTATTGATTACAATTTCCTCTGAAGCATCAGTTATGGTATATTCTCAGAGACACAGTGTTAAAAGAGCTATGTGGTGTTCAGCTGCTCCAGCAGGACGAACCATCCACTTCCATGCCTGGCTGAGGACCCCAGAACGGGAGAACAGTAAATTCCTAGCTCTCATTGCTGGTGCAGGAGAAATAAGGGTTCTGAGGGTACTGAGCATTTCCCAGCAACCTACTCCAAAAAGAGTAGTTTAAAAATCCCGTTGTGCAAAGTGTTGCATACTTTGATTCATGTCCATTAGGGTACTTTAACTTACGCTTAACTTCAGTGTTTAAACTGGTTTGCTTTCTGCACAAGTTTTACCCCTTGGATCTAGAGATAACTACAGAGAAACAGAAGAAAGAAAATGGATATATTTGTACCCATTCACTTCAGAGACAGCAGACCTCAGTACATGCTATTCCCTTGCAACATCTCATAGAAGAAAACCTTTTTTTCGCTTCCTCCACAAAGTGTGTAAGAAAGTTAAAACTTGGTAAGCAAACCTTAATTTACAACATAGTAGGATGATTTTTTTTCCCCACAATGCTTCTCACTTCCTGATGGAGCTTGGGAAAAATGATCAGTCCTTGCACTTAAGGCCTCTCTGGACTTTCTTCCATGCATCTTTCCCACTCCTTTTTCTAATAAAAATGCTAAATTAATGTCTTTTCTCCTTGATGTACTATGGGATTTATATAAACTTACTGACTGTTATAAAGCTATTTTCAGCTGTGTATCTCATAACACTTCCACAGAAATCATCTGATTGATTTTATAGATTTTTAAAATCTCCTGTGTCATACTCCATAAATAAAGTACTGAAAAATATTTCTTATAACAACAAAGTCCACTACAAGCCCAGACATTTTGAATACATGATGAGTTTCATGCACATAGAATAACTTAGTAAAAAGTCAGGAAGTTAATTAGAAAGGAGGTTTAAAATGACATCTGGTAAGTCTCTTGTTATAACAGTTTTCAAAATATTTGAGAGTCTCAGAAGCATCCTTCTCTGAAAGGCAACACACGCATTTTTACGTTTGGTTTGGGGTTTTTTTAGGGAAAAAGATTGAAAATTTGACATATAATGCGATGCTATCTTTGATCATAATTCTGGTTTACGGAATTACTGACTTCCATGAGTATTCAAATCACTAACAAAAAGAGAAGGGAAAAAGATTATGTAAATAAAAGCAGCAGGAATTTTGGATATGGGGTGATTTTACAAGCCTAGTTAAGCATGGTAGGACAGTTATACAGCCCAGTCAAGTAGGGCTGATTGATTTTTATCTGCAAATTGTTATCAACTGTGAAAGCTGACTGCAGGTTGTTAAAATCAAGAGCCCTGTGCATTCTATTTAGAGAACACTGGTTGCATAATAAATCTGTTTTTCTGTGAAAAGCAGGCAATTAGTATTAGTGATTTCATCACAAAGAGCAATAGAACACTTAAAAGTTGCCAGAGATGCTGGGTTGAAAAACACTGTTAAAACAAAGATTATGATGTTATACAAGAAGAGCTGGCTGTCCTCAGAGCCTGGAGAAAAAGAGTAAGGCCTCAGAGACATGGTGCACATAACAGCACAATGTGCAAAGTACACACAAAGGACTTTTGGACAAAGTGGGAACTCTCTAGATAAAAAAATTAAGAGAGGAGTACAGCCCAATAATACACAGTGGCCATGTGTTGGGCATATCATGTTACAATTTTAGTCTTATATTTTGATGAAATACAGAATTAAGCAGGTGGAGTTAAAGACTGATGGGAAAAGGTTGGAGAGCTTTCTGTGTGATAGGGGACTAAAAAAAGCTTGATTTTTAGCCTACCAAAAAAAATAGCTCATAAAGATTATAACTATTGTCTCTAAATGTAGCAAAATATATACATATGGAAAGGAAAGAGCAAACATGAGATGACATATCCAAAACATTTTTATCTGAGTTATTAAAAATATACACTTTGAATATATTTACCTTTTCTTAGATCAGCCTGTCATGATGTTTCAGCTTTCTAGAAGACAACCATAAGGAAGTGGAATACAAGTTTATAACGAAATTTAAGGAATGGTGGTTGGTCTAGCTTGAGAAACAGTTCATGGCAGGAGGGAGTTTTGAAGAGAATGGGGGGAAATAGGCTTAGACGTAGGCTGCAGGCTCTACGTGAAAGGTCTCATCTCTACAGCAGTGCCAAGCAGGTAGCAGGGATTTTTAACCATGAGTGACAACAAATTAACAAGTAGGATGTGTTGTGGTTCATTAGAGTATATTGAGTGTAAATCTACAGAAGAGTCAATGATATGGCATTATATGAATTAGGATTGAGAGACTTCCCAATAAGGCTTATCTAAATAACTAGCACCTGAATAATTAATTAGCTCCAAAAGTGCCTCCTAGATACACAATAGAAGATGACAACCAGTAAAAGAATGATGAAATATATGAGAAAATAATGAAAAGTCTGAAAGGGATGTTGTAGTTCAGATTTTCTGCATCTCAAGCATAGGCCTGATGGGCCCATGGGTGCTTTGGTGACCCCTGTGTTGTAGCGATGTGTGCTGGATATGTATTACACTCCTCTGAATTGATATTACTGGGTGACAGAATAGATGCTGATGAAAGCTTAAAAAGCAGATTGAGCCTAATTTTTGGAAAATCTGGAAGCAGGAAAAATTCTGGAGAAAACATCTCCTGGCAGTAAGTGAGCTTCTCTGCTCCAGGGCATTGAGAGTACTTGTATAGGAGAGATTCTGTGAAGAGCATCTGGCTTCTGGGCTGCAGGCTTTGGGCTTCTAGAAGAGGAGTTTTGTACAGGAGAAGTCAGTTCCTTAGGACAGAGGTGTAATCCTCCATTTTTTTCTGTAGCCAAAGTCATCCACTCAAGTAAGAAAAAATATTTTTGATACCTTTTCCTGAGAAGCTCTTGCTGACATTCTGCAAATAATCCTACTACCAATGGTGAATGGAGACCGAGCCAAAGATAGGAGGGAGAGGAGCAATTCAACCTATGCATAAAAACATTATTAAAGTCAGCACACTACTGGTAAGAGCCATCTCAGAGTCATAATCTGCTGTCATGGACCACACCATAACTTTCCCTGACTGACGCGATCACTCTCACTGGCAAATAACGTGCAACATTCTCGTTACCAGTGGACACTTCAGAAGATGTGACTGAAAAAGTCCTGGGGTAAAATCAAAGAAAACAGACCACAGTATCTACAAGACACTGTGAGAAATATTTAGAAATGAGAACAGTTAGAAAGCTTAATCATAGTGTGAATTCTTTAAAACAATTAGACAGATTTCGAATTCCAGTGAGACAGCTTCTTGCTTAAATACCAGGGATCTGACTGAGATACATTTTAAGCCAGGTCATGCTTTATTTTTTCTGCCAAATATAATTAAAAATGTATTGAAATGTGCAAGCTGCACTATTCATTAAGCATTTGCAGATGTAACACCATGAGGAGCACTGCTGCTGGTCTGCTTTTGGCACTTGACATTACCATGGCAAAAAACATGCTGAGCTAATAGAATGTCTGCACATTGGAAACTAAAGCACGGCTGGGGTTGAGAAAAGCAATTCCCTAAACTAAAAATTATCTGTAATACAAGTTCTTGGAATTCTCCTTTAACTAAACAAATTTGTGGTGAAAATCTAGCAAATAAAGAACAGGACTGGCTAAAAATATAAGCAGGGATTTTTTTGTCTTTCTATTAATTTTGCAGGTTTGGATTTCTGTTCTTGTTTAGAACTAACCCAGGATTATCAAATTTTAAGTCCTTCACAAATTTTTCTTTTTATTTATGAAATATGTTCAAACATTATCTCAAGTTATGAAGTTTGATTTTAAACCTCAATGTCATTGATGGTAATATGAATTCAAGACCAGGGAGAATTCTTCCTCATAGATGCAGGTTTGATAGGGTTGCAGTTGATAGGGTAAGTGCAAGAAGGTACTTAAACACACACTTTATACCAGAAAAATGCAGAATCATAGAATCTTTTAAGTTGCAAAAAGACCTTTAAGATCATTGAGTCCTTATGTCAAATCATTAAATCATTATTTTGACATTTCCAAGTCAGCCACTAAAGAATGTTCCCAAGTGCCACATCTACACATCTTTTAAATACCTCCAGAGATGGTGACTCAACTGCTTTCCTGGGCAGACAACGACTGACAACTCTTGCGACGAAGAAATTTTTCCTAATATCCAGCCTAAACCTCCTGTGCTGCATCCTGAGGCCATTTCCTCTTGTCTCATTTCTTGTTTCTTGGGAGAAGAGACCAACCCACACCTGTGTCTAACCTCCCTTCACAAAGTCGTAAAGAATGATAAGGCCTCCTGAGTCTTCTTTTCTCCGGTATAAACAACCCCGGTTCCCTCAGAGCAATGGCTTCCAGCTCCTCCTCTTTGTTGGCCATGCTGTGTGCGTGGATCCCACCACCTTATTGTTTTTGTGACTGAAATGAACTTGATCACATTCAGTAAAAGCTTGGTTCCCTGCTCTTCTGGCTCAGCAAAATTCCCTATTTAGCAGCTTATCTTCGGGGTTTGTGCTCTGGCTCTGGCCAATGATACAGGGTTTTTAAGCCAAACCTTAATTTGAATTATTCTTATTGGTAGATTGTCAAGCCTGAGTTTGAGTTTTCCTTTGAGAATCTTAGAAAATCCTTCTAATGGAGTTGACATCAACATAGACTATCCGCTGTAATATGAGTCATTATTGTCTCTTTTTTCTTCTTTTCATTCATGGACAAGAATCCCTCATCATTAGTTTAATGACTAGAGAAGCACTCCCCGTATGTTCTTTTTTTTCAATAATAAGTAAGTCTCATGTAGTGAGACACTACATAGCAGACATTTCCCTTTGCAGACAGGGATTCCTGTTTACTGAAAACTCCCTCACTATGGGTTATTTTTACAAAATGTATAATAATTTTGATGTGTCATAACCCACAAGTAATTTTGAATAGTAGCTTATCTCAGTCCAACATTGTTCTTGGCTGATGGCCTGGCAACATTATCTAGATCTGAGAAGGTCAAAAACAAATTCAGTGCCAAAGTAATGATAAGCTGCAGGTGGGACTGCAAGCTTTCCAAATCACATAAAATGCCAGGAAAATTTTCCAAATAGATTTTTTAACATTTATAAAAGGATTGAAATAAAAATTATTAATATGTCTGTGATATGCAAGTAGCAGAAGAAAAACTGTAACTTTTGCTGTCTGTAAATTATTGTATTACTCAGAATTTTTTAAAACATAATACTAGAGCCAGTGAAATATTGCCAGATCATGTTCTGTATTACAAGTTCTCTTCAGTGAATGTTGTGGCCCAATATTTTGTCCTGTACATGTTATGTGAATATTTGGAAATAATTTTTGCAATCAGAACAGTGAAAAATACATATTCTTACGATGTATGGACTTCTCACTCCTTAAAGTCCACAATAAATCCAGAACTTTGTGGTTACATATGAAGAAAAAAACACCTGTGAAAAATTCAGAGATGGAGAAAAGTCAAAAGCTTAAAGAAGAGACATTAATGGGAGCAAGAGGCTATAGATAGGCAGTGAGGTAGGCATTCCTACCCACACCCAGTTTGGCTGGCAAAATGGCAGTGGAAAACAAAAAAGGCAGCCCAGCAAAGCCCAGGTCTATGCAGGGCGTTCAGAAGGAGCTGAGCAGAAGGCCGTGCTCCCAGATGAGTGCTGAGAGTCAGGTGGAGCTCTGCTCTCATGTAGCACCACCAATGCCCTTGACATTTCATTCAGGTCTATCTTTTGCACCTGTGCGTGATGAGAGGTTCATGGAGACGTGTCCACGTCAGATCATAGGAAAAACCAAAGAGAGGTATTGAAGGACAGACATGCTCCAGCTACAAGTGCAAAGACATCCAGAAAATAAAGCTGAATTACCCCATATCATCATTTTTTTTTCCAGGTCAAATGAACATTTTACATTAGTCTTGCCCATGTCTTCTTTTTCAAATGGGTGAAAACACTTAATTAATTTAATTTGGAGCCCACAGCTCTGATGTATCAGGTAGTCAGGACCTGAGGCTGCCACTGGAAAGCCCACAGCTATGGCCAGAACTGAAGCAGCATGCATAGCCAGTTGTTTCTCTCCTTTCTCTTTCCAAATAATCTCTGCATACCATTGCCCTTTGAATGAAACTTTTTTTTTCCCCAAGAGGTTTAATTACCATCTTGAAAGATCTGCAGTTTCATTCAAACTTGGGAGTGCTTCTGGAATGGTTATTTTTGTTGATGGTGGTGTTCACATGAAAAGCAGTATGCCTCAAGGTGTTTCTCCAGCAGATGGTGAAAAGGATTTTATGATGCGGTTGATTGTAACAGTAGGAGTAGTTCTTATGTTCCTGGGCAAGCGGATGCTAAAAAAACCAAAACTTTTCATGATTGCAAGGATGTTTAAGCAGTTCTCAGGATAAATACAGCAATATTTACTGTTATACCTACAAGTTATAGTTTTCATATAGCAATAGCCAGGTTTCTCCATCTTGCTGCTTTGATGGTACTGAAGTAAGATGAACAGCAAAGATTGTGATCAGACTTTTTATTACTGTTTACAAGCATTAAGTGATAAGAACTAAACGAATAATTATTTTTTGCATTTTAGCATCAACAGATAACAAGTGTCAGCACCAATGGCTTGGAAATGTCGTCATCTCTGAGGATGCTGTAAGAAACAGGGGATAGCACACATACAGAGACATTAATCCTTTGTTAATACCTTGAGACTGCTGTATCTATATGGCTCGTGTGGCTGCTGTGTGGTTACTCAATATCTGCGCATCTCAGATGTACATAGTCATAGCTACTTCCCATGGCATTCAGAATAAATTTATTTAAGAAGGAAACAGCACACAGATTATCAATGGAGGTGGATTTTCTATGTGTATGTTCAGTACCTGCAAATTTTTGCCATAGTTTAAATAGAGCATATCAACCCCTTATCATTCATCTTTCGTCTTTGTTATTCAGGCTCCAAAACCTCTGGACTTTCTCATTATATTTCCTTTAGGCTGGATCTGGAAACTAGTGAAAACTTAGAAAAATACTAAATATATTTCTGATTTGATACTTATTAAAATCTAATTTTGAAAAAAAAGTATATTCACATTAACCTCAGGGATGTTCTGAAATGCCTTTCAGCTGTTGAAAAGGTTTAAATGCAGAGTAAGCACACATAATTAATGAGGATGATATTAAAGACTTCATTTTGAGACATCTGTTTTAAAGATATATGTCTTCCTAGCTATTATATTTTACAAATAAAATGAATCATCATGCAAATAGTTATTGATTCCTATTTTACATTAATCACTTCTGCCAATGTATAGGCTTTAGGAGTCCATATTGAAAATTGAACTCATTAATGCTATTGAAAATCTTTTGTATTCTGATAATCATTGAAGTCATCTGATATCTATTATTTTTTGAAGTTTTTCTAGCACTATCGTTCCTTTCCCTGTTACAAAGAAGGTTGGTTTCCTAACAACAGTGGAAGATTTTGTACTCATACTTCTCAAAATATACTGCATGGTACTTGTCTTTGTGTATTCAATTTCAGCACATTTTCCCACAATTAATTGTGTTCTTTAGTTTATTAACTGTTAGAACCAAGTCTTGAAGTGCAGTATATTTTACAATACTTAGAATTGACTATATTTGCCGCTGGTTTACTTGAAAAATAGAATTTTCTGATTGAGATATCTGCAAAATCATTCTGACTTACTCCCACAATATTGGTGTTTACTCCATTTTCCATGGAAAATTTTATCAAGTTTAATTAAATCCTGAACTGGAAATTAGTGAAGTAGACACTTAAAAAGTGATGTTATGAAAATACTGTTGCTATTTTCAAAGCAAACTTTTGTTTGTGAGTGTCTCCTTTTACCCCACTCTCTAGGATACACATGATCCCCGACAGCTGCTCTGGGGCACACCTGCTTTAGCAAGTCCACACGGTTTGCCAGACCCTCTCTGCTAATTCACCTCTCCCCATGCTGCCCCAGTTCTGTGACTTTCCACAGAATGGTCTGAGTTGGAAGGGACCCACAAGGATCATCGAGTCCAACTTTTAAGTGAATGGCCTATATGGATGTCAACCCACAGCTTTGGTGTTATTCCTTGTTCTTCTGGAATACACCAACAAAAACATTCAGTCTTTATGTCTGCAGGTGCTAAGCTGCTGCTGGATTATTTTGAGTGAAGTGTATTTGTTGTGGATGGTGTGAGCAAGTCTCACCGGGCTCTGCAACTCGTGTGCACTGTGACCATTTGCTTCTACAGTCTCCTTTGCCATGGCAAGGAGACCTATCATCCCCAGAAGGGCAATTCGCCGCCTCTGCCTGGCCTCCCCTTACGTATCAGCAAAAGAAAAGGTAGGATTTTGGGCAAGAAACAACTTGAGAGCTTTTACTTTCCATAATTTATTTTTCTGCAATCTTGTCATTAGTACC
Source organism: Lycocorax pyrrhopterus obiensis (assembly GCA_014706295.1). Lineage (NCBI taxonomy): Eukaryota > Metazoa > Chordata > Aves > Passeriformes > Paradisaeidae > Lycocorax > Lycocorax pyrrhopterus. Next base: position 24,825,070 of record JACSVZ010000006.1, read on the forward strand.
TAAACACTACTAACAAGGTTCAATTCCATCTTTTTTTTGCTTGTTGGTTTTGTGGGTTTTGTTTGTTTGGGGTTTTGTTTGTTTGTTTGTTTGTTTTGGGGGTTTTTTGTTGGTTTGTTTTTTGTTTGATTTGTTTTGGTTGGGGTTTTTCTTTTGTTTTGGTGGGCTTTTTTGTTGGTTTTATTTTGTATTCTGAGGCATAAAAAATTAAATAGGATAATTCCTATTCAAATGTCAAAGTACTGAGGTAAACAGATAGTAATAGACTTCCACTCAGACATTATGATTACTTAAATACATTGCCATGAAAAGGCAAACAATCAGCAGAGTTCTTTAAAAGGTTCAGTGCAAATTAGTTTCTGGCAAGGACTGTGTGCTGTTCAAGGCTTCATTAAAGCCTTTCATTTACGAATTATGTCAGGAAAAAGCAAAGGATGCTATGTATGCTATAAAATGAGACAAAAGCCTCAGAAGCCCTCCCAGGGCATTGGGCAGCTCATTTTAAGGTGGTTCTGAGGACCATCATCTATCACTGCCTCGGGCTCACGGGTAGCAGCAGGACTGGGGAAGTAAAGGCATTAATCAGAAACGAACATTTATGTGTGTGCCTCTCCAGAGTTTAATTCTAATCTGCAACAGCATTTTAAATGTGAAATACAAACATTTATTCTCCCCCTCTTTCAAAGGAAAAGTGTATTTGAGGACATGTAGCACCATGCTTATTCCTGTCTGTTGTCTCTGACGACAGGTGGCACTGGAAATTTTCACATGCAGATCTGTTGAGCTTAACCTTGAAGTGCAGTCAATGCAGGATGAATAGATGACTAGACAATGCAAAGAAACATTGTAAAGAAAATGGAAGAAAACAATGCCTGTTAATCAATATGCCCATGTTGAAAGCGTTCCCTCTGTACCTTGTAAACTGCATTCCCCCTGCAAGCAGTGAAACAAAAGGTAACAGTGACAGGGTGAGCTCTGACCGTGCTGCCTGCCCCAGTGCTGGAGCAGTGCTGACCTCTGCTAGCCCTCTGTTCAGAAAGTCAGCATCAGTAGGCTTCACCTGGTTCACACTAAACACTTCCTCAGGACCTCTGGTTACTTCAGACAGCATGAACGAAACCCAGTCACAACACCTTGGAAAAAAAATGCACACAGTGTGCTGTGCCAAGTGTTCAATTTCATTTGAAATCACTGGTTCCTGGAGACACTTTTAGACCGCTCAACGATATTCTGCCTCTGGGGCTTTTAAAGAGGATTGCAAGCCAGCAGGCATCATGGATAGGCTTCCACTCCTGACCAGGCTAGCACAGAGAATAAACCTGAAAATGGAATACCTGCTTCCATATGGGCAAACAGCAAAGGGAAGGTGCAGGAGAAGCAGCCACTGACTGTGGAGATTTCACTGGCAACATTCCTACACTCAGTGACACTCTTACAACACAGCTGAATTTTTTTTTATTAAAACACCTAAATCACCTTAAGTAAAATGTGAAAAAACTCGGATTGTGTTTTTCCTGATGGAAAAAATCCTTTGTAGGCCTTGCAGCTGATAGCGAGTGAAGAACTTGAAATTCCTGGAGACTAGGGCTGTGTGGAGGAGAAGGGGAAGGTTGCTGAGTGGTGCAGAGTCTGCAGCAGCCATCCACAAAGATGTAGCAGCTATGCCAATTGCCATCATGTTTTTCAGCATGCATTTCCAGCAAGAAACAGAAGCCCATATACCTTAGACTTCAAATAGCAAAGAGGACTGGAAAATCCCGCAGCTGTGCAGTTTTCAGCTCAAGGCCAGTCTCACACCCTGGAACCTCTTGTGTCAGAGGAATAGAGGAGGAGAAGGAGAGAAAGTAATTGGAATCCTCCTTGGACCTTGGCTGAAGTCTCTTTCTCTGGATCCAAGGTGCTTCCCAAGTCATCTATGCCTCATTTCCTTAGCAAAGAGAGTGTGTACTGTTGCTTTCTGGACAATTAATTTTTTCTTAAAGGATCTCCATCATTAGGCTCATGGCAAAGAGAACAATTTGAGGAGGAGCCCATACTTGTGACCCTCATTACGAATGTCCCCTTGAGAAAAACTTTTGTGCAGCTATATCTAGCTAATGGACATAAACCCGCAAGTATGTACAGAAAATCACACACACTATGACAGAACAGGATAGAAAATAAATACCACGTGGCAAGCATCACACATATTTAACAAACTAGCCAAATATGCTCAACACTATAGTGCTAAGAGCAATACAGGAAATTATATAAGAAAAATCAGAAGAGGGATAAACATACAAACTCAGTATTTTTCAGCAGAGTTTGATGGAAAAAAGTTGCTTTAAAGCTTTCTTGTGGCATTTTAATGCAATTTACATTGACACCTGACAAATGACTGCTGAAAATGTCATTCAACATATGTTGCAAATTTTCATAACAGATTTTGCAATGTCTGTGATATCGAATTTGCATCACCGGTCTTTTTTTAAAATCAAATAACAACAATTGGAAAGCACTAAAATGATTACCAGGAAGAAATATTAAAAAAATTCCAATTAATTTTGTATTTTCTAAGACCTCTGCTATTTTCTGAAGTCCCCATTCGTCTCAGAATTCTGAGCTTGTTATGTTGTCAAAGCTTTCACTCTTGATTAACATATGTCTTCCTGGATATTAATTTGTGTTTTGGAAAGCACATTTTTAAAAATGGTTTTTTAAAGTGGTATGAAATTTTCCTCTAAGATGCTTTGATACTGAAGATTCTTATATATTTGAAATGGACATTTTCTTTTGCACTTGATATTTTCAGTCGCTACTTTTTGGGTGCAACAGAAGAGATTCAGCTGTTATGCGAGGCTAGTTTTGCGAATATACTTAATTATTATTATTGCTCCTTCTTATCTATTACTCAAATGGGCCCATTAGTAAAATCTCTTTCTGAAATCATAGGCACTACAAAGGACTTGGGAATTTCCTATCATGCCTTTCAGGGGTGCCTTTCAGCAGCTTGATTATATAGAGCAGGTCTTGGCTCCCTACTGCCTTTGCACATTTTCTAAACAAGATTTTTCATGTCAACAACATATAATATACTTCTGTGAACAGAAGTTGTGGAGCAAGCAGCTTTTGCTGACCCAGTCCATCTGTTCTCTTTTGTTCTTTGTTGCTGGAACTCTGTTTCTTTTTCATCCTGGACTTTGACCAGGATTTTATCATCAAACCATGCTTTAAAACTGTTCCTATGATGAATATTTGCTTAATTGATTCAGATTTTTGTTTTTCATAGCAATGAATTGATTAAGAAGTGTGGCTCACTGCATCATACTAGTAAGGGGAATTGTTAGGTTTTAGTTTAAAACTTATATGATCCTTCACTGCCCTGATGACTTTGACCTCGGATTTTATGGCATAAAATGCAGAAATTTCTGCTTTTAGCATGAAATGACGTCCTGCTTTTCTTCTAAGCCCTGATATTCTTGACAGAAAATGTATTCAGGTTTTTTTTTCACTCGCTTTGAATGGTCAGCACCTGCCTGCTGGCTCAGTTAGCAGAGTTGCAGGCTAAGCCTGGGGAATCTCAATACCATGTACATTTTGTCAGAACACTGTGTTTTCCTCAACCTGCAAAATATGAGGCTAACAAAAATAAAATCTTCCTGAAGGAGAATTAGAAAGACTGAAATGACTGATCATTGAACATAATTTTTTCTCATGTTTCTCGGGTTTTTTTCATCCATGCAGTGACAGCAGTGTTGAATACTAATTTTACTGACAGACTGGTTTTTGCAGACAAATATTGAGCAGCAGATCCTGATTTTTTGAATTACTGAAAGCTTCATGAGAGATGTTGAAGCGTCTTCCTACTGGACTGAAGGAAAAAAAAAGCCTCAAATCTCCTCAGAAGCATATGCATAATGGATTTGTGACTCATCTGTAATAAAGTCAATATTCAAAGCATACTATTAATGTACTATTAATATTATACTGTGAGAGGATAGTTTTGTGGCTATGGAGAGAATTGCTTAATCTTTCTTTATGCTTATGAATAAACTAGGAGCCAGTTAACCAGCCTGATGATTTGTATATGATTGTTAGCACATTGTTTTTAGACTTAGGGCATAATTATTTATGGCTTGTTTCTCCCACTTCACAAGAGAAAACACACATAACAGCAAGAATTTGTGAAATAAAATAGAAATAAAATTAACTTCCCTGATCATCAAAGGACCTGTCCTAATTTATTTTTGCCACTGCTGTGTGTCTGCCATAGATGTAGGGAAGTGTCCTGAAGCACATCGTATGGGTTCCACCAAGGCAAGGAATCCTGCCTTTGGGACTCCTGCATGATGTTTCTTTACTTTCAAACGTAGAAACTGCTAATGAAACATCTCAGCTGACATCATCTTTCCAATTAAAATACAAACTGAGGAGATATTTGAAAGATAATCTCCTTAACACTCCAAAACTTCATTGAAATTTAAAGGTACAGCTAATTGTTCTTTGTGTGAAAAGACTAATTGGGGAAACAGATTTCATTTGGCTTCAGTGGAATTGTCAAGTAGTTTTTCCACAGTCTTTTATGCAATTTAGATTGTTCTTCTGGTTACAACACTTTATTATGTGTCATTAAATTAATGAAAGATTGATTTATCTCATGATGCTGAGTGAAGTAGCAGATGAAATTCCGCATTGATAAACACAAAATAAGTTTTCTCAGAGAAAAAGAAAATAAACTGTACATACCTAATGATGAGTTTTAACTTAACCATTACAACCTTGAAAGAAGATCTTTAAGCTGTCTTGTATAGGATTCAAAAACATTGTCTCCAACCTTAGAAGGTGTAGAAAGACATTAGAATGTCTTAAGAAAAAGATTGAGAGAAAATGATGAGTGGTTATACCACTGAATACCTCTTTGGTACAGTCACATCTTTATACCAAGCTTTTCTGAACTCAGGCAAAAAAACATAGCAGAAGTGAAATAGGCAGAAAGACAAGCAGGAAGGATGGTCAGAGTTATAGAACAGTTCCTCAGGAACCCTGAAATGGATCAAGTTCCTCAGTCAAGAAAAAGGAATGACTCAGAAATTACAGAAATTTCTCAAATCAGGAATGAAATAGAGATCATAGGAAACACTTAATCAGCGTTTTGAACAGTATAACACTAGAGGCAGTGATGTCAATACTCATACAGAAAGTTTAAAAACAAACTACATTCTTTTCCATAAAGGGTCTAATTACTGACCCATTGCCAGAGGATGTAGTTGCTAAGAGCTTTTGTGGCTTCAAAAGGTGATTAGGCATACTTTTGGAATACATTTTAAAAAAAGAGAATCAATCAAAGGCAATATAAATCCAGATATACAATCTCTAAGTTAAGTCCTTAAGTTCCATATTACTGAGAGCTAGAGGCAGTAGAACTGTGCCTGTACACTTGCTCTGTTCCTGTACCTTTGCCTAGCACTTGTGTTTAGACATCACACAGGTCCACATTGTAATGTTCAGTGCAAGGAGAACATTTCTCACATTAATTCTCCAATAATAGTAATAGTAGAGCAAGTAAAAAAGCATCAACAGAGAAATAAAGTTGTCTTCAAAGAATTTTTTTATACTGTGTTCCTGGACTGCAGTGCATTGTAAAGATGGGTGAGAATGGAGAAACTGATTGGAAATTTCTTGGGTCAGCTCATTCACTTGGATGGGTAAGTCTGCTAGGAGGGGAGGATCAATGATCATTTGTTCTGTCTGAAAAGCTGCTCCACATGGCAGGTCAGTCACTAATTACAGTGTCATGGTTCTGTACCTTAGTGATGAGCATGGCCACAGGGGTTTTATGAATGGCCATTAGCATGGTCTAATGAATATAATGAAAGGCCTTAGGGTTTGACCTTCAGCCCTGGGGCATAATACTGGCCATTGGGCTGCCTGCTTTGTGCAAAGGGAAGCCACCTAGGCTTGATTGTTTCATACAAACAAAACATCTTCTTTCAAGTATTTCTGAAAACTGTGGAGATTTCACATTAATTAAAAAGACAGTGTCTCAGGACTCTGTTTCCAAACTGAGAGAGTATCTGATGTAAGCCTGGAAGCAACAAATACTGTGCAGGACTAATGCTAAGTGTATATTAAGTCATGGCTGGCATAAATACTGAGAGTCCCGGGAGTGCCTGACAGCTCCCAGATCCGGTCGTACTTTCTGGCTGCAGACTTGTTCCATGCCATGCATGGAAGGACATTGCCTTTATGGAAGACATCCGGCTCCTTCACCCCTGTTTCCATTGCAGGGAGGAGGTCGTTGTGTCTGAACTGAATGACATTTAATCTAACAGGTCCTGGAATCACCCTGAAATGTGGGATGTGCTGCTAAAGTACCTGCTTTCCCAGTCAGGGTTAACGAGACAAGTTAAAGCGTTTTCAGACATGTAGCAGGAACAAAACAAGGAAAGGTAAATTTCATTTTTCTAGGCCTTCTGTCAAAAATTTTGGTAAAGACAGGAGAGTTTCCTTTGGACAGTTCAGATATTTTTACACAACATGTATCTAAGTAGATAATAGTCCTTGGCTGGTAAGCATTTGCTATTATTATTCTGTGAAATAAAATCCGCAGTTTTCTTCACAAGATTTAACTTGGGGCATAGCTCTGTATTTTCACTCTACTTGTAGTCTGCTGGTTTTATTTGTAAACATAACCATTAAAAGAAAAAATCTTGCCTAATTAATAATTTATTGTTATTTCTTCTGTTTCAAATCTAACTGCTTCCAGTTTTCTACTTCCTGCAGTGTGCCCTGACCCTTAATTAGTCTGGTAAAGGGAGTTGTTGGTATCAGATCTATTTTCAGGTATGCCAACCACCTCATGTATTATAGGAATTCTTTTTAATATATGCTTGTTTATATTGCAGAATTATCGGAATCCCAGGAAAAGCCAAATATAACCAAAACTCATTTTTACTTTATTTTATAAAATATTTTTAATTTGATAATCAATTGCTGTTTAAAAAAAAAAAAAGATACTCTTGTATACATATTCCCTACAGCAGTGATTTGGACTTCTGGGTTCAGGACTCACTAGTTTAAATACACAACACAATCCATAGGAGGTGAGGATCCTGTCAATTAGGAGATCCATGGTAGGTGTAATTTTACACATTCCTTGAACTTCTCAGGGAGGTTTTCATAATTATTTAAAGACCTTTTAGGTAATTAGCAGTTTTAAGTGTCATTTTCTTGTATCCTTAATTAACAATATCCTTAATTAACAGAGAGATTCAGAAAAAAATTTTGATGGAATGATACATTAAAAATTTTGAAAATATTAAATTTTGTAGTTCCCTTGATGTTTTGTATCCTACATGTTAAACCGATCTCATTATTGCAAAGGAACTAAAATATTTAGTAGAATGTGACAAAAACGTGATTTTACCCATTTAAATAATGTGCTGATGTCTACCTCTTGAAAACAGAAGATGGTCCTCCTCTGTCTCTATCTGAAAGATTCTAAATTAGTATTTCCTTTAGTATTGAGAGTTGGTAGTGCTTTGGTCTATAAGGATATTGTAAAAGACCCAAAATGAGACAAGTTATTAAATTTTGGCAGGTACATAATAGGATTCCATGAAGAAATTAATTTTGTATAATATTTATTTGCTACACATCAATCTGACTTTATATTCCTAAAGTGAATCTTACAACAATGAGTTGGGAGATTCATTTTTTCAGTGTTAATGGAAATAGTTCTGCATTTTGCAAATGTTAATGTTGATGAAGCTGCACATCATGGATAAAATGTAATATGTATATGGAAAAATTTGATACTAAGGGTTTTTTCCATTTGTCAAAAACAGAAAGACGTGAGTTTTTGATCCTGGAGATCAGCAATAAAGAATGATCAATATCTTACTTTTGTAATAAATAAACTAAATGTTAGGTTTACATTTTTTCAGATTACTTTCAGTAGTGATCTGAAAGGTGAAAAGGTGTGAAAGGGTAAGATATCCTCAGGAAAAAAAACAGACGTTCTTGAGTCCTCTTTTCTAGCATGATAAGGATGCTATTGATGCCTTATCAGGCCTCTTAGACACAGAGACTAGACAGAGTAAAGGAACAAAAGTAGGTATTTATTTGAAGGGCCTTCAAGGTACACCCTGGGGAGCCAGAGGCCATTGCCAAGATGGACCCCAAGATGGATGACAGGTCACGAGTTTTCCACACTTTTACAGGTTTGGTTCATTTGCATATCAGGGTCAATTCTCCAATTAAAACCCCAGTTAAATGATGTAATCCCCCTTAGCTACCCCCCCTTCAGAGACTCTTTGGTTTACACCCCTTGGGCTCAGGATGGTCCAGGTGTCCTTGAAGAACAGTCCAGAGAGGCTTTGTTGTGTCTAACTAGCATGAGAGAGCAGAAAGCAACAGGCTACAAGAAGCTTCAAAGTTGCACACTAAGCAGTACAGAGTTTAAAAAATATGAAAGTTAAAACCTAAGGCATCACTATGGTAAGGGATACTTCAGAACATTAATACTCCTATATCTTCTTATTCATGTTGACTCCCTTTCCCTCAGTGCTTTGTCTTCTATGCTGACAAACAAACTTTTTAAAGAAAAATGGAAGATTCTTAATTTAAAAAGAAGCTGAAGGTGAAAGTGTTCTTTTTATCTCGTATGAATTCTCTATGAATATCATTTATTATTTTGTTTCTAAATCAACACTGCACAATAATTTAATGCATTTATTGATCCTTCAGATTCTCAGTAGTACTCAGACCTTCTACATAATTTAGTCTAAAATGTAGAAGGCTAAGAGCCAGTGGGAGTAAGCTATGGAAAATGGTGTAATGGCTCTTATTCTATGAGCCATTCTATGAGCATCTCAAAGGATGGAAATACCTGCCCCTGTTATGAAACACTCCTTCCTTTTCAATTGTGTGGGTTTTTTGCTTTTTGTTTTTTGTGGGGTTTTTTGAGAGTGACAAAGCTGGCAAGAACTGGAAGCTGCAATCTTGACAAGAAATTGAATCATCCTGCCAAGAAATTGAATAATCATGCTAGAAAGGGTACATATCAGATACTCTTTACGATTGGTAATAACCTACATTTGCTCTGTTTTCCTGTTCAATTAGAACATGTTTTTCTCTTGACATCTTTTACCGGGATGTTGTGTTTTTAAAAGAAGAGAAAGGGGGGGAAAGAGCAAAATCATCCATAAGGAGAAGAAAAACAAGCAAATACAAAAAAATCAAACCATGTAGCAGCCTGAGGTTTTTTTTAATGTAGATTCCAGGAAGGTGCCACTGTTAAAATCATTCATCTGCTATGTGTAAAGTGCACTACAGCCATCAAAAAACCTTTTTCTTGCATGTGGTAGGAGACATGCATCAATAAGGTAGACTGTGGATTGGTCTAGCACGCAAGTTCTCGGTTCTGCAGCTGAGAACCATCCCATCTTTCTTTGGAGTGCGACGAAAAGGAAAACATAGTCAAAAGTGCCACAGTGATGCACTTAAGACAGCCAGCAAGGCAAAACCACACAATTATTTACCCTTGTGGTACAGCCTAGAGAGACACTGCAAATCCATTTCTTAATAATAAATTCAATAGTGGGGTGCTTTAGATGCATAATCTTAAATGTTTATTTAGTAACTGACCATGTTCATTACTTTTTACTGATGTCAACAAACCTTCACAAAAAGCAATAAATCTCTAAACCTGGTACTCTTGGAAAAGAGTACCTGCCTCATACATGCACTAAAATAAGCATCAGAAAAGCTGAAGTAGGCAGATTCTTTCTTTCCATGTCAGAAAATAGTCTTAGAAGAAGGTGGGATGAGTACATGGATCTTGCTTACTTTGAATGAGTTTTCTCTTTATGTCCTGAAATAATACACTTGGTCTGTGAATAGTCATTCTGCAGAAGCTTGCATTCTATAAATTACTGTATCTCTACATTTTTCTTAGATAATAATCCATATTAGTATACCAAGGGTTCTAGATAAAAATAATGTAAGAATCAAAGCAAGAACAAGAAAATAGGCAGAATACCCATTGCTAATAATTTCTTTAGCTATTCACTAGGTTATGGATTTTGTTTCTGTCATTTCAATTATTCTATCTACATTTCATTTTCCTTCCCACTAAGAGGATTATAGCTCCTTTCTAAAATTAATTTGGTGTCTATGGACAGTTGTATTTCGCTAGGTCCAGTCAGTGAGGCTAATTTGACATACCGAGTCATGCTATTGAAGTCAGGAAGGAATCCTTAGATTACTTCATTTCATCTCCTGTATCCTTTGGGTTGTATATTTTTCCACAGGCGTTAAACTTACTGCTTGTGAATGAATTAATTGTTCCATTGAATAAGACATAAAACAGTGATCCATTTTTTTTCAGTATATTGTACAATGCTTAGTCACATTTGCAGTCACAAATAAGGAAATAACTGTCAATTTGTAACCATAGTTTTTTGTTTAAGAAGAACTTTAGGATCTTTTATTCCTTGGTTTTTGGTTTGATTTTTTTTTACTTTAAGCTATTTCTCAGGAACTGGTGTGTGTGTACGTGTGTGTTGTAATTACCTTTCATCTTTGTACATGTTTTTAAAATACAGCATCAGAACTTGCATATTTTCCATTCCATACTTAGAAATTGCCTTCCTCAAGTTATCTACTGCTGTCTATTTGTACAGTGAAAAATTTCTTATCCTGTTTTTGTCCATTCCTCATCTTGGAAGTTGATGTCATCTTCTTTGGTCCATGAGATTTGTAAATCTGTCTTAGACTCAGTCCTTCCCTTCACAGTCTCCTCCAGTATGGCAGTCATGTCTTCCCAGATGTGAAAGTTTGAAACTGGCTACGTTAAACATACATTTTGCTCAACAAATTATTAAAGGCTCCAATTTATCTTCATGGCTGTTCTGAATTCATGGTGAATTATTATACTTCCAGTGTGGTCTATTTATCTTATAACTAAAAATAAGTATTATTTCATATTTACTCTGAATAAAGACTAGAAATTGTTGAAGGTTGTTGAGCCTGTGGGGAACCTTGCCCATATTCCTTGGTGATTCCATCTGAGAGCAGCATTTGAAAATCTGAAATACAGCCCTATTTTTAATATCAGAACACAGGGTGCTTGCATGTCAGATGCCTGGTGCCATTACCTCTAATAATCAAACCTGTAATTTTCTCAGATAATTAAACTGAACCATTTGACAAGATACATTTTCTAGGAAAGCATGTCAATTGCTTGCATTATATTTTTACTCTTTGTCTTATATTAATTACAGTCCTTTATATTCATTGTTTTTTGAATCCCATATGAGCTTTCTCATTATTTTCCCCAGGGCTGATGTCTAGCTAACCTGCCCATAGTCATGTGGGTCAGCCAGCACACTCTGGCTCGATGGTTTCAATGGCGTATTTTATTCATTTGTATTTTCTCTGGCATGCAGAGACCTAATTAAAATCGGTACCAGGGGGTCAGAGATGTCCTCTATCTATAATTACAGTAAAATGGGGTGGTAATTTTAAAATGTTTTCTCCTAGCAAAATCTCCTGAATTAGGGCAGAAAAAACTTTGAGATTATCAATTTAAATATAATCAAAAAATTATTATGCAATGTTATGAAGAATGCAATAATCAAGTAATGAACAAAGGGGAGCTATAAACCCCATTTTTAAAAAGGGAAATAAGTAAGATCTGCATAACTACAGGCTGGTCTCACCTTTGTGCACAGCAAGATCATAGAGCAAATCCTCCTGCAAACTATGGTAAGGCACATGGAAAACAAGGAGGTGATTGGTGACAGCCAACATGGCTTCAACAAAGGACAAATCACGACTGACAAATTTGGTGGCATTCTAAAATGGAGTTACAATGCTGGTGGATCAGGGAAAAACAAATGATGTCATTTACCTGGACTTGTGTCTCTTTGTTGGTGACATCCACGAAATTGAAGGCTGCATTATGATTTATCTGTACTTGAAGCTTTTTCCTTTCCTCTCTCCGGTTGTGAAATGCAGAGGCATAACCTGATTAAATTTAGGCAGACTGGTAAGATGGTCACAGAAACGCAGTCTAAGGTGTCCTGTGGCATTTCTAAATCTACTGCAATACAATTCTCAGTACACCACACTCAAGGAGCTTCTGGAGATGATGAAATGAAGCTGGATGAAGGTAATAACTAATTTATAAGCTTAGCAGAAACACTTCCATCTCTAGGGTTATGTCAGAAATCTCAGAGAGTGCAAGTGAAAGAGAAAAAACACAAGTAAAAAATGTGAATCGCAAATTCAGATCTAGGAACACTACAGGTCTCTTTAAACATTGTGGTTTTGCTCAGGTCTAATGCTAGCATACTGAACTGGTACAGGAAATGAAGGATGGTTTGAAAACCAAACCATGAGGTATCAGCCAAACCTTATCTTCACAGCACAGTAATTTGTGTAATGGCTCATAATAAGATTTTATGGTCCTTTGCTTTTCTTTGGACATTGCTTTTCTTCTAAATAACAAGCTGAGTAATCCTTAAAAAATTGTAGACAATGAGGAGATTTGACCTAATTCCTGTGTTCCTATTGTAACTGTTACACAGGCTTTAAGTATTTCTAATACCATACATTCATCCAGTAAGAGATTGACAAGCAGATACTACTGACTTTATTTAATCCTAATTTTAGCTGAATCATACACAAATCTGTCTGTCCCTTTTTTAATGAATTCCCCACCACCAACACCCCTAATACGTGTGTGTCTCCAGCAGGACCTGTTATCTGCTGTTGCTCACGGGCTGCCTTTCACTGTGGAGCTGGAGGCACCACGCACCGCCAGGGCACACCTGGTGTGCTGGGATGGGGCTCTTCACAAATTGCAGCACACAAGGGAGAAACGGTGGCTATGCCTCTCTGCAGAATAGCTGAATAATTATAACAACCTTGGGTTCATTTTTAGACCTGTTTGATCTATATGGAAAGGAGAGAATCTGGAGAATGAAGGAAAGACAAAAAAGAGAACATAGGGGGAGTGACAGTGCTGCTGCTGATTCCCAAATCTCAAAAAATTTCTGTACATTTGTTCAAAACTGAACAAAGCAGACACATAATTTGGACCAAAACCATGACTGAAGTTACGGGTTCTTTTCTCTTGCTGCTTCTTTGTTCTTTAGATTGTTTTCACTCTTTCTCCACTGCTGTTGTGAATTTTGAGTCTTCCATGGACAGGTGACTTCTAAAGCAGTCTGAATGTATGTGAAATGACAAAGCTGGAAAATAGCTGTTTAGTGAAGGTCTAATATTATTATTTCAGTTGCTACAAGTGTAACTCTTTACTACTTTGTCCTGTTCATTTTAAACTATGCTTGTATACATGTGTTTATACATACATACGCATAAGTTTTGCTTTGTTTTAGACTTGCTGGATTCATAATTGCTACATATCTGAATCCCAGTACTGACTACACCATCATTAAAATTTAATACTTTACTATTAGTCAGCTATTCATTGTGTCCATTTTCAAAGTGATAAAACTGTGTGGAATGGACAGACTTTTCCCTTTGGAAAAAACCCTTGTCCCTTTTATTGTTATTTACATCAGACTTCAAGGCCTTCTACCCTTTCCCTGTGGTCCTAAGTGCATTTCTTGGGAACTAGGTGTCACTCATACCCTTAAAAAAATACTTCACCTAGGATTGACTGCGCTTGGAAACTGAATATAAAGTATAAAATTTCTGGGGTCACTTCCCTCAAGAAATGAAAAAATCTTCCTTTTTCTTTCCTTTCCAGCTCTTTGGTTTTCAGACTGCCATTCTCATTCAGTGAGGTCATAGGATGAAAACTCCCTTGTTGGAAGCCTGCGTATCGATCATAGTTATGTCTCTGCAGATGCACCATTTTATTGCCTTGCTCTGACATTTCCCTCTGCTTCCTGAGCTGTGCTCTGTTGGTTTATTGTGTTAGGTATTGCCTTCAACAACAGGGATATCCTAGCCATGACACAGGAAATTATCCATCGGTTTATGCAGTGATCATGAAAACATCACACATAAGTAAAATCTACATAGACTGGTGCAGATGAATCAAGAATGTCTCTGGTAAGGTATGGATATGATATGGTAAAATATATTCTGTGAAGTGCAAGTGCCATTGCACAAGGGTATTATTAATGCAAGTAGATGAAAATCGGTATTTCAGAGGGTGAGATATGTTCTATAGCTCTTTAAGGCAATTCTTGTTCTTACTACCCAAAAGCTACTACAATGATATGTTGCTCAGAAAAAAAGGAAAAAAAGGGAATTGTGTTTATTTTCATCTCAGTAGCTCTTCCCAATTTCCTAAAGCCTACTACTAAATAAAGCTTAGATATCTTTCTGTGGCTAAAATGATTTGACCGAACACTTTTCTTGTTTTAGGGGGTGTTGATTTTTGTAGTTTTCCTAAAGAATATATATTTATTTAAATTCAAACAGAGTTTGATGAATGGAGACAGGCCAAAAATACTTGAAAAAAAAAAATCAGCCTCCCCACACAGCTGTGGAAGAGTTTGCACAGTCAGATTCATTACTCTTAGGTCCCTATAGGTCAATAAGAGCCAATTCTGGTCAAGCAGTATCAGTTTTCTTTGTTACAATGGTATTGTTAGGTAAATTATTGCTCATTTGTTTTTCTGAGGAGTCTACCCTAGGACTCACTCCTACGGCAGTCTAAGCATGTGCAAGGAACTGAAGGAAAACACCAACTGTTTAGAAAATAATAATTTCCCAAGTAAAATACTTCCAATAGAATAATCTCGTGAAACAGCAAATCTTGAATGTGTTCAAGTGAACATACTGCTCACTGCTCACAACTCTGAGATAGTGGCTGATCTGAATCTTCAGATCCTCTCTGGGTTTTTTAATGCTGATCTACTGCTATTTGATGTTACATTTTTGATGTACAGGAAAATGAGAGGGAAAGGTAAAGTAACCATAGTTTACCTCCTGCACAAAAGAAATTGTGAAGAGTGCTGAAAAAGAGAGTTGCGATAAGCCTAAGAAAGCATATAGTCATTTTAGGAATCTGTCAAATAACCTAAATATTAAAACAATTTAGAAGCAACAGTACAAACTGAAAATTGAAGAAGGTTCACCCACAATCTTCTACCCCTGCAGCTTTCTGTAAAACCTTTTGATCAAAGAAAGCAAAGCAAAATATAAGAAATTACATGAAGTCTGTTGTCTTAAGACAGTGTTTTTTCAAGATTGTCCTCTGTAAAGTTTTTACATCTATTTTTTATTTCTAAAAATATGCATCTGTGCTAACTGCTCACAGAGAAGTGTTTTAGTCTCTTAGTTCTTCCAGCTACATGAAGTGAATAGGCAGATGAGGTGACTGAGGAAATGAAGGATCCATACTCTGACCTACCATGGTCTTTTTAAGGGGCACCTTGGGAGGTGCTGGGCTGTTTTGTTTTCTGTCTGAGAAACTTATGTGTTAGGAAAAGGTACATTTTCCCTGAGTGCCTGAAAACTGCACAGATGCAGACTACATATGCCAGCACTCTAGCTGAGCTGCTGAGAGAAACAGGCTAAACCAGCTCCTTGGAACAGGTTGCTTTGTGGGGACTCAGTAGAAGTCTGTCCACATGATCATTCAGGATGGATCAAAGCACATGCAGATGTTTTCTCTCACCTTGGATTTAAACCAAGCACCATGCTCTGGAAGGGGAAAAGCTCAAGCTCTTGGTGCTTGACTTGCCTTTTTGCTGTCCCACTGTGGGCTGTGAGCCAGTACTGGTGGGGCAGGTTGGCCCCAGCCGGGCTCACCAGCATATGTCCTGAACATAGGCCCGGGCCCAGGTGGACATTTCAATTCAGAGCTACTACAGGCTGGCTGCCCGGAAGGAGAATTTGCTGGCACGAGAGCTCAGCAGGTTTGATCCTTCTCTCAAGTTACCCTTTGCTCACCTTGTGGGGCAGACACAACTTCAGGGTGAGAGAAGATCAACAAAAAAAGCTGAGGATGACATGAGTATATGAGTACATCAGTTCAAACATTGCCTTTTGCAAAAGACACAGAGAATTGAGCCATACAGAGATTGTGCCTCGAACAACATCAATATGTTGTACAACAAAAATCCTACACTGTTCATGAGGGACAACCTTTTTACTGTTTCCTCAACCTGTCTGTTTTTACTCTGTACTGCTTTTTGGGCCACTATACTGGAAGTCATATTTCATAAGCATTGCAGAGATTTGCAAATCTCTCTTTAGTTATTTAGAACCTGACAAACCCTTTTAAATTTTTGACCTAAGAATCTGAAAACCATGTAAAGGAATAAAACCAGAACTGCATCTCACAAAATATTACTATGTTTCTGTAATTTTTAAACTGAGCATCCCAAAGGGAGTCTCTATAATAGCCTTCATATAACAAGAAAAGAAAATAGCAACCATAAACCCTCTTACCTGTTAAAGTATTTTCTATTGATCCTGCAAATAAGTTCATCAGAGAAATACAAAGCGTTTAAAATGATCTCTGGGTAAAGTACTGCACACCATATTGCAACATAAATGGTCCCTAAATAGGCATCTTTGAGAAGCAGCACAGAAAAATAACTCATTAGGAAAACTATTTTAAAGTAGTTTGTTTCTTCATTGAGGGAATGTGGTATTATTGCCCTTGAATGATTTAATTCACCCTAATTATATTCTGTTTGATATCTGCAGCTGTCTTGGAAGCAGGCTTCTGCTATGTAAATCCAAGAAATATTTCTCGTCTCATTTGAAACCCCAAAGTGCTCTAATTTTCAAAGGAATTTTAAGCTGATCTCTACTTACATTCACTGAATTTTTCAGAGGAATATCAAAAGAATAACTCAAATTTCTGAATCCTGTCACTTATATAGACTATTCATCCTCAGCATGCCTCATAAATATATATATACATAGAATACAGTATGTATTTGCACTACAATGTTAGAAAGTTGTGTAGATGCATGATTGTATGTGACCAGGAACATCTTCATTTTGAAATGTTCATAGAACATATCAGTACAAATTGTGGGTTTTTTTCTTTTGTCTTTGAATTTCAGTTTACTTTAGAACAGATGTGAAGCTGTCTCTTCAGCAACTTTTTAACACAGTCAGTAAAGAGCACCATTTTGGTTGACATGGAAGAACCAAAAGAGGACAACTTTCTTACAAAAAATAAATGTTGTATATGCATCCTTCAATGTCTTTGGCAGTAGCTGTCCTTGTTACACTGCCACACTGCATAATACACATAACGATGATGTACAGGAGTTTTTAATTAAATATTTACTCATGGATGGCCACCAGAAATGGCAGCCAGCAAACACTGGTATTTATTCTGGAATACTGTTGTCAGTTCCAGGCAAGATAGGAAAGTGAACAAAGTGGAGTGAAAAACCACAAGGACCTGTAAAATGCATGAACATTTAGTAAGTGATGGCTTCTTGCTGCTCTCTACAAATTACTAATCAACAAAACAGAGCAGTATGCTTTCTTCTACTCTGAAGGAAAATGCTCCTTTTAGAAATCTTAGTAAGGGTTTGGAAACAAAACAAGGGAAGTCAAATACTTTCCTTCAAATAAAAATACCTTATAAAGACAGAATTCTAATCAGGGGTTAGAAATTTTAAAGCAAAAGGAATTTTATTCTTTGGAGGTAGAACATGAGCAGAATTCAGGTAATGATTCCAAAGAGAAATTCACAAACTTCCATCCATAATTACTAAGGGTGTTTTTCAGGTAAACTCCTTAGGAAACTGTTTTGGTGCCGCACCATCTTAACAGGATTAGGTTGTAGCTAAATCGAACATCAGGAATCTTGAAATGGACACCTTCTACATTAATTCTGCCATAGAAGCCAGTTCATTAGACACAGTTTTAGACTATCCAGGGCTTCCCAGGTTCCCACTTCTCTATTCCCAAATCTCCCACACACGCTCTATTATAACCCATAAACTGTTGCAAAGGGAGAGCACCACCAAAAATAGAAGAACTGATCTTGGTCCTCTTTGAAAGAAGCTAAGTACAGGGTTTAGTCAATGAATCCCAATTTGCCATGGATGTTCAAATCTCTCATCCTAAAGTTCTTAAATTCAATTCTTCCTTCATTCACAGTTCCTTATTTTATCTATTTATCTGCTTCATCCTGACATGCTAGCTGCAATGGTTCTCTTTACAAGTTTCCCAAGCCTCTTCATGTACTAAGCAGTGAACAAATGTTATTAGCCCCTGAGTTAAAAATTTGGTTTAATGTGGAGGTTCATGAAATTAAAAGTTCTTTTGTGGATGCAGCATCAGATATGAAAACCAAAGAAAAGCTGCAATGATGTTAATATGGTCACCTGAATACCCTGAAATTATGTTTTGGGGACTGAAAACTTCCATTCACAAAGGGACACATCAGAAATTATTTAAAAATTACTCATAATCTATAAATAAATGCTATGTTGGGAAAACAGATTAAAGCTGGAGTGTCTTAACTTTTACACATTTTTAATAAAAGAAACCTCATACATTTTAAACACATGCAAGATTATTCTTCAGGGTGTGTTTCAAAACTACATTTAGGGAATGATCTGGAAAGAACTATAACTCAGAACTTTACAAAACTGTTGTTATGTACAAAGATCTCAGGATTCTGAACTAAAACAGTTTTCTGCCAAATTTTCAATCATTTCCCTTTCTCTTAAATAAATGGGCAGATCATGAGTAAATGTCAGTCTACAAAAACATCTTTATTTTCAATTGCAGGCAAAACTGATAAAAGAATGTGGGAAAATATGAGGACTCAAAAATCTGTGGAAAAAAATTGCATTCAACAGATGCAGTTCGTTATTTTCCTAAAATATTCCACTTCATTGAATGTGAGAAACAGCAAAGGCTAGAACTAGAGAGACGTACCTGACCATAGAAACTTTGTGTCAACATAAAAAAAGCTTTGTTAAAATACCAGTATAATAAGGTCTTCAGGTGAGAGTTTGAACATCAGCAGCTAAGGATGTTCACCTCATGTCTAAATCAATGCTAGAATAATAAACAAATTATAAAGATTTTACTTGCTAAAAAGCAATTTCTACAGCAATTTATAAGCATATCAGAGAAAAAATTTAAAAGTTTCAATGAAAGCCTTTCATCTTCAAGTCACAATTTTGATGAGTTATGGGGATGACTTTCTCCAGCTGTCAGAGACCTCCTCTATTCTCCATCACTTTTCCAAAATGATAGAAATTGGCCTTGAAAGGATGCCATCTATCTCTCTTAGCACCTTGGTTGTCTTCCATTGGGTATCATAGACTAGTGTATGTCAATTTTTTCCAAGTAGTACCCAAATAGATCCTTATTTACATCTAGTGGTTCTTCTCCTGGAATCTTTTTTCCTTGAGCACAGGGCTCTAGAAGACCTTGCTGGTGAAGACTGAAACAAAGAAGGGATTGAGCATCTCAGCCTGTACAGCATCTGAGGATGCATCAGGAAGAGGCTGAGTACTCAGACTGTTTACCCTGGAGAAGAAAAAACTTGCAGGGACCTTATCACTCTGTGTAAGAAGCTGGTGGGGGTGGAGGGAATAAATAATACAGAGCCATTCTCTCCTTCATGCTCTCCAGAGGCAGGATAAGAGAAAATGGGCACAAACCAAAATACAAAAAAATTAAGCTGTTTTACTGTGAGGATGGTTGAACCCTGGAACATGCTGCCCAAAGATGCTGTCATGTTTCCTTGGACATGCTCAAAACCTGACTGGACATGGCTCTGAGCCTCCTGCTCCAGCTGATCCTGACTGTAACTTCATGTGTTGTACCAGATGATTTATGGGGGCCCCTGCAAACCTCAACCAGTTTGAAATTGTGTGGTTCTGTGACAGATACTGCTTAATAAATTCACATTCCCAGACATAATTCCTAGAGTTTGTAATAAAGCGATCTTCATGCATTTTTTACTCTCATTTTTAACTTTTATAGATTTATATTATCTAAAAATAGATTTATTTATTCGTATATAGCTATATGGGAATAAGTAGACTGGAATGGCCACTTAAGCTAATGTAATAGAAAGGGGGATGATAGCATATGGACACCACCATCAGCTCCTTTGGTGAAAGAAAAGACAAGACTTCTGTGTAAAACTTAACTTAAAACATTTCTTACTCTGTTGCTCTCCAAGCCCCTTCATCTCTGCACTTGTTCATGACAGCAGCATTCCTCAAAACAATAGCAACACCTGATGTAAGGCAGGCAGGGATTTTTATTCAGCAGATATGTAAATTTTATGTTGATGAAGATTTTTACAGTGCATATCTGGAGATGTCTGCCTTGTACTTTTCAAAATCCCGTTGCAGACAGAGTCTTGCTGAGCAGAGTAGTCTGCTTTAATCTTGGGCTCAGCAATTTGCCAAGGATTACGTGATTTAGACTGCATTCATAAGTAAATCAGGACCTGATGAGACCCTTTCACTTTATGTCACTTAGAAAAAGGCAGTAAAGGAGATCTAATGTCATGTGAAGCTAAGTCCATATATTTGGAAAGCTACAGGAAAAATTTTTTACTATCTTTTGAAAAGTATCTTGTGACAGTGGTAGAGGATAGTAAACAAGGTCTACAGAACAGAGAGTTATGAGAAGAAAGAAGGTGACGAAGATGCAGAGAAGTCTGAAACATAGTTTTATTAAGGTGGTTGTTGGGCCAGAGGGAAATAAAGATGAAAATGTAAAAATATTTTTTTTACTGTGCCATTTCAATAGGATTAAAAAAAATATTAATTACATGGCAGTCTTTGAAATGATTCATAAAGATAAGCAGCAGTAGGCTTGGTGAAAACTGTGGGTTTAGGTTTACACAAAAATTCCACAAAACAAACCAATTAGCAACAAATGTGTCACAACAGGGGCAAGCTGATGCTGGAAAAATTAACTTTTATTTGAACAATTAAATCATACAAACAGGTGCACACAATCTGTAGTATTAAAGTCACTGTACAGTCTCTCTGCAACACTTTTCTTCATGATTCATCAACATTTCATAGCTATATATACAAGTGATATATAGTGCAATTGCTGGTAAGATGGTAAGAAAATTCGTCAGAAATGAACAACTTAAAGTTGTGTAAGATGTCTGAGACTCAAAGAATAGTATTACTGACAGAATTCTAGCTTTGCAGAGTAGTGGGCAACTGAGAAGTTTTACCCTGTATGGAATGGGCATTAGCAACCAAAGATACTTGGCTGTATTGTGAGCTGACTTTCTTGGCATCCTGTAATTCCAGGATTGTCATGTAAACTGCTGCTGGCAAGAGGTTTTTTTTTTGAGGAGCACTACTATGGATTTTTATATATGACAAACTTTATGGTCCTGTCAACACTGTTGGTTCAGCCATTCGCTAGGGCAGCTGAAGTGCTGTGAGAATTTTATGTGCTGAAGAATAAATGATTCTGTACTGCCTACATTTATTTTCAGTGAATAGCAGGGTTGATCTGTAGCACAAACCGATCTGTTCTGGAAGTGTAAGATATTACTTGGTAGTAAATGTGAAAGTAAGATACCAGTTCCAGACCACCTCTGCATACTCAACTCTTCTCTAGGATTGTTGTAGTTTCCTATACCTGACATGCAGTTTTGACTACTAGAAATTCTATGTGTTCCTGAAATATTTGGCTTTTATTTTAGGCAGCTTTTGTCTTCTTTCTCAAACTATTCACCGATTTACTTTGCTGATGGACAGACTCTCTGCATAGTAGCTTGGCAAGTATCTTAGGAGTTTCTGGCTTGTGCACAATATCACAAGGCAAGTTGTTCAATAGATTATTATGTAATTTGGTATGTGGTTCCAAATGTGTGAAAAAATATATTAAGTCATATAAGTCAAACAAAACTTTTGCAAGGAGCAAGAAAACGATCTTGTCTGAGTGCAATTTAGAGGACTTGCTGGAATCAGTAGTTTCTCTACGCAGTGAGGGCCTTAATGGCATATTAGCTGGTGATAAACGACGCAATTTGAAGCGTTTATCTGAAATACACTATATGGGAGTGTTAGGTCTGTCTACACAGCTGATCCTATCTTTGGTGTTCCTTAATAGTCTTGCTTTGTACCTCACTGTTGAAAAGTCAATTTTCATTTCTAGATTTTTCTCCTGAAGTGCTCAGGGTTCTATGCCACCTCAACTCTCATTGGCCAAGTACCTAAAAGTAGATATTCTATAAACTCTACAGGCCATGCAGAAAATGTTGATTTGCTGACTCTCATTTCATAACAGTTTGTTTAATCTCTAGGTCTAATGGAAGATCAGGAGAAACAGAAGGTTTACAGTTCTGTTTAGAGTCTTTTCTGGAGGCATTCAAGGCCAGGTTGGATTGGGCTCTGGGTAACCTGTTCTACTGGTAAGATGAACAAGATAATGTGTATGTATAATATATATGTATGAATTCTATGTTTCTATGATTTTCTAAACTATTTTTTCTGAGACATAAGTGGCTTTAACAGTATTTCCTGTCTTCCAATTTTTATTTCATCAGTCTAATGGGACAGAGGAGCCGAGGTACCATTTTGAATGAAGACAACAAAAGTGTGAATATCAAAGTACTTCAAATAATATTTTTAAAGCGTCTTTTCAGTCAGAAAATTAACTTTCTTGTATATGGAAAAAAATAGTGCTTTTGCCAACAAATATAGTAGGAAGATGTCTTTTCCCAATATACAGATTTTCTTTGATATGCCGCTGACTGTAAAGAAGACAAAATTTCAGGAAATCCGTGACTTACAAGAGTATGAGGGAAGAGACACAATTGGCAGTAAACACTGTATTGTTATAAAGACATACAAACTATTCACTGCAGGAAGAAAATAGAAAATGGAAATGCAGATAATACTGAAAAACAGTGTTAATGGAGGCAAGTTTCATAGCTGGTGTTGAAAAAAACAAGAAAAATTATTCAACTACCAAGTAATGGAGACAAAAGCTGCAGCTTACGGTAGACTGTGATGTTGAGTGATAGACAGTTTGCCTGAATCTAAGCATAACTGGGCTTGATAATACTGTAATAAATATTGGTTTGGGTTTTTTTATAATGTGAACTCACCTAGGTAACATTTCCCTGCACATTTGCTCATCTGCATATTTGCCAATACAAAGACTGAAGACAAAAGAAGTATAGAAAGTGAAAAAACATAATTTCTTTTTCAAAATTCACCCCTCATGTAGAACAAAAGTCTGAGCAGCCACAGCTGTATTTAAAACAAATTAAGCAAAGACTGGAGTAAAGATTTTTTTCCTCCTTCCAGAAATATATTTGTGTTGCTTCTTCTTTCAGATTTCCATTTAAAGAAATGCCACTTTAATTGGCATAATCTTTTGAAGCAGATAATTTGTTGCTTTTTAAACAATAACCAGTGGAACAGAGATAGCATGTGTAGATGTGTGCCACTTATTTTTCCTCACCTAGCACCTAGTTTATTATATAGGGTGTGAAAACAAAAGCAATTATGCAGAGGACAAAACAGAATTTGTTGAAGGTGTATATATTGCACTAATTTGCACCGGAGTAGAGTTCATCAATTCCACCTTGCACTTTTTATAATCTCCTACTTAATTTCTCTTCTTTTTTTTCCTTTTTTTTCTCTTGGTAATGTAAATTCGTTCTCTAGCCAGAGCTAAGAAGCTAAAAAGATTTAGGTCATGATTAAATGCTCCAGTACCAATGACTATCAGTAGGCGTAAACCTATGAAAAGGATTCAGTTTCTCAGTTAACTATGACGATATCTGATTCCACAGCCCTTTTTCATTCATTTTCAAGACATTTGGTGAAAATAGCATTGTTCCATAGTTTGTACATCTAGGAAGTGTAAATGGACACAGCTACTTCTGTCTTAAATGTGCAGCAGGCAGAGCATACTAGCCACTGTGAAGAAAATTAACTCTATTCCAGCCAAAACCAGCACAATTGGATATAAAATAATGGCCTTACAGCAAATGTATTTTCTTTAAGTAATCAAGAATAAGGTGTTTGTTTACGACAGGTTTGTCAGTAAGTTGAAACAAACTGAATTAAACAGAATGCTTGTAGCTTAATCATGGACATGAGCTTAATCATGATAAAATGCCTATGTCTTAACCTCTCTCACTGATAAGGACAAATCAAAATGACATTTATTCAGTTGTTAATACTGAATACGATTTCCTCAGTGAATTAAAATGGGCTTAGCAAAAAAGAAAATATAAAAGTATAATTTTTTCAAGTGGTGTACACTATTAAGATGGGAATCAGAAGCAAACATGATAAACAATAAAAACTGACAAATCACATATTGAAACACATAGAAATTTCTAGGTACATAAACAATCCTTTAACGTGGGCCAACACATGCACAGTAAATAGCATCTTAATAATAGGTTACTTTCAAATTCTAGCATTATAAAAAAAAAATTGCAAGAAAGAGGTGCTTAAACCATGGCCATGTATTGCTGACTCAAAAAGTAGAAGAAGCAGATATGGCAGCTACTCCTTGCTAGAAAGCATAGAGGTATGCATATTTTCCACCCTAATTGATAACCCCTCTTCAATCTGAAGATAATTCTTTTCTTCAAATTTCACTTCTTCCAGATTCCCCAAATGGCTGAATCTGGGCCAGAGGATTCATGATGAAAGAAAGGGGTATATGAAAAGATGACCCTCAAGCTTCATGTGTAGGGTGATGACAAGTCTATGTTCAATTTCTTAATCTGTTTCTACATTTTTCTTGATACAGATGTTGTATTAAAAATATAATGCTATTGTAAACTCACAGCCCTGGTCATGTTCTAGCTTCAACAGGAGACACTTACCACGATCACGAGAAAGATATTCTGTAGTATTACTGAAGACATGAAACCTGCATGGGCTGTTCAGCCTCTGCAGTCCTGAATCCAATCAAAGATTTGTTGGAGTAGGGTGCATGGTGATTTCACAAATTAAAATATATTACTAGTTCTTCACGTGTAACAAGAAATGGCTTTAAAACACCTTGCACTTTCTTTTCTTTAATAACAACTATCACTGGACTTCTACCATGAAGAAGTTTTCCTGGAAAAAAACTTCCATGAGGACAATTTTGAGACACTGTGAGAAATGCCAATGAGATGCAGATGCAGCCCTTGCTTGACCTAGGAAATGTCCATATATATTTTGTATGGATTAGCTAGCTGTACTTCAGCCTTGAGGATTTATGAGTGTAGCCTAGGAACAATTCTGTTTATTTATTTCAGTGCACACTCAGCCATTAAAACAAGTCACTGGCAGCTAGAAAGAGAAATTGTTCTCAAATTACTAGTGATGCATTCTCAGGAGAGATGGAGTGGATCCCTAGTCATAGTCTTTAGTGTTGTGCATTGTGCAATTCCTTCTTCCCCTTATAGGCTATGAAAACATTATCTTTGAAAAGTAATGGTTTTGTGTCTGTGAATCTGCATGGACTTTTTCTACAGTTTTCTATTCTTTTTATGTCTCAGCAGAAGACATCAAGGAGGCAGAATACACTTTTTTGTTTTATCAGCAATCCCAAACCCTTTGCTTGGTTTCCTCTTTCCCCGCTGCTCTCAGCTCTCCTGTTTAGAGACTGTTCCTCGAGAGGGCCATCTAAGTTGTGTTCTTTACCTGCTATGATTTATCAGCAGCTCTAACACCTTTCAGATATAGAGAGTACATAGAAAACATACCAATGGGAGGAAAAAGAGGAGAAGGGCACAATGAAAACACCCAGAAACTTTGGAAAATATTCAAAAGTAAAGCTAGGCAGAATAATTATATATTTCCTAGAGGAAAATAACATATCTAGGAGAAAAAATATACAGAAAGGAACACAGATAGATTCCAGCAAAGAGAACTACCTCTGATATGTCTGTCTGACCTTGTTTCTTGCAATCTTATATGTGGCAGGTTCAAGAGAAGCCCAGTGTTAATCAGCTCAAACAGAAAAGGAGGGTTGTTTAAGTCCTTGAGTGTGAAAGAAGTCTAATATCTTTATTTATAGTGCGCTTAGGTACCTGTCAAATGTATTCATTACCTCTCAATAATAATATTTCAGCTGTGAACATACAATCTGCAAATTGAATGCAAGAATGGAAGAGTTTTGGGTTGCAGACATACTTGTTAGGGTATCTGGCAAAAGAGCTCTTGGGCAAAGTGCTTGAGTCTGATAAAAGTCACTTGCCCTTGAATGAGACAAAATATGGACTCATTGCCACAAATGCTGCCCAGGGAAAAAGCCTGCAAACAGGTATCAATTCTGTCAGTACAAGACTGCTGCAACAGCTGAGTCTCAATAAGCAATATGGCATGGGCTGCCTGGGTCCTGCACCTCACAGGTATTCCCTGATGGGTAAAACTGTCTGCCAAAGACTTAAGAAATCTATGGGGTGCTTCATGTCATCTTTGGGTGAATGGTGGAGTTGAGAAAGGTGGCAGGATGGACAGTGGATGCCAGTGAAGCAGTTCCAGTACTGGGAGTCACAGCCACCTTCTGAAGGGGAAGTTTTTTTCACCTGTGAGAAAGAAAGCAGCTCCAAGAAAATGAGAAAGGACTGTGTGTTGGGCTTCTTCAGCAGCAGATGGGAGTAATAGAGCTCCAGAAGATCAAACAGCCTATAGCTGGACTATCAATACTGATATTTCACTTGGCAAGAGAGTATTAGAAGACTGCTAGGTTCAGAGACAAGCAGCCCTACTAATTGCTTCTTGCCATTGGTGGTCAGCCAGAAGCTGAGTATAAGAGATCCCTGGCAGCTGCAAAGTAACCACTAACAGCTAGAATACTTTTGAGTTTCTCATTTTCCCAGCAAAATGTCAGTTTTTTTAATGAACTTTCTTCCTGCTGGCATCCTTTGGCCTCACTCCTTCCACTAGCAGCATGTCCTATTCTACCAGACTGAATCTTCAGGGTATCCCCTTTATCTTCTCAGTTAGTCCTACCTTTTCTGGTCACACTGGGTTTAGGGCCAGAATCAATAACATAGGTAAGGCATGAATGATTTATATCCACCAGGATCAGTTTTGGTCTCCCACAGGAGCCTATGAGAGTGACCATTTTGTAAACTCATCTCTCAGGTTTGTGTACTCATTCTACCACTTCACAACAGCCAGAGTCACGAGACAACCTATACTTTTTGAAACCTGCATCACTGCTGTCTTTGCTCCGTCAATAAAAAATTGATTCTGCAGATGGGTCTTATTGATATTGTCAGAAGTTTAGTCGCATAATTTTTTTCTCCCTTTCCTGCTTGAATTCAGTTCTAAAATACCTATGTAACATCTCCTGCTATATTAAAAAAAATATATATTTGGTCTGATTCCAGGTATATTTCTTTTGGATTTATAGCTGTTAACTGTCTTCTGTTGAATAAGTGCTGATTTATATTACCTTGAGTACAACTTCACCAGCCATTATCTCAGGCTTCAAAAATATCCTCTAAAATCTCTCTCAGGTATTGCGAAGTTAACCCACAGCAGTAGACAGGTTAGACAACCTGACTCATGTTAACAACCAATTTTTTCACCATCTATTTAATAGCTCATGAAGTTTAAAAGCCAGGTTCCTCAATTACTTTTTGCATTTCAACCAATTCATTCTGGTAACGTCTCCCTGTAAAAATGAGATAACATGCTGTAAAGATAAAAGTGTACCAACGTGCACTTTACTGAATGTCTGCATTAGGGGGGTTCTGCATGTCATAGCTGCTGTGCTATTTGAAGACTTGAAATAAGCCCTTTAATTGATCTGTACATCAAATGCTCTGAAAATGTAAGAGGGGCTGAGACTGACAGTAGCTAGGTTAGCTCCCAGTGTATTGTCTCCAGTCCAATTTCTTTAATGTGAAAGGTGATAACAATGGCTAAAATTCATCTGCTGTCATGTGCCAATACATTTCAACAAAAATTAACAACTGGTTGTTGGAAAGTTTTCTTGTATCTCTTTCTTGAATATAGAATCACTAAAGCAGTGTCAGGGTATTTTAGCACAGTATCTCCTGAGTCATTTGTGGTGCCCATTTTTGTTTGAAACACGCCTTTTCACCATCTCTGACCATCATAGAAGTTCACAGTGTTTATAGAGAGGAAAAAGGTTGGGAAACAGTTCCAGTGTGCTGCAGGCTTTCTGAGAACAGATGTCAGTTAGACATAAAAAAATCAACTTGGCTCAGCTGAGTTTACCTTATAGACATCCTTGGGCTATTAAAAAAACAACCTTGACTCCTGTTCCCCATCACAGAGAATTAGTTTGCTGTTGACTTCATGCTTGATCTAACACCACTGAATTTAGTAGTTTTAAGCCAGGGATGAATTCGGCCCTTGGTCTTTAAAGCAATCTTTCCCCTTGTGTGTAACAAAAACACCATATGGTGAGTCCTTGGCTTGGTATCCATAGCTCAGCTTGCTATCACTCCTTTCTGATGCTGTTGCTGGAAAAGGTTAGAGCCTGCAGAGCTGGTTCAGTCAATTCAAAACCTGCAACAGAGGCTGAAAAAGGAGTTAACAGAGAGCTTCATCCAGATGAGTCCTCCTGCTCATCATATAGGGGCTGTACATCATATAGGTTGAATTGTTGACTGTTTATGGAGTCATGGACTTGAGATGCACATAGAATCAGAGCAACGATCCTCTTCTTAAAACTGTTCAATTATTCCTGTAGTTCACTCAGTGAGACATCCCTCCTCCTAAGTACTTGGAAAAGAAGCAGTGCCTGGATAAGGTCCCCTTTGCACCATCTCAAATGAAGACCTTTGCTGTAGAATATGGTCACCAGTAATACAGCAAGGAGTTAGGGAGCCCAGTGAAGCAGCTTTGTCATAGTGCACGTGTTCACAATCTGAGGATCTTCACTCAAAAATTCTCCTCCCCACGTTGAATCTGTAAGCAAGGAAGCTACAGTTACATCAATATATCTGCTGAACTTAATTGTCCAAAGTGCTTCCCTACACTGGTAAAAACCTGCGCTTGCATGTTGCAAACTAGGTGGAATTGCAATTTGCCCATGCCAGTTCCTTCACAGTCTCTCCAGTGGTTTCCTCTCTAAAGCCATATCCAGCACAAACACTGTGCCATGAACTGCAGAGCTGCACCTCTGCCTTTTGCCACCTGCGTTGCAGCAGGATTAACTCCTGTTTGGTCTGTTACGGCAACTTTTGACTCGCTGCTTGTCTCAAGCACGTCTCCAGTTTCTCTGCTGAGCTGCATGTGGAAAATAGCTTGAAGATAAAAAATGTCAGTTTGATGCTTTCAGCTCTCTCCCTGAAGATGTTCTAATGCTTTCAAAAGACTTCCACTGTTGGATATCAAAATACTAAATTAAGATTGTTTCTTATTTCAGGATGGGTTTGTATGCAAAGAAAGATTCAAACACCTTTACATATAAAGAATGATATTGTTTCATACACAGTTTTAGCAAGTATTGGCTTTCTTTTGCAAATAAATTAATTAGCCTTTCACTTGAAAGTCAATCCTTTAGGGATTTTTCACGCTGTTTGCAATCATGCACTTGTCTCAGATGAGCTCAGAAACAGAGAGACAGCTCTTCAAACTTCCTGTATCATTAAAATTCACAGAGCATTTATGGAAGAAGAACCATTAAAAGATTTATTTCAATGTTACTGGTGGGGTTGTTTTCTCTTGTTTTTAATAATTGATAGTTCTTTTTCCTGCAGAAGGAGTTTATACACTTGCAGTATGGCACTGAGGAAAATTCACAAAGCATAGTTGAGCTTGAGAGGTGCTACCTCTTCTGGGTCCCTCCTCATTTGAGAGGGAGAGGCAAAGTTGTCTGGAGAGCAATTCTAGAATAAGAGCCCATTTTAAGACATATAAATCTTCTCCCAAAGGAGCTGTCTCTGTCAGCTGACAACAGGCCTGGAGGTTAAAATCTCCAGTACTAAAGCAAGCCTTTGTGGACACCCTCTCCCATTGCAGGGCTTTTTACTGAACAATCACCTACTTTCGATTTCACAGATTTCTGCCTCGTTGGGTGCACTGAAGGGAAGAACAGGCTGTGTCAGTACTTATTTATTTTTCCTGCCAGCCTCTCTGTCAACCTGTGGTCTTTTGCTTTATTTACTGCCAACTGTTCAGACCCTGCTCTGAGTGCAGAAAACATATCATTTTCCAATCCGACTGTGAGATGAGATGTAGTATTGTTCTCCTTCTACTAATCAGGACATGAAGGGCAGTGAAATTACAGACATAAAAGAAAAAAAACTATAAACACCTTGAGACACATGAGTAGGTCTTGAATGATCAGAGCAGAGCGCCTGTGGCAGTAGCTGATAAAGGTTATGGAGTTTTCATTCTCTGTATGGACCAGTAACAGTGGAGAATGAGATCCAAAACTTAGCAGAGAATTTTCAAGATTTGATGGCTGGTGTGTCTCTGGCATGTGTGGGTCCATTTCTGCACTTGGAGAGATGCTTCTCCTTCCTCTAGGCCTGCATCTTGCTTGTCCTTACCCAGTCCTCTTATGAACATCTCAGAGGCTGTCTCTCTATAACCCTCAATGCCATACCCTCTTCTGCAGATATTTATTCATCTCTTTGCATGTGTTCACCTATTTTCAGCCTTGCTGTCCTAGTTTCACTGTATATTGCCCTCTCCCAGCATACTTCTTGCTCATCTAGATCTTTTGCCTTGTAAGGCTGCATTTCCCCATCTCACAGGCTGCTGTGCTTTCTCCTGGGCTCCAGCAACAGCCACACTTAGAGCAGTGGAAAGTGCATTCTCATAGACCCACTGCTGATAGCAGTCATGAGTAATAATTTCAATAAGCAAAAATTTCTGTTTCAGAGACAATTTGCACACTCTTCAGAAGGAGGAACACTGGAAATGTGAAAAGCAGCAAGGATTTTTTTTGCAAGTTAGTAAGTTGACCATGCTGTTGTAGGCATTCTTTGGAACAGCTGCTTTCCGGAGTCAAAAGCAAGAATATATTAGAAGGCCTTATTTCACAGAGTCTTGGTCTCAATGTAACATAAACCAATTACTAGTCCTTGCTGCTATTGTTGGAAACTTTTTTTAAAGAAACTTTCTAAAAAAAATTCTGTCTGAAGTGCATTTGCTGACATGAAAAATTTTAGCAGCAACAGCTGAAATTTGACAAACTGGTGGATAATTGAATGCAGGATCTTATACAGAAAGTGTTAGATGACAGCCGTTTTTATACTCATATTCCTACTCAGCTCCATTTATAATGTGCCACTTTTCAATTGCTACCGTAATGGATGAGAAAAATATTATTCAACTTTTCATCATTTTCTTGCAATTATAAATGAAATAATTACATTGTTAAGTATATCAAACGTTTCACATAAAACATGTTGGTGGTTTCAGGATATTCTTATTTAGCTTTTAATGACAAAATGCATAACACTATTTTGGACTGAAATCAATAGAATACATAGTCATGATAATTTTTTAAGTTATCATGAATATGTGTTATTTTTGGTACTTGAGTTCTACGCTTTTTCTACTTTTTGTATTGTTTGATTTTACACATACTAATGTGTAAACACCGTTGCAGAAAATTTTTTGTTAGCGGAAAAAACAGGTTGCTCTTTTTAAGGTAATTATTTTGTTGAGTCAACATAAACTGCTTGCTCTTTCTCTTGACTGCTGCAACTCATAGGAAGATTATGAGTCACCAAGCAGCAGACCTTTGTAAACAGAATAGGAAATTAGATTTGTGAGAGCTTTTCCATTTAGGCATGGAAGCTGTTCTAAAACCAGAAGCATTGTTCAAATCTTTATATAACTGTTGTAATGTAATTACAGCTAATAAAGAAAGTTTAAAGGGCTATTTGGGTAGAGCAGATGAAATAGTAAGATATAAACCCCATGTTTATCAGAGGAAGTAGCTGTTTAGCTGGAAGGGGCTGTATCCCTATTTCATTTCTTTTCCGCAACACAAGAAGACAATGTTCAGCCTTAACCAATACAGAACAGACAATCTTGGAGAAGCCCTAAGGTATTTTGTTTCAATACCCTTTCTTTAACAAATGCAAACTGGCACTCTCCAGTAACTGTGCGTATGCAAAAACACAGGCTGGGGCTTTTCCTCTGACTGCAGAAACTATGGAGTAATCAACCGAATACTCCACAGAGCTCCTATCCATCTGCCATATGACACAATTTAATAAACTGCATTTTTTGTAATCCCCAGACAAAATTTGCACATCTGTTAGTAGCATTAGCCACCTGGGCTTGTAATAATATTTCTGAGGTATTTTAAAATAAATGTGTTTCAAAAAAGTTAGTGCGTTTCTTTGAAATTGTCTATCAGAAAAATGCATTCTCAGTCTGAGTTTGTAGTGATTACAACTCAGTTTTCTCACCTTCAGCTGCTCTCAAGCAACAGGATAACTCCTGGGAATCACAAGCATAGATATAAGCTACAGGAAATGGATATAGACAGTACCTGTTTCTCTTCCTGTGGTAATATCTCTAGGTTTCCAACTACTTAGGAAAAATATAAAAATAAAAAAGAATGCTTACTTACACCATATTTATCGGCCCTTTAAATGAACTTCAGGTTTAGTGGTGCTCACAGCTGGAGGGTAGTGCTTACAAGGTAGATTGCCTTGCACAATCCACCGCCTTTTCATTTCGTTGTTTTGCAGCAAGGACTAGGCACACTACAGCTATATTTGCTTTCTGTGAAGCAGGACTCTAGGTCTGTCCTTGTCAGTGGTTAAAAATAGCTGAGAAGACAGATGTTTCTTTAATGGGAAAGTAGAAAACAGGGCTGTGGCTATAACTTGTCCTACTGACATTATCAGACAATTACCTAAGTTTGCTGAACGCGTGTGTACATTCTGCCTTTGAGATGCTCAGTAACACTGGTGAAAAGACACGAGATGTAGCTTTTGTGCACAGCAATACTGAAAACACATGTATGTTACAGGAGAGCATCCAATGGCTTTGTATTTCTGATACACAGATTAGTACATACATGTTTTATTGAGAAATAGTATTTAGTTTCTGAGAGATCAGCAGAGTGCAGGCTCACATTCTTCTTCTTTTCAACTACGAGTTTTAACTTGGTGTCATTGAAATACCATTTTCTTAGGTAGTGTTCTTGAGAAGTTAAATTTTGTCTTTATTATATACTTTATACAGATTCTACAAGGGGTAAATGATTATTAATAGAAGATCTTGCACATTTAATGAGCACCTGCTATGCAGTGTGGGTCAGTGTTTTTGATGAAACATTACAAAACACTTACTATAATTAGTGCAATTAGGCCTTTCAAATAGCTGCCCTGTCTGTAGAAAATCAGATTCTGAACCTTACTTTGTGGTGGTTATACTACCCCCGGATTAAACAAGTTTATGGCTGTTTGGGCAACATTTATTAAATTCTCAGCTTTTCTGGAGAAGTGCTTAGCAGTAGTGGTTATAACCATGCAGAAAGATTCCTCTTTGATCAGGCCAATTGCCCATTTATACATCTGTCCTATCTTTGACAATGGCTTGCATGAAATGATTCAAAGGGAGATGTGAGAGATTGCCTCCTAGACAAGTACAAAACATCGTCCTTAATTGGAAGTTTCTCTTTAGTAGTCCTCAACTGAATTCCCTGCAAGCATGTGTATGATATCTAAAATGGTGGCTCTTGTCTAATTTAGCCAAGATTAATTTTCTTGCTTTTTTCTTGTGAAAAGTCTTTGTTCAAACATGCATTGTGTGGACAAGCGCAGGGACCTGCTTTTCTTTACCGATGCCACGCTGCTAAATTTGGACATGGCCTATACATGACCTATAGACTGTCTCTTTCCCACTTCATCTTTTATCTGCCTCATTTATTTAGACTATTGGTTCTGCATACAGTACAGCCAAAAGATCATCCCTTATGTGGAAACCCCACATCTCTACATCTGCATGTAGCAAAAATAATTAACAAGAAGATCCTTTTTAAGTTTCACAGCAAATTGGATTACTAATATCATGACATTTATTTATTTATTTATTTATGAGGGTTATTTTCGGCAATATTGGTTCCTTTCATGCAAAAGCTTTGATTTTGTCTTAGGTTTTTCTTTAAACCAAATTAACTTTTACCAAATGTCACTGCTAAGAAGACAATGTTTGCCCAATCTGAAATGATTTGCTTTACTTCTGAAACATTAAAATGTTCTTTGAAATGCTCAATCAAACAGTTCTAATAGGAATTTTTAAACTGTTAATTCTGCAGAAAATGTTCATGTTACTTTTGAAATACTCTTCAGTAATGAGTTCTGAGAACTGGCCTTCTGTGTGTGCTTGTTGAACTGAAAAAAAAAATGTTCTAATATAATATTTCGTTTTAGTCAAATAACATCCTTGGCAAGTAACTGTGAAACCATAAAAATCACAAGATCTTTTTTTTTCACTGAAAACTGGTTAATTAGCTTATGAAGCAGATTAAATTACCTTTAATTTCAATTTAAGCCCTTCTAATAACCTACAAAATAACTGTAAATTCTCTTAAAGAAGAAAACATGCTGCCATTTAGTAAATGAAAAGTTGAGGAGGTATTTTAACAGAATTTACTGCAACCACACTGTCTTCTAGTTTCATGACCTGCTATTCTTCCAAATACTATGGCTAGTAGTGTTTTAGAAGCCCAAATTTTTATAACTAACTAACTCTTCTGTTGCTGAAAGAAATTTATTACATCTGTTGGTTTACATTGCAGTAAGACTCTCATTTTCAAACCCCAGTTTTACTCATTTTTGCTTGGGGGACAAAAAATAGAGAAATCATTTAGCACAGAGTATGATACATAAAGCTGTGAGATTGCTGTGGGCAAGTTGATCATTTACTTTGAAATTCAGTTTGACTAACTTTTCCATGCACAATATGCAAAGTTATTTTCAGATTCAGCAAATATTTCCAGCATAAGAAAATATTGGTGCAAAATAAACACATGGAAAGTTATCAACACAAACATTGAAAATATGTTTGCAAATACAAGTCAATTTCTGCCTTATGCTTGTAGAAAATTCACTCTGCTTCAAAAATATAAACACTTCAAAGGAAGAAATTTTAAACAGAATATTAGTATATACCAGTTTATACAGTTTATTCTTCAGTCTTCTCTGTTCACAGTTTGACTAACTAATAGCTAAATCTGAACTAAGCATATTTGTAATGCTGGTATCTTATGCTTATAGTGTGATTCATGTAGACATTTTGCGTATGCCAGTATTATCTACATGATGTTAAGCAACATTTTTCCTTTCACATATTCTGGCTCAGGGAAAGCACTTGTTTAGCAGGGTCAAAAAGCACTGCAGGCAGGATGCCAGCTCAGAATGAATCATGTTTATAATTTGGAGAAATCAGTTCAGTTTCCAATTAAAAAAAAAAAAAAAGTGTTATGCTAATGTTCTTAAAGACTCTAGCTTTAATTTAATATATATCTCTTGGGCTCAAAACACAGCAAATGAAATAAATCTATCCTCTCCACTTCCCAAATCCCTATCATCAGTTCTTAATAATCATCTGCAAAATGATGGTCAAAATATTTCATATATTGCTGATATGACTTGGGAAAAAACTAATAAACAAAGGAGTGCTTTGATCAAAGACTCCTCTTGAAGAGAAGATGCAGTTTATTTGGAGGTTAATAGTTTTGGAGTGCTTCAATATTTTAGATCTGCTACAATGAAGTTGTCAAAATATTTTTAATTTCAGAAGCCTTGACTTCAGAGAAGCAACTCTTACTGTCACAGTGATCCATGACCTAGTTACAAACAGATTTGTTTCCTTCTTTTCTCCCAGTTCTCCTTCCCTTCCCTTCCCTTCCCTTCCCTTCCCTTCCCTTCCCTTCCCTTCCCTTCCCTTCCCTTCCCTTCCCTTCCCTTCCCTTCCCTTCCCTTCCCTTCCCTTCCCTTCCCTTCCCTTCCCTTCCCTTCCCTTCCCTTCCCTTCCCTTCCCTTCCCTTCCCTTCCCTTCCCTTCCCTCCCTTCCCTCCCCTCCCCTCCCCTCCCCTCCCCTCCCCTCCCCTCCCCTCCCCTCCCCTCCCCCCCTCCCCTCCCCTCCCCTCCCCTCTCCCCCCCCTCCCCTCCCCTCCCCCCTCCCCCTCCCCTCCCCCCTCCCCTCCCCTCCCCTTCCCATTTTACTTTGCTTTACTTTATTTTACTTTATTCCCTGCCATGAGATGGCTTAAGGAGAAGAATCACACCAGTGTCAAAAGAAGGGAGAATGTTGGCCAGTACAAGTGCCAATACAGAAGGCTGGTGCTACCAGAGTGACCTGAGTTCCAGCTGCACAGACAGGGTAAAAATAGTAAAAATTCTGTACATGTTGTGTACAGCTGTGTTCTGTCACAAGTAATCTGCAATGAAAGCAGAGTAAGTTTTTTTCCGCAGTTCCTTTTCCTTTATTGGCCTTAATCTAGTCTGGGAATTGCCCTAAGAACATGTATGTAACCATTTACATCAAAATAAGGTAGGTAGACCAAATTTAATGTCCCTGTGAGCCAGATAGCTTCACACTCAAAATCCCAAAGCAGGAGAGAAAGTTGTTCCATGTTTCAAGGACCTAAGATGGTTTTTCTTGCAAATGAGTGATTCAGGCATAGATTACTTTTCAGGGATCAGAAACAGCACCAGAGATTGCTTTTATATACTATTTTCAAGTCACACCTGCTCACCACGAGGCAAGATGTCAGAAAATAATGAAGCAACATTATACATATTGAAGTTGCAAGATGGAAAATGGAAGTCAGATCAAAGGTCTCTGAAGTATGAAACTTAGAAACAGATAAATTTCTGACATTGAAGAGTGAATAGACTATCTTTGAAATTCTTTCTTCAGTCATTGGAGCATGCTAATGGGTTTTCTATTTTTCTTTTTTCCTTCATCTTCTTTTTTTAAACATCTCATATGACAGAATTAAGTATTACAAACACCAAACTCAGTAGAGCTACTGCTGTAAATTTTCCACAAAGCAAAAGAATATTACACTGGTATCTTACATGCAGATGTACATACTTAATATATTTTACTGACTTCAATATGTGTTCTGGATAAAACTACAGAAAGATTGCCATTTCACATATTAGTGTCTGTGGATTTATGCTGTAGTGGTGTGTTTCAGCTGTATGTTCCCAGATGTGTTGCCCTTTGGGAAGTGCAGCTCACTGCACTTTTTGCATTTTTATGTCTATATAGAATTCAAACATGGTGATGCAAACAAGTGTAAGCAATAGCAAAAGAGATTAGTCCAGCCTACTAGGGAGTCAACCAAAATTATCCAGAATATTCTCATGTTGGGCCGCTGTAGCCCACGTGGCAGGTGCTGTCACCATCAAAAGCAGGGAGCTCATTTCTCTGAAGCGAGAACCTCTAATTGGCATCGCAGCCACTGCTACGCTGACAGGCTGACACTCACAGTCCGAGGGATCAAACACTGAGCAGGCAATGGAGCTGGGGGAAGCAGCCGCTGCCGTGACCTGGATCACTGAGCTTGCTGGAGACACATGATTGACTTCAGGTGAGGGCTGGGGCCAAGCAACGAGCTCTGACACTTTGAACAGTGTTGAACTTCTATGTCACACAGCACAGAGCATGCTCCTTTCATTTGCAGCAGAGTGCTTTTGACTGCTCTCTTTAGATACAGTAAATCCTGCCCTGCGCTGAAAATAACCCTCTCTTCAGTTGCTTTTGCTTGTAAATGTCACAAGTTCACAGACGAAACCTTGGAAAGGTGTCTCTTTTTATCCTGTATTAATTCATTGATATTCTACTCATATTTAATGTAAAAGGCAAAATATTTCCTGTGAATATCTGGTCAATTAACTTTTCAATGTTCTTAAATAATCCTTTGCCAGAAATATTAATGCTTATAGTAATGAAAATTGCTTCCCAAATCCACAGGGTTGTGAAAGTCTTTGGAAAATAAGATACAATAAAGAATATTAGGAAGGAAAATACAGATATGAGCTTATTTCCTTACTGAAAAGTCAGGCCTGTGAGTCAAAGTGAATTTAAATAATTGTTTTTCAATTTTTAACAGACTTGCAAGAAAGACTATTGTTTCCTTTGACATAGTAAAACAATTTTGAGAACAGGCAATCTTATTTGAAATGACTGTGTAGGTGTCATGCTTAGCTAATCATGAAATGTCATTTTCGAAAACATTAATGTATTCTTCTTAGAATGGGAGGCAAAGTAATGCACTTTGTAAATGAGATCAGCATTCATTAAGTTTAGAGAAATACTATTCACTGTCTGCACCACAATGCTGGTTCCTGTCTTCTAGTAATAAAAGCTGTCATGCTTCCTCCTATGAAGTGCTTGAAGGCTGAGGACTGATAAGATGAACAAACAGTAAAACCCACACGTAACCCCTACAAACAAACAACACTCCTGCAAAGAGAGAACAAAGCTGTAATGGCAGATTACAGAAATTCAAATACAACAATGGAACTGAACTTCCAAGACGAGTTCCACATGTTCTCGGATTCACATCTTACCCGAGTCAATGGGATAGGGAGATTTGTAGTACTCCTCATGGAACATCCAAGCCTGGAAGGTCACAATGTGATGGTCTTTAATCAGCTCTTAGAATGAACAAAAAATATTCTGAACCTGTTGTATAAATCTAATAAAATAGTACAGCTCTTTCTATTGCATGGTGAAGTTTATTCTAAAGCAGTTAAGAAGTTACTGTCAGATCAAAAGCAAAATAAGTCCCCCACAAAGGAGATATACAGTCCCATACAATAAGAGCACTTTTATTTTGGATTTTGAGCAATTTTGCTTTTTTTTCCTACTTTTTCTAAAGTTGTCTCTATAAACCTAACATGCAAATTTTCACCATCATTTAAGGATTAGTGCAAGTGAATTTCTTAAACACAAAAGCTAAAACCTCTCAGATTTCATTTAGTTTACTTTCTGAACCAGTTATTTATGTGACAATGGCGATTTTTCAGTAATTCATGCATGAACTTGTCAAAAAACTCCTATTTCCACTTTATAGTAGTACAGTAAGTTTTTTGACATACATATTGGTGATAGACTGAACAAATAAACAATCTGGAAAAATTTTAGACGGTTGAAAAATAAGGAAATTTTTCCAGACCAGTAAACTGGTTCATGTAGCCTTCTCATAAACCAAGAGCTGCCAAAGCACACATTAATTTTGTTGAGTTTGTTTCATATCCATTTTC
Source organism: Lycocorax pyrrhopterus obiensis (assembly GCA_014706295.1). Classification (NCBI taxonomy): domain Eukaryota; kingdom Metazoa; phylum Chordata; class Aves; order Passeriformes; family Paradisaeidae; genus Lycocorax; species Lycocorax pyrrhopterus. Next base: position 24,864,218 of record JACSVZ010000006.1, read on the forward strand.
TTCTGTTTGTACTTTTGTACCATAAATCACAATGTCAAAGCCCGTTATATTTTACTGCTTTTAACTTTTAGGCTGAGATAATAGAGCAAATATATTTTTCTTGGAATGATAGGCACATAATATTTTCGGATGAAATACAACAAGCAAATATGGAGTAACTAACAGTAAAAATGAGGCAAAATTTATTTTCCTTGTTGTCTGGAAGTGTTATTTATAATGACAGGCTTCATGCTAATGCCTAGCATGCAAAGCGTACTTGCTCAGGCAAAACATTAGGAGTATGTATTTAAAACTTTCCCAACGTACAGTCTTCTTTGTTTACACCAGAATTTTGCCTACAATACATTTTTGATACATAAAAAGGGCATTTCATTCAATGTTCTAGCTCCTGATTATTTTCCAGTTACTTAGAGAAACTGGGCAAAGTAACTTGATTATAGTGGAATAAAGACAGATTTTCGATCAATGACTCTTTAATAATCATGCATAAAATTCTAGAGAAACTGAGCAATGCAGTTTTAATCAGTAGTGGTTTGGGACTAATACTGCCCTTTATTATATATGCCTGCACAGCTTTTTCAAAATGAGTGCCAGTCTGTCCTCAGTTGTTATGGATTCATTTCTTTAACACTTCAGTGTTTATAATGGTGGGAACACAGAACCACCAAATCTGGAAGTGTTCAGTGTGACTCAATTGACATATCATTTTTCTAAATAGAAGATTTGTCTTTTCTTCCCTGCAGCCTGGATCTTCTTCCCAGGTCCTCAATTTTTGTATAATCATACTTTTTTTTTCAGACATGACATTTTATTTCAATGTTAGTTATGAAAAGAAAGGTAATCCGCATTTGCACAGAGGTATGACTATCGCTTATAACATAAAGTCCTTTCCGTGTGTCAGTAAGTGTGGGAAAAGGTGAGTATTCAGACACTAAAGTAACATACCCTAGTTCTGTTGACACAAAAGTCTACTAATATGACTAAAAGTTAGTATGTTTTTTGGTTGCTCACATGCTTTTTCCTTTAGGACAATGTTAGTGTCCATCTTATATTTCCTCCTTGTCAAGTGAGAACCAGAAGATTTCTGGTCAGAAATGAGATTAAAGGACTTTTCTGTATCTACCTCTGGTATGCAGATTTCTTGGGAATGCGTTGTTCTTTCAATTCCTTGTTTGAATGTTAAATCAACTTTGGTTACTGTGGCTTTGCCTAAATTGTTGGATAAATTCGGTTTAATGCTCTTGGTCAGGCTTTGGGTCTTTCCTGAATTATTCAGTGATCTCATGGGTATCCTCATCCATGCAAGTTAGAGTTAGTCCAAGTGAAAACAAACTCTTCATTGATAGTCACTAGCATCTGAGGAGACTAATGGATCTCACTGTGTCACTCTGATATTTTGCTAACAAGAATTGAGTGAACAGTCAAAAAGGCAATCATCTCATGTGAACAACTCTGAGACATTGGCAGGATCAATACATATCACCACTAGTCAGCCAGCACAGTGTCTGCAACCTGCCATTTTCATTTATTTTTCATATATTTTTACATTCAGAATACAAAAATGTTGAGGATTTAATAAAGGCATATTGAAGATGCTTCAAATTCACCCTTTTACCTTTTCTTTCTAAATGTTTATTTTGTTTCTGGTAAATCCATTTGGGTATCCATGCAGGGCTATTCTTCTGTATACTGTATATTCTTCTGAACCAGCAGCATTCAAGGCAAGTCTCTCTTAATTTTAACAGCTACTTGTGCTTGTTAGCCTAAAAAATCTTCTCTTGCCTACTGTTTATGTTTGTTCTCTTCTTCCTTTTCAAAGACGCTTGTACTTCCTGAGAGAGATGGACCTAGGGCAAGCAGCCATGCTGGTATTCATTTTCAGCCCCTGCTTTCATTTCTGTAAGAAGTTGGCACTAACAGTGTATGTGTTGAGTTATTTATGTCAGCACTGGAGGATGTAGCAAGTGGACTTGTTCCTGTCTCTTGAAGGAGAATACTTGCACCTGAAACAGTCTTCTCATCCATCCCAATGGTGAGCCCAGTGGTGAGAAAACTAGAATGACTACGTAAGTGGTTATCACCGGCGCTTATATCACAAGGTATAGACCTTCTTTAACAAAGAGATATGCTAAAAGCTGCTTCATTTAAACCCATCCTGAAAACATTTCTGTAAGAATGTTGTTCAACAGGTCCCTTACTTTTTTTATAAAGCATATCAATAATTGCAATAAACATGTATGTTTCTAGGTACTTGGAATGAGACTAAAGACAGCGAGGTAAGAAACATCCTCTCTGCTACCTCTGCATCTCTTCTATCAAATAGTTCAAACAAAACCAGTTTCCAAAAGGTTAACTACAACACACAAATTTTAGCACTAATTTTCTCTTGCAGTGCTACAAAGTCTTTGAAAACTTGCAAATGGTCCTCTGTCTGATTTATCATTTTATTGTATATATATTAAGGAGTATCCCTTTCAAAAATAATAATAATTTTAAAAAGCAGCATAATTTTCCTGTTTCCAGTAATGGAATACACAAACCCAAACTTATCCACCTGTGGGTACCTGTGTCAGCAAAACTTTTGCAGCAAACACTTTTTCTTGTGGAGCAATATAGTGCCCCTTACAAACAAGAAAAATCCATGAGCACAGCTGAATCTACATAAATTTTACATTAAAATAAGCCCTTGTGAAAATGTTGTTATGCTAATTGCCTGACTCAGTATGATATCATGTCAAAATGTAATCATCCAAATTCATCTCTAGATCCAAATGTGTCACCAGCTGCATATATCAGCAATTGAGTTACATGAGCCATTCATTTGGCCCAGTATGTAATTTTTCTAGTATTTATGTGATCTATATAAAACTAATTTCTTCCCAGGTCAGGCCACTGCTGCAAAGTTGATTAATGCTTTTTTCATTTCACATATTGATTATTGTAATTCACTACTTATTGGTTCCCTTATTGCATGTTGCACAGGCTTGAGCTTATGTAAAATGTTGCTGCACATATCCCAGTCAAATTATAAAAGCTTAATAACATCACTCTGGTTTTAATGAAACCTCTCTGCCTCGCTGCTCATTCATGGAATAAGTACAGTGTCCACAACTGTCAGTGTAATGTGTAACCTTTCTGAACATTTGCTGACTTGTTTTGGGGAGTGACCTTCCTCTTCTTTTACATATTAGTTTCTTGCTTGATAACTTATGGGGAGCTTGCTGACAGCACTCAGGCATTAGGCAAAACCATGACTTCTTTCTTTCAGAATTCCTTATGCAACTCAGAATTGCAGAGTATTCTGAGGTGGAAGGGACCCACAAAGATCATCGAGTCCAACCCGTAAGTGAATGGCCCATGGTGGGAATCGAACCTTGGTGTTGTCGGCACCATGATCTGACCAAGCGCTCATCTCGGGCTCACTCGTCTCCTTTTCTTTCTTATTCCTTGGTTTTGTCATCAACTTTAACCATGCCCTCTGAAATACTCTTCCTCCAGGGAAAAGGAGAAAAACAAAGAAGATTGATCATAGTCTTTGTGACTTGTTTATTAAATTTAAGTGGTCCCACTTAACTTTTTGGAGTCATAATCTACTCCAAAGACATTTTCCCCTGCTTAATGATATATTTGAGTCTCTGAAAGGTGTGTTAAATCTCTTATATTTTCCCTTAAAATATGGAAACTAATCCAACCAATACATTTTAAAGGAATTCAGGAAATAAATCTATTTAAATACTCAAAGTTTTCCAAAACTAGATTGTATTTTAAGGTTTACATTATCTTTGAGAAAGAAATGACCAGCTTGTCTATTTGGTGCAACAGAAGGAGCATGCAAATAGGTAAGTAGACAGCGAACAAAAAAAAGTGCAATCGGTTCCAAGAGTTCTTGAAAGAGCAGCGCTTCCCTTGTCTAAAGAAAGTTGTCTGGCAATACAGGTAGAATATATTTACTTTCAATAATGGAGACAGTTTAGGAAAGGCAGGTGTTTTATAAAAAGTCTTCTGTGAAGTCTACACTCTGTGTATTTATGTTATGTGAGATTATATCAAACATAAAGCAACTTCAAATATAAGGAAAAACAGAGTATGGCAAACGTACAGCATATCTTACTGTTCTCCATAGCTCTCACAAGGTGTTACAACAAAAAAAGATTCCTGGGCATAAGTAATTATTTAGACAAAAATTTATGATACAGTGGTTGAATGTTATAATTTTACACCATTACCATATTTTTGATTTAACTGAGTAATAATGATCAAGTGAGGGCAATTTCTGATGATTAGCAATTAAAAAGAAAACATGATGGCCTCAGGTTCAGCTGCTGCTAAATCTTACATTATGTCTGAATGAAATCTATTTTCATTATTTTAGGATGAAGTCTATTTTCTTCCCATATTTTAGTGTGATTGGCAACAGTGAAGATTAAAACAACTTTTTTTTTTTTTTTTTTGTCCAGAGACTTCTTTTTTGATGACCCCACAACTGTGTGACTCAAGACCAGAAGCAGGCGGATACAAACATGTGAGAAGTAGTCCCGGAGATGATGTTCTGCTGTTAACATGGACAAGTTTTGGAGAGTGTGCTTGTAGTGTCTTTTATGGGACAGACATCAGTTGCCTTACTCCTGCTGTGCAAAAAGAGAGTGTTGCTGTGGATTTAAAACCAGCTCTGACATCAAGCACATTCTCCTGAGGGCAAGTTTAAAAACAAATACTCAACTATAAACTGGATTTTACTTCAGGATGAAAAAGCTGGTTAGATCATGCTCTCAGCCGAAAGAAACTGGGGCTGAATTTTACTTGAACATTCACCTCCCAGGTTTTTTTTAACCTGCTTCTATCCTCATAGTGAATATTAATTTCAGAGACATTTACAGTAATCAGTGCAAATGTGTAGCAGGCACTAAGATTGGATTCTAGACTGAATTTGCAGGCAATTCCTTACTGCAATGCAACAACAGAGGGAAAGAAACTGTCAAAAAGAACAATAAACTTTTCTTTCTGCAGACAGAAGAAAAGAATATCAGGCAAAACAAAATATTTATCTAGTATGTGGTGAGTTTACCCTTGTTTTCTTGATTTTCTAGTCTTTTTTAGGCTGTAAAAAATGGTGAATTTAGCAGAGTAACTTTTGCAATTGAATGACTAGAGAGTTCCTGCTGGGACATTCCAGATCTTTTTTTACAGAGTTGATATAGTTCCTTTGGACTATTTTTGCCAGGATTTACAAAGAAACAGCAATATAGACAAATATTTTAGGGCAAAAATTATATATTTTATTCAGTTATCATCATATATTTGAGTCTACTCAAATATAGCACTGAAGCTAGGAAATGTATGTTATTGTATCTATGGAAGAGTACATAGGCCACTAAAAATATTGGCAAAAGTAAAATGCATTTCAATAGTATAGGTTTAATAGTACCATTTTTCTTCAACATCAACCAGAAACAATCGATATCCTGCATAAATTCTTCTACCATTTACGAAGAGAAAGTAGAGAAGTTAGGTTGCACCGTAAGGAAAGATGAGAAGATCAGAGCGTGAGGGTACCTTGGCAGTCTCAGCAGGGTAACAGCCAAGATGGTCTTTTGATATCATCATAGGTGTAAATCAACATTCTTGGCAGATTCACACAGGCAGTAGAGTAACAGAGCTGTAAAGAAGATGATAGGAAAATGAATTTTTTTATGCAGTTTTCATACAGGCACAGCCTTTACTTATGTGCTGGTTTTGGCTGGGGTGGAGTTAAGTTTCATCATAGTAACTGGTATTACAAAATATTGTCATGGGCTACCCAGGAAAGTTGTTGAGTCACCACCCCTGGAGGTATTTGGAAGACATGGATGTGGTACTTGGGGACAGGTTTGGTGGTGGATTTGACAATGCTGATCTGGATTCAGTGGTCTCAGAGGTCTTTTCCAACCTAAATTATTTTATAATTCTGATTCCCTGGTCCTAGTATGGGACTGTGCTTTGAATTTGTGCTGTAAACAGTGTCAAAAATTCAGGGATGTTTTAGCCACTGCACAGCCCAGACCCAATGCCTTTTCTGTTTTTCGCACTGTCCACCCATGAAGAGCCTGAAAGTAAACAGTTGAAGTTGAGAGGGACACAGCAGGGACAGATGATCCATAATGATCAAAGAGATGTTCCAAACCCTATGGAATATGACCATAAGCATGATGTTCAACATATAGAGCTTGGGGAAGACAGTGGAAAGTGGGAATGTTTGATGTGATGGTGTTTGTCCTCCCAAGTAATGGTTAGGCATGCTGGAGCCCAGCTTTTCTGGGGATGGCTGAACACCTACCTGCCCATGGGAAGAGGTGAATGGATTCCTTGGTTTGCTTTGCTTGCATGTGCAGCTTTTCCTTTACCTATAAACTCTCTTTATATCAACCCCAAATTTTTCTCACTTTTACCTTTCCAATTCTCTCTCCCATACAGATGGGGTGAGGAGCGAGCAAGCAGCTGGGAGGGACTTAGTTGCTGGCTGGGGCACCAACTTAACCCAAACCACTTTCAGAAGATCCACCCCTGTGGGTGAGGAGGGCCTGAGGAGATTCACCTTCCAAGAAATGTAAAAGGAAGCTCTTGGCAGAACATTATCACTGCAATAATAGGGGAGCACTCAATAATACATCATGTTCTTACTGCAAAAATTTTTTTGTTGTGGTATAAAGCTTCATGTTGCCATTTTGAAATGTTTCCCAAATTTTCTGTAAAATGAAACCTTTGAAAATTCATTTCAGATTAAAAAGTTCAATAAGATTGTTTCAACTTGATAGTAACAAAAATTGCTGACTGGCCAAAAGTTCTTTTAGTCATTTTATTTTCTGAGAAATATTAGAATTTCTGTTTTTAAGCAAAAACAGATGCCTAAATAATAGGAAATTGAAAAGGAAATTCTTACCTTCTTCTGTTTAAACTAAAATGTTCTCCTTAGGATGAATGCTGATGAAATATGTGCTTTGCAGAAATCCTAAAGGTCTGTCCTTAAAAGTATGTAAATCAAAATGTGTTCTGACAGGATTAATAGCTATGCACATTCACTTGAAACAGTAAATTAAATTCTAGTTAGCTCTAACCCCATTCGGATGTTACCTAAAGGGAAAAAAAGCAGGATGTGAAACATAAAGGCTAAAATCTGTATGAGAAAATAAAAGCTCTGCCTATTTTTTGTCTCAGTGTTTTCCGGTAGTTTGATTTTTGTGGAGTTTCTTTGTTTTGCCTTTTTTTTTTTTTTTTTTTTAATAATCTTCAATGCAGGGAAAACATTACTATTGAAAAATATGTAAATGTATAGCACATGTTCAGGAAACTCAAATATAGTCTAAACAATCAAAAGGCCATAAAGAACATATTTTGTTTTTGCAGAAAATTATAACTCTTAGAAGTGATGATCTGAATCATAGTAAATCTTAGAAGTAGAAGCTATAAGATTGTAACTTGGCTGTGTTCAGATAATTCAGTTAGATATATATTCAGATTTACAAAGTAGCATAAGCTATTTGCCTAAGGAGTGTGTGTGAAAATAGCCTCCGAAAAATCTGTCTATCCTGTAGCTGAAATCTGGTGACAATTAATACTGAACTGATCACAGCTATGTTCTTAACTGTTCTTACACACCTTTTGCATCATTTTTCCTGAATTTTAATGCACTAATAAGAAGTTTCTCCCAAGAAAATATATCCAGCAGTAAAAATGAACCAAGACCTAATGTGCAGACTTTGATCTAAAGGTGAACTGTCAAAAAAGCAAGTCCATGTTGAAGGTTTTGCCTGTCTATACAAGAAACACTACCTTTGGGAAATTCAGTAATAATTGGATAAAATTTAGTGTTTATAAAAGTACAATTCTGTGCCATTGTATAAGCACATTGTGCAACGTGATTTACTGGGTGCAAAGCATGAAATTCATTGCTCAAAATCAGAAGTACAAAAATGCTGAAGAGGAAGATGGAAAACAGTTAGTAATAGGTTGTGCCAGTCACAGCAAATAACACAAAAGAAACATGATCATATCAAAGGTCAAAGCTTTATACACACCCAAATGAGTGCACACCCAAGTGATATCCACATGGATATACTCCTTATGAATACACTACTGTGTCACAAGAACCATAAACACCAATCAGATCACTTAGTTTGCCTTGGCTATAAGAATTATGGCTTGTGATAGAAAGCCATTAACCAAAGTGTCACAGATTTGCTCTCTCCAGGTACCCTACTGCTACACCCAAGTGATCAAGCCCTGTGGTTTTAACCTTGCTCTGTAGACCCTTGCAAGTCACTGTACAGATTTGAAAAGCACCGATGAAATGAGTCAAGAAAAGCAAGCGCCTTTCAATAGAGCAGGACATCTTTTCAGAAGCCAACAAATCCACAAATCTTAAGAATAGCAGGCAGCAAAATAATTTACAGGATCTAGCCATAGAAGTGCTGGCTGTAGTGCATAAAGGACACAGCCAAATGGAGATAGCTAACGTATGAAAGGTGTGATACTCTGGAAGGCTGCAAAGAAATGGTTTCTCTAATCTGTGGAGGCAAGTAGCCACGGAAAGAGGGATCAGAAATAAATTTAATTCAGGCTGTACCACTTCTGAAGCAGAATTTGACTGTTTTTTCCTGGGAAGTTTTGAGATGGAGGGAAACTGCAGGCACAGATACTTCAGCACAGGCAGTATTAGGGTGAGGTCGGCACAAATATAGTTAATTAAGCAGGAGATGGTAACTTTAGTATTGGTGAAGTATTCAAAAACATTGTTATAGAGCACATTGAACTAACACACTGCTTATCACAGCTGGTTTGTTTAGACCCGAGAAGTGTCATCAAAAAGGGTCATGAGTTTGGAATTATTTGCTGCAATTATTTTTGGTATAGCTCTTCTATTTACAAGCAAAAATGTTAAGAGAAAGCCTCTACCAGCAGCAGCAGATTCGACTCGGAGTTTTCCCAGCAAACTCCAAGAGTATGTGAGTGTAAATGGGGTGTGACAGTGCAGCTCATAGCTGTTAAGCAGAACACAATGCCTCAAAGTCAGCTGCATCTTGGTGCAAACGCAGCAGCTAAAACAGGACAAGTTTTGAGTCTGCGACTCTAGCAGTCACTACATTTGGCACCCTTCAGATTTGTACTGGAAATTTTGAGGTTGTAACAGTTTCATGTTCCAGACCGTCTATAATAGCTCCTTCACACAAAAGGACTAATATTTTGGGATTTTAGGAACCCTATAAGTAGCCAAGTAGTCGTTGTCTTTCCAGGATCAAAATTCAAAACAAGCTCAAAAGCCAGACTTCATGCTGCTCCCTCTCTCGATGTCCTATACTACTGCAGTTCTGCCTTCTCTCTGGAAGATCCATCTTGTCATATTTTCAGTGTAATGAACTATAAAAGGACTGAAAAACTAGGTAATTTTGCCCTTTGAATGACTTTTGACAGTCCTTTTATGTCTTAGAACTTCACTTCTGTCTGCAGAATGGGGGCAATGGGTTGATTTTCATCTCAGAAAGATACGATGATGGGATCTAGCAATGAGAGAATATTGTATAAAATTAAGTAAGCAGTCTGGTATGGTTCCTAGAAGCTGTCAGTAGCTTTTCATTGTTATATTTTCTCTCTAAAGCACAGTTAAGAGTTTTTGTTGCCATTAGTTACACTTTAAATACAGGGTCTGGGCCAAATTAATGGTCTTAGTAACCCCACAGATCAGTCAGTGTGAATCTGCTGAAGTTATTAATGACGTTACACCAAAGCTCAAATGATGGAGGGAAAACGAGATTCATGGCCTTAATGTTAAAGGTGACCTCTGCTATGCATACACACTATGAAAATCTACAGCCCACAGGCAATTTGATTTTGTGCCTGAAAATTACTGTAGAGACTTTGGTAACTGAGGCAACCTCCTCTGCTTTTCCTTTTAAAAATATTATTAGTATGAAGGGCAGAGTGAAGATATTAAAATCAAATCAGGACTGAGCTAAGAATCTGTTATTAAGAGTCCTTTAGCTTTAGAAATAAGGCACAGTTCAGAGGTACGGGGGCAGTTTGTGCAAGTTTGGTGGTTTCTGATGGCATGGAATCTGCTGACTGCATTTTCCATCTCATTAACCTGAGGTTCCCTAGAGGGAGAGAGAGTCTCTGGTGCTCAGGAAGTGTCAGGCACAGCTAGAGCTGTCATTTGTTTTCCTTCTGAGAAAGCAAAAAATTACTTCCATTTGACTGCTACCTTAATCCTGCACCACCCATGGCATGTCCCGTGCATATGCTGCAGTCCTCGCACCAGGGTGCGTGGTTGGACAGATGTAGAAGGATTTTCCCCTTTGCAGATCCACGTGAGTGAAAGAAAGCTTGGCAGGTGGCAAAATAAGCTAGAAGCAACAACTTTGTGGTCCAGGAACCAAAACAGAACAAATGAAGAGGAGACAAATCCTTTACCTGCCCTTACCCATTGTTGACATGTACAGAATGGGTCACACCATGTGAAGGACCACAACACTTCCTACGTGGCTGGCCTTCTGGAGTCACAAAGAGCAGCACACAAAAGATAGCAATACACAAAATGAAAATGTAGGCTCTCACATGCACTTGCTAATGAAAAAGCTGCTTTAAATGTAGTGTATCAGAGTGGTTTTTCTGGAAACCAAATACTTTCCAGGGACTGCTCAGAAGCAGACACAAGTGTTGGCATGGACTGGTCAGGCAGGCTGGTCTTTCTGGTGGCTGGTGGGTCATGGGAAATCGTGGGGGGCACTCAAACAGAAACCACGCAGGTCAGGCAGTCACCGTGAGATGTGACTACTCGACGTTCCAGAGCAGATTGCTCATGTGACCGTCTACATGAGATTTTAGGAGCCTATCTATGGACACCCAGATTCGAAATGAATGTTTACAGGGATCCATTTGTCATATTTACTACATTATGCAAACTATTGATTTTTTTCAAAACTCGCCAAAAAGCATCCAGGAAAAAAAAGCTTCTATGCTCTCATTATGCTGTAAATCAAACAATTATTCAAACTACAGTTGCCAAGCATGGCTCACGGACTCAGACGCTAACACACAAGTCCTCAAAACCACTCTTGCTTGCCCTTATTCATAATTGGAGTTCATAACATAAGGCACAAGTTGTTCAAATCTGTATCTCAGACACAGAGTAAGCTCAGAATAAGTAAAATTCATTAGAAAATAATTAAAATATTTCTGGTGTAAGTGAGCCAAGATTTAAGGGCTCAGAGGATATGAAAGAAAAGAAAATGAGAATGTGCTGAATTGCGAAATTGTAGATTCTTCCAATGAGAAAAAAGAAAGAGACGATGAAGGGGCCAGGGAGCAGAAAGAACTGAACTCCAAGCAACAATTGGCAGCTTGAGATAGAATACATAGAAGTGACAGGTTGTAGCAGGGTTGTATCTCACAAAGAAGCCACAGAGAGTCTCCAAATCAGTGAAATTGGAGCTCAGTATGTGAAGGAGAACAATGAGGCTAAGTTGAGAAAAAAGTCTGATAAGTGGAACAGAAGGCTTGCAGTATAAAGGAAAAAAAGAAAGCTGAATCAAGTGAGAGGAGAAATGGTAAGACAGTTTTGATAAATTATCAGAATTATAACAGCTGAAATACAAAAGAAATTATATATCTTCATCTTACTGAGGAATACCTGGTGACATTGAACAACATTCTAGCAGTGGGTGGACAGGGAAAAGGGGGGTCAAGTTTAGCACTCTACTATTAAGCCTGAATGACTGGGAGCATGGTGAAATTATCTCACAGTGATGAAGAATGGAGAGAGGGGAGAGATAGAAAGGAAATTAAGGAATATGATATTTATATAAAGCTATTTTTCTGTATGCATAAGAATAATTAATAAAACTTGGTGTAAAGGCTTATTTTATCTTCCTGTACTCCATACCCGTCAGGCACAGACTACAACACAGCATAACAACTGCACAGCGCTCCCTGCTCTCAATGAGCAAGAGCAGAGATAATTCATTTTCATGTCATGTATCATTCACAGCTGTCTGCTGTGATTGCAAAAGTCAAATTACTCCATCCTACATTCACACTAAGCCAAATCCGTTTGGAAAGCAGGGGACAGAAAGTGGGTGTGTTAATAGCAGATAATTTGCTTCCTGAATATATTTATGAGGTCAAAATAGGAACATTAATAGTCCTGTGTGGTATCTAACACTATTGAATGTGTAGGGCAAATACTCTTGTACCACTTATTCAAAGCATAACACACAAGAGCTTAACTTTATCTTATTATAGCATGCTATAACATCTTGTAATTTTCTGCATACTTTTTTCTCTTTCTAATAACATGTTATGACTCTAAGTAAGCATCTGGGTCTTATTCCTGAACAAAATTGAGATGCAAGACACATATATCAAAACTCAAAGAAAAAGGAATTTAAAAATTAGCTATTCATGCTATTTGGCCAATGCTCCCTACTGTGCTTTTCTGCATTCTGGAGACCACGGAACACAATTCAAAGTCTAGGTAGGGTGCCTTTTGCTGTAAACAGAATAAGTCTTCGATTATCACTTTAGTTTGGAAGAAAATTAATTGATGGTAAAATATATTTTTTCTGTTTCAGGTTTCTCTACTGTCAGAACAATAAAATATGTGAGCTTTCTTTCCTGCTATAGACTGTACAGGGGTTCAATCATGTGGTGGAATTATTCAGAACAAATCTAAAATTATGAATTTTGTTATGCTAGCCTTTCAAAAAAAAAATTAATTTCAATAGTAAAGTCACAGACAAACTCTGAGCACTTTGTTGCTTTGTTTGTCCCCTTAAGGTTGGTGACAAAATTCCTCTATAGAATACTGTTGAAAATGTAGAAAACTTTTGTGTCTCGGTCCCCTTCCAGGATTTCCTCATAAAGACTACTAAACTGCAGTTAGAATAACTTGACTGAGTCCATTGTGTTTTCTTCCCTGAAAGAATAGTTTAAAGTGTGCTGGTGCTGCTGCCCATTTCCATCGTTCAGACTCCTGACTTCAAGGTATAACTTAATGTCAGTACAAAGCACAGGAAGTATTTTGACCTACAAACAGAGCTGGCTTTAGGTTCTCCCCACTCTGTCATATGAGGTGAAGCAGTTAGAAGGTGCTCTGCAAAGACACTACCAGTGATTCATCCCAAGTCCCAGTGACAGGGGTTTACCTTGAGAGTCATTATTTTACTTATTTTGACAAATTTTTGGTCCTTTAACAGGTGAGAGCTAGAGCTTTCTCTCTCTTCTGGGGCATTGCTATACAAGAGGCCTCTCCCTCACCTCCGTGAATCCTGCCGCCATCTAAACATCCCACCATAAAGTAAGAGGAAGAGACAGACCTTTGCAAAGTGGTTCAAATATTCTCTTGTGAGGGTACCACATGGTGAATGGTTACTGTTTATCAGTAGTTTCACATGAAGGGTTCTGAGATTGCTAATTATACCAAAACATGGTTGCTTACAAGACGTTTTGCTTCTTTGGGGCTATTACTTTGACTCTGTTTCCAGGGCTTGGAAGATTCTTTAGAGCCTTATTTGGTAAAACACTATGGCAACATTTCAAACATAGTTCTGTCTTTTAAAATTTGTATCTATCTTCCTAAATATGTATTCAAAAGTACTCTGCTGGAGGACTTATTGCACTGACATGTATAAGCAAGAGGATTTTTTTTCTGTAGCACACCTGAAATAAGATTTGATTCAAAATACTTACAAAAGTGTCCAGAATCCCGAATGACTAAATGAATCAATTGTGTGAATTATCAAACTACAATAATACACTTTTGCTACTACTGAGACTCAGTTTCACTGAAATTTATTGTTATTGTTTATTTATATTGCTCAATCACTATTGTGCTACACTGCCAGTCAAATATAAAGTATCACAAAAATATCTCTGAAGGATATGAATGCCTTCACCTAAATAGGTTTTGACCTTAGAAAGAAGAAGGTAGCTTATAACGATAGAGTGGGTCAATATAAAAAATGGTAATTGAATTCCATCTTGTCAGAAATAAATAAATACAAGGAAGAAAAAGTTTCTCTTGTGAGTAGTAGGACAGGAATGTTTAGAAAAAAATATATTAAAATAGAAAAGTTTAATAAGATGTCAAGCGTAATAATTGAAATTCCATTTTCCACTGCATACACATGGGTATGAAATAGCCCATTGGTGTTGATTCCGTGATTACATTTAGAGATATCATTTCATTGCAAACTGTATTTGGAATTCTAAAGCCATTAAAAAATGCATCACATGATGCATTTCATTCCTGCTTAAATGGAATGATATATTTCACTCTTTTTCTCTCTAAAAAACACCTTACCCCTTGTTGGGCCCCAGTCCTTGCTTGGCGAGTTTGCTTAAAAGGTATTTGTGGTGCTACTCTTCCCTGAAGTGGGTGCACGGGAGATAAGCAACAATGTTCTCAGGAGGTTAAAAAACAAACTTTACTGACAAACTTTAGAAGGCCAAAATTTGGCAAAATTTAAGACAAAACATTCAATCAAAATAAGGCATTTCACCAAGAACTGAGTTAGCAAACTCTACCCATCCAACCTTATATACCCGTATATCAAGGGCTCGATTGGTGCTCCAGGGGTGGCATCTGGGGCATTAATTCAGGTGTGCCAGTGACTGACAGCCCCCCTGGGCTGGACTAGAGGCTCCAGGGCTGGGATGTGGAGCAGAGCATCACTGCACCTTGGCAGAACTTGCCCTGCCCCACCTGGCTTCAGTTGTTTTGAGCCCATAATCATTTTCTCCAGTCTCTCACACCCTTATAATCAAAGAAAAATTAATTTCATTTACAGAAAATATTACTGTAGCTGGTTTTAAGTTAATATATTAAACTAATTCCTTGCAGCATTAACTCATGCCCGTGTATCTATCTCCTACTCCTTTTCCCCAAAATTTAGTCTATCTTCAACCAAGACAACGGGGCCCATGAAAAGTTATTTCTAGGTTGTAGCTGATTAGGAGGCATGACACAAGAATGGAAGTATCCCTTGCAGACTATACCTTGAGCAGCTTGTATTTGTGTATATGAGAAAGCCCCTGACTTCAGCTGTTCGGTTACACTCGAACATAATAATATGTCCTTGAGAAAGAGATGTTATCTCAGGTAGCCAGGAACTGAGTCATAGAATTGAGCCATAGAACATAATAAATCAGAAATTGCACCTGCAGCCTTACTGGTCT
Source organism: Lycocorax pyrrhopterus obiensis (assembly GCA_014706295.1). Classification (NCBI taxonomy): domain Eukaryota; kingdom Metazoa; phylum Chordata; class Aves; order Passeriformes; family Paradisaeidae; genus Lycocorax; species Lycocorax pyrrhopterus. The sequence continues at coordinate 24,879,422 of JACSVZ010000006.1, forward strand.
CTGTACTAGGTTATTTTACCAGCAAAGTGCAGCCTCACATAATGGCAGAAACCGTCATTTTGACCTTGACTTTGTTTCAGAATAGTTTGAATGGTAGCTTCAGCAGGACCACAATGATGTTTTGAATCTAGATGCAATCTAGAAATCTAGATTTTGAATCTAGAAACAATCTGAGGATTGTTGCACACCAGAAAGTTCTAAACATATTACACATTTGTATTGTAGGAAGAAAACTTTGAATTTTTCCAAGAAGTTCTGGATTCTAATTCCTCCTAATTATGCCTCCTTTGTCACCGAGAGTGAACTATTTAATTTAAGTAGGAGTATACGCTCTAACTGGAAGATCACCACACTCCCTGTTTTTTCATAATACTTATTTAACTAAGGTACAGATGTATCAATATTTGTAAAATATTTCAATGGCAGCTGTAGTTTTGTCATCTAAATGGAATATAAATGAAATAGGAAATTAAAACTCAATTATTTTTCTTGAAGGATGCCATCCTTGGCTTAATTTGATTTTTTCTTTTTCATTCAGTTTACATTTTTTCCTCTATGTATGCTTTCTTAGCATTCAGGAGGCATATCATAAATTACACTGGTGAACTACAGTAATCTGACCTTTTCAGTATTCAGTAGTTTGAATGTCTAGAAAGGATAATTTGCAAAAATTAAAGGAGCATATTTCTTTCCCCTTCATGTAATGGAGGGTGACATGTCGAAGCAAAAGTGAAGCTAAGTGTATGCAGTGGGATGACCCTGGCTGGATGCCAGCTGCCCACCTAAGCCTTTCTATCACTGCCCTCCTCAGCTGCACAGGGGACAGAAAAAGTCTAACAGAAGGCTGGTGGGTTGAGATATGGACAGGGAGAGATCATTCACCAATTACTGTCATGGGCAAAACAGATTTGACTTGGGGAAAATTACTTTAATTTATTTCCAGTCAAGTCAGAGCAGGGTAATGAGGTATAAAAACAAATCTTAGAAAACACCTTCCCCCATTCCCTTCCCTTCTTCCTGGGCTCAACTTCAGATTTTCTCTACCTCCTTCTCTGCAGTGGTACAGGAGGAGAGGAATAAGGGTTGCAGTCACAGAATCACACCTTTTCTCTGCCACTCCTTCCTCCTCACACACTTCCCCTGCTCCAGCATGGGGACCCTCCCACGGTAGACAGTCCTCCACAAACTTCTCCAATCTGAGTCCTTCCCATGAGTTCCTGCTCTTCATGGACTGCTCCAGTGTGGGTCCCTCCCACAGTGTGCAGTCCTTCTGGAACTGGCTGCTCCAGTGAGGGTTCTCCACAGGGTCACAAGTCCTGCCAGCAAACCTATTCTATGGTGGCCTACTCTCCCCATGGAGCCACAGATCCTGCCAGGACCCTGCTCCAGTGTGGGCTTCCCACGGGGTCACAGCCTCCTTTGGGCATTCACCTGATCTGGTGTGGGGTCCTCCAAGGGCTGCAAGTGGATCTCTGCTCCACCGTGGACCTCCATGGGCTACAGGGGCACAGCTGCCTCACCACAGGCTGCAGGGGAATCTCTGCTCTGGCACCTGGAGCACCTTCTCCCCTTCTTCTCCACTGACCTTGGTATCTGCAAAGCTGTTTCCCTCACATATTCTCACTCGTCTCTGTGGCTTCAGTTGTGCAGCAACTTTTTCCCCTTCTTACATGTGTTACCACAGCAGTGCTACCTCCATTGCTGATGGGCTCAGCCTTGGCCGGCAGCAGGCCCCCCTTGGAGCTGGCTGGCATTGTATCTGTTGGACACGGGGGAAGCTTCTGGCACCTTCTCACAAAAGCCACCCCTGTAGCCTCTTCCGCTACCAAAACCTTGATGTGCAAACTCAATGCAGTGAAATATAACAATGTTGTGTTACTGTCCAGTTCTCTATGCTTTACTGCAGCAATAAAGTGAGAAATCTGTTTAGTATTTGCTTTCTGTGCAACGTACCAAATTAGTAGAATAGGAGGATTTTCAGCAAAGGACATCTAGGATAATTAAAGTTGTGAACTGGCTTAGGTATGAGAAGTGTATTTACAGAGCAGGGAATGCCATGGAAAAGAAGCGAATGTGAGGAAAGAAGTAAGACAATTCTGTACATCATCAAATTGAGTAGAATGGATAGCATATGAGAGCAAATAATGAAGAGTGAATCTGATCAGGTGTTCCTGGTGTCCTTCAATAAAAGAAAAAAAAAGCTTCAATAGAACCTAAAAGGTATTTCTGCAAGTGAGGGATTTATTCTGCAATTTGCAACAAAGCAGTAGTTACCCTGCCACAGGGTTGTAGATTTCTAGCTGATGACAGGGTTGACAAAAATCACTGGAAAAAGACAGGGAAGAAGAGTCCATCTGTTATCATTAAGTACCAAGATAACACTCTCTAAGGAATCATTTAACCCACAAATTACTGTAAGCAGGAAGAGCATCTGTGAAAGGTCATCTACTGGCATCTCCTGATCTGATTGTCTCCTTTGGGAATTCTACATGGGTATCTAAGTAGGCATTGCTCTGACCTGTGAGAGCCAATCCTAAATGGAATTTAGTTCAAAGCAGAATCTATGATAGAAAACATAGAAGGAAAACTCGAAACACTTTAATTTCTTAGGTCTTTAGCAGGCCTCAGATAACGTGCCCTTCCAGAAGGTACAAAATATGGAGATATTGAGCTTATTTCCAAGCAGTTTTCTATTTTGGCTAAATTTCACCATCCATTATCAGCTAAAATAATGCAATACAATAACTATCATATAGGTCAATGTCATGATCTGGTTATTAAAATTATTTGAGACAAGCCTCTGCCCAAATTAAGGTGCAAATGAGACCATATAACAAAGCCAATAGTACAGATTTTTATTAACAGTAAAGGTGAGGTGGAGATAGAAAGAAATAGGAAAAGAAAGAGAAGGAACAAGAGTAGAAAGGTATAGAGTCACCACCAATTGGAGTCCTTGACAAGGCTTGAAATTTTGATGTGCATTGGTCAAAGTGACAATTGCAGACTGAATAACCTGTCAAGTTCTTGGGGAAATCCCATCACAGTGGTGGAGAAAATCCATGAAACATGAGGTTGGATGGGTTTATACTCACCAAGGTTCAGATGGGAGCCCCCAGGTGCCTCCCCTGTGGTGGGGAGTTTCACACTGAGTGCTGTGGATCATGAGGCATCTGAATGATGAAATGACACTTCAGGAGTCTTTGACACCTTCTAAGATGTTACAGCTGCCTGTTACATCCCCGGTGGGGGAGTTATGGCAGCTGAGTTCACTTGAGTGAGGACAGAGACAGTACCCGCCTCGCAAGGTTTGCCCCTTTCCTTTATCTCGTTCAGCACCCAGCTGCAGCCGGCAGGGGTGTGCTCGCCCTCTCCACCTGGGCAGGTACTTTGCACATCGGCAGCTCGCCCCCTCAATGTTTGGGCCACCAGCATTCCAGTGTCTCTTCCGGTATCACTTGTGGATACGTTCTTCTCCCCAGACCTGGGATAACTGAAAAACAGAACAACCTTTATCTTATCTCAAGTTCTTGGCACAGTCCAAATTCTAGTCAGTGGGCACATTCAGTGACAGGTGGGCTTCGGTGGTTGCAGATGAACAGCTGCTTCTTTGCAGTTCACTACAGTGGGCAAAAGTCCTCAGATTATGTTAAAGGTGCTTAAGCCATTAACCATTTCAATCTGTCACAGTCAACCAATTAAGTAATTAGGTACAATCTATCACAAGAATTAACAGTTCTGTAGTGACCTCTGCTTTCTTTGACCCTTCAAAGAAAGGAAGTTTAATGGAAGCTGCATGATATGCACACAGTAAAGGAAATAACTGGTTTTTATCATACAAGAGACACTGTGTTAATTATGCATCAACTAAGGGGATGCTTATGCCAAGGAAGAAGACATTAAAATTCCCTGTTAAGATTAGAAATAACTCTATGAGACAGGCATTAACACATTATGAAAGTGTGTGCAGACTGATAAAAATTATAGGAATGTACTCATGTATTTGTAATATAATGTGAAAAGATTTTTTTGTCTTAATAATTTAAATATGAAGAAAAAGGAGTGCAACCTATGATCTAACTTTTCAACTTGAAATTAAAAGAAGCTAAAGAGAAATCTACTTTTCTTAGTTGTAAATAATTGAATGTAAGGCACTTTTCTGAAAGCTAGGCTAGCTGTAAGATCTTTGTAAAAAGCTAGAAAATTATAACATCTTAACTGAAAAATATTTTATATTTTCAACACCAAAACTCTCTAGTTAATAGTTTTCTTTGTCAGATTTTTGCCCTCCAGGCTGCTTGTGCAGGCTTGGGTTTTGCAAGGTATCCTGACAGCACAGAGCACCTCAATGAATCAGGTACGTAAGAAGAGGTATGAACTGCATTAATGACTGCTTCAGAACATGCTACCACTTCAAAGTGCAGGCAACTTTGCTTCCCCTCCCACACCAGATGACATATCATAGAGCAAAACTGAAAAGCACTATTGATGAAAGCACCGTTTTATATCTCTATGATTTTTTTTCCCATTAATTTACTTTTATTCCTGGGGGACAGCTGCCTAGATCACAGTCCTCCCCAAGAACAGTGCTGTCATAACTTCAAAAGTAGTCAGGAAGCTTTGAACTTTAGAAACAGTTATTTCCTTCTTAGGAGACCATGAACAAAGATTAAAGAAATAATAAATTATTAGAATTTATAGCACCTATTACAGTCTCACAGAAAAGTAAGATTTTTTGAATATGAAATACAACAGCAAAACCAAGTTTATCTCCACACTGACATACTGAACAATGGACTTCTGATTACATGCACACAAACACATCCACAGTGTCATGGTTCAATGCTTTCTCCATCTTCTTTCTGCTCTGGGTGACAAAACTCATCAGGAAGGAAAAAAAATCCTGACATAGTATTTAATCTCTTCTTAAATTCCTCACTTGGCTTCTTCTGTCTTGAAGACTTGCCAATACATATGAACTTGGGCAAAAGCCAAGGCAAAATGATGTGTTTGTCAAAGAAATGGTATTTCTGCAGAATGCCTTCTCACCATGAATGGATATAATTGTCCTCAGCAAACTTTAAAGATCCAGTTATTAAAATTGTTAGAGAGATGCCTCTGCCTAAATTACACGAGACCATAGACAGAAGTCAACAGTAGGGATTTTACTTAAAAGTAAATGTGAGGTAGAGGGACAGAGAGATAGAAAGGAATAGAAAAAGAGGAGTGGGCGAGAGAAAGAGAGTGACAGAGAGACAGAAATTGCTTCAGATGATAAACAAATGGTTCAGGTGATAGATAGCTATGTAATTATGATAAGACCTATCTCCGTTGACTGAGGGAATCTACTTAGGTCACTGAGGGCTAACTTAGATTAGACAGTCTGTTTGATCGCTAAAAAGGGAGATAGGTCCCATCCTAAATATAGATTTTGTCACTTAACGCTACACTAAAAGTCTGTGGTTGGAAGTGCAGGAGTTAGAAGCCATTACCTGTGTGACCAGTCGCATGGAAGGTGCTTGGCCCCAGTGGCACAATGAGGAGTCTGTTCCTTCGTCAAACATGAAGCTGTATTTACAGGTACCACCATAGCGACTGCTCTCCTTTGGGCTCAAGGGCACTTTGACATTAGTGTATGATTGGCTCTAATGCAAAGCCCAGACTACCATCCCATCATGGTAGGGATGAATGGATCCATGGGCCATATTTTTCAGTTGTTTTAGGGAAAACCAACAGGGAGATTTTGCAGGTAATTTCCCCATTTGCATTCAGTTCAATTTGTACTGCCGAACCAAGTATAAACAAAGAATGCGACTATAATTGTAATTTAATCATAGAATCATTTATGTTGGAAAAGAACTTTAAGATTATCAAGTCCAACTCTTAACCCAACACTGCCAAGCCCACCACTGAACCATATCCGTAAGTTCCACATCTACACATCTTTTAAATCTCTCCAAGGATTGTGAGTCCACCACTTCCCTGGGCAGCCTATTCTAGTTCTTGATCATGCGTTGAACTACACTTGTTTTGATGATTTTGAACTTGTAAGGCATCCCAATTGTGCAAGCAAAATTTTGTTCGCTCTAAAGAAGACAGGACCATTTGCATAAATACGTTTTTAAGGCAGACCAAATCCTGATGCTTTTCATTGTGGCTAGTGCTTCCATACTTCATTAACATTGAAGGATTCAGCGAGACTCCCCAGATATATTCAGCCTATAAAGTGCCACAAATGAAAGAGTTACTGCTTTTCCTTGAGAACTTAAACATGCTTTTCCAACATAATTTCATCCTTATCTGGTTTGATTTACGGATACCTCACTGAGCCCGGCCAGACGTTGGGAAAGGTCAAGATAATCCGTAATTAGAAACAATTAAAGAGAAAGGGAAGCCGGTTGTCCTACTTAGAGCAACAGAGTGGCAAGCCATTGGTATTTTTATTTGCACTGTGTGTCTTACACAGAGGTTTCAAAGGAAAGAAGGAAGGACTGTGTGGTACCTTACAAGGGACAGCCTCGGGATATGTGAGCAATGCTTCAGATTGGCTTTCTTTGTAATTTGAGAAAGAAAATAGGATAAAGGATGGGATGGGATGAAAATAGAAAAAGGATGTGTACCTTTTCCTTTTCTTCCCCACCCACTTTAGTACTTAGTCTTGTCATTCTCAAAGGTGAACAGTTTTAAAGATTTGATTTACATTTTTACATGTTGATTGTCACCCACTGAAATAACAGAAGTATCATGTCAAGCTCAAGTTTGTGAAATGACTGAATGTAGTAAAAGCAGAGTTCTCTGCCTCTGAAGCACCGACTTGTGGGCTGGAATTCAGGAGTTGTCTGTCCTTTTTGTTGGCCTCCCAGATGATGCAAAGTTTAATACTTTTGTGCTTTGCTTTGCTCATCTGAGCAGTGCTTACCTCCTTTGCAGTTGCATTGAGCTCCAGTGGAGATACCTCCATTCAGGAGCTGTCACCTATAGTTTTAATTTCTTCTGTAAGATTCCACCTTAGCTATATTATCTCAATTTCCTTATCTCATCTGTTTCTCTCCAACATACAGTATTTGATTCTTCCACAATTTAATACACCAGAGAAGGCATTCTGCAAATTTGCCTCAAATCTGCACTCAAGAGTTCTGCACAACTTAGCCCATTCCCGGTGCCTTTGAATCAGTATTGCTTTGGTATCAAACTCAAAGCAAAGCACCAGGACAACAATTTATTTTATGAGGAGCCTCTTATCACAAAGAAGCTTGATTTCTTTTTTCCCAACTTCCCTTAATATAGGCAGCAGCTACAGTTTCTTATGAGTTTCATGAACCTGAAAGAACCTCTTGGACTTCTTCCAGGAGGCAAGGACATAGCCAAAGAAAGCATCAAAGTCTATCTGAATTTGTTTTTATCTAGCACAGAGCTAAGTTTCTATTTAATATAAGTAAATGGTAAGTTTCTGTTGAGTCCAATGACACCAGGATTTTGCCTATATAGCTCAGAATTCTGTCTTAAAGTGCTCCTTCCAGCCAACAGAAGTGTGAAAATGTTATTCACATGTCCACTTTCAAAGAGACAGAAATTCCTTCACAATTAATTGCTTATTATAGAATCTCTTCTACATGAATAGAAAGGAACCATTCCATATTATTGAAAGCTTTTCCTTCTATTGGTGTGCAAATATATTCAGAAATATACATAAATTGCACTGTTTTCTGAAATAATATTTCTTGTTTGGAAAAAAATTTTACAGTCTTCAATTATTTATTTCACAGAATCACAGAATGGGTTAGGTTGGAAGGGACCACAGTGGGTCATCTGGTCCAGCCTCCATGCTCAGGAAAGGTCATCCCAGAGCACATGACACAGGATTGTGTCCAGATGGTTCTTGAATATGTCCAGTGAGGGAGACTCTACCCCCTCTGTGAGAAATCTGTTCCAGTGTGTGGTCACCCACATGATAAAGTTCTTCCTCATGTTCGGGTGGAATTTCCTGTGCATCAGTTTCTGCCCGCTGCCTCATGTCCTATTGCTTGGCATCACTTAGAAGAGCCTGGCTCCATCCACTTAACACCCTCCTTTCAGATACTTATAGACATTGATGAGGTTCCATCTCAGTTGTCTCACCTCAAGGCTGAACAGGCCCAGCTCACTCAGCCTGCTCTTGTAATAGAGGTGCTCCTGCCCCTTACTCATTTTTTGCGGCCCTCCTCTGGACTCACTCCAGGAGCTACGTCTCTTTCGTACTGAGGAGCCCCCAGCTAGACACAGCACTCCAGATGAAGCCTCCCTTCACCTTAACTCACACTGTTATCATTAGGATGAGAAAATATATATGCAGAGAGGTTTAAAATTCCCTATTTCTAACAAAGCCAGTTTTAACTGGGATGGAACTAATTATGCAAATATGTTGTACCAGATCCACTGCTAAAAAGACAGCAGATAAAAAAGTCAAAGCGGGATCACACATATTTTTTGGTGTTTAGACAGACAACAGATTTTTCTAAGTCTCTTTGGACAGCATAACCAATTTGAATTGTGAAAATATACAGAGTTACCTTTTCTACTTGATTAATAATTTCAACCCCTTCTGGAAAACAAGACAGTGGTTGGTCCTGTACCTACATTCCCTGCATGTTGTATATTAATTTCTACTATGGCTATATTTAAGGATGAATCCTTCAAACTGCTGTCCTGTGGCATGATGTGCTACTGGCACTTCTCTTATTACTGCAAGCCAACCCTATAAATGTTTTATAATCCTCTCTTCTTCAGCAAAAAGCAGGAAGTTAAATTGTGTTTGGAAAAGCCACTGTGTAGGCTGAGCTCTAAAGAATGTTAATAGGAGTGGACCATCCTGCCAGTAGTACCACTAGAGGCAGGATTTCAAACAGCCAAAGGGAAACCAGGATACTTACCTTACTAGAAACCAGTAATCACTTTTAGGGTTTAATATTTAATTACGAAAAAGTGTCAATCAATAACCGGGTCCTCCCTGTGCTATACAGAGAATTCTGCCTGGCAAAACTAAATCTGAAGTTAAAGCTCTTGTCTTGCCCAAGTGAATTCTGAGTCTAATTGTTGGAGGTTATGAAACCACTGCTCAAAATGCCATGAATAATTCAAAACATATATTTGTTTGCAGCAAGAAGGCCAGAAGCAAGAGTTTCCCAATTGCTTTTGCAATTTTCCATAAAGCACACCTGACTTTGTCAGGAGATAACACAAGGAGATAAAATTTACTGTCTCTGACTTTTCAGTTCCCTTTTACATCTGGAATGAGATTTCCATATCCTCTAACCCAGAAGAGTGCTGCTACTTGGCTTGAGATTTAAAACTGGAAATTCTGAATTATCTTGATTATATAATCTCTGGTTTCAGAGGTGGTGCTACGCTGCTTTATTCTTCTAGGTGAAGCTGTAGTCCCAACCACTGAAGAAGCCTCTTCTAGCTTTACTAACTACAGCCTCAGTGTCAGTCTGAAAAGGTGTCACCATTGTGCAGACATCTGAATTCTCCAAGCAATTCAAACCAAAGTTCCCCTGATGTAACTCTGTATCCTGCTGTGGGAGGGAGAAACAGCAAAGAATAGCACCTTGGGAGCAGAGCTGGCAGTGATCACTTGCTCACTTCCTAATCAGCTATGAATAGATGCCCTTACATAAGGTGAGTAAAGGAGTGGAAAGACATACATTAAACACATTCTGGGAACAAGGTGTATGTCAGACAAGGCTGCAAAAGCTAAACTTTGTTTCCCAGTAGTCTTCTGAGAATGTACATTAAAAGCGTGCTACAGGCAGCTCTGAAACTTGTCCAGAAACAATTTACAGCATCTCAGCCCACGGGGAGAGAAGACAGTGAAGAAAAAAATCTCTGCACTGCACAAAGACAGGCTGACTCTGACTGTACCATGCTAAAAATATGGGTAAAGCTGTAGGGTAAAATATGGGTAAAGACTGTATTTCAAAATTAATTTTTTTACCTGTAAAAGCTAGAATTGCTTGCAGAATACCAGTGTCATTAGAATAGACTTTCTCTGTACAGGTGCAGCAAATAACCTGTGATTTCCTGAATCAAGCAAAAAGAATGAAGGCTGGTTAGTAAAAATTAGATAATCTTCAATGAGGTCTTTTGTTATGAGGAAGATTTGATAGTGAAAAAATCCGTATTCATTATATGAAATAGAAAAAAAAGTAATCGAGTGTCCATAATAATTTTATTATTGTACAAAAAAATAGGAAATGTGAAATCAGTGCTTTGCCAATGTTGTAATTTTTTACCAACCTTAATACATCATTGTCATTCATTTAGGATGAGAACAAAGATACATAAATTTAGTCCAACAGTTTGTCATTACATATTTTTTTTCAAGGGATGGGAGGCATTCTGTCAGGTCTTTCATTCTGCCACTCTTCTACTGATTTAGATTCGCTTTCTTTCAGATTGTATTCTCATATTTGAAGCCTTTTCAATGAGAGGAATGAAATAAGGGACCCTCCTCTGCTTTTCCAAAAATAGTGTCCAGGAGCAAGGGAATGGAAATCTTGGATGTGAGGCATATGCAAATATATTTGTGAATTTATTCATTGCTCTCTGAAGTTGAGGTGTATATACTCAGTGAATATATTTTTCTGTACATTTTGGAAAGGATAAACGTTTGTCCTTTTCTTCTTGTTTACTTCTTAGCTTTTCATTAAATATTTATTGAAACGAGGATCTAAGGATCCATTTCAGAAATAGATTTTCTTTTGACTAATTTCATGGTCATTTGAATTTTTTTGAGCAAAGACTTCAGCTCACTAGAAACTAGTTTGCAAGTTATAATTTCATCTTCAGTAACTGATGTACTTCACTTGTTAAAGCTGTCTTAGGATCTTAATATCTATCCTCTTTATTTTTGATATGCTTATCATATAATCAAAAGTAATGGTCCAAAGTCAAATTTGTTGAAGACGCATTGCTAGTAAGTACTTTACTATAAGCTACACTGATTACATTTACCTCTGAAATCAATGATTTCAGAATCTGGAGGATAAAATGCAAAAGACATGAAGGCAATGAAAGTGATAATGATATTTATACTGAGGTTGAGTGGGCATGCAAATAATTTTACAAACATGTGGCACACACAGGAGATCTTCCAACCAGAGCCTGATCTTTTCAGGCAGGGTTCTGGTGAATTTATTTTAAATCTATTTGGCCTTTAAATTCAGGCTTCAGTGCTATTTATCTAATTTCATGCAATTAGAAGAGTTGCTTATATTAGACTTATGACCACCCTAGACTCCTTTAACAGTCAATGGAAAAAATAAATACCTCTAGACTACATTTTAGCTCATCAGACTTCACAGTTTTCCTTTGGATATGCCTCTTCCTCTGCCTTCCTAGCAATGGAGGGGGTCTGAGGAGACAATAATCCTGTCTCCTCAGTACTTTACTGCAGTGGAATTATCCCAGGCTCCTTGTAGAAGTGGGAGCTTGTCCAAGCTTGATGGAAGGTGTCCAAAAATAACATCAGAGTAAATATTTGGAGTCTAAAATTGAATCTCATTGGAAGAAACAGCTTTATTTTGGTCTGTGATTTGCACGTACACCATTCTAAAAACCATTCTTGAGTCAGAAATGCCCTAAGTTATGTTGTAATTATTATTATTATTCTGGTAATGAATAAAGTTGAAAATCACTGTTGCCATATTTCTTCTCTTACCACATTTCATGGTAGATTTTGTCATTTGATTGCAGAGTAAATATCCAGTAGTGTCAGTCTAATGGTAAGATAATCGCTACAAATATTACAAAGTAAATAGAGCCAGCGTCAGTCACCTTGTAATAATTCTTGGACCTACCAAGCTTTTTACCAAGTAAGTTGCAGGAACCTGCAATTATCTCACCACCTTTTCCCTTGCTTCATTTCTGTTTCATCAAGGACAGAATTCAAAATCACCTTCTCTACTTCTAAACTCTTCATGGTCTCTTTACACTTTTGCTACTTGCTCCCCCAATGTCTCCCTCTTTGTGCAAAAGCCCAGTCTTTTTTGTCCTCTCCATTTGACTGCACACATCAGGATGAGACAGTGACTTCTCTGACTTGTCATATTAACATTTACAAATGCAAACATCTGCATTTTCATTTCTCTTTTTTAGGTAACCATCCAAGCGTAAATAAATCACTGCTCAAGTTCATGCTCTGAGAAGACAGAAATCCATTAAGGATGTTTCCTTTCATAGTAAGAGGATAAATAGTGCTGTGTAGAGACTTCTGCACTTTGACAAGAAAAGACTAGCCCTCTCTTAGTGTAATTCCTCCTAGTGTGGGCTTTGAGACCATTTTAATTTTTGTTATGTCTATACCTAGGATTTTCATATCTAGTTGTCAAGAAAAAAAAACTGCCTCTGCCCTACTTCCACCTGCTTATACATTTCTCTTTCACCTGTTTATGCCACAATTTTTCACTAATATTTTGCCTCATATGTTCTTATCTTTTCTATGCCTTATCTGATAGGTAGGTGTCTGATGTCTGAGGCAAACAATTCAATAATTAAAAACAAACAAACAAACAAACCTAAGAAAACCAAACCAAGCCACAAAGAAAACAAAATACCCAAAACCTAAATGCCCAGAAATCCACTTTCCTCCCCCCAAACAGCTTTGTTATTAGTGGTTATGCTCTCTTTGTATTTTCCCTACCTGCCCCATGACGTTCATCCAGATCCGCCTCTGCTCCAGTTTGCTTAAAGTGGTTGTGTAATCTGACTGCTCCTTGCAAGAAAAAGAAGTACTGTAAAAATCCACAGCAAATAGGTATAGAAGATGAGCAGGATCACCCCAGTTCATCCCTTTTTGGGCCTCTGCAGCCAGTACTAACTCTTATATGGCTACAGAATCAGAAAGATTCAGGCCATGGGAAGGGCTTAAGTCCCTTCAAAAACCAGCAAAACCAGAGTAATTGAAGACATATACTTGTAATTTTCTATGGTTGAGATAAGACTGGCCCCAAGTATTTGATTCAAGAAACATCAAATTAACTCTTATCCAAATTTTTATCATTTCATTAACTTTCTCTTACAGTGATTTTGGTATCTTTTGGAATGGGCAGATTCTGGTCTCTGTAAGATTAATTCATTTCTACAATAACACTAATTAAAATATTAATCCGTACTGGAGTTCTGCACTTCACGTTAGAGACTCCTTTGCTTTTGATGGCAAGCTGTTTGTGACTACTTGGGTATCTGACAGAGTTTGCACTTTCATAGATTTGAAATTATTGCCCTTGACTTCCACATATTTTTTTCAACTCAGTTGCTCTTAGTTATCTCTCATCTGGTCTATGCATAAATTAGCAATAGGTCATGATAGAATTTGGCAAAACATACTATAAAGAGCAGAAATTTACCTCCCATGGTTAAGATTCAGGAACAATAAGTAAATTGTGGTCAAAGGGTCTAGCAGTAGGAAAAAAATTTGGACTCTACAACAAAATATGTATCCTTCCAGTATTGCTTTTAGCATTGATTTTGCAGGTAGTATCTCAGAAGATGGAGATAGATTTTACTTCTAATTTACCTCAGAATATAGTCCCATATTAAAGAAAAATGTGCAAAGGAAGATTATGGGCTTCACTGGCTTTAGAGTGGTGCAAAACTCTTTAAACCTGCAATGGAAGTTCCCAGCAGCAGTTAATGTTAGTCAGGGTGGCCTCCTGGCAGGTAAAATGACAGCTGGACTCCTTTTGCTACTGCACAGCTAACAAATCTCGACCTTTGTTTCACTCACACATCCCACATAAGCTTTTTCTTTCAAAAGGCTATGTGTCTTTTTATCACTTTTCTTGAGCAATGCTATGGCTTAAAATATAAAGATATTAAACAAGCTGCTGATCCTGTTATACCATAGGGAATATTCAAATGCTGCTATTTGAATCACAGTCTGAAGCTCATTTGGTTGATTTCTGCACCTTTGGTGCCAAGAGGTATTGTTGTAAGAAAGCATCTTCACCTTCTCTCTCAGTGGGGGTTGCTGAAAACAGATTTCTTTCCATAAGGAATCACCTCCTTTGTGCTGCAGCTGAAGAACAGTGTTGAACTAGTGCCAGACAGGAAAACAGACAACAAAGAGCAACACACCTGAAGAAGCTGAAAACCGTCTCCTTTCTTACCATGACAGAGAATTGCAGTCAGTCAAGAGAGAACGGACACAGTCCCACAGTAGTTTAACTCTGGGTTTACACAGTGGTTTAACACAGAAATTTAACACTGGCTTGTTTCTGTGTGGGAAGTTACCAGTACTTGGGTAACACCTGATCAATATGGGGAAGGTCAGCAGTGTCTGAGGAATGCCTTCTGGATCTTAGACCTAAGCCTCAGAATCACTGTCCATGGGAAGTCAAGACCGCTTTGCTCTTCACTACTTCAACACATTTTGTTTTCAATGGTTCAAAAATCCAACTTCCATCAGTTCCTTCAGAAAATTATTCCAGAGACTGATGCCCACCAGGCTGAGGGGTATCTGTGATCTCTCTGTCATTTTTGTCCTTGCCGACATTTTTCTTTCAGTTTAAAGAGGAAGAGCAATGGCTGAATTACTTCACTACCATATATATGCCCTCATTTGTAGCTCATTTCTATGGCCATGAAGAAGCTTTTTGACACCCTTAAGTAGTAGGAAAGAAAACATTTGCAGCCATTAACAAACGCAGCATTTAATGACATTATAAGCCTGCCTGATCAGAGCCCTTTACTGGGTATTGGATTGCTTGTTGAAAGTCAATTTTACAACAAAATAAACACCGGCATGACATAAATTTTACTAGTTTATTTTTCACATGTAGTTATATGCCATATTACTCCTCAGGGGTGAAAAACATAATGTGTGCAAATGAATTTAGATACACAACAACTGATTTTCCAGTGACGATATAATTAAGGCTATAAAAGACAGCCTATATGTAACAGCTACTGCGGAGCCCCTCACATGCTCATATATACACAACAACTGTATTTTTTTTCTTATTTTGCTGTAACACTTGTCTTTTTGTAAAACAAGCAAACTACACAGTGTCTAAAAAATTTCTAAAAGACTGAGAAGCACAATAATTAGACTGCTGACTAAAATTTTGCATTAGAGAAAAAGAAACATTGCTAAATCAAAATATGTCCTATTTGTTTGATATAAGTACTTGTTTTCAATACAGATACGTGGACATCATGGGAACAAAGTGAGTAGCTTTAGCACTTTAGTTTTCAGTTCCTTTTCAAGACGATCACCTGTTTTCCTAAGCAAGTGCCTATTAGAGTCCCTCTGGTTCCTGAACAAAATGTTCATCCACTGTGGCTTCACTTGGGATAAAAACAGTGCCAAGGAGGCACAGTACATGATTTTCTTTTGCATCAAGGGTGGCTTCACTGCATTGCTTTTTTTTTACTGCAACCAGAGGAATTGACTACGTGTTGCAATTAAAGGCACCACTCAACTTTCTGCTCTCCTTGTTCACCTGAGAAAGCAGAAGATAAGTGGTGGTGGCTTTATAGCAGCAGGTCAGAGAGAGAGAGCTGCTGAGGACTATAAGCACGAAAGTGGAAGAAGAGGGGATGAACATACCCAAGCATCAGGAGCTGAGCTCCATCACTGAAAATAAAGCTGAGCTATTTTATAATACATTTTGGAATCCATGAATAAGAATGTTTAAACCAGTACTTTAAACAGGCGCAGTAGGTTAACATTAATAAATTGAACTTCCCTCTGCAGTGTGAAGCAAACAACTATTTAAGCAGATATTTGGAGGCGCTTTTTACTCCAGTTTAGTGTGTAAAATTTCATAGATTTCTCTGAGAATTTTGATTCTTAAAAAACAAGAACAAACCAAAAAGATAGACAATTTGAAGCAGAAGAAAAGGATATTACTTCCCTTCAGTCTTTTTTTACATAAGACGTGCATTTATAACAGTTAATAATCCAGGCTGGTCCATAGAATCCTGTTAAATTTCTTTCCCAGTACAAAACCGCATTTTCTGGCAAAAAAAAAATAGATATTTTGATATTATGTTAGAAAATCAAGTAACTCAGAAATGAAGCACTTGAAATTTTGTATGAGAATATGAAATATTTTATCCGAAAGCCAAAAAAATTCAACTCAAATATTTATATTTTCTGCTGTGTGTTGTGCTTTCTAATTCAACTGTAGCTCATAAGTCACACGTCCCCCATCTTCATTGAGAGGAGATAAACAGATGAATAACGTAAGACGGAGTCAGGCTGGAGAGACCACCAAAATGGCAGAATGGGATTGTAAATCTTGAAGCAATAATTATAACTTTATAATACAACATACTTTATAATAACTTTATAATTATAATAAAATTTTCATAGAATAGTTTAAATTGGAAGTGACCTTTAAAGGTCATCTGGTCCTAGCCGCCTGCCATGGGCTGGGACATCTCAGCTGAATCAGTTATCTCAGAGCCCCCTCCAACATAACCTTGAATGTTTCCAGGGATGGAATGTTTCCACCTCTCCAAGCAACTTGTTCCTAGAAGCCTCATGTTTGCGAAACATGCAAAAAACTTTTTCTTGCGTCTAATCTAAATTGACCCTCCCTCAGTTTGAAACCATTGCTCCTTGTTGTGTTGCAACAGGCCCTGCTAAAAAGTCTGTTCCCATCTTTCTTATAAACTCCATTTTAGCACTGAAGGGCTGCAATGAGGTTTCTCCAGAGCCTTCTCTTTTCCAGGCTGAACAGTTCCAAATCTCTCAACATTTCCTCACAGGAGAGGTGCACCAGCCTTCTGGTCATCTTGGTGGCCTCTTCTGGACTCAGTCCAACAGATCCATGTCCTAATAACCTATACAAAAAAATTACGAATTTGGTGATCACTTTCTTATTTTTAAGACTTTTTTTTTTTTTTTCCAAAAGGGCAAGGAAAATTGGATTACAGCTGCTTGGAGAGGGGAGAAAACATAAGCATGTCTGGAACCAGATTAAGAAGATAACTTTAATTCTACATGGAAAAAATAAAATAAGAGTAAACATGAAGGTCTGCTTTGTAAGAATGGGTAACTATAATTTTCACATTTACATTTGAAAGTAAAACCCTGCTCAAAATCTCAAGACAAAATATTAGATAGCCAGTAACTCTAGCTGCTAGCAAGACTAGGAGAAAAAGAACAAAAATAACCAGACACAACTTCTAACATTTTCAAAACTGCCAAAGTGATCAAGGATCTTATGTTCCCTTACAATATAAAAGATTTTCCATCAGCTTTAGTGGAAATAAAGTTGAAGTATATGAAGCAAAAACAATTAAAGATAACTTCTTCCTCTGTGGCTCCCAGCACATCCCAGGCTTGGCATGAACATGCTACAGTGGAAAGCTTCACATGAAGTTGCTTTTCTGTTTAATACCGGTCCAATTATAGAGAATGATAAATAAATTCAGAGGATGAAACTTTCTAGATTCACATGTATCTGCTCGATTCAAAAGCTGAGCTTTAAGACAGCTTTTAAAAACCATTGTGTTAAACCATGATTTTTGAGCAAAATGAGAACCTGACGCAGTGGTGAATAATTATTTTCCAGAAATTAAACCCAGGAACTGGAGTGAACAGAGAATACAGGTTAGACTTATAGTAAAAAATAAAAGACGCACAACTCTGAATATATTTTGTCTATTTGTTCCCATGAGAAAGCCAAACAGAAAATTCTTTACACTAAGAAAAGGAAGTTTAAAATGGTAAATATAAGGTTATCACTTACCTAGTGACAAGTTTCCCCCCTTTTCTTCATTACTGTTTTCATATACATCTAAAAGTTATTTACTACATAACATAATATAAAATAATAGCACCATGATGAAAGCTATACCAGCAAAGACTTAATTTATTTAACTGTTCTCTCTAAAAGCAAGCAACCTACTTGGACCACCATTTTATTTTCTACCTGAAATTTTTCTTCTAGCCGTTACATTGTGTTGTTCTATTTGAGTATTTGGGTTTCTTTCACTTGTTTGTAAGACAAATTGCTGCTATTCTGTGAGGGTTAGGCCTGGACTGCTCACACAGCTCAGCACTGACTGATTACTCTGAGTTTAGATGATGCAGCTGTCCATGGAAAAAGTGATCTGCTCAGCTGCCCAGGGAGGCAAAGGCTGCAGTCCTGTTTTTAACTTACAGCAATAGCCTGTGTTTATTATATTTTGACAAAAATAGGTATATTAAATGCTATTGGCTAGTCACAGTGCTGATCATTGGCTCTTAAATATATTAATAACACAACCAATTACTGCACAGTTATATATAAGGTTACTAAGCAATACAACCATAATTGAGTGCAAATCAAAGACCTCAAACAATGAGAACATATAATATTAAATAATAACAATAGGGGTCAGAAAATACACTCCATCTGTTCAAAGACATCTTCATTGATTCATTATCCCAATGGCGTGATCATCCACAGTACCTCAGACTGATCAAAACCAGAAATTATAGAAGTACTGAAGTACTACTAGTTGCATCTAGTATGTTGCTTTTACCAGACAGACACCAGATTCCCGGCTGCGGTGAGTTTGGTCTTTACTTGAAGTTAACAGGATGCTTTCCTGTCCTGTTATATCCTCCCTACCTATTTTTAGAAGTGTTTCACACTTACTCATGCAGTGCTCATCAATGTGTGAAATTAAAATATGAACTGATCAGTATGTGAAAGCGAGGTTCATAGAGTTAATTTATGAATAAATTATGCCAGGGATCCTGAATACATTTAAGGAACGCTGTGCCACCTGTTAAAATGAGCTGTTACTACTACACTGACATCTGAAATCAGAATGGCTGCAAGC
Source organism: Lycocorax pyrrhopterus obiensis (assembly GCA_014706295.1). NCBI lineage: Eukaryota > Metazoa > Chordata > Aves > Passeriformes > Paradisaeidae > Lycocorax > Lycocorax pyrrhopterus. The sequence goes on from JACSVZ010000006.1 coordinate 24,898,241, forward strand.
AAACATTGGCTGGAATTTAGTGAGTTGGGGCAAATATCAGCAAGTTACTAAATGCAGACAGTTAATGGTGCTTAGCTGGGATGAATAGTATAAAATCATATCTTTAAGCATGAAAGGCAGAATTGCAAAAATTCAGTTTTTAATGTTAAAGATGTACAATTTAAAGCTAATGTTTCAAGCTATAGATATGGTTTACAAATAAACTGTATTTTTCTGCTTAAGTTATTAAAATGAAAAGTTCCATGTGTACTTTCTGATGCCTGTGTGTTAGGAATGTAAGTGCTTCATCTGTTCAAAAGAAGCTATTCTGGAATATTTAAAAAGTTGATATAACCTGTTAAATTAGTCTCATGCTCCAAAATAAACTGGATCCATTTCTTGCAGTTTGTGCTCAAAGAGAGCCCAAAGTGCAACAGAGCAACAGAGCAACACATAGAGCTAGGAGTAAAATCAAATGAAGAATAAAAATATCATGAAAGAATACTAAAGATAAATTCTCTGTTAGTCCTGCAATTCTCTGGAAACTCAAAGCATTCAAGAAAGATTTAATCCATATACAGGGCACTTGTAGGAAAGCAAAGGGAAAGTAGCCTTGTTTCTGATAATGGAAGGTTCTGGCACACTCAATGCATGTAGACAGATAATTGTGTATGTCAAACCAATTTTGCAGGAGATGGGATATTAGCATACTAATGTCTGATGCGATTGATAGTATATCTACTCCCCTTTCAAAACAGAGTGGTGGTGGGCTTTGATAGCATATTTTACAGCACTGGCTAGAAAGTATTATGTGTACCTGCTGATGAAACAAATAAGATAATTTTGGTCTTTTCATCCTCAAAATTCTTCTAAAATGTGCTCATGCTTTCTCTTCTGAGTTCCATGAGTGTTTGGCAAGCAGAACATATTAAGGAATAAAGTCGCGAGAAAAGCGAAAATTTAGATGTAGATATTTTCCTAGAAAATTATGCTTTAAAATTATGATAAATTTCAAACCATACAAATTTATAAAGTGGTTACATAAGTTTAAAACCGTGGTCCTAAGCCTGCAATTAGCTGTACGAAGATGGAGCTATGTGCCTCCATAAAAACTGCCAGGAAGCTGGGAGACACACTCAAGCTCAGTACCTTCTGAAACTGATGAAAACTATTTCAGAGGTTTAGAACTACTGAACAGAAATACTGCCCTGCAGTTTTGTAGGTCAGAGCAGTAATTACCCCACTAAAACAAGACAGATTTGTGATTAAATCACCTAACAGAAAAATAAAGCAGTTATTTCTCAGGTTAGACTGAGGAATCACACTTCACCTCATCATGAGTTTCAAACATTTTTCATTCTCAAAAAAATGCAGATTTCCTCAAATATTTGAGTAACTCTAAGAATAAACTACATTTGCTTATTTAACTATAAAAATTTCTTAGCTTTTTCATATTTTTTCAGGGTAATGTTTTAAAGATTATATTAGACTCACTTAAATAATTTCCACAGCTCTATTTCATCAAACATTTTTCCAAATAATACTACATGGTAGTATTTTGACTTTTTTAAAGATAAGATTTACTTTTGCACTTTCTAAAAGAAGCAAAATGTTTTTCTCCAAATATATAAATAATGGAAATTAATATTGGGTATAAATTCAAAATTGTTTATTTGTCACTGTTCTAGTTCATTAGACAACAATTCAATATTTCCTGTTCCAATATCGAATGGAAATTTTTTTAAAAGTGTGACGTTACACGCAAAAAAAAAAAAAAAAATCATTAAAGTAGTAATTTACATGGTGTCAAGGTAATAACTGAATTCAAACCTCTTCGAAAACGCTGGCATTTTTCAGAGGTGAAAGATATATGTGCTATAGTTCCAATAAGTGCAACTTGGAAAGAACGAAATTAAAGAAATCTTGTGAAAAAAATATAAGGGAAGAAAAGAAAAAGAAGCATGAGAAGGTGTTTTGTAGCACAGCTGCAAATTGTGATTAATGAAGCTTGGTACACTAGTGCACTAAAAAAAGACTTCCACTTTATGTCAGCTTGTCTGATCTGGTAAATCTGGAGACTGATTTTTAACACGTCTGATATTTCTCTTCAATTTTTTCTAATCCAGTGGTTAGCCCTGCTTTGGCTGGCAGCAGGCGTGTCAGTTGAAAGGACACAGGCACTTACATTTGCTTCTGCTGGGATTACATTTATAATACCTTGTACCACTGAAAGAAAATTAAATGCTTTAAGTTTATTTAAAAGTAGACAGGTTTCTAGAATTAAAAATGGAAATGTCATCAGCTCTATTTGCATAAGTTGTACATATTTTACATTAAAAAAACCCCTGTAATCCTCTGTGTACTACTGTTGTTGCATGTATAAAAGTACAACCTGGTGCACAATAAAATCATACAAAAATACATTAAAAGCTCTAATGCTGCCTTGTATGGCTTGTGAAATAATGAACATTTTCTGCTCACAGTCTCAGCCATTATAATGTTATTACACAGTCATTAAATTGAAGCTGTTATTCCACTGCTAAAACAACTGATCAATATCCATTACCATTCAGTGATGGTTGGAGCCAAAATGAGATTATATTGCAAATGAGCCACAGACAAGGTAATGATCCCTTCATTCTGATATATTTAAAGGCATTCCCTAAAGCAGATAATTTTCTTAAGAGAGTACAACTTTTCCATCCAGTCACCAATCTAGGAAAATAAAAATGTTCTTTAATTACAAAAAGCCTTACATATTATGATTTATAACGAAACAATAGTGTTCTCAGCAAAGACAACCACTGTTGGATCAATGAAATTGTTTCTAGTTTCTGCCCATTGGGTTTTACTTGTTATAAATGCTGTGTTATACAGACCCTGTGCCTTACCAAAGAAACAAACCAAATAATGTTTCTTAGAAGTCAGAACTTATCTTAGTGTAGTATACTTTGAAACTCACCCAAAAATAAATAAATAAGGATGGGAGAGACTTCCTTAGAGGGATTTTAGGGTCTCATTCCCATAAGACCCACAATAGTTTTCCCTTTTCTTATCACTTACAAAGTCTGGCCTAAAATCTTCCAAGCTGTGCTTGAGTGGTTCCTTCAAAGCCCTGTCAGTCACTGACTTGAGGGATCCATCTTTTGTTATCATCTGTTATCTCTGGATCACTAGTGTATCTGGGTATTTATAAGTTATTATTATCTTAATTATTTCTACGTTTTAATGTATTCCATGTTATGTTAATACATATTATTATTTTCATGTGGGTTTTTTTTCTTTTATGTTAACAGTTTATCCTCACAAGACAGATGTCCTTATGCCCAGGTATTCCTATCTCCTTTACTTTCCACATATCATTACAGTATGCAGAACACAGGACGTTTTCCTATTGCTCTATCTTGCACATCTTTTTAGCTGGTCCTGAAGTTTCCCTATTGAAGAAAAAGACTTCTCAAGTTGTTAAACAGATTTGGACAATTTACAAATATGTAGTATAATATAGTAACAAAATATGTCTTACTACTTTATCTAAAGATCTTTTCCCCTTTCCTGCTTGTTTTTCTTCTGTATTTGCCAGATTTCATTCATTTAATTTTTCAAAGTGGATATCCATGGATACATGGACAAAATGCTCAATTTCTTTCAAACAGACCTTTTAGAACTAGATCTTCTGTTTCTTTTTAATTCAGTCTTCTGTTATTTTGAATATATTTATAGAATATTAATAGCACTTTAGCCCTCGTCAAGGAAGATCAGCTAAAAAAAAAAGCTTTACTTTTGATATCATAGTGACTACTTGGAAGGAAAAATTACCAGTAACTATAATAGGCCTATGTAGGTATTTGTACACTAAGTATAAATACTTCCTAAGGCAGAAATAATTTTTCCAATACTAAGGTAAAAATATTGGAAGTCTAATATTTCCTTTTCACTTGCTTATATTTGATATTCCCGTGAATCTCACTGTTCTGCAGCAAGGCTCTGAGAGACTTCTGTCTTATCCGAAAGTCAGTGTCTCTGCAAATATACAGAATAATAGAGGTGAAGAAGTTTAGCTCTTTCATGGATAAAAACTAGTCTATCCTCTTTGTAGTCCTTCATAACCATAAAACAGAGGCTGCGATTTAATTTTCCAGTAAATGGACACATTATCCACCTAAGATGTTCAGCAGAAAAAAAAAAATATTGGAAATAGGCTAGACACCAATGGTAACTTTTGTCATTGCTCTCTTCTTTCTTATGTAAAGTTACTGCAGTTCTTGAAAAAACTCATATTTCTTTGGATAGATCATCCTTAGCTTCTCACCTCTCTGCCTTGTTCTTCTATTCTTTTCACAAGCTTTTCCCTCTTACTGACCCAATTTGATAACTTCTTTCAGTGAGTTCAGTTTGGTTTTCTCCACTTGCAGAACTCTGCAAGCGTAACTACTTCTTTGCAAAATCTCCTCCTTTTCCCATGGAACCTCAAATGAAAGCACTACCAGATGGGCAGCTGGTGTCCTGTGACCACTGTGCATGTCATATTGGGCCTCACTGCTTCCTCCTGCCTGCCTGCCTGCCTATCTCACTTTCACTGTGTCCCGTAGCTTCTCTGTCATGTTGCTGTGCAACCATCAAGCTGCCTGTCTTGGCCACCACCCCCATCACTACTGTACCACGGACTGCAGTGGGAGCAGCATGAGACCAAAAAGGAATAAGATCCTAAGATCCTATGGGGAATGGACTGAGGCAGCCACAGTGCCCGCTACGGTGATTTCACTGCTCCTGGCACCCACACGAGAGCGAGTAAAGCTTGCCGCAGCCCCGCCTTTGAGAGCTCTCTAAACATACTCTCAGTTACAGGTTCCTTTGCAGAATAGTGTGTGTGGCAGCAAGAACAATTTGATCATAGTCCATGGCTACTCTGGGGCATGATGGTAAAACAGCAACAGCCTTGCATCATTCAACAGCTCAAATGAATACTTAAAGCATAAAAAAATAAATAATTGTTGTGAAGGCACCCTTACAGGCCCTTCTATACTACTATACTCTGCTTCATTTAGTGTAAAGTACGTAACCCAGCCTGATGGTCCTGACAGCAGAACTGTCAGATGATTTAGTGGAATCGTAAGATTTTCTTTCTCTAATTAAACTGAGAACTGACTTGTTTTGGCAAAATTGTAATGAGGTTTTGAATGCTGACAGAAGAAGGGCATGTTGGAGAGAAGCACATAGGTCATGAAAGCTATCTAATCTAATAAATACTATAATTCTTAATGAGTTTTATCTTGTCGATTTTTATTTTTTTCTTACACTGTTTTTTCTGGGCAGTTTCCTACTCTTAGTTTATGTTTTCTATATGAATACATTAATGGCATCTTAGCTTTCAGAGATCTGAGAGCTGGTTCTGGTAGCAAAATTTGATGCTCCTATTTATAACAACTGTTTGATCAATAATGCATTGCAGATGCGCAGCCCGCAGTACGTTGTTGCAAACATCCAAATGGCATGCCTTTCTCCTACACATGCTGCACAGCAGCTCAGCTGTGCAGTACCCAGCCCTACTCCACTCAGAGGCCAATTAAAACCTTGCTGTTTAATTTCAAGTCCATTAGAACCCTGCCAAAGTTTAAGTTATTGCAGTTACTGACATTAAGTTGTAAATAAACAAGGCCTGAAGAGAAGAAAGGAAGTGGGATGCTATTTTATGCATGAAAAGAATAATTTTGCTGGAGTCATAAAGGCATTTCTGTTGTTTTCTTTAGAGCTTCTGAAGAAAATTGTCATTGGCTGTGGCTGAACATAACAAAAACATGTTGAAAAAGGTATTTTAAAAGACTGAAGTGAAAGAAGACCTTAATTTCCTTTTACTTACACCTGCCTCATCAAGGCTTACTGCTCTGAAGGAAAAATGTAGGTGATCTGATTCTGGTGGATTGATTCTCTTTTACGACATGAATGCCTACCGAACAGAATGAAATTCTGTCCATATTACCTTATCAAGTTCACTGGGCACAAATGAGAATAATTTCCAGAGTAATGCAATGTCATATAGACAGCAGACCTATTTAGACTTGATGCTATTATAAGAGAAAATGAAAATTACTTCATTCTGTTCAACAAGTTCAACAATAATGATCATCTCTAGTCTTTAAATGTCTCTGCTTATAAGAATGGCTTAAATAGCCCTCAGCTGCATACATATTAATAAGAATTTTTTCCCTTTCATTAAAAAAAAAAAAGCTTTTTCCTGCCCCAACTAATAACATTGTTGCAAGGAATAACATGGCTTTATCATTACTTTGACTTCTTAAACCAGTATTAAGTCTTTCTGTAGATAATAATATGCAACTTCTTGAGCTGGATGCAGGAACTGCGTGATAAAATTCTATGGCATTGGTTACAAAAAAAGATGTACCCATGTCTTCTAGCTTTAATATCTAATAATATTACCTCTCATGACATTATATTCATAAACAGCTCAGTCAACCCACTGTGTCAAGATAAATAAAGTGAATATAGAAGAAATATAATTTTAATTATTTCAGAAGCTAGGAAGAAAACAATTAACATTCTAAACTGAACCTTTTGGTGTGACTTTTAACTTCCAAAATGTTGTTTGCATTCAGTAAATTTTGTTATGGTTATTATTATACACTATCTTGCATGATTTCCATTTTCAGCCATTTCTTCAGAACTTCACATAATCTGTATTACTTGACAGATGGTATTTGAATGGCCAATGGCCATTCTGTTTGCTGAGAATAATTCAGAAAATAATTGTTTTCTGATAATTTTCAGATATTTTAAAGATGGTTACATCAGTCTATAGACAGAACACATAAATTAAGGTTTAATGCCTGGCTGTTAATCATAAATCTATCATATTAAACTTTTATTCTTTTAAGGCTGGTTTCATACATTTCCCTGTACAATTATGTAAATTTTTCCTTTGTTGTTTAGTCTCCCTGTTTTCCTTAAAGGTCATTTTATAAGCCTGAGTTTAACAGTAGAAATGATAGCTACATAGTGTTTTATAACTCTGCAACACTTTAGCTTATAAAGTGAAAAAACCCGACAAACTACCAATTCATCTGGGTCTTCTTGCCTTTTGAGCACATCACTGATGTGTGTAGTGTTGTCTGTGGGATAACACCAAGTGATTGATGGTGCTTTTTTCCTACCTAAATGCTGTGTTATAAGTGTTTAGAATAAAATTCGTTTTACTAATGGAGTTTACTGGAGTATGAACATCATTGGGGAGTGTACTAACAGTTTTTCAATGGTCCAATCCTGCTCCAGCTGAAGTAATTTGAAAGCGTACATTAATTTTCAGAGGCAAGTTTTAGCCACAAGGAATTCAGAGACAAAGTCATACAGCATAAAGATAAGTAGTCCAGATTCCAGTATCTTTTATGCCAACTTTTTAAAGGTGTAACTGTCAACATCATTGGAGCTGCTCCCAATTGCATTGATATATAAAACCAGATCGGCTCCACTAAGATTAGATTGAGACTAAGATATAAAACAGTTACATGGAGCGTTACCTGATTCAGTACTTCTTGGTCATCAAAATAAACATTCTAATTTCTGCAGGATTACTTACATAGACTAATGGACACAAAAGTCAACCCAAACCAGTAGGAATCTGCAGGGGTTTTTTTCTGCATCATTGGTTTAATTGTAGTGGAAGATCATATTATGGTTTTATGCATCTATATGTACATTTGACATGTCTCTGAGAAGTTGGATGTTTATTACTTTGACCTTAAGTAAAATGGAAAAAATGCTTTCTTTTCTTTTAGGAACTTGATCCTCCATAGCACTGAGCACATTATAGAAATGTCAAGGGCTTTGAATTGCCATTAAAGCCAGACGCTTGAAAGGTTGAGTCATATAGACATTTATTTTATAGCAATTAATAACCTGAGAAATTAAGTCACTAATATACTATACATCTTAATTAGAAGCCGCATCTTCAGTTTAATTACTTTCCTTAAACTTATCTTAAATTTAATTACTTTCCTTTGCAGCATGCTTAAAAAAGGTGCAGATTCTATATAAGATTTACAATGGATTCAATTGTTGGTTTTTTTCTTTGTTTATGTGAAACTTCATGAGAAGAAAGATGAACACTAAGTGATCTATTTTTACTTTCTAGTTGAGATGCAGACTTGTCACTGATACTGGAGGACTCATTACAGAGAATACACCCCAGTGCTTTTAGGGAAGTATTGAAGCTACCCTGTATTTTGGCTTGTTCTAGTTTATTCCTTCACACCTTTTGCAATAATTTATGTTGTATTTTATAATATTGCATGTAAAATTAAAATTATAGACTAAAAAAAGCAAAATAAAACCCTAAAAAATTGAATGGAAAAGGCTTACTACAAATACAAATTTCAAAGCAAGTCATGAACTAAAACAGACGTATCAACTTTCAAAAAAAAGACCAAAAAAAGCAGCCAACCCTCCCATTACTGAAGCAACCCCTTCCCCCAGTGCAGTCTAATGAATTTACAAAATTATTATATCTTTTCATGCCTTGCATAGATTTGCTTCCTTTTTTTACTAATACGATGCTGCACATCTAACTAACACTTAGTTTTTGCCTACTTTCATTCATACTTTATATCACCTACCTAATTGTGCCTTTATCTATCTCCTGTTCAGATTACATAAACCAGTTTGCACACAGCTATTTTGAGTACAATACTGTATCAGCTGTGCAAGTGGTCCACCAGAATATATGGTCATATTCTTCATTAAACCTATTCTTTGAATTTATAAGAAATAAGAGACAGTGAACCAATCTTTCTCAGCTTTTAGAAAGAGAAAGATCTGTGCATAGACCTCAATTTTGCTGTCAAAGAATTCCAGCCACTCAAGCGCATGTTACTGTTGCCCCAGACTCGAGAAGCCTCTTTTCTGCCCTGCTGACTTGCCTAGATAAATGGCTTCATCTACTTAGTGCTGATAATGTCCTCCAACTGCATGCTGTCTCCAGTAGTCAAATCTCTGTTTCACATGGAATCGTGGAATGGTTTTTCCTGGAAGGACTTTAAATATCCAACCCACCTGTGGTAAGCAGGGACACCTTGCACTAGACCAGGTTGCTCAGAGCTCCTTCCAACCTGGCCTTGAACATTTCCAGGGATGAGGCATCCACAACTTCTATGGGCAACCTGTTCTGGTGCCTTACTACACTCACAATAAAGAATTTTTCCTAATACTTAATGTAAACTTACCGTCTTTCAGTTTGAATGCATTCCCCCTTGTCCTGTCACTGCATACTTTGTAAATAGTACCTCTCTGTCGCTAGCGAGCAGAGACCGAGGAATAAAGCGACATGGACGGTTTAGCACAATTAATTTATTAATTTACAAATTCGCTTATATACCTTAGCACGCTGGACACTGACATAAGGTTATTGGTTCTCTGACAAACCACCCCCCAGAAGGATTGGCTGAACCCAACAACACTTACTTCAGATATTTTCTCCTTGGTATCATAACAATACCATAGTTTACAAAATCTCCCAACTGTTTTCCCATGGCGTCTGTGAGAAAGCAAGGCTTTCACACAGACACTGTCAGAAAACTGAGAAATCTCTCTGCAGCCAGGCTTTTAGCATTCACACCTCCCCATCTTCCTTGTAGGCAAAGCTGCAATTAAGTCACCCTGGAACCTTCTCTTCTCCAGGCTGAACAATCCCAATTCTCTCAGCCTTTCCTGGTAGGAGAGGAGCTCCGTCCCTCTAATCATCTTGGTGGTGCTACTCTGGACTTGCTCCGTGGCTTGGTCCTTTCCACACAGCATGGTCTTCTTGGTGTTTTATGGTCACAGCATGCCCCCTTTTTTAACAGGCATCTTCTTTCTCCCTCTGCTCGTTCCAGATGCCAGTGGTTTAGCGTTAGGGCCTCAGAGACTCTTGTCTATTGTAACAAAACTGTCAAGAGACCCCTCATAATCTCATAAATCTGAAAGGATCGTGGCCACCTGCTAGCCTAAGGTGTTTAGATGCCTCTCCCTTCCTGTTGTCCTAAGTCCTCAGGGCTCGGGAGAGGAATTGCAACCTTCCCATTTGACAGAAGGCAAAGACATGCATAGAAATCCTGGATGCGAAAGAGGGCCTATCCTTAAACTTTTTTTCATTTTGCAAAAGGGAGCCGAGGTGCCTAAATCAGGACCATGGATCCAGCTTCTAGATGACAAATTAACTTTTCGATGTTTGGAAGTGTGTTGCTATAGGATGTCGCAGAACTATATATATCTGAACTGGTTAATGGGCTGTCTTGGAGAATAGATATATGAGTGCCTATTAAACATAACTATCCTTCACTTAGGCCAGGGAATCCCAGAGCTGCCAAGACTCAGTTGTGGGAGGGGGTGTGAGGATGAAGATGCTCTGTTTCCTATGCTGTTTCCTGAGGCACCAATTTCTAACCACTTTCCAGCACAGGGCATCAGACTGGATGGGTTTAGCTGTGATCCTGTCGAGCTGTTCATACATAGTTTAGACTAAGATACTTCTTGATTTAAGATACTCAAGATGCCAGAATATATTAAAATGAAGTTATAACAATATGTGTCTAAAAGGAGAATTGTCAGCACTGAGGATATTATATTTTTTTCATAAATACTGTCCTGGAGCAAAGGGCACAATTAACAGTGATTTTTTAGATAACAAATTTTTTTAGATAACAGATTTTTTTTTTAGATAAAAGATTTTTTAGATAACAGATTTTTTTAGGACTTAATATAATCTCTTCTATCTCAGTGAACTGTACATTAAAAAGCTTAGATTAGTTATATCAGAAATCTACAATAATGGTCACCAAAGTTAAACATATGCATGTTTAACATATAAGTGTGTGTTTGTGTATTTCTGCACATTTTAACTAAAAATATTAAGCCATGAACTGTGGATATTAAGGATTTACAAAATTTACCCCCCCCCCCCCAAAAAAAAATACTCTTTAAAGGATGGCTTTAAATTTTTTTGACAATATTAGGAATTCTGCAAGTACTCTGAGCCATGTTTGTCCCATGAATCTTCCTAGAGCTGGTGGATTTTTGTTTCCTCTGTTCTGTGGTGTGGAAAACCTATAAAATAAATCTACCCTCACAGCCCTCCAAAGACAGTTAGTCTCTTGACATCTTAATGGTTCTGGTTCACACCAGATTATTGTTGTTATAATGTCAGAGCCATTCCAAAAATGAGGGCATTCCCAGTAGCCATGTATCTCATTGCTCGCAAATGCTAGGCTGCTGTTTTTTAAATAAATATGTTGCAGCAATAGTGATCAGGGAGCGTTCTTTTTCTGGTTCACCTCTTGAGTCCCAGAATGCAAGATTTGTTCAAACTATTAACAGAAATGGGGAAAAAAATTCCCCAGATTCACAAAAATATGTGTTTCGTCTTTCAAAAATCTGTGTAGTGGAGAGTCCTCCCCAGGAAGATTTCCAAAAAACCACTTTTGGCAGGGCAGACACAGACACACAGAATTTAAGAGACCTCTAGTAACCCATTAACTAAAACAAAAGGTTACATATGGTTAAATAAGCCTTCACCACCTGGCTGAGAGCACCTCTCTTCCAGCTCCCAAACACATATTTTCCTTTGCCTTTTCAGCAAGCAGGTGAGGGCATGGCAGAGAGGAGGTCCAAGTGCATAGGTAGGCACATGGTGGTCATCCTAGAGGAGAATGGCACAAAAAGAGGGAGATTTCGGGCGTCCTGATATCAAAGAATAGCACTGTGAATGACTGAGGCATATGGCTGACACAAAACTGAAGTATATGTTTTTATATAAATAAATAAACAACAGATGTATATATAAAATTCAAATTTATTCTCCTGTGTCTTTCTTGGACTAGCTCTAAACAAGGATTTTCAATAGAGAGGCTTTCTAATCTCTGCAGGGGTGTGCAAAGGTGTCCCCAAATGACAAGGCACTGTCCTGAAGGGATCCACTGATGTCATGAGCAGCCAAAGCCCAAAACTGTCCTTCAAAGCAGGCTTCAACAGAATTCTTTCCGGAAAGCCTCTATCTTGCCCATAGAAGGGGCTGGCCAATTATAACAAGATTATTTATTCCTCAGAATGTCTTATACCCCACCTTAGGTTTTGTGGGTTCAAAAAAGCATGCAGTTGCTTCCAGGAGCTCTCGACTCAAGCAGATCACTATACCTGCTCCTTCATTTCCTAGGAAAGACCTGAGGTAATAAAGGTACTTTAACTTCAACCAGAACATTCCTCTGCTGAAAACCTGCTGACCCTTAGACATCTCTGCCAGCATCTGCATCAGTGTAGATTTCTCAGTTAGGTGCAGAGGAGCAGAATAACAGCATAACAACTCTGCATGTCAGCTTCTACAAGTATAATCAGAAAGGTTTTTCTCTCAGTCCAGAGCTGATGAGCATTCAGAAAATGCCACAGGGGAGAATGCATCCTCTTGCCCCTTCCTCTGTTTGGACACTTCTGAGGGAGCAAGGCTTGCTCTCCGTTGCTCACTTGGGTAGAGCACAAAGGCCGGTGGCGGTTTGCCGGTTGTTCTGCATCCCTACCACAAAATCATTTGTGGACTGCACCCCATGCCTTGAGCAATGCTTCCAGTTGGAAGCATTCCTGATTCAAACAGGCCAGCATCTCAGTATGAGTAACAATGGGTGCACTCGAATGGGTACCTGCAAATTAACAGCATCCAGTCCTTCCACGGGCTCCTAAAGCATCTCCCATGAAAAATGCCTTGCTTCCTGGGGACTGAGAGCAGCTTCAGGTGTGTTAGCACAGATCTGGATGACTTTGCCTGTGGTCATCACCTCGAGACCTTGGCAACCTTTTTCTTTGTTTAGACCATCGTTTCATGTCCTCAAGTTCTCCATCAATTTTACTTTTGGACGGTTACAGCCTGTTTTCCTAAATGTTATGTGGTCAAAGCATTTGCTTTAAAACAGTATTTAAGCAGTACATTACATTCTGCACCAGGGAGCTCAGAGCTCTTGGAAGTGATTTAGCTTCTGTTATTACTTCTGAAGACATAAATAATAATAAATAAAAACACAGCTATCAGGGTGAATTCAAGAGACAATGAAAAGCATTCAGAAATTTATATATAGTACATTTCAAATGTTTTTTCAGGAGGTATAAAAAGAAAATCTAGTGTCGGGTGTAGTTCTGCTGCTGTTTTGTGAGAGAGCAAGTGCACGTATGTGTTCATGATGAAGAGGGAGTTGGGAAGATGGGGAAAAGACAGATATTTCTGGGACTCACATTCTCAGCTCAAAAGCAAGAAAGCTCCTGTCTAAAAAAAGATTTTCTGTTCAAAATTTCAAAACTTCAGACATAATGAATATTTACCAAAAAAAAAAAATGCAGGTTTATTTATTTAATGACCCGGATGTGGCACCAATCCCAAGAAAAACGAGTATGCAAACAGATAAGACTATCAAAGGTGTTTATATATTTTTAAAATGCCAGGTGTAACTGAAAATTGCTAGCTTTGTACTGACTGACTTTGAAACTTTCAATAACTTTCTTCCAATAAAAGCACTTTGACAGATAATGTAATAGGTGAATTCTGTGGTATGTTCTCAATAGGCTTCTGGAACAGAATTTTAAGCTTACATTTTTATAATATTTTGGGTTTATTTTTTAGTTTATTTTATTTTGAAATTATTTATTTTCCTTATACTTGCTTTGACTAAACTCTACACCCAGAGGTGTCGAGTGGATTGATTGCAGAAGAAAGACAAGTTTTTACACAAACCACCATCTCAATTTTCTTCCAGTACTATTGTTGTATTTCTCACCTTCTTTCCTCTTCTTTGGGTAAGAGTTAGGTACAGTATTAGATACACCAAAGAATTAAAACCAGCAAAATATGCAACTAAATTCTTCACAAAAGGTATTTCACAAATAAATCCTTTTCTGCTAAGATAAAATGTCCATATTAGAAAAATAATAATTGAAAAAAAATTATATTGTAGCATTCACCAGCTGTTCAAACTGAGACCTCTCTACTGTAAATTAAAGAATAATAATAAAATAATACAATAGAGTATTATAGACAAAATAATCCAGAATAAGATCAGCCTTATACCTTTAAGCAAAGAAGTTGCATCTTGTTTTATATACTTTAATTTTAGTGTCTTCATGCTATTATTCTTTACCTTAACAGCATTACCTAAAATATGCTATTTTGAATTGTTTTCTCCGGCTTTAAACTTGAATACGTGAAGTTTTTCTTCCACTGACAGACCACGAAACTGAAACTTTTTTGTTGTTGGCTTGTGACCAGCTCATTTTGTTCACATATCCGTGCTGAAACCCTTATAGGTTGACCTCATAAAACCAGGAACATAGGCAGTTTCTAGTTTTGGCTCAAAAGCATGCGAGTTTACATCAGAAAAAGTTCAAGGCATTAAGAATGACACATCTAATGTGTTTATTTCTTTTTTCCCCCCCTTTTTTTTTCAGTAATGCTCTCTTAACTCTCATTCAGGTTAAGAAAAGAGAGGCTTTTACCTGCAGTACTTTCTTAAGATGAATTTTCCTAATGCACTGTAGGCTCCCTAGATAAGTAAGGATTTTATTGTAATCTTATATAAGGTGACTCCCTAGGGAAAAAAAAAAAAGAACAGAAAGAACACATGGGGATTTCAAGTCTTGCAGAAATACTTGAGTTTTAAATGCTCAGTGATGCAATCTAAGCAACTTTCTGACAGCCTAGGCAAATGGTTTATGGAAGGTTGGGGAAGAAACTCTTGTGGCAAAACACATAACAGCCAGGTCTATAATTGCTTTTGCCTACAGAATTCTTGCCTGTTTGTGCTGCATTGTTTAGTCAGTAGAATTTATTTCAATGTGTTTTAAAATCATCATATATTTTACTTTCAGTTTAATTCTTTTCCAATATTTAAAAAAACCCAGCACTTCATAGCTTTTGCCAGTATTAACAATGAAAAAAATTACTATTTTGAATTTAAATGTATTTGAGTATCTAACATAGGAAATAGCTGACAACAGAGAAGATGTTCATCACGTGCAGTAGAACACCTGAAGTCAAGTTTTTCTTATATCATGGCAGGTGAATAATTTTAGATAAAATGCAGTAGGGCCAGCTGAGGTGAAATATATATTCTTATGCATCTCTCAGAAATAACAGATTATAATAAAATGCTTCTTCTGAAATAACATTGGTCCTAGGACAGAAAAGGAGGGCTTGGGCAGAAGATAAAGAATTTCAAAAAGTTGAAAACAAACTCCATTCTTGAAGATGCCCAGTTTCAGTAATTGACTTTTCAAACCTCAAGTAAATGGAAATCAGTAGAGTTAACGGGGCCCTGGTCACAGTCTTAGCTGTGAAGACCCAGCTAATTTTCCAGCTAATTGGAGCTACCAGTATGATGCAGATTCTCTGTACTAATGATTCTGTTATTTTGATTTCAGAGTGTTCTGAGTCCTGCAGAGAAAATGAGAGCTCAAATACTGTCATATCAAATCAGGATGCCAGTTTCTATCAGCCTTTGTACAAAGAGAATTAATACAGAGAGAAGCTCAGCTAGCCTTGTGCTGCAGGTTATTTTCAAAGTAGAACATAGGTTGCTCCCATCTAAAACTATTGTTGTTTCACCAGCACTTATCTAAATCAGCAAAGTCTTATTAGAAGGCAAAGATCTGATATAAAACATACTAAGGTTACTGCGCTTGTCCCCACTAATTTCAATCGGCTGCAAAAAAAATTTACCTTAGAAAGCATTTGGCTAAACTTGTAATTTGAAAGGGACAGATCATTAATCTTGGAATCTCTGAGTCACATATGATACCTTAAGGTGAGACTTCATTCCTAAAGGTCTTAGTTTGAAATTTTAGTCTACAGCTTTTTTTTTTGGTAAATTGGCTTTACAAAGAGTTTTTATGCCTCTTGTTCATTTGTTGTATCAGAAGTGACATAGAGTTTGCTTAGACTCATTATTGAAGCTTGTGCTGTCTTAATAACCTTTCTCCCAGTTCTTCCTCAGTCTTTCCCTTACAGGACAGAAAACAAATTTGCAAAGACAATGCCATTAATCAGATTGATTTTATGTTATTAATGACTGTTAATCATACAGCAAGAAAAAAAAAAAATATTTCCTCAACCATGTTTCTTCCTTCCAGAGACCTTTTGAAAGTTAAGCAATTTCTAACATAAATCTGTTCAAGCTCATAAGAAATATAATTTAATTCTAATTTAATATGATTTGAGATCAAAGTTCCTATAAGACAATAACATGATTTTGCTATGGTAAATGGCTTGTGATTCTGCTACATTCGTATTCCATTTATTTTCTTCTGATTTTAACATGGCACAAGCTAGCTGACTTTTCATTGAAACACAAATCGCTATTCTAGTCAGAGAGCCCACTTGCCCTATGTATGAAAAAATTAAAAACATTTTAAATACCTTGTGGAAATAGGCCTCTTCCTTTCCCCAGAACTTCATGAATGCAGTAACAAAAAAATCTTTACTTCATAACAATGTTTCATATCACATTATTAGAAATCTGCCAAAGAAATAAGGACATGTAATTTTGATAATGTTAAAACTGGCAAGTAAGAGCATCACCAAATTCAGATATTATTGCTAAAGAAGGGAAAACCAATAACTTCCACACAAATATCTTAGTTATCTGTCTATCTGCTAGAGTTCCCATGGTAATTAAAACTCAAGAAGACTCATTGTTAAAGTACTTGCTAACTTCAGTGTGTCAGGATGCACTCACAGGAAATTCTTAACACTCCTTTAAGAAATGGAGAACACAATTTCCATTAGTAGGCTCCTTATACTCCTTCATTTGTACGTCCACAGCCTAACTTTTAGTCAAAAGTTAGAACTTTATCATCGGGGTGTTAGTGGAAGGGTCCCCAATCCTTATCAGAGCTTTTTGGTAGCATACTTTTCAATCTTTCCTCATATAGGAATGAGCAACAAAAAGCAGAGAACTTCTGCCTGCAGGTTACTGCTGTTAATGGAAAAGGTATTGCTTAATGCTATGAAGTATGCAAGACTTTTAATATGATGGATGGCAAAGAAGTGGATTTTTAATGAGAGAGTAGTTTTCTGAAAAGTAAAATAAAAAATGCTATAGGCTTTTGCATCAACAAATATGAAAATTCATGCATGGGTTTAAAAAAAGAAGTCTGCCTTTTCATTTAAAATCATAGGAAAGAAAGCTGACAGGCCATGAAGTGGGAGTAAAAGAGTTATTGACTGTGAGGTGCAGATCACGGAGGGAGAGGGATAAAAGAAAAAATAAATGGAGATTTTCCCCTGATAGATTGGCTACTTGCCTATATTCTATATATGAATAAATAAATAGTATGTGAAAAGAAGTGTTAGTCTGAATTGCATGTCCCTGTTAGAGCGATATCTTTTGCTTTAAAATACGGCTTACTCCTCAGGATATATTTTTAGGATAATTCAATCAAAGTTTAGCTAAAGCATGATGGCAACTGCAAAGAGAGAAAAATAGGAACAGAGAATTATAATTAAAACACTTTGAAAAAAGGCAAAGTTCCAGATAAATGATGATAGCCTTGGAGGAGCTGGATGGGAAATGGAGTGTGGGTGGTGTTTATTTAGCAGAGCATATCTGTTGTAAGGACTGATGTGAGCACTGGACAGGAGAGAACTCCAATATGTTGGTGTCAGACAGAGAAGACACTGCAGGCAACAGGAATTGAATTTAGTTGCATACAGGTAACTGAGATCACACTGATCAATAGCATGTGACAGGAGAGTGGGAAGCAGCTCCACAGATGATGATATCTGCACGTCTTTGCATTCTAAAGGGTGAGTCCTGTATTTTTCCATGTATTCAGATCCCACTCTAAACTAAAGAGAAGTCAACGTGAAAGTAGAGACCACAAGTGGCACCAACAAATGTTTATAGAGAAAATTATATATATTTGTGTTAAAACAATCCCCAAGATATATCCTTTCTGGGCAGAATGAAAGAAAACTTCTGTTGCAGAGAGTGCAAAGGCTCTGAATTCGGATGGTGTTCAATCTTTTATGCTCAATTTGGTCTTTTATGCATATTACAGGACATTTTTAGTGGTACCTCACAAAAACTGTGTCTCTCTTGTGTAATCTCACATTGGGGTAGGTTATTGGAAGCCAACAGCGATTTCAGTGGTAATTTCAGCTGGGACAGAGTAATGGCACCACATTACAAACCAATAATGGGATGCTAACGTTTGTAGTATGCTCTTGCAGTGCATAATAATGAAGGGGAAGTAAAAGTTTAGAATCAATCCTTGATCAGGCAGATGACTTTCTGATTCTGACAAACACTGAAACTTGCCCAGAACTTCAGCACTGACTCAGAGTGTCTGCAGCATTTCTGCCCTAGGATGCCCAGGTCCCTCCAAGCAGTATTGCAGGATCTGTTTGCTTTAGCTTTTACTGAACAAAGCCACTTGAGCCTCTGAGCAGCTTTTTCAATCCCTTAGATTTGCATACAGTTTTATTCCTGTAGTGCCCGTGATCTTATGCCATTTGGCAGCATTCACTGCTGTGGTGAACACATGTCATGATTTCAGCAGAGTGAGAATGGCAATGAAAAAGAAAAATGCTGGCACTTTGGGAGCAGTCAGCTTACTTTCAATCAGTGTGAGGAAATACAATGTTTCAGACACTAATGAAAATTATTTCAGCACATCCTCTAAAGTTTCAGATATCCTCTAAAGTTTCAGGTAGAAAAGGTTGAGAACCTTCCCAGAATAGTTCATGACTGGCTACAGGACACAGGACACCTTGTGTGGGTAGTGGGGACAGCGTTTAAATCAACGTCTTGCATTATATCCAGTGTGAATGGCAGCTATGGGATGCTGTGGATGCAGCTTTTTTTGCCTCCTGTAAAGCCTGAATATTGTGCTTTAGCCATATGTGGGTGAGGAATTGATAAAATAAGCAAACATATGGAATGATTAAGCCTGCCACAGCACTTAACACTCTGTTCCAAATTCCCTTCTGCTGCCCAGTGGTATCTGTCAGAGTTTATAGCTGTAAATGGGGACTGAAGTTGGGCTCCTCAAAGCTGAGCTGCAGAACATCTTTTTTTTTCTGTTTGTGGTTCTGTTTTAATAAGCTTTTTTTAATTTAGGGCATTTCTTTGGTTTTAAGAACCTTACATAAGACTTTTGTGTGTGCTCTCAGGTTCAGCCATACCAGCTTCGTAGTCCATTAAGCTGAATGTCCCTGCTTTTATAGATGTAGTGTAAGGTTAGGGAACTCTGCTAAGTATCTAGAAAACATATTAAAATCTGAAGATCAGAAACACTCTACATGGAGCATGTTCATCAGTCCATGTCTTTAAACACCTGTGACAGCCAACTGACTGCTTTCTAGGCCAGCACACACAGCACAAAAGAGACAGGAGCTAAGTGAGGCAGGAAAGCAGAGCAGCAGAAAGAAAGCTGCCCATTTGGCATCTCCTGATTTATATGCTCATATTGGGAACTCCTTCATTCAAAACGTTATTTGAAGCCCCCCGTTGAAGCCTCCGGGTCTTCCTAGAAATGAATGGAAACAGATTTAAAATGTTAATCTTCATTGGCTAGGAATTATTAAATAAGCTATTTATATTTTCCACAGATAGGCATATTCTTTCTCTCAGAATACACATCTATTATCAATCCTTCCACAGTTTGTTGTTTACTGCCTCCTCACAGGACAGGTCAACAAATTCAATTTTTTTAATGTCTGAGCATGATTTTAGGTCATTTAATTTAGGGCAATTAGGAAGTTGCTAGAAATTTCAGCACATTCCAGGTCAATTCATAAAGTTTTATAATTCTTCTGAAGTTTAAATTTAACACTATTCTGCTGAATTACAACTCTAATTAATTATCTTCTATGCTACTCATCAAAAGGACTCCTCTTCTCCTGTCTTAACCTGCTAATAAATGTCAGTGTTTATGAAGAGAAAGGTGCCAGATTCTCATTTGCACTAAGGCTCTTCACAAGGAATGACTGTAAAAGAGGCCTAATACGGGTGTAAGATGCTTTGTCTCCAGTTTTAAAAACCTCTCTCTACTGATAGAATGGACAGCTGTTCTGGCAGTGTCTAAATGAGCAAAGATCTAAGATTTTTGCCAGTAGAAAAGCAGATGGGCAATGAAAGATAAATGCAAGTTCTAGGATTTAGAACTCATTACATATTTATATACACACTATTTTTTGTTTGCTAAACTGTTCATTTGTTACAATAGGAATAAGTTTTTTCTCCGTAACCCTAGGGACATGCCTAATGCTCTCCCTGTTGATAAGACTTTTTAAGGCCTGTATTTTTACTTCTACCAGCTCCATTGCTTTTAAAAGTCAGTCTTAGCAGTTACATAAACTGAAGGGGAAGGGGCAGAGAAGTGGTTATTTTTTTTTGTTTCTCTGACAAGCAGGTATTTCCAGAAGCATGCTGACATTTCATCATCCTCTGGACTATTGTATTCTGGAAGAAGGGCTATATTTTGTAGGTGATTGCTTCCAATACACAGAGTTAGAGTTTCATTGCTGTCCTGTATTAGTTTAACCTTTTTGTTCCAAACAAAATTATTATGAGCTGTTTCAAATGCAAGGAAGTAGAAATGAGCAGTAAGCAGAACTGTCCAAGGCAGGTGTTTGCACAGCTTCTGTTCCTTGACCTGAAGAATACAGAAAATGTACAGGAAAGGGATTACTTTTAATCAATCACAACTGTAAAGGACAGAGACACCGCTGTTCCCTGCATTTTTGTGACTATTCCCTTACATTTTTTTACTGCTTTAGTATTCCAATCTTATTGTTCTTCCTAAGAATATATCTAGTTGAACAGCTGCTGTATGCATACCCATTGTCAGGAACCATGGTGGCTCCCTGGGGAACAGCAGTACAGGAATGGGCAGCCAGGACCTGTCCCAGCATCCCAGCCAGAGAGCAGAGCAACCAGGGCACAGGGACAGGCCCGGCCCTGAGGAGTGAGCATCTCCCCGGGGATGGAGATCGACAGAGGCCAGGACATCAGCCCATGGAGGGGGATTTATAAAGGGGCAGACTGTCAGCTTTGCTTACAATCCAGGCATCCTAAACTTTTGGTAAATTGTAACTCACCTGCTACCTAAACCTTCAGGTATCTGTCCATCCACCACCACCTACCTACCCAAATGTTGCCACCTGAGTACACACCAAAGTTACACCCCAGGTCCTGTAGACAGGAACAGTCCCCAGCTCATCCAGCAGAACATCTGGACAGTCACATCTGTCATGTCCTGGAGCTGTTTTGCTGCTCTGGATTTCCCTGAAAGCCAAATTTTTCTATTTTTCTTTTTAATGAGGTGAGTGACACAGCTATTGTGCTGCCAGGGATGGCTCAGTTAGCGATGCTAGAGCTGAGCAGCCATTACCCATCATGAATCTGTGTCCAATTGCAATGCAATTGGTCAAAAGGCAGCTGGTGAAGAAAGCATCATGAGCCTCTGGGAAAGGAGGGGAAAGGCAAGGTCTGTGCTAGGAAGCGGCTATCAGTTCTGTGAAAGGGTGGATTAATAAGAGAGAAAGTTTTCTGGACCGAACAAGGCTGGCAGAACTCAGAAATGCCTCTCTTCCTTTCCCTACTATTCAACATAATTTCCTTTGGAAGGCATATTTCTATCCTCCACAGCTTGTAAGGGAAGAAATCACTGTTTCCCATTCCACTCTCATCATCGCCTTACTGAGCAGCCACTGCTTATTTTCATGGCCTTGACTCCAGTCTCAAGCTCCTTTTCACAACCTCTCACAAATGGCACAGAGGTGCTCCTGGCTTCCTCATGGTGAGTATGCTGATGATCCCCACCTCAGCCTAGGAAAATCATGGTCTCTGAGCACATTGTGCCTGCTTCTGCTCCCTCCAGGATCCTCCTCAGCCACTGTGTCATGCAGGCATTGTAGTGGGCAGGGAGAGCCCAGACCCAGCTGGGGCAGGGGCTGCAAGCCCTCTCATCCTGCAGCTCTGTTCCCTGTTCAGGAAAAGCTGAGATCGATTTACCGCCATCACCACCTGGGCTCTGTTTGGCAAGGGGCAGCACATCTGCAGGTGCATGTGTCTGCATGGATGTTGTCTAAGGCTCCTCTTCTGGGGCAGCACCTCGCAGCTTGCTGCATCTGGGGGGTCCACCGCATGGTTAACGTAAGTTGCTGTGTGATCT
Organism: Lycocorax pyrrhopterus obiensis; assembly: GCA_014706295.1. NCBI lineage: Eukaryota > Metazoa > Chordata > Aves > Passeriformes > Paradisaeidae > Lycocorax > Lycocorax pyrrhopterus. Next base: position 24,920,414 of record JACSVZ010000006.1, read on the forward strand.
TCTGCTGCCCTCTCCACACTTACCACTAGCTCTGTCTTATTTTTATTCAAGGAGAGACAAAGTTGGCTTCCAGCCCAGATTTGCAGCTGGTGTCTCTAGAAGAAAGCTTACAGAGGGAAAAAACCCACAAACCAGTAAACAAATAACCCAAATTCCGTGCTGAATCTGCAGACTATGCAGTTGGCTTCATTCAGCCTTATAAGACGTTGGAGACTGAGAGGAGGTAAAGGCTGTAAGTACTTTCTCCTGTGATGGGGAGAGCAGCAGTAGTTGCTCTCTCTCCTCCAGTGATGTCCAATAAACTGAGAATCCCGGGTGGGAGCAATGTCTTTAGCAATGCTGTGCATTGCAGGAGTTAAAGCCTGACAAAGGAAAAAGAAAATAGGAATTTGCTGTGATGGCTTAGAGAAAATACACTCTGCCACTGACAGAAAATATCCCTACTGCCAGAAATGGTTCTCTCTTTCAAAAAACTTTCAAAAAACGTAGCTTGTTTTCCCACCTGAATTGCATACTGAACAGCACAGCACAGAAGGTACAGATAGGGTTATTCTCCAAAGAGGAGAATGCATCTTTTCTACCATGCAACATTGCCCTTGGGTAATATAAGTGGACTTGCAGTGTTAAGTGTTGAAACAATTCATGGCAGTGATGGGCCAACAAATTGTTTCAGACAAGTGCCTTCTACAGAGTCTGAGCAGCCCCTTTTCAGGTTTTCCTTTGAGAAATTTTGGGTGGAATATCTGCTGCAAAGACCAGAAAAGTGCACCTCTAGCCACCCACCCCAGTACTTCTGCATGGTGGATGGACTTGGAAAATTCAGCTATGTGGTGTAGAGAGAGACTCTGCCTCAAATCTCTGGAAGGGTCTGGGTCTCCATTCTTACAGGTAGCTGAGCTTTTGTGTTCCTTTTTAAAATTGTTTAGCTAGTCTTTCTGAGGAACATGGTGCTCTTCCCTCTACGCCTCTTCCATGAAGAAAGATTCCCTGGCTACCAGCTGCATCAGAATATTGCTCTGCACTGCTAGCACTTGAACAGATGGTAAACTTAAGGACTCAATTTTAAGGCATTAATCCTGCAATTGGATACCCATGGACAAGAACCGCACTCATATGAACAGACCTTTGACAAAGCATAGGGTCTTAAACATTGGGCCAAGGCCTGTGTGGAAACACCCTCAGCCATTCAGGAGCTTTCCTGCTTAGTGGCACGTGATAAAACTTCTCAGCTATCACACACCAACCAGAATCTTCAGTAGTGGAATAGGTCATACATGAGGACTTTTTTTTTCTATTTTGCATTCTCATGATATGATTTCTAAGTTAGTTGATCACACAGTTGATAAGCAAACAATAGAGCAAAGTAATTTGATAAGTCTTACAAATATGAAGGTGTCAGAAAGGAAGATGGGTAATTAGGAAGATTTGGTGCAGAAAAAGCAGGGTCTAGACATGACTTTATTTAATTCACAGGGGGTTTCACTGATGTAAAAACAAAAGAATATGAAGAGATTGTGATTATACCCCACACTCTAACAAAATTTAAAAAGAACCATTCTAAGGAATACTAACAGGAATTATAATCTCTTTGCATTTAAGTTACATTCATTTCAATGGTCTCAGTTCTTGTTTTGCCATTTTCAATTGTCTTGGGGCAGGAGACAAGTCTTTATGCTTAACTGTACAGCATTAAACATGCAGCTCATGCAAAATAAATATAGAAGTGAAGCATGACAGGCATTTTGGCATATTAAGTAAATCAGCACACACCTACTGCATAAATAGTCATTGAATATCCGTGGGTGACTGAGGAACCTGAAGAAAATGACACATCTTCAGACCTGTGAGAAAGCATCAACCAGATAATCGTGTAAGCATGTGACAGCTTAAGACCCTTGTATCTTACCAGCTGAAAAGAATCCTTTGATCATTTAATGGTTACAGTAAATACAAGACATGATAATTCTGGACACCGGTCCTGCATAATATTGCAGTTTTGCTGAAATTTTGTGCAGTCAAGATCACGATGGGATGTAGCACATATCCAAAAAACATATTTGTGGGAATAATATATTGCACTTGCACCATTGTTAAGGCATGATCTACAAACTTACATCTATGCTTCCTAAGGTGGGGCATTGATGTGGTTCAGGAGATGAGGCCCTTGATGGCTGCTATGAATTCAAGCAGGATGTCAGCTCCTGAGCACCAGCTGGGAACAATTCAGTGATCTGGGAGCCTCAGTCCACAGGATGTCCATCGGCAGATCATCAAGGTAGTCATGTGGGGATGATGCACTTAAAGCACATAAAGATTGCATTGCTCCCCAAGTACTTGAGGATGGGAGGAAACCACTCAAATCACTTTCAAAGCCACGGAGAATGTTTTTTTTGTCCTGTTCTTGACTTAATTTCCCTCTCTTTCCCCCATGACAGTTTCACTGTGTGTGAAGACTTACAGAGGGACACAGAAGACTTCGGAAAACTTCTGTAGCTTTTCAGAAACACTGATGTACAGCTAATTTATTGAAAGCTTGTATGTGTAAGAGTTCTTCTCATTTCTGTACCCGACAGAGCAGCGTCATTACTTGCCTCCTGCTGAGATGCTTATCACAGATTGGCTCAGACAATTGCTGTTTACCACTGTGCGGGAATAAGACAGACTCACAACGAGTACTAAAGCACAGCTCTTGTCAGACAAACTTGATTGATTATTCCTTTCAAACACACTACAGAATTAGTGGATGAAAGGAATGGGACAGCATAATAATTCCTGATTTCAATGTCAAGAAACCTTACTTGTAAAATTAATTCAAATTGATTTGGAGTGGAAGTAGGAATCTGTGGTTAAAGATGATGATAGGTCTTACTGAGATGAGGGGAAGGGCATAGGGATCACTGCAGAGATAACATGAATTTTTCAGAAACAGTAAAGAAAAGAAGACTTACATGCCCAAGTCTCAGTAAATGCCACAGGGAATTTGGGACCTCTGTGTGCCTGTGAAGATGTCTTTTGCATGTTTTGTTTGGCACCTTCTCAAAGTTACAGTAAGCGGAATGTTCATGAAATTCAATTAAAAAAAAAAAAAACACAAAGACAGATTCGAAAGTAATTAGAAATATAGAGAAAAGTAAAATATTTTACAAACATATGAAGAAAGCAGCCTGGTTAGAAATAATTGAAAATCTGGGCTATATATTTACAGGAAAAAGTGATGGGGGAAAAAAAAAGAAAGAAAAAAAGTGACATAATTTGCAATATAAAAACAATTAATAATTAATTCTACAAATGGAAACATCTCATCACAGTGCAGGAAGCGAATCTTTTTTTCCTACCTCTGTCCTTCCATTACTGACCAAAACTAGAATACGTGCATCCTCTTTCCCAAAACACTATTGAACAGTTGGAAGAAGTTCAAGAAGAGTCATGAGATGTATTTGAAACAACAGTCCTTAAACTGCCAGGGAAGCTTCAGGTAATTGTTCACATAAATTTAGCGACTGTAGTAACAAAAATAGAAGTCAAGCCTACTTTTTCATCAGAGACCAAGAAGGTGCTCTTTAATTTTTCCATGAGGACATTCAGGACTGGCATCATAAAACCTGTGAAAGAGCAACTTTTTTCTTGAAGACTGATCTTAGTTCTGCAAGATGGTGAAAGCAAGCTTGCCCTTGGCAAAGGATACACAAGGGCTCCTCATCCCTCCCTGTCCACAGACAGAAGCATCACATGACATGTCCTGGAGGGGCTGGGGCTTTCAATCCTTTGGGATGCCTCAAAATCCACAGTGGCATGGAGGACTACTTTTATCCCTGTCTTGTTTAAGCTCATTTCTCCACTGTATGGCAGGTGTTCAATCACTCAGCAGTCACCTAAACTGCTCATGTCAGAAGGTTACTAATGTAATTTAAATCAGGGGTAGGTATAAATCAGAACAATTCAGGGCCACAGTATCAGTGACAATTTTGTGCTGCATTGAATCAAAGACTACCTTCGACAGAAAAATGACACCATATGAAACACACAATTCACCTAAATAGGAAGAGAAACAGGGAAAAAAGCTTTTAAGGGTCATTGATTGATAGTTTTCACAATTCCTCCTAGGCCAAACTAGCAATCCAGTAGGGATGAAAAATATTCTATTAGGTGTTGCCTGCAGTCAAAACTTTACATTTACTATGTACAGTATATATTTATGAAGAAAACAGTTTTTCAGCAATATATCAGGAGGAATCTAAGTTTGGAGCACATTATCAATTGATCGGTATTTAATGAATTGCATGTGTGTTAAGCAGATAACAGGTAAAGTGATAGTATTTCAGAATTAAATGTTGCTTTGGAATCTGGAAAGATTATTTATTGCCTATTTATGATTTCCATTCCTTTTACGTAAGTTTAATTAACTACTTGTTCCTGGTACTCATCTGTTCTGGGGTGACTGCTTGCTAAAAATTACCCTGCACTGTAATTGAAATACTTAACATGCTGAATGATAGAACTTCATCTAATATGTCTATGAAGGATTATATGAACTAGGGTCTTAGAACCAATTCCATCAAGCTATTTCTACATTTCCTTTTTATGAAGGAAATATAAAGTATATGAAGGAACATAACGTAACATTAACATTGTCAAAAACAGAGAAATTTTAAAAGGCAATACAGCATACAGACATGGATATTCCCACTATATCCATCTGGTCTATTATTGTTTTTCACAATTCCTTTTCCTTATTATCTGAGGAGAAGAGATGGCCCAGTAAGAAGAGGAAGAGTCCTTAGGGGAGGAGAAAATTCTCAAATACTTCTGTTATATTCATCACTAACCGTATTGAGTCCATTTGTGCTTTTCCCCAATATGCCTTACACAATTTAATGCCTGCAGCTGAGGATTGCCAGGGTGCCAGGCTTCAAACAGATGGGAACACAGTCACTGCTGAGTTTCTCTTCTGGGCACCATTTTTACTCTGTTTCCTCAGCACCCCATTTCATGCTGTCACAAGCCCAATTTCAAAGAAGGAAGAGTGTGCTAAAGCAGGAGAGATTGCCATCTTCTGCTATGGTTCTGCACATAAGAATGCTGGGATTTGGTCCCACTGAACGGCTGTTTTCTGTGCAAACAGTAATGATCCAGCAGAATAAAACAAGAATCCCAGTTCTGATAGTGATGCAAGGTGTTCTGGTATGAAGGCAAGTACCCACTACAGCAGCCTGCAACAAGGTGTGCATCCCTACAAATGGGTGTAGGGTGTGAGGAGGAGCTCTCACAGCTCTTACCTGCACCAGCCTCGTGCAGCCCAGCACCACCATCTCTGAACCGCGGTGTCTGATTTAGCTGCAGTTCCAACACACAGCAGGGTGTAGGTGGCCAACAGGATGCTGACAGCATCAGTGGTTCATTTATCAGTGAATAATGTCTCTGTGGCTTGTTTCACTGGAGGACTAGTCTTTGCTAAAGGGATGTGACACCTGACAGTCTGAAACAGAGCACAAGCTGTAGGGCAATGTGACTTTGCCTTCCAGCTTGCGCTTTATGGCATCTTCTTGCCAGCAGTGCTGAAGTTATTCAAACCAGCAACACTGCCAGTGTGTCCAGCTTCCCCCATCGCTTTCCAGTGTAGTCTAGTCTCTTCTGAATTTGAATATATGTCTTCAGGCAAGGAAAAGATAAGCTCTTAAGTAAAAGTGACTGTATGGATGTCCATAATAACAATGAAAAAGAGAGGAGCAGAGCGGAAAATATGAAGCAGGCTGAAAACCTCTTCTAGATAACAGATCCTGGAAAAGAAGAAACTATCTGCTGGCCTGTAATATATAAGCTGAAGTAATGTGTGAATGCTATTTTTATGATGAGCCACACCAGTGGTGCAATCCTGCAAAAACCTGAAGATTTCCTGATAATTTCTGAGCATTACAAAGAGCCTGGTTCAGGACATGAGTCACTTGTAAAAGGAAGCCAACATTGCCCTCTCGTTACTAATTTGGGTTTTCCACCTCCAGCAGGAAGTATATTTTTAAATATCATTACTTGAACAAAGACAGCATTAGCAAGTCAAACGATTTTGCATAAGCACTATTTTTTTTACAAGAGGTCATAAAATTATGCATTTTATGCAATTTATCATTTTTTTATTCATTCAAAGGAAATCAAAGTGAATTCGAAAATTCTATTTTAGATTATTATTTTAATTATGCTAAGACTTAAAAATTTTTGTTAATGGAATAATCCTTCAGTAATAGACTAGTCCAACATGTCATTCTGATCTTTGTTAACACATTTCAAAGTGTAAACATCACTGTATGGCAAAACTGTATCTCTATTCCCCAACATTCAGTTAGAACCATAAAAACTAGTGCATGTAACATTTATGATGAGGGCTTAAAATTCACTTCTCTAGTGAATAAATATGGGCAATAATAACATTACTTTGGCATCGGATTCTAATTAATTACTCTCATGAAATATTAGCTTAACTGGGAGATTACTTATAAAGGAAGATTTTATTTTTGTCAGTTTCAAATCTTTAATCTAGACTACACCATTCTATATTTCTGAACATGTTAAATATTAAGAATTAAACTCCTTGGAAAAACATAATGGGATATGTATTCCATGTTGAATTCCCAAGACCATAATGTAAGGAATTGTGTTGATTTAGAAAGAAAATCTGCAAGAGCAAGAATTCTATTTTTTTAAGAATTGCTTTCCTTCCAGAAATATGCTGAATTTACATGTTAAATTATGTCTTTGTAATTTTTCCTTATTTAATTTTTAAAATAAATTTATCAAAGAAATTATCACTTATGTTTTATTATAATAATGATGACTAAAACCTACCTAGTCTTTAATTACACTAAACCGAATGTGCACCCATCTCTAAAAAGGATGGAAAGGAGGACCCTGGGAGCTACCAACCTGTCAGCCTCACCTCTGTGTCTGGGAAGATCACGGAACAGATCCTCTTACAAGCTGTGCTATGGCAGACAGCCAGCACCACTTCACCAAGGGAAAGTCCTGCCTGAACAATCCAGTGGCCTTCTATGATGGAGTGACTGCACCAGTGGACAAGGGACAAGCTACAGATCTATCTGTACTTATGTAAAGCCTTTGACACAGTCCCCACAACACCCTCCCCTCTGAACTGGAGAGACACAGATATGATAATAAGAAAATATAAGATTACAAGAAAGATGCGGACAAACATTTAGTAGGACCTGCTGTGAAAGGAAAAGTGTTAATGGTTTTAAAGTAAGAGGGCAGATTCAGACTAGTTATGAGTAAGATATTTTTTATGAAGAGTATAGTGAGACTCTGGAACCTGATCTAGTTGAAGATGTCTGTGATCATTTCAGGAGGGTTGGACTAGATGAGCTTTAAAGGTTCTCTTCCAACCCAAACCATTCTACGATTATAATTGAAGATTGACCAATATCAGTGTTTGGATTTTTTTTTTTTTTCAGAAAAACATTATCTTCATAAGCTTCAAATGGATCGGAAATTTAGTGTACTGACCACCTCTGCTGAAGCGCAATAAAAGGCACAGATTCCCATGGTAGACTATTCCAGCGTGTAACAAAGTGAATAGCTGGAAAGAAGAGAAAAAGAAGACCGAAATGAAAGAAGAAAAAGCAGCTACCATAGGAAAATAAGAAGAATGCAGGACAATGGGAAACAATCAACACCCCGAGCACTTCTGATATACAATTCTCTTGTAACACCTGGGAGCTTCCAACCAAACATAGCCGTCTAAACACCTACAAGCCCCCCTGTTCCACAAGCTGGAATTTCTCAGCTTGAGTTCTCCCTAATTGTCTGAAAACTGTAAGATAATAACTATACGGATAGGGTTGGAGCTCTAACTGGGTGAACTGGAAGAAAAGTGTGATGGGAATTGAAAATATGCCTGAGGGATTCACATGACCTGTTGGTGCTCCCCTCTCTCTCTGACTACAACACATTGGAATTTTTCACTCTGAAAGAAGGACAGTGTAATTCCAAAACCAAAACACTTTGTCTTCAGATGCCACTGTGGTTACCAAGTAACAGTAATGTCATTCATCTGCCTCATCACTCACATGCCTCATGAGCACATGGAAAGTGACTAAGGTTATCATTGTACGGTACTCATTGTACCGTAAGATTTTGTACTTAATATGTATTAAGATACATATTAACACAATACCCTGTTCTCAAGAATGAATCAATATGTTTTGAGGAATTTTAGGCAGTATAGTAAAAGATTAAAAAAACTCATAAAAATATTTATATACTGACAAATTAAAACCAATAGACAGGTCAAAAAATCACCTAAGCATACCTCAGGCAGTTACTTCCTGGAGTATTGAGAATAACTAGGAAGGCAAAACAAACCTCCAAACTCAACAGAAAGGTTTACTGGGAACGCTCAAGATGCCATCTGCATCTAAAATGTATAATCCCAGATGGAAACAAAGCTCTCAGTATTAGTCTAACTTTGGACTAAGTACAACTAGAATTGTATCCACTGGAGGATGTCATGGTTAAACAGCTGGAAATTTCATCAGGTAAAGACTAGGAAGCTAAAGATTAGAAAAGATAGAAAGTAAATGCTAAACCTGTCTAAGAAGCATTAAACTTTCAAAAGAAAGAACAGATCTTTTGGACCAGGAAGAAGCAAGCAAGGAACATAAAGGCAAACCTGAGAAGCCAAGTGATTTCATACTGGTCTGCATCACTTCAGACTAGATTTATCCCGGGTACAGTCTTTCAGGTTATTAAAATGTTGCAAAAAGATGTTGAAGCCAGCTGATTAACCGAATAGGAGAACAACCAGTTCTAGATAGGTCAAGAGAAGAATCGGTGAATGAAGTTGCTGAGCTACCATTAGAAGTTTTTTAAAGTGGCTTTTTGCAGGGCTAAAAAGTAATACAGGTATCAGAAATAACCCTGGAAATTATAATACGAGAAGTCCTCTTTACTTTAGCTAAACCAGTTACAACTACCATAAAATGTAAAACATCTCTTCTGACACAACTGTGCAGTTAGTGCTACAGAACATGTAGGGAGATTAACCCTTCCAAATGTGTACGTGTTCATTTGTGTGCTCACAGTAATAATTTCAAGTCTGTAAAAACTCAGCAGCTCTTTTGTGAACTCCAGCAGGCCTTACCTGTTTCAGCTATGGCTGTCTGAACCACAGTTGTCTTCTCGGTGTTCCTGTAATGAGAAAGGAATTTATTTTCCCGTATCTGGGCTGAGATAACAGGTTTGCCTTACAGAGCTGACTATTCACAGAAACTTTTCATTTGTAAATGTAGCACACTCTGCTGTGGTATTTTAAATCTTCTATTTCTAAGCTGATTTCTGTGAACTTGTCAAATTGGAACTGCTTTCTGCTCTGTTTGTAAAACCACTCAATTTTTTTAGTTCATCCCCTGCTGCTTCTTAGTATAAGTCTCTTTCTCTTAGAGTCTGTATGGCAGTTCCAATTAAATGGCACTACTCTGAATATTTTTTCCCACTCTTCAAATACGTTTTTTGTTTTGTTTTGGTTTTTTTTTCCAGCAGAGTAGTTATGAAAATAGTGAACAAAAAGTAAAAACTTGCTTGATTCTATTTAAAAAGGAGAGGAGATAACAACAGCCAAGAAAATCTACCAGATGGTTCTTTTAATAAATACATTAAAGTCTCTTTTATTTTTCTCCATTTTTTGCAACTAACATAACAAAAACTTTCAGACCATCAAACCAGTTTTCACAATCTGCCATAAATTTGCATTTCACAGAAATAATCCTGACAAGCACTAATAGATGAACGTTGTTGGTGCAATAATAAAACAATATAAGGCATATTTACACCATCCTTACATACAGAACACTGTACACACAAAAAAATCACAGATCCAGAACAAAGTAAATTCAATCCCTTAGACATTTTACGTTTATAGGCTTGGTATCAAACAAGTAATTCTCCAAGCAACAGACAACCTCTTGTTCTTGTGTGATTTATTTGTAACATTGTGCTCATGCAAAATAGGTATTTGCTTTATTGCATTAACATTGAGAGAACGTTGGGAATTAGTTCCAAAACCAGTTCAATTGAATTTTAAACCCTGTTTCTCTTCGTCCTTAGCAAGTCTGAGTCATTTTTAATGGTGACATAAAATGAGGTTTTAACTGACGATTGAGATTTTTATTTGTTAAGTTCCAAAACAATAATGAAGCTCAACTGACTATGGTTTGAAAACCATCTTTCTTGACCATGCACTAATTTTCTTTGCTATTATGAAGTGGTTTAGATGAGACACTTTATGCATTTTTTAAGTTTCTATCTTTTTATATATACTTTTTAAAGAAAAACATGTACTATCCAACATCCACTGTTCACAGAAAGAAATAAGCAGCAGGAATAGCTCTGGTGGCAGAGTCGGCCAGGAGGAGGACATCAGTAAGTTAGCGGCAATGTAATAAACATCAAATGCTCCAGAGATATGTCGGGAAAAAGTTGATTACTATAACCCATACTTCTGTAAGAGTTCAGACTGCCAGGGACGTTTGCGCTCTGGAAAGTAATCCGGAATGTGGATTTTTTTAAAATCTTGAATACATTTTCTCATTTCTTCCTCGACACTCAGCTTCTCACACACCTTCTTTTTGGAAAGATTTGTTTCTCTGGACTTGCTAATGAGAGTTTGAAAGAGTTCACTGTTCCTGCGTTTGTCTGGTGGTGGCATCCACTGCACTGGGGCCTTCTTAGACGGACGATCCAAAGTCAGAGTATTTGGCTGGTGGGCTGTGGATGGCTGAGTGCTGGTGGCATTTTCTTGAGGGGTGCTCGCTTCCGAGTGGCTGTCACAGCTTGAGGTGGACAACTCGTTACAGGAAGTCCCACTTTCACTGCCCTTGTCCAGGACTTTGTCGTGCTTCCTTTCTTCATGGTCTTGTTTGGGGGAAACGGTTCGCTGGGGGGGCCCTAATGTAAGGCAGGAGAGAAAAAGTATTAAGCAAGCACTGCTTTACACAGAAAACTGATCAGATACCATTTAGAAAAACGCGATTCAGAGTCTCAACTGGCAAAAGTTGGTGTCATTTCCTTGTAGGCAAAAAACTATACACAACTGGTACACAGATTGAAGGTCTGGTCCTCAGAATTCCCACTCCTAAAAATGTTTACAGCAAGAGTAACTTCACTGCCTGCCTGAGAATCCAGGTAAGGAAGAATGCATAATGCTCACAGATTAGCTGCACTGCAAATCCTTGCACGCAAGCTTAAATGAGCCAGTTTGCTATTATGCTGCAAGAAGTTTATTATGATAAATAAGATTTTGTTGTATAAGGGAAATACTACTGTACAATTTGAAAGCTCTTCACTTGAATAAAAATATTCCAAGGGCTTAGATTTTAATTTTTTTTGGAAGCTCTTAATTCACCTTCCCTGAACAGTCTACTGATACTGACACCTGCAGATGTCAACTCTGCAGAAGCCCCGGACAGAAAAAGGAGTATTAAACCTAGGATAACAGAGAGATCGCTCACTACTGACAGAGTCTTTAGGGTTTTGGGGTTTTTTATCCTGTAGTGATTTCACCGCGCTTCTTACTGTCAGTTTTTATCCCAGACTTGCCTTGGTGCAAGTTCAGAACTCAGCTGTCCATCTCCTACCGCACAGGCTGGCAGGGAAAAGGAGGTTATGAAGTTATGGGTAAAGAGGCATTCTGCCATGGCAGGGGGAGCGGCCCACCAGCCTCTTGGCAGGCACTGCTCAGCAATTCACATGCCTGAAAATCAGAACTAGGCTCTTGTTCTCTCCATATATCATTTTCGCTTTGAAGTCTTAAGCAGAATATGAATGTGAAAATGAAGTGGTAGCCGCTAAATCTGTACAAACATTTTCAGTTTTGAAGCCTTATTTCAAAACTCCAGCTGTGAAGTGAAATGATGCTATGCTGACATCATACAAACGTCACAATCTTAATTTAGGACACTATCTAAAGATGACAGAAATATCTATGGAGTTCAAGGGATGTTGGATTGGACCAAAGGGAAAAATTTCAAAGATATTTAAGGACCTCAATGAAAACGTAGAGTGGGAATTCAGTGGCAGTTGTGTGTTTGCTACAAATCCTGAAAGTGTCCAAACAGGTTAGGTATCTAAATATCTTACGAAAACTAGATTATCCTTATAGTTTACCCAGACACCACCAGCATCAGTTAACTGCCTTTGCCAGTACCAAAACTCAAGGTATGACGGCTCTACCTTAGATCACTGGGACAGAGTTGTAAGATTTTTGATTCACTTAGCATTTTGTTGTTCAGAATTACAAATTAAAAATGCAATTACAATTACAAAAAATGCAGAAGCAATATGAACACTCCAGTGGTCTTTTTGACAGTGCAGTTCTGTGACTCAAAGGAACCTAAGTAGATTGCAATATTTTATATGAGATGGGGGGGGGGGGGGGGGTGGGGGGGGAGGAACCAAAGCAATACACAAAGGAAAACAAAGATTAGTCTAACAATAGCAGCATTCAACAACCTGCTTTCCTTTTGTTTTAGCCAGCATCCCAGGATGCTGTGTCCTATTTCTGCAGTCCATCTAGAGAAACCCATGAATAATCAAGAGCCAAATAGAGACAACAATCCTACAGGGCTTGTACTTACATTATGCAGAGTAAAAAACACAAGCAATTTTCTACTTCATTATATTCAACCCAAATATTTAACACATGGCTGCAGCGATTTCCCTCCTCTTTCTCTTTCAGAAATATGATCACCTTCTTAAATAAATTTACATGCCTTCCTTCTATTGTTGTATCTGGCATTTCATTTCATACCTCAAACGATTATATGAATATGCTAAAGTGAGAGTCAGCTGGCATTATGGAACTACTCTGGCTTTGCAGCATGCAATTATAAAACTGAGTAGTTAATCAGACAGTGATTTCAGTATTGTTACTCTGATTTTCAGTAACATGATTAACATCAATATCTAATCTAGTTTACAATCTTGGCTTCTTCAAATACAACAACTCACTCTAAGACTAAGAAACTAAAGCTTTTTGTTAGGAATAAGTAGTCTTCAAGTCTCTTTCCTGCCCATTTTTTTTGCTGCAACTTCACATATCAAGAGTTATTTCTTGTTGGCTGCTTTGTACTTAGTTCTTTATTGGTACTCCTTGCTTCTCATGGGCTCAAACCCGCAATGTACTAAGGATCTATTTCAAAAAAGCCCACTGAAATACACCTTCAAGAATATAAAAAGATCCATTTCCTGCTATAAGATTATTCAGGAGCATGACAATAGGCAGATATTTAAATACTTTTTTGGATCACAGCCCTGAGGTTCAGTACTTTACAGTACTGAGCTCCATATGCTCCACTGAATTGCCTCAATTCACAATGACTTTAATCGAAACACAAGTTCTCCCACACCTCTCCTTTTAAAAATTAACAAACCCTCCCTCACAAAGAATTCTTTATATGCCTCTGCACTGCTTTCTCAGTAGTATGTTATTAACAGATGCAACAGTTCTGCTACAGGGGAGGTTTTCCTTACAGTATTTTCTGCCTGCTGAAACCCAGTAGAATTTTAAAATATATACAAAAGGATCTACAAAAGATTTGTTTAATTTTCAACATCAGGGATTATTGGATAAATTTAGCTACATTTCTAATTCAGAAAACATCTCCTTATTGCCCTTAGTGCTGCCACACTCTCCTCTGTACCTCCTCAGCCATTCCAGAATAACACTAAAGACATTCAAGTAGTTACAGTCTATCTGAAACTACCTATTTTCCAGGAGTGCAGAATAGTTCTTAAAAACTCAGAGAAAGTATATTTGCTCCACTGTGCACACAGAATCATAGGATCATTTAGGTTGGAAAAAACCTTTAAGATCATCAAGTCTAATTGTTAACCTGACACTGCCAAGTCCACATGTAACACTAAAAAAAAATCACTGACTTACAACCTGTGTCTCCTGCTCCTGCCTGTTCTAGGACCTCCACCAGCTGTTGATTCCCCAGCTTGGAGAGGCTGAAATGAGTCACTGCATTTTGGTCCTCTCCAAACTATTCTCCTCTGCAAAGATAAGTCCAGTTGCCTTCTCCACTGCCCAGTTCTCCAAATAGCTCCCAGGTAGCACTTCTCCTCCAGGCAGTTCCAGTAGACACAGGACTTCCCACTTCTTTTTCCTTTAATGCTCTTATGTGGCTGCAACTCTCATAGAGAGTTAGAAAGCGAGCTAGCCCTTTACCTGGGCCTACTCATCACCTTTACTGTGGTGGTGTCATGGTTTAACCCCAGCCAGCAATCAAGTACCACGCAGCCACTTGCTCACTCCCCCATGAGCAGGATCCATGAGAGAATCAGAAAGGTAAAAGCCAGAGAACTCATGGGTTGAGATAGAGACAGTTTAATAGGGAAAAAAGCTCTGCACACAAGCGAAGCAAAACAAGGAATTAATTCACTGCAGGCAGGTGTTCAGGCATCTCCAGGAAAGCAGGACCCTATCACATGTAACAGTGACTTGGGAAGACACACACCACCACTCCCAATGTCCTCCCTCTTTCTCCTTCTTCCCCCCCACTTTATATACAGAGCATGATATCACATGGTCTGGAATATCCCTTTGGCCAGTTGAGGTCACCTGCCCTGGCTGTGTCTCCTCCTAGTCTCCCATGCATCCCAAGTTCCTCACCAGCATGGCTGTATGAAAAGCAGAAAAGGCCTTGGCTCTGTGTAAGCCCTGCTCAGCAGTAACAAAAACATCTCTCTGTTATCAACCCTGTGTTCAGCACAAATCCAAAACACAGTTCAAGACACTGAGAGGAAAATTAGCTGTACCCCAGCCAAATCCAGCACAGGTGGCTACTAGACTCCCAAGTCTAGTAGACTCGAAAGAATACGACAAAGACATTTCTCTGACCAGGAAGGCATATTACATTTACTTTGACTGTATTTATTCCTCATCTGTGTTGCTCTCAGCACAGATTTTACCCAACAAGAGAGAACCGACAAATAAAAGAATCCCTTTCAATCGCTAGAAAATATGCATGGAAAACTATCTAAAAACTTATAAACTTAATTCTCTGAAGTGAAAATTGCTTTTATCAGTCATGACAACCAAAACAGAAACCAGAACAAATTCTCTCTGAATTCCTGATCAAACAACAACAAAACAACAGCGCTCCAGTCAGTGAAAGAACATGCCAAACACCACGGCAAACCATCCAGTGGCCACAAACTGTTGGTTGAAAATTGTAACCATGTATTTACATAAATTCCTGCAGATATTCATAAAGTGCAGTCTGAATAACTATTTGAAGATTCTTTTAGCTCTATCTCCTGCATCAGAGAAAAAATACTACACTGGAAACATTAAAAGTAAAGATAATTATATTCTGCTTATCTATATTTGAATTTTTACATACACTTATTTTCTTAAATATTAGTACCACAGCCTTAAAACAAAAGAAATCATATACAAATCCAATAATCTGAGTTCTCCACAACTTGGCTGCACCAAGAGCAAATCCTGCCTCACCAACCTAGGGGCCTTTTATGGTGCAGTGACTATATCAGTGGACATGGCAAGAGTCACCGATGTCACCTATCTGGAGTTCTCTAAGGCCTTTGACATGGTTTTTCACAACATCCTTCCCTCTAAATTGGAGAGATACGGATTTGATGGGTGGACTGTTTGGTGTATAAGGCATTGGTTCGATGGTTGCATCCAGAGGGCGGTGGTCAATTGTTCAATATCCAGATGGGCATCAGTGACAAGTGGTGTCCCTCTAGGGCCTACTGGGACCAGTCCTGTTTAATGTCTTCATCAATGACACAGATGAAGACGAAATAGAAGATTCATAGATTAATTGAGTGCACTCTTAGCAAATTTGCAGATGGCACCAAGCTGAGTGGTGCAGTTGACATGCCTGAGGGATGGGATGCCATCCTGAGGGACCTGGACAAGTCCTAGAAGAGGGCCCATGGAAATCCCATGAAGTTTAACAAGGTCAAGTGCAAGGTGCTGCACCTGGGTCTGGGCAACCTCCAGTATCAACACAGGATGGAGGATGAACAGATGGAGAGCAGCCCTGCTGAGAAGGACTTGGGGGTGCTGGTGGGTGAGAGGCTGGACATGACCTGGCACTGTGCGCTCTGATTGCAGTTGGATTTACATTTTTACAGATTGGGATAGCTACTGGATGCTGTATGATTACTTGTGTTACTGTTCCTGCTGCTTGGGACCCTCACCACCAAGAAGTCCAGGCTGAAGAACGAGCAACAGGATGATGCTGGATCCATGGGTGGTGACTATCTTCTGCTTGATGTCTCTCTCTCTCCTCCCCTTCTCTTTTCTATTTATTTCTATCTCTCTACCTCACATTTACTGTTAAATAAAATCTGTATTATTGACTTTGGCATACAGACTCATGTGCATCTTAATTCAGGCAGAGGCATCTCTCATGGGATCTTAATATGCTTGTAGCTTAGAAAGTCAACCATATCCTGGGCTGCATCCAGAGCAGCGTGGGCAGCAGGGCCAGGAAGGGGATTCTGCCCCTCTGCTCTGCTCTGCTCTGCTCTGCTCTGGTGAGACCCCACCTGCAGTGCTGCACCCAGATCTGGAGTTCCCAGCACAGGAAGGACACGGACCTGTCGAAGCAAGTCCAGAGGAGGCCTCAGGTATGGAGCACCTCTCCTAGGAAGTCAGGCTGAGAGAGTTAGGGTTGTTTAACCTAGAGAATTGAAGGTTCTGCAGCCTTCCAGTCCAAAAGGGACTACAAGAACAATGAGGAGAGGCTTTTTAGCAGGGCCTGTTGCAATAGGACAAGGAATAACGATTTTAAACTAAAAGAGGGTACATTTAGACTAGATATAAGGAAGAAGGTTTTTTGCAATGAGAGTGATGAGGCACTGGAACAGGTTGCCCAGAGAGGTGGTGGATACCCCATCCCTGGAAACATTCAGTGTCAGGCTGGATGGGACTCTGAGCAATATGGTATAGTTGAAGATGTCACTGCTCATTGCAGGGAGGGCTTGGACTAGATGGCCTTTAAAGGTCCCTTTAAACCCAAATCATTCTTTATGATTCTCCTCTTTCTTTGGTCAAATACCTGGTTTCCTATATGCACAGTGTCAGATGCATGAATTAACTTCCTCACTCAGCTACTTTTTTCCTACAGTGTCTCAAAGATATTTTTTTTTGTTTATAATTCAGCTTATTTTTACTGCAGAATGTAAAAGAAGTTGTGAACATATGTATAGACTGCTGCAGTTAGCTATTTTAGTAACTACTGTGTTGAAATGAATAATGGAAAATCTTAGCTCTGGAGCACAATGGCTATAGCTGGATGCAAGACATGCAGATGAGAGTTGAAGCTGATATAAAAACAGTCATTTGGGAAAAAACCATAACCAACACTTTGTATGTGTTCAATATGCACCATCTCAATCAAGAAGGATGAAATCTGCCAAAAAGATGTTATCTTTTACTGTTGTTTCGTAACATATGCATAAAAGAAGTGAACTGATTTGAGTTTTATCAATTCCCTTGCTAGCACTATAAAATAAAGCCTGTTTGTTGATTTAAGTAAAAACCTAAACCAATTAAAAAAATCAAGCCAACAAACCCAAAATCTTGAGTCTTTCGGTGATATAATTTTAGTGAAAACGAGGTTCTTCAGGGTATTTTATCTTCATACTTTCCTGTTTCTTCAAATGTACTTAAACTCAGCTCTACTTGATACAGTCTACTGAATTAATGAAATAACCCAATTAATTAAATCAGTTCCTTTGAAATGATAGAGCCATAAACAAAACTAACTCTTGCATAAGCAAAAAACTTTTTGTAAATACTTTATATTTATTGCGAACTTCAACAAACATCTTTAAAAACATTTTTTCTTTCAAGAACATCTTCAAAAAAATGAAGCAAAATTGTTAACAAAATTATGATGTCAAGTACTGAAACTAAATAAATTTCATGTTTCTAGTTGATTTAATAAAAAATGAAAACAGGAGGGCAACAGGGTTTTAAACTGACATTATATTGGATGGCTCAGGAACATAACAGCAATGTGAACAAAAGTTATTTTTATTTGTATCTGCAGAAGAAATTACATCTAATTCAAAAATATTATTTACGGTTTGATTCATAATTTTTGCAGTATGTGATTTGTCCTTGACTTCACTTAAAATGCAATTTTTTCCACATTCTTTCACATAGTGAAAAGTCCTTATTTTTAGGGGCTACACAAGACCTTTAGTCTGGAACACAGATACGTTAAACTCCTGAATGAATTTCTCCTCCACTTGTTATCTCAAAATTACCTTAAAGACAGAGTGAAAGTAAGATGAAACATATTGTTTTATGATTTGATCTTTAGAATCTAAGTAAAATTAACTACAATTAATATACAATCACAGAAAAAAATACTCATCAAATCTCACATTGATGACTTACTCATCTAATATATCTAGGTTTTTTATTGCCTTTCACCAAGACTGGAAGTATTACACTAAACTCAAATCTTAGAGAAAAGTCACCTGTGAAATCTGATGACAGATTATGGCTACTGTGGGAACACTTTCATTACCATAAGTTTGAGTACTTAATATCACACTTCAATGGTAAATGATTACCTTTTATGTCTAATTTCACTTTATTTATAAAAAAGATTACTTTTAAGAGCTCTGAAAGGAGAGCTCTAAACCCCTGACATTTTCAGTGGCATATTAATGGTATTTCCAGTTTTAGAAGAAAATCCTGTTCTTCAGAGCTCAGCTCGACACATGAATTCGCTTCGATACCTGCACAGGATTCAGCTTGACTCTTACCACTAGAGCTGTAGGTTAAAACTGTACCTTTATGGCTGGCAAATTCACAAGGCACTTCCTGACTACTGCACTCCGTCCTATTTAATGCAGTACAAAATCAAGCTAAATCCATTGCTGGGACCTAGCAGTGAGAGTTTATGTGGGTTTAACTCCACACAGTTTGTCAAGGAAACTTTACTACTAGTTTTAGTTATCACAATTTACATCTAACTTAGTTCTGGGGGATGGGAGAGGAGGGGAGAAGGAAGGTCATGTCCCATTAAATGTCTATTTTAAGGCTAATATGCAGGCCTACACATGAATTAAGTGGTGTGAAGTCCATGGCTGTCCCTCTGGTCATGGATGAATAGCCTCCATTATGAACATACCAAACAAACAACACTAATAACTGAATATATAATGTGAGAAATATCTAAGTGCTCTTGACAAGCTCTACTCTAGACAGCTTGCACTTACGGGAAAAATTGAAGAGTTCAGCACAGAAATTTCCGTGGAATAAAATTTTGTGTAGGAGTCCTTGTGCTATGTGGCTTCAAATTGCTTCAAGTAAAAAAAAAAGCCATCCAGTTTCCAATTTGGGTTTCATCTGGTACAAAATTTCAAACCACTTCTTGAATTAAAGGCTTGATCCAAAGAATGCTTAGTATATAATAGCAAAGTATTTTTGAGAAAGGAGGATTGAAATTCAGCCGTTCCTATTTTCTTCCTCCTTTGGGAGGAGTGATGCATTGCTATGGATAGCTAAATGCTCACACTTTCATGTTTTTTGACCCAACTGAGCCTTGGCAATAGTCAATGCAAATTAGAATAGCTTCAAAAAACCCAAAAATAATGTCCCTTTCACTTTCAATTACTTCAGGGTAAAATATTCATTTGGAAGAAGTAACTTCCCTCAGGCATAAGGGAGAATTAGTATCTGTGAGGCTTTGACTTATTACTGTGCTAAGTCCTGAACTCTGGGGTAAAAGGCCAGCACTGTTGACATATCAACTTTGAGCAGAACCTGAATTTTATGTGATTTAAGAAAGCCAAGCATATTGGCCTGCAAACGAGACTGCCACAGAGGGGCTTGCAAATCTCAGCAGGGCTTCCCTGACATGAATAGCACTTAGGTAACTCATATTTTATCAAAACAGTTTTGTAAACATGCCCTATGCTCTGGCAAAACTTCAAATCCATATCTACAGGGCATGTAAATTGGTTTGGCTTCACTAATAAGATGATTCTGAGCTGTGAGCCCAAAACTGAAAAAAATTTTTTGAAAGTTTTAGACATAAATGTTGACCTCATTTAAGTCAAAGACAACATACTCTGTGACCTTAGGTTACACAAAACAAATTTAAAAATAAAGCCTGTTCATTCTAGTGCGAATGAAAAAAAGACCTAAGAAGAAAAGCAATTTAATGGTGAAAATAAGGTCAAAAAATACTGTCTGTTCTTAAAGAAAAAAAAAACTGTATAACTTTTCAGTACTTTACCCAGAAAGCATATTTTTATTGGCATCCCTAGAAAATTCATCTTCAGATGAAAACAGGCAAAATTACTGCAGATAAAACTTTAGTCCCCAAATATTTGAGGAAAAACATTTGAATATTATGTTCTAAAGAAAATCTCACCACAGACTTAATTATCAAGTTCGATAGAATATAGAACCCATAATAATAAACTAAAGAAATTATGAGAAAATTAAAAAGAAATTATGATTATAAGAGATGAAGGCAAAATATACTCCTTGATTACTTGGAACTGTTTTACTACATTCAGAATTTAACAGGACATGCAAATTATCCCACAATATTTCCTGTCCTCTACTGCCAAGCCCATGAGGCATCTCACACGCTTTGACTTCAACACAAAATTTCAAAGTGTGAACAGTACACTGAAGTCTTCTTGGTAATGTTTCGGAGTACTAAGATTATTAGGAGTATTTATTTTCTATTTCATGGATATTTCAATAGGAAGAATATGTCTGTGATTGCACTCTTGATGAAGACTCTTATTTAAATCTCCTTACCTGCCATGGAAAGATAAAAAGACACTGTGTAGCGACGGCATCTGTATTGGGCATAGCTCCCACAGGGGAAATTACCCTTTAATAGTGTTAAGCTTGATGGTGTGTGAATGGTTATGCGGTACTTGAAGTGAATGAACCAATTCATCTTTCAGATTAGGGCCACATGCCTCTAAGTGATAAGTGCTTTGTCTCAAAAGAAAAAAAAGAACACAACAACATAAAAATATTTTACTGTCACATTTACTTCCACCTGATGTTAAACTAACTTCTAGAAAGGATGCAGTAGAATGAGTGAAATAAATCAATGAGGAAAATTTCTTTGCTCCTTTCCAGTCAAGTATTTTAAATACTAACATTATTCATGACATAAAAAGACTAATTAATATATAGATAGCGAACTATTTTTGTTATATGGAATGACAGAATAATAAATAATAAATCGTCTGTGCCCAGCTTGAATTCATTAGATATTTCACCTGAATCTTGTTTTGAACAAATAACCAACCCACATTCGCTCATTTGTGACTTTTCCAGCTGGGTTTTGTGCTAGGCCAAACAGTACTTAAATAGGAGAGAGACAGAGAAATTCTGACATAGGCAACTTGTTGCATTCCAATAAAACCAACAAAGAGACCACAGCTTTTTATTAAATATATTAATCTGAAAATTCTGAAGTCATTCTGCGAAGTCTCTTTTCTAGGCAGATAAGCTAAAGATGACAGGAAAGACCACTGGTTTTCATACCCAACTGCAGAGTCCAATACTGAAGATGGTATTTTTATTCGTTAAGTTAGAGATGGCTATGACATTAATGCACTGCTGGACATAAAAGAAGAAAATGAAAAGTTTGGAATAGACAAGGCACAAGCTGAATCTGTAGCAAAAGATTCATAGTCAGGAAACCACCAACACTGCCAATATCCACCCACCAAGTATGATGCATGACAGATTTATCCATTTCTGGATTACATCACTAGGTCAACATTTTGTAGCCAAAGATGTCAAAGGTCCTGGTTGCCTCTGAAGAGAGCACTGTTTAGCAGATTGCACAATCTTCTGCAAAATTCTAGAAGCAAAATTAAAAAGTCTATCCCAGCTAAAGGAATACTGTAAAGTCACCTGACAGTTTCCTAGCAGGCAACACAAACTTCCAGAATCAACTAGATGCTTCACATTCTCCATGTTAAGTCCTGAGTAAATCATCACATTCTTCAGTGGTAGTCATGTGCTATATCATTCTCCACTAACAGTAGAGTAATAGCAATAAAATAAAAATATTATACTCGTAGCAATATGACTGAGTGATTTTGTTATTTTAAAATGAAAGTAATTTTATAGAGAAGTATTTTACAGGTAAAATGGTTGATTTTTTTCTCTCTCCACCTATAGAAATATTTTTACCTTGCTCAAAATCTGAAAATGTAGGTACTTAAAATAATTTTGATGCTTGAAGGGGAATCTCAGAAATGAATGCCTTTGTATACATGACAAACGAGTACAGCTTTTATAAAAAGCATGCTTCTTTCATAACTTCACTTGTTACAGTGAATAGCCCCAATTGCTTTATTTCAGTAACATCTTGGTAACATCTGGCAGATGTGCTTGTCATTCATTTACAAACTGTAGAGTTGATTCATGCTCAGCTCTGATCTTGTCTTTTTTTGACTCACTATTTTTGAGTGGTTATCAGTTAAGAGCTAAAATATTTTGTTCTGACCATGGAAAATGCTTATTAGTTACCTATTAGATGCAGTATTATCCCTAAAAGAAATAGTTAATTGATATTAAACTCCACCAAATTATTAATTTGGCCTTTGAAAGTCAGTAAGACTTATCTAGTGATACTCTCAATACACCCCGAAGAGGAGTTAAGGGAATGATCAAAGGCAGGATATTTGATCATATTGCTCTTGTAAACTCCCTTAAGACTATGGTGCTTCTTTCCCCTAACTAGTGCTGGCAGAAAGTTTACTTCATTAATGCTGAACACTGGAAGAGAGTTCCTTGTCACAGATCCATCTTCCAGCTTCTACTCTAGCCCTTCTGGCTAAAAGCAGAGGTACTTTCATAGTCTTTCAACACCCAGGATACTGGACAAGTACCAGAGAATCAAAATGCCCAGAATGTTCAGTGTCTTTAAGCTGTTCTTTCTTAAACATTTTCTTGAAATCACCTCAAAGGCAGGCTTGAGTTATAAAAATAAAAAAAAAAAGACTAAAAGCTAATAGTATACTTGCAAAAGCTCTATAAGGGCAGAAGTGACAAAAAAGAAAGACAATCACTCCATCTTCACATTACAGAAACACATCCCAAATGCATCTCCCTCCCATGATTCACAGGACAGACTATAAATGCTTAAACTGTGGGTCAAGAGCCTCAGTTCTATTTCCTATTCTATTTGGTATCCTCAGATAACATTCAGAGAAAGTAGCTGTTGGGCTGGGGAAGCATACTGACTTCGATATCCCTGTTTATCCCTGAAATAGCCCCCCATTCCCTGGGGGTCCCTCTGAGGTTGCCCGTTATTATCATTCCCCGTTCTCACCTACCCCTTTCTTCTAAGAACACATTTATCTGTTAGTCAATCAGGCATTTCAGTCTGCAGTCAACCACATTACTGGCTGCTGCATTCTGCTTTGTAAATATTAATATTGGTTGGGCATCTGCTCAAGTGTGAAATAGTCTTTTAGCCACCAAGTCTGTGTTTGGCAAAGCCCTTATCAGACTTCTAGGCAACAGGAAGCTGAATCACTTTCCACTCAGATAAGCAACACTCATCTATGAAACACTCACATTTCTTTTTTCCTAAATTCATTTTAAATTCTCAGCTGTCAGATGTGGCTCCCTATGTGGCCATATAAATGTTTGTGCCAGAACAACAGGCACTGGAGTGAGGGATGAGAAAGCGTATCCAAGGGAAAGGACTGCACTTCTCAGTGATGGCTTACGGCGATTTGAAACATGCGTGAAGCAATTACTCGCCTTCTTCTCACACACACACACGTTAAATACATCGACTTAATAATGCCCTCATCAAATACAGTTTACTTTCAATAAAAGGATACGTGGAATGCAAAAAATGCCATCTCAAATAAGGTCTGCCAGTAAGAAACATATTTCAGTAGAACTTCAGGGATTCGGTCACTTCCAAAATCACTGCTTCTCTCTTACAAGCTCCAGCATGAGTTAAAGCAGAGGGAGAGTGACTAACATGGAGTTTCAGGAATATTTTCTTTCATAGTTTCTTTGAAGGAAAGTTTATCCATAAATTATTGGTAAAAACTCTCCTCTTTGGGGATTGTCAGTGGGCTCAGTTGCTTTGTTCTAACAGCATGAGCAAGAGGAAAAAAACAACCAAACAAAAAAGACAGGATCAACCATCACCTTTGTGCCTTGTTTCTCCATTCAATTTCAGATACTACACTAACACTTGTCCTCGATAATTTTTATTTCTTTTTGTCTAGTATCATCGCAGATGACTTTACTTTGTTAATTACACTATCAGTTGCTTTAAAGAAAATAGAAAATATTCATTTCTTCCTTCCCGCTCTTTCGAATTTCTTTTTTTTTCTTTCCTACTGGCATACAAAATAAATTAATGTTAACGTGACTTTACATAATGTGTATAAGATGCTCGTAGAAAGTTGGCAAAATACCATGCACTGGCTTTGGCCTTAACAGAAAGTCTCACGTTAAAGAAATATTTTAGATATCAGCCACCTTGAGAGGCTTACCTGATACTGAATGATAACAGGCAATAAGCAAGTGCAAAACAATGGGAAATGCACAGTTGGTAAGTTTTGGTTACCAAGAACTAGCAGTGAATATATGAACTGGGCAAGAGGCCACAGTGAACTACCCTAAGGGTTCAAGCATTAAGACGGAAGCAATTCAGAATATACTCAAGATCATATTTGTATAGCTTATGCCTTTCCTTGCTGGTCCCTGGGATAACAGAAAGTTCTCAATCTGCAAGAATTCTGTGAAAAGACCAGAAATGTTTGCTGAAAGCTTTCCATAAGTAACAGTGCTGGTAATCAGTGAGGTCCTTCTCACTTCAGTGTATGCAGCAAGAAGCATACTTCAGACTTACATTTCAACTATCAGTGCCATTCACCTATTTTATCATTAAGGTGTGGTACATGAAAAATAAAGTAACACAAAATTAAATGCATGGGGCATTCCATCCTAAACCATGTAAACACATGCCAATAATAACAACTCACTTTTTTTAGATCCAAATTCCTAGATCACCCTAATGGAATAATTCAAAGCATTCACCCAATGTAAATAGCTACAGAAAACATGAACATACATGGAAAAACCAAAAGTTATTTATATGGTATATCTTTAAATTAAAAAAAAAATACTCAATATGTAAGGGATAATGAATTCACTGTGCACAAAACACCTCATTTTTCCTCTGCAAAAAGCAAAATAGTTTCTAAATCATTTGTATGGTAAATTATTATATATGCATACGAAAAAAGTATTGTGACTATATGACATAAACCCAGAAACAGACAAAAATCCTAGAGGCTGAATTAATTAAATGAATTCTCCTTGAAAAACAGTGAAACAACACAGCCAACCAAACTGAAATCTGTTTGTGATAACAGGTGAGGTGGTGCTCCTTTTCTTTCACCATCCAGAGGTGACCAAAAAGACCAGTGTACGTGCATTAGGACTGGCAGGGGCGAACAATGTAACTTCAGTGACCCAGATTTCCAAGTGCAATCTGTACAGCGATTAATCAGGGAAAGGGCTATCTGTGCCCTTCTCATTTTCAGTATTCCCCAGAAAGAAATCCAGGATCAAAATACTCCTCTCTTGCTATATTCACTGGCCTCAGGCTTCCTGTAGTGTAATATTTTGCTTCCTACATACTTGTTTTTCTCTATTTTGATTCCCTTATAAGCTAAATTAATTTAACCAAGCTTTACCAATGATAGTGTATCTTTCCGATTCAGCTGTACATTGAGCTTTCAAATTCAAGGCAGTTACCCTGAACAAATTGGTTTTTTGCCTGAAAATGTAATTTTCTTTTGCTTTTCAATGTCAATATTAAAGCCAGGGTTCTTCTGTCTCAGTGCCCAAGTTTCTCCATCTGTAAAATATAAGTTGTCCCTTCTGTAAAAAGCTTCAAGACCTGCTGCTGAAAATATTATATGTCAACTGGATACTAATAGTTTATTAGATTAAATTGCGCTGATTTCTTACAAAATAAATTCTGAATTTATTTTGGGGTTACAGATTAAAGTACAGCTGGGCCAAGAGAAATTAAAATCCAAATCATAAACTAGGTAACAGTTTTATCTCATATGACTGTAGAAGACATCCCTCTTTCATATTCTTACTACTATTTCTGGTCTGCTAATGTGTGTGGTATGTCAGAGTATTACTGTGGATTGAGAAATTCAGGAGAGCACAGGAAATCAAAGCCCCTAGTGGAAAAGATGAATGAAAACCCAGGGATTACAAGTTCATTTCTTCAGGATGCTTCTGATTGACTCTGTCTGATTTTCACTCTACAGTCAAAAGTTTATTAAATTGTCCCTATTTTTTTTAATTAGCCATAAAATGTGTAAACAAATGTCGATAAAAGGAAAAAAATTATGCTGATACAGAGTCCTACATTCTTCTCACAAGATATTGCAACTTGCACGTTTCAGACCTAGCTTTTGTGTCATGCTTAGCATGCATAAATGGCAGAACTCTGGAGCTGCCTGTATTCCAGGCAAGGTCACAGGTGGGAGATTCACATTGGCAGGGACTTTTAGTGACAGAAGAAAAACTTTGATATATCCTTTTATTTCCCCACAAGCAAGCTGAAGGGATCCACAAAGTGGGAATGGTGCCTGCACTATGGTGCTATTCTGTTGCTCCAGCTGGGTGTGTTTTTCCTGATTATACTAGTGAGATGCTTGTATTTTTATAAAATAATGTAAAATAAGTGGGCAAATCCACCTAAGCTAAAAGAAAAAACAAGAATCAAAGTTATGAAATAACTTTCAACACTTCTGGAAATCACCTGCTTTTCTTCTTAAAACTACCTTTCCTTTTTTAAGAAAAATTAAATCTATGCACTTAAAATATTTTAGCTTTTCGACGAAACATATTTTTCACTGAAAAAATATTTCAGCAGTTTTTTGTGAACATGACAAGTGCTTTAAATATATTTTCCACATCTTACATCACTTTACAGTAGTCTGTGACACAACTGAACCAATAATTCCACAGATCCCTTTTATAATATTTGTCTGAAGTTATTTTAATGTCTTTATATGAAAGAAGGAAAGGCAGAAAGGGACAAAAAATTGGAGTAATTTTAATGTGTATGATAAGGTAGTTAGAATAAGGGTATCTCCAGATTATGCAGCATCTATGGTTAATACAGACGCAGTACTAGAAGTACAGATACAGAAATACATTTCTACTAATGGCAAAACATTGCATAATATATCCATATAACAAAAAATGACACTTATTTCCTCAGCAGGTAGAGAAAGGCAGGCAATTGTTTCACAATCATCACCTCCTTTGCTTCCTACTGCTATTGTTGCACTCAGTAATGAGACTTTCAGTTCTGGTATTCATATGGTTACATTTCTTACAGCATGGCTCAGATTCTGAACACAGTTACACTGCTGTGAATCCAGCTCCACACCAGCAGTGCAGATGAAGGTGCTCTGGTCTTTCATGGTGCTCACATAAGAACACAAGTCAGGTTCTGTTGTCTCTTTTATTCCTATACATTAACCTGAACGTGTGCAAGACAGACAGGCTCCTTTATTCAGCAATGTTACAGCTGGACCTGCAGGTTTTCAGCTCCCTTTTAGCATCTGCTAAAACCTCCTGCTTTCCAAAAACTTGGAAATGTTTTCACGGTCATCACTGAAAAATTCTGTTAGGATTATATGCTGTATTGGAACTACTGTGTTGCCCTTGCAGTTAATTTTTTATAGTTTCTTTATTTAGATACGTTTTTTAAAACATAGCTGTTAGAAAAGGATTCATCATTTTTAGATGATGAATTATTTTCTGCCGTGTGGAACAACCTCAGTAGGCGGTCCAGGCACACACATATGGACAGCTAAAAGCCTGGAAACTGGGAAACTCTGCTAGAGATTGTAAGTGTTTCCAGAGTGAAGTGATAGCTGAGCTGAGTTTCTTAGGATGACATGCTGCACTTAGCTATCTAAGTTCAACCACATATGCCTAAATCTTCTCTTTTTGATGTGGATTTCAGTTTTACCTTAGCTGGAATACAGCTTAGAGATATTTGCCACTCTCCTGTCATGTAAGCAATGAAAATTTCCAGGTTTATCCCTCTCATGTTTCTTTGATAAAGGCTTTACTAAGCACATCAAACATTTCAGTTTAATGATAAAGTGCGAGCAAAAGCTCATGGCTGGGAAATGAATAAGTTTGGAAACCGTATATGCAGTAGCTGATCAGAGACAAAGCTAACAAAAATAACACGGGATGAAATCCACACAAAGATCCTTCTTTAACTGGGACATAAGTATCCACAAGAGTGTGCCATGCTCCTTTTCTGCCCTGTCTGCCACTGCAGGTTCCTAATGCCACTGGGGGGTGCCTGTCCAACCCTGCTTTGATGAACTTCCATGCAGGAGAATGGGCACCTGCTTCCTGCTCATGTTAGACACATGGCTGGATGTGTCAGGACAGCGTCACCCACGGCAAGAGCCCTCAGGGAAAAGATGGGCGCTAACGCTCTCTACGGAGAAGCTGAACTTCAAGACATGCTGCAAACCTGCTTCCCACTCCCTTCTGCTCAGGGACACGAGCTAGACAACCATGTCAGCTAAGCTTACTGCTTTTACTTGAGCATTCTTTCAGAAATAAATGAAATTCTTCCTTGTGCTAAGGGAAACCCTGAAAATGGGCTCAATTTATAGAGAAACAAGTATTTTCTGATGTGCATGACTTCAAATGTAAGAAACAGTGATAGCCACTGAATAGCAGTCTGCAGCATTAAATCTACCCCCTCTGTGAGCAGCATGTCTGCTCAGGATTAACAATTTATGAAGTTAATGCACATCTAAGTATGTAGCTGTCCTTTTCTATTTTTAATAATCAAAAAGAAGATGTCACCATGTAAAGTAGAAAAAAGCTGTTTCTCAGTTGGGACTGTACAGAAAACAGTGTACAGTGTAGAGTTATTCTCTATGTTGTAAAAGGCTACTAACAAATTTTGTCATGGAGCCTAAAAATACTAGATAGACCAAAAAATTTAAACTCTCTTCATTTTGCTTTTATGTTATTATTGAAACGTTCTTTGAAAGAACTTATTTTAACTCTGATGGTAAAATGAATACTACTCTATGTGTGGCTTGGTATAAACAAGCATTAAACAAAACTACTCGAGATATTCCATTGTTTAATTGCATTTTCTTTCTGTTTTGTGCAAGACTTAATATAAATCACTTAATAATCACTTACTTTTCTGGGCATTTTTGTATGAAGAATCCGTAAGTGCTTTGCAAAACTACATACATGAAGGAAAAACTCTCTGTGTTTAAATGAAGTAGTCCTCTAAAGGGGTTTATATGTAAACGTGTATTTTTCTGCTTGCCACCAGTTTTTTGGACTTCGGTGATGGATGTGCTATAAATACTTTGATAGGAATAGAATCTGCAGCTGCATGAAAAGATGAATTTTGAGCAATAAATATTTTGCTAGGATATCAGTACAATTTGTCACTCATTTGAAAAGTATTGTGAAACTTGTGCAGCAATGGTCTGCAAAAAGCCAGACAAGAAGAGGACTGATACAGGAATACAAAGGCGGCCGCAGACCTGACTACATGGGAGGTGAAGATGCACTGAAAATTGCATCGTTGAACTAGAGAAAAGTGGGTTCTTTTCTTCAAAATCATACTTGAGATGAGTCTCATTTAATATCTGTAGTAATGAGCTTTGAAAAAAAGTATGCTGCAAAAATGTGGCAACAAAAAGTTGTAACTTGTTACAGAGGAAAAATCATACTGGAGAAATGAGGTGATGCTGAAGACCTAAATACCAGAAACAGGATGAAAGGTAATGGTACAAAAATGCATCTTGGACATTATCAACAAGAATTTCTTCTTTAAGCATCTGAGTGGAAACAAAAGGAGAGCAAAGAACTGGTTGTGCTAATTGATCATAGTTCCTCCGAACAAAGTAATACAGTCATTAAAGAAGAAGCTGTATGCAATTCCAGAACATAACAAGTGAGGAATACCCAGAAGGAAATACTGTACCACTCTGCAAGGTACAGGTAAGACCTGACCCAGAATACTGTGTTTAACTATGGCTTCCCATGCTTGTGAAAGACAATTCAAATTTAAGAAAGTGCTTCTAGCTTTTCCTCTCTTTTTTCTTTTAATGTATTTTTTTTATTTGAAAGCCCAAAAGAAGAAAAAAGCAATGCAAACAGACTGTTGGTACAAAACCAAGTTGATTTTAACCAATTATTAGTTCAGAAGCTTTCTAACAAGCCAGAACAAGAAGGTTTTGCAGTTTGATAAGTTTATACACATCTGGTTGCTTGTGATAGTATAAATTCAGTAAACTGGGAATTGCCTTCCAGCCACATCTATGATGAGATCCCCAAATTAGCTACAGCTTTGGGTTGGATCTGCGCAGACAATTTCCTTATAGGTACTTCTCCATGGCTTTTGACAAATTAAGGCAAAAAAGAAGAACAAAATCAAAACCAGGTTTTCCTTTAATTGCTTGTGCTATGGGCCAACAAAATTTTTTCTGGGAGTTGCACACTTAGCAGCTTTGCAGCTCATGTCCACTCTCAGTACACCCAGTGAGGGCATTAGGCAGAAGAAATCTTTTCTCCCTTTGCCCAGCCTACATAGCAGTGCAGCACACCAGCTTACAGAAAAATAAATGCAACCTGCTTTCTGTCATGCCTCACAATGAAGCTGGTCAGTTATACAAAAACCAAAATTTTATGAATCCTGCATTCTGCGCAGAAAAACAAACAAAAAACCCCTATCCAACAGGTCTTCCCAGGAATTTACTCTACAGTTGGAAGTAGCACATGCATTGTACACATGGTGCTATGAACATGGTGGTTAACAGCCAAGCTCTCAGTAGAGCATGTGGAACCAAGACAGTGCGCCATTCTGACCAGAAAGGGCTGCAAAATATTTTGAAGGCAGATGAGAATAATAATCCAAACTAAAAAAAATATTTCACACACTTTATACTGGTAGGAGACAGGATGAGACTGTGTTAGAAGATCTGCCGGATTCAAACAACTTTTACTATCTATTTAAAACTATATATGCTGCTCTTGATCTTTTGGAAACTGTCTTAACAACTCTGTTTATGTGTAATGATACCAGGTCCACCTTTTAGTGAAACCCTGTCATCATAATTGGAGAGTATGTACCCAACATGCTGTTGATTTCATAAGACTTCATCACTTCCTTGGCTGTCAGTCTCAGCAATTGCAGTGTTATGTTCCTTCCTCCCACACTGTAATTTCTTTAGCACAGGGCAGGCAGTGGAGCATGATGTTTATGCTGCTATCTCCACTGCTGTTGCTACTTCGTCGAATGCATCTGTGATACAAGCTGCTCAACCATTCTGAGAATAATAATGTATTATGAAGCAGGCTACTTATTATGCTAGAATTATTCAGTAATGGTATTTTTAATGTATATTTTATTTCCATCATCACTACAATTTGCATAGAGCTGCCTGTAAGTTTTGAACAAAAACAAATAATTGTAATCTGGAGTCATTAGTGCTACAGGTTATGAAGTAAATTCATACACATATGAAAACCTTTCTTGTTTCAGAAAGGTAAGTCTTTTGGGGTTATGTTAATAACCTGTTTCCTTAGTTTATCTGCATTAAGGATCAATTACTGTGTTTGGAAAAAACAGCATACTGTGTTTACTTTTGGGACAACATATAACATACTTTTCTTCTTTGAAGGTCCCAGCAGCAACCGAATAGAATACTCGCTGCCACTGGACCCTAAATATCAGTCCATGGAAGAGGAACCTTTAAGGTTTCTTCCTTATTCACCTTGAAAAACCTACATTTATATTTATACAATTGTGCTATGATTCCAGGGGGGAAACTTAAGACTTAAAATCCCTTTGGAAGCCATAGAAATGTATCTTTTTTGTAATATATTTATAAGGCAGATAGCTGGCATACACCAACACAAGTGGTTGTCAACAGGAGCAGAATTCAAGGGACATATATAAGCAGCAAGGGCAGACATCTTCTCATAGATTTTGCTGAAGGGGGACAAAAGATCTAAAGTTCAAACTCTCTTTCTCTCTTGTTCTCTTTGCACCTCTGGAAGAGATTATTGCCCCCTGAAACAGTAAAGAAAATAATATGCTGGCACCTCTGGTGCCTCAATTGACAGCCAGACAACCAAATCTATTAATAAAACAACATTTCAGAGTTGCATTAAAAAATATCACTTTTGTTTGGTTCTGACATTGTAGATCAGAGATGTTCCTTTTATCACTGAGATACCATGTATTTCTAATGTAAACAACAGTGCAGCCTTTTAATTTATATTTTAGAAGCTGTTTTGCTCAATAATCCTGTAGTCTATAGATAATATTCTTGGTGAGCAGGTTTCCTGATATGCAGCAAATACTTTACCCATAACAGAATATATTTAGTATTATGACTTTATATTCTTTACAATTTCATCATTAACACTTACTGAAAATTAAGAGAAAATGTAGATAGGTATAGCACCTAATTAATTAGCATCACAGTGCGAGCAAAAACCACCACGTAAATGCAGCATATCATATATTATGGAAAGCTATTGTGAAGATTATCTATTATGACTTGTATTGGGACACTAGATATAGTGCACAAGATGGTGCCTGCATAAAACAGTTTTCATTGATTTTACTGATATCAGTGCAGTTATAACTGTCGAAAACATCAATCTGAACTTATTTTTCTTTTTCAGAATTTTATGCAGCCCAGTCCCACTTTCATTACCCTGCACAGACATTTCAGTGGTGATTTTCTTCACCCTACAACCTAAATTAATGGAATACAGTGAAATCTTTGAATTGTAGCATAAGGCTGAATGGTGCAAAGAAAACTTCCACAGATAAATATATATTAATAAATATAAGAAAACTCATGGAAAACTCTACTGGTCAAGGATTGGCCAGATGGTGTATCTTTTGGCAGTCTTCCCCAAACAGTGACATACAGCACCAACAAGCTCTTTTTCAGACAGTGTTCGGGCACAGCTTTAAAGAGTGTGGGTCAGGGTCTGTTCTCACAAGGTCAGTTGCATATGGCCACAGTGGTTTTGGGTGAAGAGGTGTTTAGTATACAAATGGGGACCTTTTGTCTCAGAAACAGTTTGGGTTTTTTTAAGTTGGTACAAAGAGCACAGTACAGATGGCCAAAATTGACTTAGCACTCACTTCTGCTTAGCTTTCTTCTATGCCTTCGCTGAGAAGCCTAAGAAATAGCTCATGAGGGATCCAAAACATACAGTCTAACTGGTGTTGTACAAGCACATCTGCTTGTATCTGCTTTGCCACTGTTCTCCTCTAATGACCAGCTGCAGAGACAGAGAGCTAACAGGCATTACATAACCCCACAGTAGCTCTGACACTGGGTTAAGCTTTCCACAACAGCCCCCCACGCCTTCAGTGCTGCAGTGTGCCGCAGAGTCACTCTTCTGAAGTCTAAAGACACCCACTGGTACAAGACACTCAGGACAAGAAGTGAGGGGACAGTCATTTATCCAGCGGTATCTCCAAATGAAACACACGTGCATTACAGTTTAGCAAGATATTACAGTTGAAATCATTAGGAGTTTCTTGTTGCAAAATGGTTTGGAACAAAGAAAGCCATTCTAGCTTGAAAGTAGATTTGCATACAGGAGCTTAATTTATCAAACTGTGGGATGCACTTTGGAAAAAGAGAGAATACAAACGAAGAAAAGGAGAAGCATATTTAAGATGATTATGCCTTCCAATTACATACATCTTTATGCCCTGTACTTATCTTCTGACATGTAAAGCTTCTATTTTCCAAATAAAACACCTCAACACCTTAATTGAAAACAAATATGTTGAAAAACAGAGGAAGAAGAATTTCCTAATCCTGTAAAGTGAAGCGATATAAAGCCAGCTAAGAGCACAATAAGATAAGGAATACAGCCTAATTGGTGGTAAAATGTCAATATTCCAATAGATGTATACCAGCAGTCCATTAGATTTAATTAGGCTCTCTCAGCAAGCAATAAATCATATAAAAAACAAATTGAGGAAGAAGTCAACTGACTGCTGGGAAACACTCATAGGTTGGTGTACCAAGGCTAATCTTTAGAGTAAATTAATAACTAGCCCAGACACATTAAACAGAAGATTTGAAAAAAGAACAAGGTCTAATATTAGTACAGGATTAAGAGATTACACAAAGGCACTGTTGATCTACTAGAGTTTTAATTATGATCTCACTTATTGATATCATAAAAAAGTATCAAGAAGGACTCAAATGAAGGGAAGCACTAGACTGGAAAACTGGGCCACTTACACACAGACCCATTCTGAAAACTGGTGACAATTACTGTGCAGCAGGTGGACACTGCAGCTTCACACTGTATTCAGCAGGGCTCCTTGGAGCTGCCCCTCTACATTTTATCAACTGGATTAAAACCTACAGTTCACAGGGAGTGCATGGAAAACGAAATGCAAATGAATTGGTGGTCACATTTGCAGAATCAGAGCAGAAGAGCAGCAAGTCCAACACACGCTGGCTGAGCACACAAAACCAAACAGAAAAAGGGGAGATGATGATGAGAAAATAAAAGCAGTAGTTCTTGCAGCACTGAAGAGGGAAAATACAACAGAATTTAATGCATATGTCAGAATAAAAACTATGCTTATTTGCTGAGATCAGTGATAGGATTTTACTTTTTCCATGGCTCTTCTCAGTTCTTCATTAAAAAGATGTCTGCAAAGAGCATGTGACATTTAAAAAAACTTTAAAAGCATGTGAAATACAGAGCACATGAAGTAAAAGAAGGGTTACTTTTTGGTCGAGGCCAAGGCACAACAGGAGTAAGAGCACACAAGGATATGTTCAGATTTGCTCAGAAAGTAACAACTGATTTTTTAAATTGTTTTGTTTTGTTTTTGCAACCTAATCACAATAGTTGTCAATTCAACTTATTTAAAATGGATCTGAAGAAACTTGGATAGAACTGACACAAAGTGCCATTTCCCACAGGACAGGCTTTCTCTAGTCATGTGTAAAGAGAAATAAATAGTCTTCTTTTATTCAAAAGTGATGCTATGACAGTTTGCATTATGCCCTGAGACAGGCATTTAGTTTGCATATGACAAATAAAATGAGCGTCACGAGAGGGGAAGGTTGAAGACCAAGTTTCTACAATTTTTGGCTTTCAGGAAAAAATTCTGTATTTTTTTAAACTTCCGCTCCTAATCTGCCCTTGTGAAATTTCATAGCGGAAAGGAAGAGAGAGGCAAAGTTCTCCAAGTGTTTGCAGATTTAACCATTACTTCGTGTTTGCCATTTTTAACTGTATATTAATATTCTATGAAATGAGCTCAGTGTTAGGGAGGTAGGTAGCCAGGAGTAGGGATTTATTTTCTTAATTTAGGTACAAAACACTCGCTGGCTCCGTGCTACTCTTCAGTTTGAGACTAAGTTACTGACAGATAACACATTACATCAAGAATTATCCATGGCATATTTTCAGTGCTACACCTGAGCACCAGGGCAGTACTAACACGCATCAAGTGTATCACTTCTGGCATCAGACATGCTTCATCAGCACTTGCTGGAGATATGCTCCACTGCCCTGTGCAGACCTGTCCTGTGGGAGGTAAAGAGCGTCCAAGCTCCACTATGCCTTCAGCAGCTCATTTTTCTTAGTTTTGTTTTTATTAATTTGGAGATGTCCTCTTTATTTTCAATTTTTAGAAAAGGCAGCATATCCATGCAATCTCTGTATGTTTCCTGTGTTTAAATGCACTATTACTATGACAGCATCCAATGGGTTCACACAGCAAGGGGAAACTTGCTCGATGATTTCTTTGGTATTGTGCAGGTTTTGGAAGACTGGAGCATTTTCCTGGAATTTTCTGATAAGTAAGGTCACCTAAATGTCTATTTTTCAATAAATTTCCTGGTCAAATTGGTGGGGTTTCCCTATTGGATAAATATTTGAGAAAGGTTTAAATCTCCATGTAAGTTTATTTGCTGGATTTTTTTTTATTATTACCTTTTAGAATGTAATTCAGTTATTAGAGCATAGCATAGCCTTCTGGCAGTACTAAAGCACTTCCTCAAGGAAGAGCTGTCAAAGCCACCCAGGTAACACCTGAGTCACACAATCACAGTTAATGCTTCCCAATCACCTCCCGGGTTAGAATGTGACTTACTGAAATTCTTTTTAGAAAGAGCTTTGTTGTGAGAGGACAAAGAAAGGGGAAAGAAACAGGAGCTTTACTGACTACTTACTTTCTCATGGAGATTCGTAACATAGTCGGCCACCAAAAGAGCTGCTTCTTACCATTTGCTGGGTGGCTGGAAATTCATCAAAATTTACAAATAATGTATGTTACTTCTGGGGAGACCAGGGAGAAGCAGGTTATTTTAGTCTCCATTTCTAGTACAGAACATGGGAAAGGGTAGAAGATGTAAGAGTGTTCTAATAGCTTATAACGTTTTTTACATCAAGAATTTTACAACTTCTTATATTGGGTCAGAGTTACTGTGTCTACTTCAAAGTTTTCTGTACTTTTATTAGTATACTCCCCATCACCTGTGCTTTCCTTAAACTTTCATTCAGATAAAGAACTAAAATGCATTGATACTTCTGATAACTAATAGTTATAAAGAAGGAAAACTTCTTTCAAATTTTGTCATTTCGACCAAAATATTAAACCATTTGTAACAGCCATGCCTGATAAATACAAAGATGAGGAAGATTATGTATTTTCCTACCCCTACATTTCTGTGTTTCATCAGAAATTTGTGCTTCAGAGAAGAATTCAAAGTATCCCTGATTTACGTAAGTTTTTTTGCTATCTGTCATACCGTATCATCACTGCATCACTGCCTATATGGAATTACTACTAGACTGTGAAGAAAAGTGGTTTATTTACTAACAGAGGAACATGGGCAATAAACATCTATTTAGAAAATGGAAAATAAGTGACTCTGAATTCAGTGCCTATTGGAAATATTTTGAATGTTACACACAGCAGTTCATTTCTTTTATTCACTGACTGTTCATCCAGATAATATGAATATGTTCTAATGAAGCTAAATTTAACACCTAAAAGTGTTCAGAAGGAAAATGCTTTTCCTCTGGGGTGCATATTCATTCATTTGTTCTACCTAACTGGTATCAGCATCCAGACAAATTCCATGATGAGAAATTGATACTAACCATGTGTGGTATAAAGTTTGTGATTTGTGACTGAATACTGAATTGAGTTTTGTAGATATGGGACATCAATTTCCCAGCAGTGATCCTTCTATAAGAAGCTAAAGAATAGTGAAGATTAGTACTTTCTGAAGTTCAGAAGATTTTAAAGCTTAAAGAAATGGTTTTTAAAAAATTGTAGGGCATAGGAAACCTGAAGGAGGTTTTTTTAGGCTGGATGACATTAATCAGGCTGCAGACCATCACTTAAAAGTTCTATATACAAGGTTGTAAGTACTTAAAAAATCACAGTTGCCTGTCTCAAAACACTGCCAAGGCCACAAGAGGAACTTGCCATAAGATAAGCCACGACAGCAGGAACTTGAGATAAGCACAGATGGGAGAAATTTTGAGCAGGAAGGCACTAATTCCAGGCCTAGCAGCTGTGAGGTCTGGTTAGCACATCCTGGTTAATGCATCCAGTCAAAAAATTCCCACTGTGGCCAACTGTGGGAAAGAAAGCAACTGCTTACGCGCATGCCACCCCAAGCTATGGAAACACCAGCAACCACCCCATGCATGGACACCCCGAACCTGGACTGTATGAAGGCGGTACCCCCAGAAGAACGACTTCGGGACCCCCACCACCAACAAGCCCAGGGTGAAAAAGGACCAATGGGTCTACTGGTGGTGACTATCTTCTGCCCTCTGTCCCTCCCCACCCACATTTCTTTCTGTCTCACTACCTCACAGTTACTATTAAATAAACCTGTATTACTGACTTCAGCATATGGTCTCATTTGCGCCTTAATTTGGGCAGAGGCAACTCTCACTAATCAAGTCATAAAAAAGATACAGAGTAATATTTTGAAATCCTTGAGATTTGCTTTTCTGCTTTCAATCTTTTAAACATTTTGATTCATGCAAATACATATGAGCAAAAAACGTAGATAGCTATATTCTTTGATGATAAATCATTATAATTTGGGGCTATTTTCATTTGATCTGTTCATCAAATACAAAAGTCTTGATTTCTCGTGTCTTTTAAATAAATGAGAAAACATTAAGAACAAACATGTAGCCAAGTGCACAAATTCAAGATATATTTTCCTAGATGTAGTAGACTGAATTATATCGAGAAAGTTACAGGAAAAAAGGGCAACAAGGTTAATGATAAAATAATTTCATAGAACCCTTTAGGTTGCAAAAGACCTTTTAAATTCATGAAGTCCACCCACTAACCCAGCACTGCCAAGTCAAAAAAACCATATCCCTAAGTGCCACATCTACACATCTTTTATACACCTCTGGGTAACCTTGATAACCCTTTTGGTGAAGAAATTTTTCCCAATATCCAATCTAAACCTCCCCTGGCACAAGTGGAGACCATTTTCTCTTGTCTCATCACTTGTTCCTGGGAGAAGAGACCAACCCACACCTGGCTACAACTTCCTTTCAGGCAGTTGTAGAGAGAAATAAGGTTCCCCCTGACCTTCCTTCTCCAGACTTAACAACCCCAGCTCCTCATAAGACCTGTGCTCCAGACCCTTCACCAGATTCTTTGCCCTTCACTGGACGTACAAAATATTTAGATTTCTAAGTATTTAGAAAGTCTCTTCTTGAAGGAAGAAGACTATTTACCAAATGCCTTCTAGTTTACAAAACTTACCCCAGTGACAACAGACTGGAGGAGTCACAGAACTAGGGTATCAAAACTTTTGAGTTTTAGAAGCTCAATTCAATTTTATCAACAACTAGTGCAGGATAAACACCACAAAAAGAGTATATTTTTGGTGAAATGGGTGTTTATTTCTGCTTTACTAATTATCCATAGATAGGATGATTCATTATTTACCCAATTGTGTGGAAAGAACGTGAGCTGGAATTTCTCTGCTATGGATAAACCTCTTTTGATTATCCAAAGTCAAACAGCTAAAAGATTTGCTCTATCAATAAAATTGTATAGGCTACGTTCTGCCTAAACATCCTAACCTTTGGAAACTGAAAATGTAATACACAGATAATGCTAATAGATACTTCCAGAAGATTAGTTATAATTGTTTATTGAGCCAGATGAAGTGCTTCCCAATTGTGACGGGTAGGGCCATACCCCAGAGGTAATCCTTAGATCTCTGCTACAGTCTTTGCTTAAAAAGCTGCTAAATGGAAGAAGTAAGAAATCTCCATTCCCCATAGCACAGACCAAGAAAAAACAATATTTAATAACAGCAATAACTAAATCTCCTGTAAGGGGCTGATAAACTGTCTGACAATAAAACTTATAGAATGAATCCTAGTGAGCTTAAATTACTGAATTTTACAGTGAATACTATCCATGAAAAAAAAAAAAAAAACCTAGTGTCTAGTAATAATAATTTGGTCTCCTCCTCAGGAATTTTACAGTTACTACAGTTATATTCTGGATGCTGAAAATAGCAAAATAATAACATTTAATTGGACTGAAAGGCAAAAATGCTAAGTCCTTTATTATAACAGCTGAACTCAGTAGCATGAGAAGCACCAGCATATCCTAAAGGCATATTTTGGAAATAATTATTTCACTTTTATATAAAACAAAGCAATTAAAAATTCTTTTCAAGTGATCTCACTTATACACACTTATCTATTTCATTCCTGCCACTATATTGTGCCAGTAATCACCAGCAGAAATCAGATTTTTTCTGTTTCTGTTTAGATGCAGAAGTATTTTCAGCCTATATGATGAGATTGTGTGAAATACAACCCTTTTCTCACCTGACAACCATGTCATCCCAACAGAGGTGAAGCTTTATCACCCTCTCAAGAAAAAGAAATATGCTTGTCCATATGCTTGTCCTTGATAGCACATGGAAACAACAGGATTTATTAATGAAGAGTCAGAGAACATCGGTCACTTTCTAGACCACAGAGGTGATGGGGAAATCAAGCTCAAAAATCTTATGCTTTTTGGAGTCACCAAAATGCTTAGTTCCATTTCTCCCCACTATTCTACCAGTTGCCAGAGTCCACTCGCAGCAAGTAAGCTGTCCAAAAAAAAAGAACATGAATAGGAAAACAAGTAGTGAATCTCTTCGTGAAGAGCTCCTGCAAGTGAGACTAAAAGGTACTTTGCCTTCTTTAAAATCAGGTTATTAATGCAGTACCTAAAAGAGAATTTGAATTTTCTGCACGTAGCTTCAAATTCTAAATTCCCTGTTCTTTGAATCCCATGAGCCCCAGTAATGGAACAATCTCTCCGGAACAGGACAACACATGCTTCTCTAGCTATATTTGCAAATATACATCCATGTGAACAAAAAAACCAACCAACCAAAAAAATCCCCACCTTTCTACCTGATGTAACCTAATCGCAGATGTGACCTACAGACTGAGCTGTCAGGCTGACCCAAGCAACTTCACCTAACAAACAGCAGCTGATGCTAAACATGCAGGGTTGTGGGAAAGCCACCACTACAGATCAATACCAAAGTCAGTGGTGACTGCACTGTGGTGTAGAAGCACAGTTTAGCTTAGTTAACCTAAAGCTACCAAGATCCTATTCCACTAGACATTTTATTATATTAGTAGAGCCGAGCCCAGTCTCACACCAAAGTGTTCCTAAACGATGTTGTGAACACAGCTACAAACCCTGTCTTGCAGCCAGGGCAAGCAACAGCAAAGACTGCAAAAGAACTGAATCCTTTTCCTGGAAGAAGGCAATGAAGGTGTTAAGTTTACTAGAGCAATGAAGAGAGATATAAATCATGCAGCATCATCTCAACATCTTCAGTTTGGGAGGCAGAAAAAAAAATTAATTCACCCTGAATTTCATCCTATTCCTCTTTTTGGTGTGTAAGAGACAGCTATTGACTTAAGAGTGATGATAAATGAAGGAGTAGTTAGGTTGAAGTCTCGGAAATGATACTTTCTGAAGTAAATTCCAACTCGTATTGCAGTCAGAAGCAAAAGAGCTGTCAGAGAGATTTAACTCGCAAGAAACAGTGTTTGGTAGGATGGTACATTAAGTTTTATGTTCTTATCAAAACACACTAATTCAAAACAGATTTACACTTTAGGGATGAAAATTGATAGAAAAAGAATGCTTAAATTATCGTAAGTAAATAAAAACCATAAAAGATTAATAATTTACTTTCACTAATGCTTCAGACCGTCGTTCTCTTGAGAATTCATTCAGGAAGAGTAGTTATTTGTCCACTTCAACCCAGTACTACTGAAATTGGCTCTTTCTATCCAAGCAGTAAGGAAGCATCCTCTCAAATCAGGCAGTACAATCAACTTTCTTTTGAAAAAAAAATTTTTTTTCATGAGTTCCACTTTATATGGGCAGGTTTGGAAGAGCAAAAGACAAATCAAATATTTTTTTCTACATAATATTCTAAATAAGGAAATTATTACATGTAATTTATAGCCCAAATGATCAAGTGCTTGGTAGATAGCCCTGAAACAGTGTTTCCAGGGTCTCTCTCAACTTCATTTTCCTGATCTTCACTGTACCTCAATCCCAAACACAGAACAGTATTTCAGGTCACGAACACATTTTCTCTCCTAAGCCAGTCTTCATGAATGACTGCTGCCAATGTTCACATAATCAAGCAGTTATGTCGTTTTACCAGCTCAAGAAATGTATTTTATTTCTTTCTATATTATTATTATTATTATTTTCTTTAAAGAAGGTATAGAAAAAGGAATTAAGTGGCAAACTTCAGAAAGGCTTGCCTTTTTTTATTTATACAGTTAAAAGCTCTCATGGTTACAGGTACTGTAATCATAGAGCTCAATTAATAATAGCCCTTTTTATCTCTCATCAAATAATACTGTGTTTTTAGCAACTTCATTCTAAGGAGGAAGATTAACAGAATGCATGATTTTATTAGAACTTGTGGGTCTGTAAATTCTGTCTGAAAACAATTTTTATTGCAAGTGGAATGAGAAATATTTCACATTCTCGGCTGTAGCATGAGATGCAAAAATGTTTTAAAGGAACAAAATATACACACAAGGAAAGAATTTCCTGAAGAGAAAGAACAAAAACTCAAACAAAAGCCTCAAACCATTAAAATAAAACAGGCATTAAGTGAAACTTAGACAGGATTATATTCATAACTCTTGAATGGATGATTCTGGAGTTCATTGTCTGTAAAGAAGGCAAAAAAACCCAAACTATCGGTATCTCATTAAACTGTTGGCTGAACTTGAACGACACATAGTAAGCAGGCCTCCAGCAAAGCCAAAGCACTCTCAATTCGCCAAATACAGAAATACACCATTAGATATTGATTTCCAATGCACTATATGACTTTGCCAATTTTCTCATGTGAAGCCTCCCTGTAAGAGATCAAGAACAACTAATGACAGACTGGGAATTTTCCTGCTGATACACACACACACACACACACACACACAGAGCACTTGTCACCTGAATTTTGAGACAAAACCAGGCAGGAAACTGTGACATGAGAGGAACACATGTCCCAGATAATGAATTTTGCTGAGACTGTGCATTTCTGTTAAACCAGGCTCAGCACATGTTGCAATGCCAAACTCTGAGCAATGTCTGGATCACAGCTTGCTCAAAACTTGGGCTGGTTTCATCTGCATCGGCCTGAAATCTACCACCTCTGGCCTCAGAGGGGAAATTACCCTGGTACAGAGACCACCTGCAATAGGATGTGAAGACTAGAGGTGCTTTAATGAATCTTGCAGGGGCCACAAGCTTCTTCTCATCTCAAGTATCCCAGAGTCACCACCACCTGCCTTTGAACAGCTTCTGAAAATCAGCACCTCTACCTTTACAATTTTCAAAACCAAAATACAGTGGTAAAGATTTTTCTGTCAGAGCACTTATGTGAGTATTTCTTCATAGAAGATTAAGAAAAAGTCCAACTGAACAGCAGCAAAAGCTATAGATGGAGACCAAGAGGTTAACCCTAAAGTCTTCATACGCTTTATTTCACTAAAGTCTTAAAATTCTTCTCTTAATTTTATAAGATTTATGAGCACCCTTGAAAAAATAGTATCATTTTCAGAAAAAATTCTATCTTTATCTACTGGAACCAGTAGATTTTAAAATCCTAATTACAGGAGCAGAGATACTAGTCTAATGCCAAATC
Source organism: Lycocorax pyrrhopterus obiensis (assembly GCA_014706295.1). Taxonomy (NCBI): domain Eukaryota; kingdom Metazoa; phylum Chordata; class Aves; order Passeriformes; family Paradisaeidae; genus Lycocorax; species Lycocorax pyrrhopterus. The sequence goes on from JACSVZ010000006.1 coordinate 24,963,791, forward strand.
AAACCCAAAAAAGCAATAGGGGCAGATGGCCTGAAATAAGAATTCTTTCATGCAATGAAAAATCTCTTAATCCTTAAAATGGAAAAAAACCCCAGAGTTTCTAAAAGTTTTTGGACTAAAGAGTTATATTTTTAATGTGTTAACTACTTCTGATGTTTTTCTTTACACAGTGTTCAGCATAGGCTGTAATGCATTTTCAAATATTTGCATGCTAAAGTGGGAGAATACTTTACTTAAAACACTTTCTCTGCAATATGAAGTCTAACAATACATCATTGTATTAAAAAGGCCCCACCTCTGATAGCCTTTGTTAAAACTACATTTCCTTTTTGGTAAGATTTCCTATATAATTTCTTTTTAATCTCTTCCATTTGGTGATGTCATATTAGAATTGCAAAACTATTTCATGATGTATTCTCAGAAATCTGGGATTTTCCCTGACAAATGTACACAGTGGATGGAGGCAAAAGATAAAACAGGACTACTGTTTTCTGTGTCCAGCTTGGAACAAGCTTGGGAGAGGTAATTGATCCTTAATATAATGGAATAGAACTGTGTAATTTTTTTTAAAAAAGCTATATATTGCTTGAAAATCATGGTCTAAAGATTTTCAAGCTTTTCAGTCTATACCATATGGCTCCAGATTTCCAAAAGCTTCCAAGGAAGTTTTAGATGAATTCAAGTTCTTATCAGGGTCTGAAGTTCATGACAGCAAAATCCTCGTAAATAAACCCAAATTTACAAGTCCTGTTATACTAACCAAATAAAGTGAATAGTAATTAAAAACTGCTTGCTTAGCTAGGAACTGCTCTATCAAGTCCCTGCATCTCTTCAAACAAATGGCTGTGGTGTGCTAATCATGAATCAAATAGGTACATGACCAATTCAGATAATGAGAGGGTTTAAGTGCTTAAAAACCTGAACTGATCGATGACCTCAGTTACGTGTCTTTGCAGGACTGAATCCGACATGTCTAGAAAAGCTGATTCAGCTCCTGCCACCATCAATCGGTGGGATTAGGTGAAAATGAATGCCTGGCAGAGATGTTTAGTTTGTTTGATACTATTTCCTTAAACATATATAAAAAACCAAATAATTATTTATATTTGCTACGATCACCTCAGCTCTTCAGAAAATAGGAGGTTTCAATATTGGGCTCAGAAGCTGACTTCTTTGACCTTATTTTGTAAGGAACAATCCAGACAGTGTAACCTTGCTGATGGCAGCATTAGAGATGAAGCTGATCTTAATTCCAGTTTAAGTCTTGCTTGCTCTTTGATCACATGAAACAAGGTCAAACTTATTTTACCTGAAGGTGTACCCTGTAAAACTCAGAAAAGTGCTACAAAGAAGCAATAGACACATTCATAATTTAAATGACAGCATGTTTTATACAAAGGACTGTCAACGAATATGACAAGGCTATGAAGTAAATTGAATAGAATTCAAGGAATCAATTGCAGGTGGTAGAGCTAAATGAGAAGGATTAAAATCAGAGTTAAAAGAAAGGGCACTGGAAATGAAAGTAGTTAGAGACAGATGTAAGATCACTTTTGTGATTGCCTAGCATATTTCTAGTATTTTACAAATAAAAAATAATTGCCAATTAGGAGAAAATAGTTATTAACAACATAATAAAAAAGAGAACTGAAAGACGGAAACTTGAAGAACCATAACACTCAGTAAAGAAGATGGGGCAGCCTGCAAACATACTTCAGTTGTAAGTAGAGGTGCTTTAAGCGATTGAAGTTTTCTTTCTAGTGAAAACATTTAGAGGGTCTTACACAGCTCGCATAGTCTTGTGTAAATGTCGGCAAAAAGATGTTGTATAAAGATATCATGCAAAAGATGTTGTATAAAGATATCATGAATGGAGTAGCTTAAATTCTGATTTTCCCACTAATCTTTTCAGGATTTTTTGTGCAAAAGGAACTGAGGAACATTGTCTCAGGTATTTTATTTGATTTTTTAATGGTAAATAAATCAAATTCTTTTTCCTGTCTCCAATGCACGCACATACAGAAGTCTTAGAAAACATTAAAACAGCAGAAGAAATAATATGTTGTTGCAAAATTATTTATCTAAATATAAAGCTTTATGCGCTAATTACCAGCAAGCTTCATAAGAGATGAAACTAAAGTAGGGAAAATGAGAAGACCCACTGAAATAAAGCAATGAGACATTCCAGGGATGATTTCTATCTGTGTCCACGTCTCTGAAATGCTCTCATTGCCTGGCAGTATCTCATTAACATGAGTGGGTCACTTCACAAGTCTTTGGAGAATTTCTGAAAGGGCATAGAGACTTGAAAGAGAGAAATAATAGCATTTACTTTCTGCATAATTTAATAGATGTTTACTGGCATGGCAATCAGGTGCTTTACATTTAAGAAAATGACAGAGAGTAACACTCAAGTTTTTTGAGATTTTTCACTTTTCCTGCACAAGCTTTCACATGGGTTTTTTGTTTTGTTCTGTTTCTTCTGATTAACTAGTTTAATGTTTCAAATTCTTAGCAGTTAAAAGCTTCTACTAATACTGGTATCTCTCAAATATAGCTTCATGACAGGTAAGTGCTAACATACATTCAGTGTGTATAGGTTTCTTTGAAAGACTGTAAATGCAGCCCTCTTCCTTTTCAGCACAGATGTACCTCATGTACTTTCTCCAGGTGCTCTGAAAGCTGTTAGTTTGTCTTCAGAGTTCACCTTGACTGAAATACAAGTAACCCTTAAAGCAGTAGGATAAGCCTGCTATTACACTAGCTTAACAGCAATTTCAGCCTCCTTATTAAAGAAATGGGGGTAGGTAGAAAGACGTGGAGGTAACTGAAGATCTGGTATACCTCTAATTAGGCCAATGTCATTACCCAGGAAGCTGTAAAGGCTTGGAAAATTTCAAGTCAACCTCCTGTTCAAAATTTGCTGAGATGGAACACTCCACCCACCACATGGTGGGGATCTAGCCAAGCTCCTTCCTCCTAGAACCAAAGTGCCTCTCGATAAAGGTGATGATTTCCTTGCTGCCCAGGACAAGTGAATCTTTCCTGATACGAAAAAAAAAAAGACATTCCACAAACCAGAGTCACTGAGTCACTACTGCATCTCCTCCTCATTCTGTACGGATTCTTCCCCTGCCTTCCTACAAGAAATTGTAAAAGTCATGGTGCTATGCCTTCCCTGCTAGTTAGTGGAGAGAGAGGATTTTAGCAATACCTGCCATCTCGTCCAACACCTGTAAAGCAGATTAATTAACCCCACAGCGAGTTGGTGGTTAGGTATCCATGTGATGGAACTAAACTCTTCCTGACAGAGACAGATAATGTAATAACACGATGTAATCTCACAGCAACACGTTGGGAGATTCAGGCTGGACATCGGGAGAAACATTCACAGCGCACATGCTGCTCAGAGAAGCTGTGAAAACCTTTCCTTTACAGTGCTCAAGACTCAGCTAAACAAAGCTGGCTGACCTCCTGTGAGGCCCTGCCACAGGCAGCAGGTTGAACTTGATGACCTTGGGAGGTTCCTGCCAACCAATATTTGCAGCATTCAGTGAGCACTGTACACGTATAAAGGCCAAGCTGGATGCCTTTAAGCAACAAGAAGTGTATCTGTAGAAGTGTCAGATGGTACAGAGGTATTTGAACCTGCACCTCATCCATGAGACCTGTGGGATTATGAATTTATCTTTAACTAGGTCCTTTAAGCATGTCCTGGTATTCTTCAAACAGTCAAAATGGTCTATTAACTTTGTTAGCATAATAAAGCTTTAGCTTTAAGGAATCTGTAGCTTCTTTAGTGACTTTGAGAACATGAGAACTATATTCCATTCTCACACTTTTAAAACCATTGCCAATGCCAAAGCGTGTAACAATGAAAAAAGTACCAGAGAAGCTTCATTATTCTGAATTGGAATTTCTGATATCCATATTTTAACAATTACTTGACGTAATACAGCAGCCAAAGCCTCAGGTGATAACACAACAGCACCATTTGATGGAATATTTGTCACTATTTTAAATTTGCATAAAGGCAATTAACAGCTATATAAATAATAAGTTCTTTGAATAGCCCAGCTGAAATTTATCTATATTACTGAACATTAAAGCTTTTCAGCATTTTCAGTCTTGCTCTGGTGGATCAAGTCTTCAACACCATAAGATTTTGTGACATACACTGCAAACACAAAAATTAGGAAAATGCAGAAAACATATACTATATTTTACAATTATTTCAGCAAGTATTTAAAAGATTCAGATTTTTCTTGAAGCATTTTAAGTGGTAGCAATTTTTAAATATCCTGAAGTAGCTAATATATTGTGAAGTTAAATGCTTCATAAAATTCCATTTCATAAAGAACAATAAAGCACAAGATCTCTTATGCTAGTATTTTTCTTCACTAATTTATATTTTGCTTTGGAAATCTACAATTACTTTTTTAAAAAAAAAAGTGAAGTTCAAAAATATTTTTTAGTTTATTCTTTTGAGTAAGTAATTTTCAAACTGAGCTTTAGTGAAATGCTGCTTATGCAAACAATTTTCCAACTAAGTTTATTGAAAATATCACTTGTTGTTATGAAAAAAAATTATGTTCCCAAGGCCTACATTCCAACAGTTTTATAAATGCAAATTCACCTTACATAGACAAAAATTCCAAAAAATATTTTACTAAATACTTTTAAAGTATGTTTTACATAGAAGTTTTTTATCAAATGGGATTTTTTCTCATCTCCCAAATCTGATCCAATATTTCTAATACCCGAGTATCATTTTTCTATTAAAATAAAGATTACATGAAGATGGCTCATCAGATGTGTTCATTTTTTAATCACTGCTTCTAGTGTGTCAGTCTTTTCTGTTACAGAATTGAAATAAAAAATAAAAATATGCACATTAAGCCAGCTGGGTTTAAGGCACCTTTGCCTGATTAACTGTTAGAATAGAGAAATTAGCATGTCTTAAGCAACTGAAAAAACATTCAGTTTTTATGACACAAAACCATGTATCTATGGGCATTAACTCTGTAATTAAAAAAAGTGACAATAACATTGTAGAGTCAAAGGATACTATTTCCTAAAAGGGCGGTTTTGGTAACTCACAGATAAAGGAAGCAAAGCTGGCATTATCTTTTCTTCCTGTCTTTTAAAAATTCTAGTGAAAAGAACAGCTCATATGGAGCCATTTAACTTTTCTTTTCCTATGTTGATGTCAGCTTTGCAGTTATACTTGGCATAACAGCTTTGATTAAACATTTTATATAATTGTAAGCTTCCTGAGGGGACTCAGAATGGAACTATCAGGTGCTTGGGTTACATTCCAGATGGCAAGAGATTTGCTCAGCTTCACACTCTTCTTCCCACTGATGATACTAAACCACAGTGGAATTCATTTGCAAGTAATTCCAGGAACCATCAAGCTGAATTTCAAAGAATTAAAAAAAAATCAGCAACTCTGCTCCTAAAACAAAGCAGATGATTTGCTGATATCTGTTTTATAAACAATTCCAAGGCTTTCCCTTGAGTAATTTTTAAACCTGTGTCTGCAAGGGCTAGGTCCCAAAAGCGCGGCTGCTGTACTAAGACTACATGTGAATTGAAATGGCTTTCCAGAGTTATTCCTTTCCCACTCCTGATTTGATGTGTAGCTAAATGGATACTAGAATCAACAATCTCTAGAAACAGACAGTATGGTAAGGGCATGTTGAGAAGGCAGCCTATAATCAGATTCATTTGGGCTACCATCACAAGTGGCCACCACCTAGACAAACTTCATTTACCACAGCAAGTCAGCTTCAGCAAAGAAGTTAGGAGGGATCCAATCTCACCTGCAGAAATAGCAATACCAAGGTACACCTTCAGGATGTTCAGGAACAAGCCTGAGGATGCTGCTGCTCTGTATTCTAGAAATATATTCAGATGTGAAGGCTTGCAGGACAATCACAATGATCACTCTCAGAAATCCTGAATACACCTGGTTCTGCTGTTTGCCATTTCCCTGTTTCCAGTGAGCTGTCAATTGTTCATACTCGCTTCACACTTGGAAATAGAATGTTTTAATGTGTGTTTATACATGCACAATGATTGAGCTGGACTGGCTTCAGGAGTTTTCCTATCCCATAAAAATGGACATCTAGAACGGGACTTGAGCAGAATGGAAGTATTTCCACCCAAAGCTTCATCCCAAAAATTCTCTCTGGCAACTGAATATTCCTAAGGTCACTGCTCTGAGTTCAGACTCAAGACCCAAGCAAGACTGGTTCTTGTCATGCACCAAACTGAACTAGGCTGAACTAAATACCTATCACAATAACTAAATACCAAATTGGACTATGTTTTATTTTAGCACCCTAGAAGACTTTATCTGCTGGATTTTAGGCTCAATGCCCTGCAGCAGACTGGCTTTCCACTTCCCATTCTCAGTAACACATAGCTGTGACAGATTGAGGATGCCTGAGGAAGAGCAAGCAGCCATGGGGAAATGAGTACTGGTTTTGTATTTCATCAAAAGACGGTAACAATAATGACGTGATTGTCCTGCTAGAATGCTTTGAAAGAGTGGTTATAGATACATAGTCAGAGGAGAGGAGTTTGAAAAGATACTTTTTTTCTAACCTGGAACCAAAGTTTTGTTCTCTGTGTGTGTAACAAAATTGCAATGCAGAATGAAAACTGAACTAATGCTAACCACTAGGAGTAACAAGGAGTTACTGGCTAAAAATAAAGGCTCATCAGAGCTACAAAAGTGCAGATTCACTCAAACTTAGTGCAACAGACAAGCAGAAGTGGTAACTGCAGTGAAAATAATGCTTGATTTGTTGATCCCAATTCCTTTTATTCACCCTGTATTATCCACTTCTTTACTGCTAACGAGGAAAGGTAGAAGAGCAAATACTTACACAAAACTGTATGACTTGGTTCTCGTCAAAAGCTACAGAGGAAATTGAATACTTTGGAATGGGCTTTGCTGTAATGCAGTAAATCATAGTTTTCAAATGAGGATTCATCAAAATACTGTCTGTCAGAATTCATCATCCTTAGAAAACAATCAAGGAATTTAACTGTGGGTAGTAATTTGAAAAATTAACATCAGTAATCTGATGTTGGACCGTCTTAGCAACAGCAAGGTATGATAAAGCAACTCTTAGATCTCAGGTTATCTCAGGACACAGTTATTTCAAACCCCACTTCATTCTGCATAAGCAGAATATAGAAGCATTGCACTGGAGCATCTTAACATATTAACAATATGAACACGAACAAATTAATTTTGTGGAATGACCTTGCTTTCTTATCAATATAGTTTGCAGATATTACCTTTGACTGATGGGATGTAAAAGTTAAAGCAGTATTTCACTATAAGGGATTCTTTGAATCAAAGAATTAAAAGTAATCTGAAACAGAATAAAGGTCAGATATATCTGACCTTGAAAGATAAGAATGAGCTGCAACTCTTTAAAGCTTTTGAAATTTCAAAAATAAATTTAAAGGGAAGGCCAATATGGGATTCAATCAATTTGCTTATGAATAACACTTTAATGAAATGTAAATCTTATGTTCTATCAGATGAGTAAAATGTCATGCCTGAACTATATTACAGATCTAGCAACATAAATGAGAATTAAAAAAAAAAATCATTCTTTCATCTCATACATATAGGAAAAGTATTAAAAGATTTAAACAGTAATATATAAGTTTAAACTTTTTTTTAATGAAAATAATGCTTAGGAATAAACATTGTAATAATAAGAAAAGTCATTTAAAGTTAATTTAAAAATTAATATATAGCCAAAAGATGTAACTTCAATTACATTTTAAGTTTGAACTGTTTTGAAATTACCATGACAGGCATTTAAAAGTATTTGTTTACAGTACTGGCATTTTGATGTAGTTATATTGAAACCTTAGTTCTGCAATTTTGATCAATCAGTTTGTTGGAGGGTTTTTTTAAATATTAAAATACCAGTCCTGATTTTTGATAGAGTGAAGTCTTCAAGACATAAGCATCAATTATAAACCACTGCTCTGACTGTCCTATTGATTTAAAAATAAAAATGGAAAAAACATTCAAGTCATATCATAGTCTTATGGGACAGGAAGCAACCCAACAGCAGAGCCACAAAAATTACTATTTTATGCCACTTCAGAGACCTGAACTTGGAGAAAATTCAGAATCTATTCAAGGAACAACTACTTGAATTTAAATAACAAAGGGTTATCTCTTCTGTAGCTCTTACAGAAATCTTTGTTCAAGAGAAGAGTCAAAAATGGACAGTACAACATTAGTCAGGAAGGAAATCTTCAGAAACATGATCACGCATCACATCTGCAAGGGATGCTTTTGCATACAATTTACTTCATTTAAATCTACTAATTTCCTTTTCTATCTACTTAGAAAATTCTTTACAAGACAAGTACTTTCAAAAGAATCTCTGAAATTATTCTTTCCATAAATAAAACTGCTAATAAATACGTCATACCTGATAGAAATTGAGGTGTAATTATGTAAAATCCCAAATTTTGTAAAGTTAGATTTCAATGTCATAATGTCTGAGATTGATTGGATGTTCATGGACTTTTAATATGTCAATGATATAATAAAAGAAAGTAGCTATGATTACTCTGTTTATGCAAAACATTATTCTCAATTCCTAATATGGAAGAAGTACCCATAGAGACAAAAAAACCCCAAACCTTTAAGCTACAGTAATTCTTCACATAAAGCTATTTTTGGAACCTGTGAATTATATAGTTATTCATGGTCACGTTTTGTCCCTGCCAATGTTTGTGACAAACACCTAGGAAAACTAACCTCAGAGCAATCTTTATAATTTTTATGAATTTATGTTTTGTCAGCCCTTCTAAAATCGTGTAAAGTAACAAAGTTTCCCTGTTCTTCTTGAATGGATTAACAAATAGGTATTTGGAGAGGTTTGGGAGCATGTGAAATGCCAGGAAGTTAAGATGACAGGATAAAATTATTTGCAGCTAGTGATGCTCCCATGCCGATGTCTACTTAACAAACAGCTTTGTCATGCTGTTTACAGTATTTATTTAAATAATAAGTACCTGAAACTACAATAATTTTTAAAACCTTAGCCACCTCTTGGGTGTATTCTACATTTTTAATCTGGCAAGGTCTCCTCTGTTCAGTTCTACAGCTTTCTCCCTACTTCTGAAGCAGAAAATATGACTTATCTATGGTGAGATAAAATGGAAAGTGCCATCAAGAAATTATTTATCATGTGAATAATTTTATATACAGGTAAGAAAGACTCCTCCTTTTCTAAGAACTGTGAACAATCTGAGGCCAAGTCTGCCTGACTGACTCGTTAGTCATTACAAGTAACCAGAAAATTAGTGGGGGAAAGATGCATTGATGATGACACCATTTTAATGCTTCTAGATTTTTCTTTTCTTTTAGTGCAGACTTGTATTGCCGTTGCTTTCAGGTCTTTCAGGAGACATACATGAACATTTCAAATAAAAATGTGGCAGCTTAGAAATTTGCAGTACATGTATGTTTCAAAAAGCAGTTACGGGTCAGGTGGTGCCTAGCTGCACAGAGCTGCAGAAGGGAATAAATCCTCCTAGCTTCTCTGGTGCACCCATCTGGGAAGAACAGCAGCTCTGACACTGAGTAACACAGCTGTTCTTTCTGCATTTTTGCCCTGAGAGAAGTTTCTGGACTGCTTGGAAAATACTTGGGAAGGCAGAAGGAAGTGCATTTTCTGGTCTCTTTCAACAGATGTTCCTTACGGTGCATATTATCTGCACACTGTGCCTGTCCGAGGTCACGGAAAGGACACGGATTTTTCCAAAGGAATCTAAAGAAAAAAGGGAAGCAAACTGGTACGCTTGGTTTGTTAAAATACTGTTTCTTGTAACAGTCAAGTGTAAATATGCCTGACCTTCCCCTTTAGCTGGTTCCTCTGCAAAGGAATCAGAGAGAAAAGTAAATTTCCAGGTACACTAAAACAGAGAAAGGAAATTTGGAAGATGAGGAAAGAGGCAATTTTTTGGTTTTTGACTAACTGAAATAAAGGGGAATTCACCACTTCTAAATATTAGCATAGTATTTACCCTCAAGGCAAATGAGACAGCTCAGATCGACAAAAAAACCCTCCCACAGCAACCAGTAAAAACAGGTTTGGCATTTTTAGGGCAGCGGTTCTGGGACTGCCTACACAAAAGATTCATCAAAAATTTACTGACGCTGGTAATAGGCAGCTTTTTTCCTGATACGGGACTAGAGTGAAAACCCACAAATATTCAAACCTTTCTAAGAAAAGCAACCTTGTATGTTCATTTACTTCTGAATGGACTCTTGCATCTGCATCATCTTCATATGTCAAAAATAATTTGATTATATGAATTTTTACAATGAATAGAAAGAATTTAAAGAGAAGGAGAAAATAAAGCGAAGTGTAATACAGCCAGGAAAGGGAGAGCAAGGCACTTTGGGATGCTATTTTAGGGTAATGTTTTTATTAATTAATCTCACAATCACATAGCATCTGTCAGCTATGGAAAAACGTTAAGGAAGAATGAATGAAGATTGTACTATAGAGAAAAAAATAATGCTTAATAAGCTGATCACAAAATTATCTCCTGTAGGCCCTCAGAAGAATAGTAGGTTGAATCATACGAGGAACAAACTAAATGTGTTCATACACCCTGTGTTGGGAATGAATACAGCCACATCTGGCTGAGACAAAGGAAAAATGCTACCTTGTACTTTTATTCTCATGGGCAGAGCAGCTTGACGCTTGGGGTGGCTGAAACCACAGAGCTAAATATTCATTAGAACAGACATGCATTACAAATGCAGGTAAGCCTCTTTTGAAACAATGAACCATTTGCAGGTGTATGTTTTCCAAACGTGTTCATTTTTTTCACGATTCAGACAATTTAGCTGGATATACTTTTGCTGGAAAAAAACAGTAACAGCCTGCCTGGACTGTTTTTGCTCCTTATTTTTGGCATAATTCTTGGAATTATTTGTCAATAATGAAATAAAGGAGCAGAAAGTAGAGAATGGTTTTCAAGAAGTACCTACCAAAATGCATCCTGAAGTTAAGGTTTAAGATGTGCATATTCCCCTCTATAGACTTCGTATAGTGAATAACAGATACAAGTAATGTGATTTTGATATGAATTTTAAACAACAAGTATTCTAAAAAATATTCTAAAAAATATTCTTAAGTCCCAAGAATTTTTGCATGTGACTGGAAATTTTCAGTGTAATCATAGATAATGAACATTTTGACACAAAAATCACAACACTAAAGCTTTAATTTATGGAAGTGTTTTATACTTGATTTGTATCTCTAACCAAGTAACTATTCCCTGTGCATCCCAGGGGCTCCTATGTAGCACCTTTTAATCACTTCTCATTTACTAAGAACTACAAGAAAGGTTAATGCTGTTCTTTCATATTCTGTGCACTTCTTTTTCAGGAATAGCCAGTGATTTTAGTAATTTCCCTCAGCTGAGTCCCTGGCCATATTGCTCTGGTGTGTTTGTATTCACAGTGCAGTGCCAGACAGATTTCCACTGTCAGTTATATCATGGGTTGATACTATACCATCAAAAATACATAGCACCATTGTTGACTGAAGAAGATAATGAACTGAAAAGCTCCAATGCATTCTTAAAGGAGAGTTCTAGTGAAGGACCTCTAAATCTGAGTAACTGCTATGTGGCTATGACCAGGAAAACTCCTACTTCCATGGACTAAATCCATTGTGATACAGTGGTGAATGGGACTGCCCAACTGGAGGGCAGTTTTTCCTTTCTGCCTGTTAAGAACAGTTGTTCTATTTTTGTATTTATATTCTCTTTATCTTCTAATACATTGGAGATCAAAACATGGGGGAAAATGTTTCCTTAAAAATACCAAATCAATTATTAAAACTGAAGTTGTTTTATTTGTCTTGGCATCAAATACAAAGCAGATGAGGAATTAATTGCACCTGAGGAATTAAAACTGTGCTGCTAATGTGCAATTCTGCTATCAACATACTTAATCGAGTGACATTTAAACAAAATATTTTGTGTGCACTTTGTCCCTAAAAGTCAGGCTTATTTTTAATTTTCCAGGATAAAGAAATACTAGTTTTACGTTCCATTAAAAGCAATCATTGTAGCAGACAGTTTCCAGCTGAATACTTCCCTCTCTGCCTAGGTGTTTACAGGTCCCTTGGCGTATGTCTCCTTTTTCGTAGCAGCTCAACATTTCTCCAGTCCATGGTGTATGTCACAGCAGGTTATCAAATGCTGTGACTTGAAGCTATGAAGGCAAAAAAGTAAAAGATAAGGAGGTTCTTGTATGTATTTATATTTCCTCTTATTGCATTCTTTCTGTATTCCCTTTTTCCCATCTCACTAAATCATAATAAACTCATCATCCACCTGGGCCCAGAGATGCTGGGAAGCAGATACAAGCACACCGCCGAGTCTCAGGACAGGCCGTGCCCAGATACATCATCAGTGTGTTTGCCCAACAGGCCAGCACTGCTTGGAACAAAATGCTTCTGAGCTGCTTCTGCCACAGGAAAACTCTATAATCAAAAAGCCTCCCGTGAGCTCTCATGCAGCATTCACTGAGATGCAGAACAAAATATAAAGGAGTCTGACTTAAAAATTATTCACGCAAGCAACTTGTAACTGTGTACAATGTTCTCCCATCCAATCAAGCTTTCTCTACAGATCTTTTTTTCCATACAGATGAAATATCTTCCATTCCTAGCATGATTTGTTTTGAACACCTTATTACACCTGATTAAAAGTTTAATGATGTTTTGATACAAAAGAGCTTTTCCATAATTACAACAGAATGACATTAAGCTAATACTAAATATAAATTTTCGTCTCTCATTCTATACATGAAATTCAGTTAAGCTTTTACAGAGCATCTTCTAAGGTTTCCATGAACTCTCCCAGTGTTTGCTTTGGTGTGAACAGGGTTCATCCCTCTAAATTATGATAGCTGTCAGCAACTTTAAATTATTCACAGCTAATGAGGTATAGGAAAGCCCTCAGCACTCCTGAGGTTAGAAGGACAGATGTGGTGTTAGACTGGTATTCTGTCAGCTGTGGAGGCATGATGCCTGTATGGCCACTAAAACAGCCTTAAACTGGTAATATGCCACTACAGCACTGAAGAGTAATGGCTCTGAATCCCAGAGTTCAGGCCATACTCTTCTGAGAACCCTGTAAACAGTGAAGTGGAAATAGTTCCGGCTACAAAGACAACACTCTAGTACTCTGATAAACTAACAGATTATTATATGCAATCTTTAAAAAAATGACCACTTTCTGGCCTCAGTTGTACTGCTCCTGAGCACCTGTAACTCCCCTGTAATTCATTTATCAGGAGATTTTTTTTACAAGGTTCCAGAGTAGGTATGAAATAGTGTGTTTTATAGTGTGTTATATAACAAGCAAATACCATTGTTCCAATTAATTTCAAATACAACTATTCGGTTTCCTACCAAAATTGGCTTAGAAAGCATAATCATTCATATATTTTGACTGACCTATCCATGTTTAAATCAATCAGTTCAATCTTCTGGATTTCAGGATGCTAACAAGACATCTAGACATCCATAGCAGAAAAGAAAGTGCTCATTGCTAGACATGAGTGCTCAGGTAACAAATGCCTAATGTGCCACATCATCTACTGAAGAGAGGGTCCAGCCATGGATCTGGGCTGCAGATTTAGTGATCCCAATTAATGTACAAGCTTTGTATTGTAACACAAGACTATGAAGATACTATGATAATTATCTGCTCCCTGTGTGCAACCTTCAGTGAACAGTGTCTCAATCATCTGCTGTCTCCCAGTATTTGAGCATTCCTGTAGGACTTTTCCCACCTTTCCCCTTCTTCCCTTCCCATAAATGGCGATTTTCTACAAATGTTCTGTTCCCCTGAAATTGTACAGTAAAGTATTCTGCATACAAGACACTACGAATTCACTACAACCTAAAAAATACAAGTGAACTCACTATGTGAAGAAAGATAAAATGATTGTGGGCCATGCTGAAAAGTAAACTGCAAAATCAGCTTTTTCTTGGTTCATCATCATCTCCATATCCATGCGGAAACACCTGCTGAATTAAAAAGACATAAAAGTACGTGCACACAGGATTGTTTGTAGTTTCTTGTAAAAAAACATTTGCAGTGCATTCTAAAAAGTGATGACCAAGGAATGAAGTACATGATTTTACAGGTAACTCTTTTTTATAGTAATTGAGATTTAATTTTTTAATTTAATTTTTACATGTACTGCAACTTGCTTTAAGATTGGGAATTTCTGTTAAGGAGAATCCTTAGCTAAGCACGTAGGATACCTTGACTATCTAAATTGACCACAAAAATCACCCTTTTTCAATAAGGGTTGTTACAAGTTCCTTGCAGTATTTCCACAGATCTTGAATTACAAGTATGCATCAGAGAAAGATTGTAAAAAAGAACATACATTTCCCTATACATGAATCATTCGATTGAAACAGATTTTTGTTCCACTTGTAAGATGCAAAGTTTAGCAGCAACCAGCAGACTTGAAAACTTGCACATTATGAAGAAATTAAAAAAATCCACATGTAATAGTACCAGCCAGTAATGCCTATTATATCATGTCCCAATGACAGCAACCTTACTGCAGAGCTCCTCAACACAAGTCAAACATTTCATTAATAAAAATGAAAAATCTCATATCCCATTTAATCTTACTACACTTACTGTTATTATTTACACTGTTTTATAATAAAGCCATTTCCTTTTGCTATAATTTTTCTAAAGAACTGAATGATGCTTCTTTATGATACATTAGATACACACCCTGTGTTTTTGTTGTCCATTATGTCAGTATTTTATTCTGAAATAACTCCCAAAGGCCTGCTATCAGAGGACAGCAGATGGAACTTTATTCTTTTTAGTGGCTGCAAAACTTTCCAACGTAATGCATTTCTTGTTCATGTATTCATTACTCAGCTCTGATGTATGCTGACTACTTCTCAAGTTAGAAACCTACCTACACAGAAATGGAACTGAATATACAATCTCTTTCTAGTAAAGATTTACTCTTCCAAGAGGTTCAAGGCAAGCCCTGAGACAATTCCTTCAGCACTGCTGAACACCGCTTGTGAGGATGTGAACTCAGTGACTATGAAGATGCTCTAGACTTTGAAGCTAAAATAGACCTTTATAATTAGTCAGAAGAAGAAAAAAAGAGCAATCTATTACATGCATGAATAACCTAATATTAATTGCCAGCAAATGAAACCAGATTTTTCTTTTAATGCCTCAGTCTTGTTCACGTTCACCATAAAAAGCTGAATTTGTGGTACTTGAAGGCAACTGAAGGTCAAAGGAACCAATTAAGAGCAGTAGAACCAAATGGACCCAATTTGACACAGGCAAGGACAAACACTGAAAGAGTAAATGCTTTGATCTGAATCTTAGATGGAGTAAGAGGATACATATTATGAGACCTCATTGCAATGCACTGAATCTGGTATTAAAGTTGCCAAGAGAAGGTGACTGGCTTCCATGCACCCTGATAAAAATGGGAAGATCAGCATTGTGTCAGTTGGAGATTTTGGTTTATTTTCACATCTGTCTCTAGAATAAAATGAGCTGATCCTGTGACATTAACAGAAATTTTAATTTATTTGGAAAAGTTCTATTTTGACTTCAGAACCTGCTTGTTTTTTTGCATTTTTCACTCATCACAGGAGTTTGTGACAACTTGAGTTCCTCTGTGCTCTTTTATAGGATTGTGTGTAATGGCCTTGATTTTGAGTAGGGTTTCTGGAATGCCATTTTTTTAAGTTTTAGATTTCCTTTCCTTTCTAAGAACTCTTAATACCATTCTCTTCTCTCTGTATACCCAATTCTGTTTCCACACGCATGCAGGCCTTCCTGAAACCCCTGTGTTTCAGAAGCCGTATGGATACGGTTGCTTTTCAAGTAATTTTCTGTTCAATAAGAATTAAAAAAATTTTTTTACTGTTTCAGCTTGGTGCAGGCTGCTTCAACTTTCCAATGCTGGCATCTTGGATAAATACTAAACTGCAAGTAAGTTCTCCACCCCCCTTAGTGGGGAAAGCCAGAAGCAAAAAGAGACATAAAGGAGAAAAAGATGCCTACAAGCTAAATTTTACCTCTTGTTGCTTTCAAGCAACTCAGCATAATTTCACCAAGGTTTTCAGTGGGTGACAGGTAGCTGGTATCACTCACAGCTCACTACATGGCCAAAAAAGCAGGGGGGAGGCTGAAAGCCACAGAACTGTAGCACTAAGAAAGGTTAATAACCTGATAACTTTTCAGAAACAAAAAACAGCTCTACATTTTTACTACCTTTGTTGCAACTTAAGACAGAGTTTGCCAATTCTACAGAATGAGACACATCACTGAACACATGCCTCCTCATCTGTTCTAGTAAATGGGAAGAGTTTCTCCCTAAAGGTGTATCTTACTCCCTAGTAACTACTGTTCTTCCATGGTGGTTTGGCCATTGTGGATTATGAAAACATCATGGAATATTTCAATTCTCCCTACAGTGTCCATACATGATTTAGCTATTCTAATATATTTTAACAGATGGACTTACTCAATAGCTGAACTTTCTGGTTCTGTCTCATATATGAAACATAAGGGGATGTAAGTCCACATGGGTGAACTGTACTTAATGGCTAGTCTAGGGAGACAAAAAATTTTCAAACAAATAATACTAATTCCAAGCATTCAAATACAAAAGATAAGCCCACAATCTTGACATTGGCTTTAAAGTCTTGAAAGGAAGAAAGGAAAAGGATTTGTTGTCTTTGTTTCATGCTACCGAGGTGCACTTGTCAATAATTTCTTTCTAATTTACAAAAACCAGTAACCACTTCAAAAAATAATAATAGTAATAACAACAACAGCAACAAACGAAGCTTCAATTCTGAATTATCAGGTGAACCCAGGAGTTTCGTTGTAATTTTTTGAGAAAGAATACCAAAATGGAGTGGGGGATGAGGATTCTTGGTAAATCAAGGGAACTGTCATAGAATTTAGGGTAGGTAAAACGTTACATTACTTGATTTTTTAATAAGGGACATATTCATGTATGTTATGGCGTACTAACTTTATGTGGCTTTTAAAGACATCATCTCATAAATAGACATCAAAACACTTCTTGAAAATCAGAATCAGTACAGCTACTTTACAGATGGAAAAACTGGGGCACAAAGGACTGAAGCTACCAGACAAAGGGAGCAGCCAGCACTTGTATTGACCTTATAGCTCAAAAATCAGAAGTATCCTTACCCAACAATATCCCAAAAGAGGCATTTCTACATTTACACATTTTACTCATAGACAATAAAATGTGCAAGCTGAACAAAATGCAGCTTATTATTATGTGTAGTATTGTGCAATTTTCTCATTCATTTTTTTCTAAAAATCTTGTTTCTATGCTTAGCATAACCACATGATAAGAACCATTTCCTGCGAGCTTCAGATCTGATTTAAATATAAATACCTGTTCATATTGTCTTTCTGAATATGTAAAGCTTCCAGGTCTTGAATTAGAGTGAAAACACACCAAATAAATTCTAATTGCTTTGACTCTCTGTCTTTGATACCCAAAAAATTAACTTAAGGCAACTATAGGCAAAGTACAAAAAGAGAAAATAAGAAAGGATGATTTCAAGGTAACAACACTGTCTTTGCTCTAAGTATGGGAAAAAATCAAGGAGTAGCATATCATTAAACATGGTTTACCAAGTAGAACACTTTTGTCGCTATTTAGTGTAAATATTTGGCAATCAGCTCCTAAATTTTATGATTTAATCCTGGGAAGACTTATGTGCAAACTTATATTTACTACAATGCTTAAAGTTTACTGTGTGCATAAATCTTCAGGATCACATCAGAGTCATCCATTTAATCCTTGTGATATAAAACAGTGTGTCACCATATAAAGCAATGGATCACTCTCATTATTTTTGGAATAGGAACTTTGTCTGGGAAGCTCACTCTGACTACATGGGCTAACAAGGCAACATTTCCAAAACTGCACAAGAACACTTCACTTGGGAAAAGCTGGACATGAAAATAATCAGAATTTTCAGAATTACAGCTCATGTTTACAAATCTTAGAGACTTCAAAATATAAGATCATTTGGTTGATTATTTACAGATTACAACTATTGCCTAGTTTTGACCTCTCACATATGACAAGCCATTAAGTTCTGAAAATGGAAAAAAAATTGAAAGGAAGCATGGTCCTACAAAATAAAGCATAAAAATCAGATTATACTTGCAAAGGCTCTGAACTGGAAAAAGGCTATATTCACAAACAGCTTCCGTTCATTATGGAGCATGTTTCTAATTTCCTACTGCTGACTCACAGCAATTAAGCCAGAAAACAGTCAAGATAGAAAGACAGGCAATTCACTATTGGCAAATAAGCTTATTCACAGTGAGAATTTGGCTCTCAGGACAAGAAATGAGGTGTCATGAAATCCTAGAACAGGAAAGATTTTGTGTGCTTTATTTTAAAAATTAGAGCAAATGGAAAGAGGTATATGGAATAATTAGGCTGACAACATTATGATTTTAGTTACAGCAGGCATAGCAAAAACAGGCAGCTGAAAACAGAAGGTATATAAAAAACTGAGTTTCTTTACATCCTGAATATTACTTTAGTGATGGAATAATCTGTCACCTACATCAGAGAAAATATTTGGGTAAAAATGCATTGTTCTGACAATATTAAGCACCTCATGCAAACAAAGAAATAAACAAAACAAATGTAAAGTTACAGTGGTGCAAAGAACAAAAGAATCAGAGTCATAAATGGGGCTTTTGCATGCAATCTCATGAGCTAAGTATTCAGAGACAACAAGTTTTCAGGAGCAGGGCAAATATGCATGCACAGAAGCATGGTTAATCCTCTACTATAGTAATATCAGGCATATTTCAAACCTGTATACTTCAAACACGAGTTTTTATTTCTTTTGTTCATTTAAACCAGCTGTGAAACTAACTGTGCTCAGCACTGAATGAGAGTTCAGAGACGTTTCTGACAGTTAGTTGAAGCACCTCATACTAATGTTTGCGTGACACCACAGCTGGCTGTAGCACAAGAGAACTCCAAGATCCCAAAGGAACTGCTGGTAACCAGAGAGCTGGGATAAAACACTGGTACCATCTTCATCACACTCTCATAAGCACGACCATGGCAAGAATAAATAGCAGAAAGAGCTAGTTCAAGTTTTTCAGCTATCTACCCAAAAGTAACTTGTTAACTTCTTTACCTGTATCTGCAAAAGGAGGAAGAGAGTGGATGATCTTTAAGGTTCATTCTGACCCCTTAACATTCTATGATTCTGCATTTTAACATCTTCTCATTTGAATCCAGTTGCCAAGGTATACACTTTTCATAGGCAAATATCTTTTAAACTGTGAGAGGGGAAACCTTGCTTAATTTGCTTCATACAGCTAATTCTTCAAAAGTCACTTTGTCTTCTATTTTCAGAGCTGGCTTTTTTAAAAAAGGTTTCATTTTCAATGAAGGGCATTTCACAAAGGAAGAAATGCCTTGCATGTTACTATTATTTCAGATCACCAGTAGTACAGCATATTTTAAGTTTTAAGATCAACATGTAGAAGAACGCTAGGGTTAGATTATGTCACAATGGTCCTTGCAAGAGCTGCTGCTGCAATCATCATCAAAGCATAAAGTGCAAACTACTGGTTTGGGCAAGCCTTCCAGCACAGATG
Source organism: Lycocorax pyrrhopterus obiensis (assembly GCA_014706295.1). Taxonomy (NCBI): domain Eukaryota; kingdom Metazoa; phylum Chordata; class Aves; order Passeriformes; family Paradisaeidae; genus Lycocorax; species Lycocorax pyrrhopterus. Next base: position 24,983,567 of record JACSVZ010000006.1, read on the forward strand.
AGCTGCCCCTGAAGGCAGGGATTTTCAGCTAGCTGAAGCAAGATAAAATTATTTTCCACTTTGCCCCTGAGCATTTAGAACCAAACAAATAAAAATCAGTCTTTGATTGGGAGTGAAGTGAAGAAAGAAATACTCGGTGCTAGTGAAAACACAGGACAGGAGCAAACACTGTGCCTAGTTTTCCAAGTAAAAGTAGGTGTCTGAAAAAAGATACATAAAATTTACGTAACTACATATATAAGACTAGACAAATATTTCTACAATCAAATGCAGAAAGAGTTATACATTTTTTTTTCTTGAAAATTATGTTAATGTCCTTCACCATCTTAGTGCCATTTAAAACTTGAACTACATAGCAACATGATTTAGAACTCGGAGATTATTTCTCATTCTGAGGGTCAGATGCTTATCTACACCCAAGACTTTAATCAGCACCATTCTCTTTAAGAATAAATTTATTTATTCTTAAATAAATTCTTTCTTTATTTATTTTATTCTTTATTCTCTTTAAGAATAAATATCTTAGACCATGGATTGTCTTTCATAAGATGAAGAAAACCTAAGGGTGGAAAATTCCATCTCTCCTGCATTCTGTAAAAGCATTTCTATCTCCATCCTTTGAGTATTATTTTTTCTCTTCTACTTTTCATGTTGTCATTGACCAATAAACAAACTTATTCTAAGTTTATAAACATCTACACTTAACACTCCTTTTCATTGTCACAAACCTTATAGTATTTCATTTTTAAGGGAAACAATAATATATTCTATCTTACATGAGCATTCTCCAATGAAAGAATTTCAGTATAGGGGTCCTCAGAACTCCAGACAGGAAATCACAGAGACAACCGAAGACTGAGATGCTAATGTCCACAAAAAAATTGTTATTTATTCTTATTTCTTCTAGAAGAGGGGTGTACAGAGTCACAACTAAGGGCCAAAAATATCCTATCGGTCGAAACGCATCAAGCATTTGTAAATTCAAAAATGGTTAACAAAAGAAAAGCATATTGGCTCAAAATTATGAACTTAAACCTAACCCAATTATCAACACCTGAATTTTGATACTGGGAAAGTGTTCTATGTGAAATATTCATGAAGGAGAGAAAAAAAATGAAATCCTGCAGATAAATTATGAATTATTTTCTCAGCTCTTTTTCAAGACACCAAGTGACGTTCTTTGGTGTCTCCAAGTTTCCTCTGCTTTAGACATAAAACATTATCATATTTTAAAATTTAATGATCAAGTCATGAAGATATTACAAAGGATCTGTGAATAATAGTTACTTCAAAAGTATTTTAGATAGGTAAAGTTTAATGTTGACTTTAAAATGAGTAGTTTTATCATTTGCCAACAAAATTGTCTACCTTTTCCTGGTCAAGTTTCTTTTGGACAAGATGTATTAAGTTCTAGGGAAAATACATAGTTAGCAAAATTATTTCCCAAAGTGTATCCAGACATCTATTTTTAGGCCTCATGTTTTGGTGCACCAGCATGTACATTTCAAATATTAACAGCCAAATATTTTTGCACCTTTATATACAAGTAGAGGAAGCACCACTACAGGATCATCAGAATTCATACACCTTTCTTGGGCATTTGCTATTTGACACTGATCTTACCTATTCTTCATGACTCCCTCTTTTGTAGCATAAGCCTTAAGGCCCTGTGTACTTCATTTTACTACAGGACACCTTCTGCCAGCAGATCTTAATTTTGATACTTTCAAACTCTGTTTCTTATAAATGGTTAAACAGCTCATTTGGTATTGCAACATTATAATTAGCTTCGTATCACCTCTTAAAAACATTTTAGACCTCTTAAAAAATTACAGTTTTAATCAGATGAAGTTTTAATTTTGAGAGCACGAACTTAGCCCCAGCTGAAAGCAAGTTAATACTAAAGGAGGTCATGTCATTATCTTAAAATAGATTGGGCTGGTTTTGGCGGGGGTAGAGTTAATTTTCCTCACAGTGACTGGTGTGGGCCTGTGTTTTGGATTTGTGCTGAACACAGGGTTGATAACACAGAGGTGTTCTTGTTACTGCTGAGCAGGGCTTACACAGAGCCAAGGCCTTTTCTGCTTTTCATACGGCCACGCCGCTGAGGGAACTGGGGGTACGTGGGAGGCTGGGAGGAGACACAGCCAGGAGAGGTGACCAGAACCAACCAAAGGGATATTCCAGACCATGTGACATCATGCTCACTGTATAAAGGAGGAAGGAGGAGGAGGGAAGGATGTTTGGAGTGATAGCATTTGTCTTCCCAAGTTACCATTATGCGTGAGGAAGCCATTCTCTCCTGGAGATGGCTTTAAATTAAGAGTGAAGAAGGTCTTATGTGAAATGTGATCTAAATGCAACAATATCATAGCTCCAAAGACATAAATTTTCACTTGGAAACCTTTATTTTGATTCACTAAAATTGTATCTGTGTACCTAAAAAATAAACTATTGGGGTGTGGTTGAAAAATTGCTTCTAGATAAATATTTTAGATATTGATAATATATTATGATTTTTGTTTGTATTTTGTATATTGTGCTATGCATTATTATTTCTTAATTATGTTTTGTCACCAGAAAATAATTAATTTTCCTCATACTTTTCTACTTGAAAGACTTCAAGAACCTTAAGGCATTCTGTGAAAGCTTTGAACTTTAGATTTCCTTTGTACTTTCTATTTCTCTCCCTATTCTGCTCGTTCACACTTACATTTTGAAAAATATAGCAAAAAAGGTCACAAGTGAAAAAGAGAGCCGTAGCAGCACTAAAACAATACAGTATTGAAGTAAATAGAATGAAAAGTAAATCTTTATAAACGTCACTTATGAAGGCAACAGAAACTCTTGCTGAAACAATTTAGTAAATTGGTTTTTAATGACACTGTTATCACTAGAACTTACATCTCAAATCTGAAGCTACTACAGAATTGAACAGCCTTGGTATTCAAGTTTTCTAAACCATCAGTTAAATTAATTTTTGAGTCATCTAAGCCTTGATGTTTTTCAAATTTCCCCCAGGTATCTCATACTTTCCATACAAGAACATTTTTATTTATTATAGACCTCTTGGAAACAGAAACCATTAGCTATTCCCAACTAGGACTGTCATTTCATATATAAACAAGTAAAATCAGCCATGTACCTTGAATTTAGTCTTCTAAAAGGAAAAGACCACTGAGTTTATTTGGGAGCATTTCCAAACAGTCATAAATACGTGATTCCCAGGTGGAATAATCAGCTTTCTGTAGGAACAATACAACAAAGCCTGTGCAATGTCTTCCCAAAATACTGTTATTTAGGAACAGGGTGTAGTTTTGAAACACAAATGGCAAGACTAGACATCTGCATAATTTATTGGAAGAATCACTGTTTGTGATATACTTAAGGTGACGTTGTGTACTGCCTTAGGTGTATTTTGTGTAAAGTTTCAAGAATTACAAGAGGCAATTAGTAAGCAGCAAATTTATCTGTTGCAAACAATCTCTCTCTTCAGTGCCAGAAATGCCAAAACTGCAAAGAAATTACATATGGTCATAAAACCAGACAGGCTGATAGACAAGGTAACTGAATAGCAAATAACAATCTAAGTCAGCACTTGACATGTCAGGCTGTCAGTTTGGTTTCTAAAGAGACACAATGATTAAAGAAAGAAAGCTAAAGAAAAATCTTGATATTGACAAATGCAAAGAAAGAGGCAATAGCAATAGTGGTCATGTTGGACTTGTTGATTTTCTCTCTGAAAAAGACACCAGACTCCTACATAGTCATGGAAATGAAAACAGGAGGCAGAAAAATTTATGTATGCATAAAAGGCCACTTAATTTAAGTGGGGTATAAATATCCAGGTCAGATGCCATTACTGCATTTGCAAAATATTGTTTCTGGCCCATGAAGACATTCTATCACACACAGCTCCTCCCTGTGAAGGCAACTTTGTCCATACTACAAACCACCAGAGGTCATGCTTGTTTGCTGCTGGCTTCTTCACCAAGGCATGTCCCACTCCACAAATACAGCTCTGGGGCTCTGATAGGAAGGGTGCAATCTTGCAGAAGAATGAGCAGAACCAGCAGGAGTGTGGCACTGCTCCTTGGACAGGGAAGCAGCAGTCCTGAGAACATGGAGCAAGCACTCATAGCATAAAGAGCAGCTCCAGTCACTGAAATAGAGTGCTTGGAAATTGGATCAGCACACCTGAGATGCACTGAGCAACTCAATATAAGTGCTTCTGCATCATGGAATTTGATTTCAGAATTCTCTGAATTCAAGAATAATTTTGAAACAAGAGAGATTGTTCCCAAAACAAAACACGCTGTTCTTTCAACTGGCCACGTTTGCCATTACAGGCACTTACTGCGCCTGATGTGAGGAAGAACAAGATATAAGATGAAATCATAGCCAGTTTTCTGTCTAGACATTTCTGTCTACATCCTCTGTCATTGACAGGATATTACAGTTCCACAAATTTAGCAAACTGATAAGGGTACTGCTGCCTCCACTGCTGAGCTCCATGCAATCTCTGAATGCTGCAACACTGGCCATTCCTTCAACCACATGTTGTGGGTCTGCACTTCCTCTGTGCAGTACTTCAATCACCATCCTTGTGACGTGCCACTGCAAAATGCTGCGGGATTTTGCCATTCCCCCTGTAGCAAGCCTGGATATTCATTTCCCTCCTAGGCCTAGAAATGACCACCACATAGCCACCACTAGAACATGTTCTTCCTGAATATTAAGAGAAAAAAACTGTTTGAAAAATTATTTGGAAGAAAAAATCACGTCACTATATTCTTGAAGAGATGGTTGTTGAGCAACATTAGCCATGTTACAGCACACCCCAAAAATTCTGCATTTCGAAGCATATCCAGGAGAAAGTGTTAAATGAGTGAATCACTCAACTGATTACTCTGTGTGACATGTGAGATGCTACCCAAGAAGCTGTTGTTTCGAATCTGTATTGATGCCTCTGTGTTTTTCAAAAAAGAACACCCAGACTGTGGCAGACTCTTACTTGAAATGAGTTAAGATCACAAACAACTACTGCAGCAGTTTCTGCTCTTTGTCTGGTGTGACTAATGAGTTACCAGGTCCTGTCATATCCAGCAACAGACCGTCATTTCCAATGAATTTGAGGACTTTGCTAGGAATCTCACTCATTTAAGCTAACACCACCAAATGATCAGGCTGAATAAATGATGTGGACTGTTAAAAGTGCCTTACAAAGAACTGCAAAGGGAGACCAGCCAACAAGACTTGTCAGACCCCTGACTTGTATCAGGCCACATCCACAGCTGGGCAAAGACAATCTCTGAACAGCAGTACCAGAACACAGACTGCACCTATGTCTCTGTCGACTGTGTGGGATTTTATTCCACCACCAAGCAGCCCCAATTCACAGCCTAACTCTCCTTACTCTTGTTACTCAAGAAAGACACAGTGCTGCTGTGCATGCAGTACAGGGGGACTTGAAGTCTTCCAGAAAACTTGCCCAGTTGAGGGAGGTAGATGTATTGCCGATATGTGCTACATGTGTATGTTGTAGAAATGAGTATCTCATATAAGGAGAAGAAGTGTGTATGTACAAGAGAGACTACAATTTTGGTGAATAAAATGAAAGTTTACACAGCTTGTAAGGAGATAGTACAAATACAGATGAAAGAGTAAAATCCGGATTTAAAGATTGTCCCAGAAACCTCATAGATAGACCAGGTGGTAGAGGCAGGAAATGGGAAGTTATACATACCTGGTATGTATATTTTTTCATGCTGTGAGTAATTGACAAGTTCAGTGGTGGTGGAGAGCATGGAATTACCCTGTGTAGATGTTGGAGCCTCACTGCATGTGGGTTAATTACATCAAGCTGCTCTAGTAAAATAGCTCTACGGATCTGCTGTGGAGACACTCTGTCATCAATGGACAAGGTCCCGGCTAAGAGGGACAGGCTAGAGACGGGGAGGTTTTATTCTCATTACTGCAGGAAACCTGTCAGCATGTGCACTGCAAGTTTCAAAGAATCTGGGAGCGCAGAGCAAGAATTTTAGGAAACTTTATTTCTGCACACAATTTGGTTTAGAGGAATGAAACACTGTCCAGATGATTTGTATCCCTCTTCTGTATTTGTGTCGAGTGTGGGAATACTTGGGGCAAGGACGGAGAGAACGTTGTCTCTTTCTAGTTCCACATGCTTTTCTTTCAGTAAGGGGCCTCTGCCAAACATGCACTGGTGAGAAATACAGTTTTCAGCCCCATATAGTTTCAGAGCCAGGAGGGATGAGCAGAGCTGAATGCATCCCTCTTCACCAGCTGTTGGCAGGCAGAGGATTATTGCACACCTAAGTAGACAGAAACAGCAATTGCAAATCAAGTCATCTGTGCAGAACCCTGTAGCAGGCTTGAGGAGTTGCAACTAAAGGTGAAGATATGAGTACAGAGAGTGAGAACAAGAAATAAGGAATAAAAGTATTGTTTGGAAGGCTTGCCATTGATGGTAGCTTTTGGTAAAACTAGTATCTCCACTAATTTTATCTGGGCTGCTTCTAAAGACTGGGAAAATGGTTCAGGGTCCTTAGAGCTCTTATTCCAACCCTGCCTTGTCCGACCTCTTTCTCTGTCCTGTTTCTCCTATTCCTATCAGCTTGGCCATGTTTTGTACACTTCTGGTGACATCTTCGTGCTGTGGAGCTCACCACTCTGCTAGGGCAGCGTCTGCAAGGCGAAGCTGATCAGTGAGAACACAGTCCAACCCTCACTACATAATTGCTGAGACAGCTGCACCCTTGCTTTCCGTGTGTTTTGTGCCCACTTTACAGGCTCGTAGCTGCTTCTGCATTTTGGTGCTCCTAAAGGATGGGATATTACTCGAGATGGATGCCTCGGTCTCTCAAGTATGTCTTGTGTACAGTGAAATTAGCCTGTCTGGTCTGGTCTGTAGCAGCTGCATAATGATCAAACATAGCACTTAGCTTGTGTGGAGTTTAATTACATCTTAGACATCTAATTTTCCTTCTTACAACATAGAGACATATACAGGGAACAAGAAGTTGCAAATACTCATGCTGGATGGGTACTGTTGAGGACAGTGCTTGGAAATTGATCTCAATAGGAGGGAAGAGCACAGGAAGGTGCTAAACATAGCAAAACAATTTTTACCAACAACGCATGGGAATGGAAAGGCTGAAGCTAGAAGAGCAGTCACTAATGCTGACAGGCTGTAAATGGGGATGGAAGAGAGAAGGCAGGTTAAACAAATGGGCATAGATAAAAGGCAGCTGGTTGTGCCTGGGAAGGATGATGATTCAACAACTCAGTGCTACTCAGCAAGAGACAATCTTTGTGAACACACAGTCAAAGTGAACTTATTATTTATACTAAAGTTGCTTGAAACAAGTGTGAAAATAGGTCACAACTGCAACAGCCTAAAGTAGCATGGGAAAAATGAGCAGAGCATGTTCTGCTACGAAGCAAAGAGTCAGAAGACTAAAATCTGAGCAGTTGTATGAGTGAGAATTACCAGGGAAGTGCTCTCAGAACAGAAGTATCTGTATCTTCATTCAATTCTCCTTTTTATATATAGTAATTTGCTAAAGATTGCGATGGAAATGTCTAGGAAATCAAAGACAAATAGTTCATTATAGGGGCAGAAACTTTAATGGTGGTTGTGTGCTGTTAATGAGGAATCCTGAAAACTGAAGATTTAAATATGAAACACCTAATTATCTTTATTGCAATATGTTTCAAAAACAAATCCTACCTATGGTGCTATTAGCAACATCAAAGCTTTTGAAATTTTTCTGGAGGTATTACATTTTCCATTTGGCTCAAAGACACAGAGGAAGGCTTTTAAAAGCCTTTGGGAATATATCACAAGCACAGTTACATATATTAATAAGAAAATGCCCTGGCCTTGTACCAAAACGACCAGCTTGCATATTATAGCCAATTCCAGAGGGACATATGCAGGTGGGTTGAAGTACAGGTGGACTAATAAGCAAAAATACTAATACCAGCTCATTTCCATTTCAACAGGAGCTTGATATTACATATTGGATGAAAAAGCTGGAAATCTTTCAAAGAAAAATGTGCTTGGTATTTCAAAAGCAGCTATCATTTTAGCATATTGTGAGGAACTAAAGGCCAGAGGAAAAGATTACTTTTCAAAATGCTCACTTTTCTTTTTTTTTTTTCCTTGCTCAGCTACTCCCTGGAAGAAGTAGTAAAAATGTAGATTTTAACCTTTCAGATATGTACTTCATATGATCTCACTGATTGTAATACTACACTTTCACATTTCTCCGTGAGGCAGTTGATGGTATTGATGAAACAAATGGCACCGTATGATTACAGACATCATGTCCTTGATTGACCAAGAATTCAATTACAGACATTTCATAGAAAGAGTATCAATGACTCCAAAGCTTTAACCTGGTAGGTTAAGTCATCCTGTGCATTGTTTTGACAAAACTTTCCATCATGAAAATAATCAAAAGCTTTTTACATGAAGTTGGTTAGATCTCACATGCCGTACTACAACTCAAACATAAATGCTCATGCTAAGCATTTGAAATGTTGGCCTTAGAAAAAAGATAGTTCAAAACCTATACATTATTAGTAAAATATACAATTTCATTTAATAGCAACATAAGTACCTCTCATAAGTAGATTTCCATTAGACTACTCCCAAATGACTGTGTCTATTATAATCTATAAATAGAAAGCCAACTCACAAGACACAGACTGGATTTTATGGTTGAAAATCAACTGGTCTGACAGTGCCAACGATGCCTTCTGTTAGAAATAAATATAGTTCACAGCCAAAAATTACATATTTGAATGTAGGTGTACAACTGGCACTCCAAAATGCACGTCATGTTATGGTGAAGCACTGAAAACAACTGATGAGGAATTTTTAAATTCTGAATATAGATGTGGAAATATCATAAAGTGGGACTTAATACTTGTTGTGAAAAAGAGCTGATATAAAACCGTATGAAATTTAAATCTCACACTACTTCCTATTTATTGCAGAGCGCATCTATTCCACTCAAAGTTTTGAAGTGGACAGTCAAGAATTTTGTGCAGAAGAACTACATTGCAGGAATGGTTTAAATTCACTGTGTACCAAAAGCCCAAGGCAAACGAAATGTCTAAGTAAATAGTAGTAGGAATGTCTTTTTGACTCCAGAAGAGATAATGAATTCTATTACTAAAACACAGCAGCAAGCCTAATTTTGAAGTCACATGTAAGTTATAACTTTGAAATTAGCATTTTTTATTTCACTCCTACTTTTAATATAGTTTCCTAGCAAATTGGCACATAAAAAATGTAAAGAGAAAACAGCAGGCAACCATCAGGTCCTCATTATACACTCTCAGACTCTGAGGGGGTTGGATAACCTGGATAAATCAAGCTCACGTATGACACAAGACAAATGTAAAACTTGGTCATAAGAACACACTGCAAGGGTGCAGTGGGAAAAGGGCAGTGTTGCTGATGAGCGTGGAGCGGGGAAATCCCCCAGCTGGCACCCGGCAAGCAGTCAAGAACATATTGTGGACTCAGCCTGGGCATGCCTGCACTCCTCCTGAAATGAAACCAGCTCATGCAGAGCCAGCTCCGGTGTCTCTGCACCAACACTGAACCCTGAGTCTGAAAGATTTATCCTTGGATAATCAAGAGTCGACTGTATCTGGATGAGCTGAGCCCATTTATTAAACACGTCACCTGTAACAGTGGCTACAGCAAGCAAAGGGAAGTTATTCCTTGCCATATGCTGTTTACTGAATGAGGCTCAAATGCTCGAAATCTTCAGTGCATCAGCTGCTTATTCAGCTTAGATAACACTTCTCATAATGACTTTACCCACTATTATGGCTGTTGCTTTAGCCTGTCATCTTGCTACTGTTAGTTTTTGATTTTTTACATAAGCTCAGAATGGAGAACTAATTTGCACTGAAAAGACTAAAAGTGTTTTTCTTCTTTCCTTTTCTTTCTATTTCAAACACTTAAATTTATTCATGTAATTCCTCATCTGTTTTGATTCTGCAAAGCTTCCAGTTTCCAGTTTCTCACATGCTTAGTGTAGCCCTTAAAAATGCCTTGCAGATTTGTATTTTATTCTCTGATTGCATTATTACACTTTATTTAAAGGAAATGGTAATCCCACACGTTCTGGAGAGGATATGAGCACTAAATCATATATTTAAAGTGCATTAAAATCTTCAACTGTGAGGGACTAAACAAGTCTGAAAATATTATTACTAATACTCACCAAGAGAAATAAGACATTGCTGGTTTTTACCTTCTCATACCATTGCCTCTGGTGACAGATGCTGCTGTCAGCCTATCTGTTTAGCTTCAGTCAAAGGGTCTAGAAACATTTTTACTACAAACTCTGGGAGCCACTACGAAAACACACAATATGACTGAAGACTGCTGCTGAAGTTTCTGCCAATTTGACTATATATTCTTTTAATGTTTTTATTTACTCCTGGGAAATGTAGAATTCTGACAGACTACAACCTAGAGTGCTCATTTCACTCTAACACATGCTAAATTTATAACTTCCCCTTCAAATTACTAATGTTTAAAAAATAATATAATTAGTACCATTCTTTAATCCACCAAAAAAGCATACTTTGCTTTTAAAACATTCAAATGTTCAAGAATTCTATGCAGCTAATTTTCCTGAATCACTACACTGAAGTAACATTCAGTAACAACAATATCCAAAACCAAGGCAACACGCTACTATGTAAAAATTTAAAAAATATATTTTAAATCCAGGAAAATTTAGGGCCAAATATATAACGTAAAATCATTTTAACCCTAATGCATGTAGTTGTATGGCTACCATAGTTAAAAGCACAGTTAAAAACATAATTAGACCAATAATTCTGTACAAAGAAATATGCTGCTGTTACCTCAGTGGGAGATAACCCTGGCCTTTAACTTGAAATAACTCTGCAAGTTACCTTCCTGATAAACAATGCAATATTAATATCACAGCTGGGAGCAGTTCTCTGAACACTCACAGCAGGTATCAAATTTGTTGCTTAATTTTTGTCGGAATTCTAGCATCCCTTTCTAATGGATATCTCTAGCATCAAGTAAGAGGAACAAGTAGAGTTCAAGATACAATTAAAGTAATTTCATATTAAGCTAAGGGACAAAATAATCCACAGAGCAGCAAATATTAAATCATGAAAAGCATGAATGTTACAAATTATTCCAGCCACGTTTTAATGGTGTGATTAAAGATTCTTAGTTACCAGTAATAGAAAAATAAGCATATAAAAATTGAAAAAACCCAAATACCTGGGGAAACCCTTGTGCCTGTGTTCAGGTTATACTGAGATTCCAAGTCAAACTGCATGATTTATTACGGTGTCATAGATAAACTTTTAGGAGGGCCTGTTTTGATACGACAGGGGGTAATTGTTTTGCACTGAAGAAGGGTCAAATTAGGTTAGAGATAAGAAAGAGTTTTTTTACAATGAGGGTGGTGAACCACTGGAACAGGTTGCCCAGAGACGTGGTGGATGCTCAGTCCCCTGGAAACATTCAAGGTCAGGTTGGACAGGCTCTGAGCAACCTGATTTGGTTGAAGATGTCCCTGCTCATTGCAGGTGGGTTGGAGCAGATGTCCTTTAAAAGATCCTTTCCAACCCATATTATTCTATGATTCTGTAACCCACCCTTTCTAAAAAAAAAAAAAAGTCTATTAAAAAAAGTATCAGTAACATTATTAAGCACTTTCTAGATTCTTAGCACACATAAAACAGTTTTGACTAGAAAAGGGCAAAAGCCTGACACAGCTATTTCTTCCACTTTGAACACCACTAATCCCAACATAACCATTCCACACCTTTCAGTACACACAAAGACGAGAGGCTTTCTTTTTGATGAAAAACACATTATTTGGTGACAGACTAAAAATCAAATGTAACACAGATGCATAGTAGGCCACTGTGCTCAGTTATGAGATTATTCCAAACTGTACAACCAAGGAATTATCTCGAAAAAAAAACTCAAGAAAATCATAAGATTTCCATAACTAACATAATTGTCAATTAGGAAGTTGTGATAAATGACAGTAAGTGTTCTGCTGTTCCTTATTCTCAGCCTAATCTTACCCACAGTTCATTCTGGCATTCATCATGGCTTCTCACACCTTCTGTTAACGTTTGAGATACAAGATCAGAGGTTTGGTCTAATGAAAAAAAAATCGAAGTAGAAAACTATGTTTCCCAAGGAAAAACAAAACTGCACTCAACATTTGAAAAATATTTGTTTTGTGTTTGATGTTTATGACAATCACGTTGTAAGGAATTTTCTTTTACAGTATTTAGTTGTTTGGGGGTTTTTGGGATTTTTTTTAAGTGTCTTTTACATTGTTCCTATAGTAGCTTTGGCAATTTCAAACAGCAAGGAGATTTTATAGTTACAGAGTGCTCAGCAGTTTATGCACCAGAACAGTCAAAAAGAAACTTCTGAAATCCCACAGTCAGCAGCTCTTATCTACATTTCCTTTTAATTCTACATAAAATAAAGTGAGATTAATGAGAATGTCAGCTGTCCCACCTGTCAGTGTTATACGCTGACAGAATAAACACAACACCGAAAGTAGAGCCTGTGTGTTATATTGATGTTTTGCTGCACAACCAAAAAACACCAGTCAGTGATTTTCTGTTGCCTTTCACAGAATCCTTCCTCCCAAATTTCTTTTGTAATCTTAGGTGTTGAGATCAAATATATATATGTGTACACGCCCACACACACACACACATATATATATGATGTCCAAAATTTATTCTTAAATGTGTTCCCCAACACTAAACCTATATTTTTTTTAACAAATACAGGTTTACATTCTTATAAAAATAATGCAAAAAAATCCCCAATGAAGACTGACTGTCAAAACATCTGCACAGTAGGACAAACAACAGTGGATCTAAAGCAATACGAAAAAGTATCCGGACTACTCCAGTCAAGTAGCCACTAAAACCACGTGTTAAAAAGATAGTTTACAGAAAGGGAAGTGCTGGGTCCTGCACATGGGTCACAACAACCCCCTGCAGTGCTGCAGGCTGGGGTCGAGTGGCTGGAAAGCTGCCCCATGGAAAGGGACCTGGAGGTGCTGGTGACAGCGGCTGAACATGAGCCAGCGTGCAGCCAGTAAGGTGGCCAAGAAGGCCAATGGCATCCTGGCCTGTGTCAGCAATAGCGTGGCCAGCAGAGCCAGGGCAGAGATTGCCCCCTGTACTCAGCACTGGTGAGGCCACCCCTCAAATCCTGTGTCCAGTTCTGGGCCCCTCACTGCAAGAAGGACACTGAGGTGCTGCAGCGAGTCCAGAGAAGGGTAACAGAGCTGGTGAAGGGTCTGGAGCACAAGGCTTGTGAGGAGCAGCTGAGGGAGCTGGGGGTGTTGGGCCTGGAGTAAAAGAGGCTTTTTTTATGGCTCTCTACAACTGCCTTGGTTGTAGCCGGGTGGGGACTGGTCTCCCAGGCAGCCAGCAACAGGATGAGAGGACATGGTCTCAAGCTGAGCCAGGGGAGGTTCAGGTTGGACATCAGGAGAAATTTTTTTCACAAAAAGGGTTGTTAAGGATTGGAATGGACTGCCCACGGACATGGTGGAGTAACCATCCCTGCAAGTGTTCAAGAAATGACTGGATGTGGCACTTAGTGCCCTGGTCTAGTTGACAAAGTGGTGGTCAGTCAAAGGTTAGATTCAAAGATCTTGGAGGTCTTTTACAACTTAAATGATGCTGTAATTCTGTGAATTTTATATTAAAAAAAAAAAAAAAAAAAGAGAGCAGCTTTGCATTTGTTCTGGCCACACTGTCCTGTATCTCTAGGTTGTGAGGGCTGCAGCATGGTTGCAACATGGTGCTGAAAAGACACAGCAGCTTATAGACAAGCAAAAACACCCAGAAACAGAAGAGATCAAGAAAAACCTTCCCAACAATAGAGGGTTCAGACAAGTCAATAACCTAGGACCAGAAGACCATGAAAGAATCAAAGTAGTTTGAAATGTAATGGGGTGAAATATAATACTACTACCAAGTGAACTGATTGCTGCACTAATGACAGGAAATTTCTCATCTGAAGAAAACAAGGCATGTGAAAGACATGACTATCTTAATCGGGTAAAATAATGCCCGAATGACTTGGCTTTGTGAAAATAATTAATGTTATCCTAAAATGTGTAAAAACCACAGCAGAAATAAAAACTCATTAAATGTAATCTATATAATTCTCTCTGTCTTCAGAAAATGAACAGTTAAACAGAATCAGATGCAGAAAATTAATCTACTAGAGATCAGAGAAACCAAACAGTAGCACATGACAAAATCATATCCTGTGTGTCCTAGCAAAACAAAACACATAAAATACCTGATTGTTCTTTTAATGGAAGAAGACCTATGTAAACTGAAGCAGTAGCAGCACTTAAAAAGAATAAATTGACTCTGACTAAAGCAAAGGCTGGACATTTTAAAGTGTTTTCTAACCAACACAAGTAGTGGAAGTGAATAAAGTGATAGTTCTCAAACCCATGCAGATATACATTTAAATTGATATAGGATGATGTACATTTACTTACTAATGCAAAAGATTAGCTCTTTAGCATCTAGAACATCGCTCCCACACTTGCATCCTACTTTCCTACAAGCCATCTAGTAAAGCTGGAATTTGCACAGAGAGAACAGTAAAAGCCAAAGCTAAAGTCTCTCAATGGGTTACTAGAGGAAATCTGTTATTTTATCGTTACCCTTCATCTTAAGATAGAGAATGTATTCCTAAATGAGGATTGAGAGAGGAAATAATCCACCTCACCCAATTCTGTACGATAATTTATTGCTTCCCTATAAAAGGAGATGCAGGATTATATATGAAATTAAGATTCACTACTAACCTGCAGAAAGGAAGACCTATCCTGTGATAAGAGGAGTATCTATCACTCCACTCCCACACAGCCGCACTAGAAAGACCTGAGAATCTCTGATCTTTGCAGACCACATTATAATGATATGATCAATTTTATTTTAGCTCACAGAAATAAAATTATTACGGTATCCCATTAATTTACATTCTCTTTAAAGTAAAAAATCAATCAGACAGACTGATTCCCTGGCAGACCTCATCTGGAGCTAACCCCTCATAGTCCTCCTCAGCAGAGCTACTTAAGCAATCATGAATGTGCGGGTTTGTGGCTCACTGCTGTATTTGCAAGAATTGTACCAGCCCCAGAGGTATATTTGTATGTATTTACAGGGATTGCACTTTCAGAGAACAGAATAAGGAGCATCCTTACGTCACCAAATGGGCAACAAATATTAGAAATTTTGAAACACAAAGATATACAACACCAATAGTTAAGGAAAAGAAATAGGTTTTCAAACCTTACATATTATGCTATGTTTTTCATAAGAGAACTGTAACAACATGAAGCTAAAGGTTGCAGCTTTCTTCACTAAGCTCTTCCATTAAATAAATACAGTAGATGAATAAAACTTCTGTGACAAAGAGAAGTTAAATTGCCTTCATCTGCACATCACACTGACTGCTGCCTATATTGCCACGACGAGTCAGAACCCAGTAAAATGTGAAGCAAAATTCATTATGCCAGACTGATCTATTCATACCAGACAACAGAAGCATGTAATAAAATCAAAATTTTGCAAATATTCTATACATGTTACTATGGAAACTTAATAAGCAGTTCTTTTTTTCTTCCTTTTTCTTTTCACACATTTTCATTTGCTAGAAAATCAAACAATGTCATAAAAACACTTAATTATTTAGGTTGGAAAAGACCTTTAAGATCATGAAGTTAATCTGACACTGCCAAATCCACCACTGAGGCAAGTCCTCCAGGAAGATTCAAAATCTTTTGTAAGCTGGAAGGAGGTGTGAGGTAACATTCATTATTTATTTTCCTAAAAACCATCATACTCAGAAAGAAGTTCCACCCTCCAGCCAGGGAAAAGAAAATTACATACTCAGAGTACAAATTCAGCAACTCTTGCCTAAGGATTTTTGGCAAATGCTTCAAACAAAAATTAACATCACCCCCAACTTAAATGATTTTTAAAATGGAAACGAAAAGGAGGAAAAAATACATGATATGTGGTTTAAGAATGAAGGGAAATCTATAGTGTGATTTGGCAAGAGCATGCAGAAATCAGGGTTTTTTCTCTTCATTGTGTCGAACAAATCTTCTCTAGCTGTTTCAAAAGATTTTTTAATTGTTCTCTCTGATACAGTAAATAAATAGTGACTGGTACTAAAAGGTATAGATTAAAGCTAATGGAAGAGAATGTTAGGGTGGATATTTCATTTTACAAGATTTAAATCCACTGATATTTTAAATGTCAAGGAGGAAACTGAGTACACTAAGACCCCAAATGATAAATATTAGGCATGTCCAAAGTCCAACAGGCATGTACTTGTGACTCCATTGTCTTCTGGGTTTTGTATTAGCAGTCGATCAATTAAATCATTCTTAGCCATTTAGAAAATGAAAACACTTTCTCTCACCTTGCTCTGCTCTTGTTTTCAGCCTTCTATGTCTGCCCTGACTTTTTGTCTCCAGGAAGTATCTCACATCCCCTCCTGGGACACCAGCCTGCTTTGCCCAGTGCCAGGAGAAACAGCACCACCCCAGGCTACCCACTGTATCAAAATGTCAGAAATGGAGAAGTGGGGACCTGCACAGCCAATGCCAACATTCAGCATCCCAAACTGTAACAAGCTTCCAAAGGAAGAAAAGGAATAATTTTAATAGTGGTAACCAAATTCCACAGGACCAGCCATTTTGGATATTTAAATTAAAATGCCAGATCTGTTTTTGCCTTCTGTCTGTATACACTGCTGTCATCATTTCAGCTAAATATCCTGTGTCTTTTGTTGTTGACTTCTTAAGAAATAGCATGATTGAATATGATGTTCCCTTCCCCCTCAGACAACTCCTCTTGAATTTTAATGCTTCATGATTCTCTTGTCATCTTTGTAGAGAACAGTATTTTCCATAAACACTCACTTCAATATAAAATTTCACAAAGCTAAAATGACAATGAGGCAATGCTAAAATTACACACCTAAAACTGGAAAATCAAGTCCACAGGATACAGTACAAGTAATAGAAATAGCCAATGGATATTTAATTTTTAGGATAGCTTTTAAAATTCTTTTAATAGAATACCTTTCAAGTTGAGTAAAATTGGCCATTTTCCCTTTCATTTCTTAGAAACTTTTTTAAAGATAAGAAAACTCACTACGCAATGATGGAGCAATATTAGCACAGGTATTATTATATTTCAGTTTTTTAAGTTGTAAGTTATTGCCTCTAACAGTGGGAAGGACATCTACCTCAGTACCTTTGCTCCTATCATTAGACAGTACACTTACATAAATTCTGGTGAATTTCTGAAAAGAGGCAGAAAGTTTAAAAACTGCAAAAAACCAAAAAAATTGGACAAAAATAGAGACTCCAACATCTTATTAGCTGTTATTTAATCATTTGCCTACTTTTTGTATGTGTGTCTGTCTTAAGAAATAAAAATGCATAAAGCTTTATTACTTGTGCACTGCAAGGCCAGCCACAATTTACCACATGCACCAACTTTTGAGCAGTATGTCGTGTCAATCCTCAGGTCTTCACATCAAAAAAGCGACACAGCTGCTCTACATCTGAAGCAAACAGGCATTTGCTAAATAAACAAAAAAGACCCCTACACATAGATTTCAATAGTAGCCACAGCACGCATGGGCAACTGGAGGGCCAAATACTTGCCTTGACATAGCTGGTGCAGGCATCTGCCTGTACAGCAGGAAAACATTCACCAGAGAGCTGGGTTGGTGGGAACTTGGACATCCCAAGGCATCTTGCTGCCCACAAGCTCCCTTTTAAATTTTTTAGAAAAGTGGCTACACCTGATGAGAAACTGCCCTTATGCATCAGCGAGGAACCTGCACAAGTTGCCAACCCAGTGTACTGACTACGAACAACCTAGGGCAGTCGAAATGACGGCGTGAAAAATGCTAATCTGGCTATTGCTGTAGATCCCCTAGCAGAACACAGTCACAGAGCTCTGCAGACTATAGCAGAAGTTTCTCACTTCTCCATTTGCATCTGAACCTTCTCTCTAGCAAACAACTCAGTTTTTTTAGCTGGACTGAGGATTTGTATCTACAGCAGCAAACAAGAGTAGTAAATGGTTTTCAGTATGCTGCAGAATTTTACTTATAAATCAGTAAATTAAGAAAGCATAAGCAGTGAAATTATGTAATTCAGCCCCTATTTAAAAAAAAACAAACCTATGAATTGAAAGAAAAAGAAGGAAGCATAGCATTTTATAAAGAAAATACCAGTCTCTTGTTTCTATTGTGCCACCCAAAGAACTTGCATTTAGCTACAACAGCATGTGACCATAGGAAGTAACAGTTAAGGAATGCCAACAAGGGAACCAGCTGTTTTCCATATGTGTGGCATGATGGAAATGAGAAAAAGACAATTAAGAAACAACCAAAGCTGATGTCTTCTAAAGGTTTTAACTTCGCTATAAATGAAATAAAATGCGATAGAGTGGACTCAATGTGAAAATCCCACATGGGTACACAGTCTTCAACTGCTGGTAGAACAATGTATTCCAGTTAGAAGAAATTGTATGAGGAAACAGAGATTTTTTTAATTAACAGTAACAAAACGACCAAAATGCACACTAAAAACCCCCAAATGTAAAAGAAAAACAGCATCATAATGGAAAGCATAACGAATTAATTTATAAGCCTCTGAAGAGGAGTATGACCAACATGATCCAGGAATGCACATTCTCAGCCCAGAAAGCCAACCTGATTCTGAGCTGCAACAAAAGCAGCGTGGTCAGCAGACTGAGGCAGAAGACTCTCCCCTCCTACTCTGCCCTTGTGAGACACTACCTGGAACACTGCATCCAGCACTGGGGTCCCCAGGACGAGAAGGATGTGGGCCTGTGTGAGAGACTCAAGGAGATTGCTGGCTCAAAACATTTCAGGTGTGTGTGTATGTGCATGTTTGTGTGTGTCTGTGTCTATGTTTGTGATGGTGTGAGGGAAAGGAGCAGGTTAAGCCCTGCCTTTGCAGAGGCAATGCCCTTCTCTGCACCCCCCTTCCCGAGAGCCTCTATCCCAACCTGGCAGTGGCTGCCAATCACTGGCACAGCAAGGCAATGCTCCACTCCCCACCTCTGGAGCCCCTAACCCAGCTTGTAAGTGGCCAGATGACCAGAAGTCCCACCTGGGGGTGGGGCGCAGGAAAGCCAAATGGCATTTAATGCAGGACATGGAGGAAGTACATCTTGACCCTTCCTCCATTTGGAATCTCTATCAGCTGAACACCACTGGAACCAGGAGTAGTAGTTATGTTTGTTCTTTTCTGTATCTTTTCTGTCTTTCTTCTTCTAAATTGTTCTTCTCAGAATTTTGAGTAACATTTTGAGAAACTTAAAGTCAGATGGGCATAGTGTTTGCTAAATTGAATGGGCTAATCTAATGCTTTGTGGAATGTCCTAAGCTGATTGAATGTTGCTCAAAAGTCTCTGATTTTCTAAGTTGCCAGTAAAGGGTTTATTTTGTTGTTGTTTTGACCTCTTGAGAATATCCTGTTGGTGTTTCTCCCATGTGTCTAACTTAAAGAGTACATAAAGAAAAGTAAGCCCTTTTAAGTGTCTCATCAAGTGAGGTTTTAGCGGCCTTACTGCCTATTGGAACAATTCCAGAACCAAGTTGATCACAGGGCTGGACCACCTCTCCTGAGAAGACAGGCTGAGAAAGTCGGGGTTGTTCAGCCTGGAGAAGAGAAGGCTCCAGGAGGACCTTATAGCACCTTCCAGTACTTCAAGGGGGCGTGCAGGAAAGCTGGAGAGGGACTTTCTACAAGAACATGTAGTGATAGGACTGGGGGGAATGGCTTTAAATTAAAAGAGGGTAGGTTTAGATGAGATATTGAGGAGAATTTTTTCACTGGTGAGGCACTGGAACAGGCTGTCCAGAGAAGCTGTGAATGCCCCACCACTTGAGGTATTCAAGACCAGACTGGATGGGACTTAGAGCAACCTGGTCTAGTGAAAAGTGTCCCTGCCCATTAAGGTCACTTCCAGTGTAAATCATTCTGTGATGGCAAGAGAAGAAAAGAAGCTGTAGATATCCAAGTAAGGGAGAGGAGGCAAAAATCAGGAAGACAGTGGAGTATTTAATGAGTATTTTGCAAGACTATCTGACAAGAAAAGCCATTCAAGATTGAATTTATGATTAAGATGCTTTTCCGAAGTCCAGTGAGTCAGAAAGATATCTTCCAGGCAACGGTTGGAGTAATTCAAGTGCAAGCTACAGAATTTGACCAAGAGGATGGCATAAAAGCTGCAATGAGGAGTGCTAACATTAACTTGGCAAGAGCAGCAGCTCTCTTGTTCCTGTGGTGAAGTTACATTTTTAGAATCAGGAGGAGGCCAACAAAATAGTGGGGAGGGGAAGGAGCAGTACAAACCCATAAGCAGCACTAGCTAAAGAGAACACCTTGAATGTTTACTTCATGAATGCCAGATTACCAAAACTGGACAGACTTGGCATTTTGTTTGGGTTTGTTTTTCAGGAACACAGCCAGAGTAAAGCCAAGAAAACAATCTAGAAGAGCACAACAATTATTTTAGGGACTAGAAGTTTGAATTAGAGGTGGTTTACATTTAACAAACAAGGGTAATCTTTATGCTTACAAAATCCAATTTTAGAAGACAAACCTCCTGCTCTCAATTAAGTCATGTATATGAGTAAAGAAAAATCATTTGGGTGAAGTATCCTGGCATTCATTTGTTCTTCAGATTCAATCAGCACACACGAGCAAGATAAAAATCTTCTATTATAGTGAGCTTCTCTCAGCTTGCATGAACAAAAAAAACCAGGGTTCCTTTAGTTTTGCAAAGTGCTGGGCATGGCTGATTAAAAAAAAGGGAAAACGGCTACAGAATGGCTACAGGTATCCAGTGGGCATCTCTATCTCTGAATACTCTCTATAATCAAGTCAGGAAAACTGTGTGCTCTGCAAGACTGAAATTCCTTGTACCAAGGGAAAATGATGTTTTTACCATCCACCATGAGATGAAAGAGAACCAAACCATGACCGAACACAAAAACAATCAACAAGTTACATCCCCAAGTTCAAATTTCTGCGTAATACTGTCCATATAAATCATTTTTTCTCAAACCACTCTGTTATTCTTTCTACTGATGTGAAAAAGCATAATTGGAAGGTAAGTTTCTGTTTTATGAAAATCTTTAAGGGAAGATATTTATATTCAAATTCAGAAAGAAAAAAATTTGTGTTGCAGAATGAATAGGTGCATCCCTTGACAATCTAACCTGGCAATTACAAAACTCATCTCAGAGGTGGGAAGCCTACATTCAATCATTTGTTCTCTCTGATTTAAAGAACTGGCAACTTCTACCTCCCACATAACTGCCCCAAGACTGAGGCTCATTTTCCAGCACCAAATTCCAACTGAGAACCATTTGTTGCTTCCCCTAACTAGTAAAGAATCGTCTAAGCAGTACAATCAAATATAATTTGCATTGCATTTTTATAGTAAGCCATCTGCATCTTCTGCTCTGGCAGAGTTATGTAATAAATTATAAAGGACTATCACTTGCTGTGACATGCAAAAAATGACAGCAAATAGCAGCATATTTTGAAAAAATACTCAGTTTCTGTGAATGCTGCAGTAGAAGACAGATAAACATTTATTTGGCCTGCCTTCCTTCCAGCAGTATTAATGAAATTTCAGCTGCTATGGCAGATCCAGTAAAAAAGTAAGGGAAAATTTGTTTTCCTGTATTTCAATTTGGTTTTATCGAGCTCATTCAGGAGGGATGTAGCAAAAAATAAAACTGAATAAATAAGGCAGAAGCTGCATGCAGCGATGTCCCACGAGACACCAAGTTAAGTTAAATTTTCTTTAAGAAAATGTATTCATGGCAGTATGCTTCCCAGCCTCGGGACAGAGCCTTACAGATTCTTAAATGTTGAACTCCAATGGAAAAAGTGAAGGTATTGCATCAAATTTACATTTGTGAAGTATGAGTTGGACTGAAACTTGAAATCATCTTATTTTTGAAAAAAACCATACAATGAGAATACTCTTCATAAATTTTACAAAGAGAAAATGTCTTTGACAACTCTTGACTTTCTGATTTTTTGGGGTTTTTTTCAGGTGCTTTTATACCTTCTTTCTTTCAGCTACTTCTCATACAGTCAATCAATCCTATGTCAGGTCTCTTTTTTTTTTCCCCCCCTACTATTACTTGTATTTTAAGGTATTTAATTTCTCCCAATAATGACATGTCTATTTCTCTCATCTTCACTGCAGAATCAATTGCTATTTATTGTTTTACAAACTCCTGTTTCCTCCTTTCAGAGGATTAACTGGAGGTTTTCTTTCAAGAAGGTTGAAAATATGAACAGTAGAGACACCTGCTTGTTTTAATAACCCTCTGTTTTCAAGGACCTCATCCAGAAATATTGAACATTGTTTTCTAATTTTTAGTTGAACTCAAACTACAGGCTACCACCTTTTAGCTTTCACCTATTACTGCCACATTTACTCTTCCAGAGCCCATTTGTTTCTAATCATGGTCTCCCCTCCGTCCTCATTCCACAGACCTTTTAGTTAAAGTACTTCAAGTCAGCAAACTTCCAGTCTTTCAACCAACATGCAATCCAGGATTGCATCCCAGCTCATAGGGGGATGTGTGAGCCCCGGCTGTATTCCAGCAGTAAAACAGCAATATCTTAAGTGCACCCCAGCACCTCCCAGCTCTCCAGCACTTGGTTTTCTTGGAAAGAGAAGGAAGCTGTGTTTTCTCTCACTGACTTCTCAGTATAGACAACATATGGCTCAAAACTGTGAGGCAATCTGCTCAGTCTGGCTGCACTCTCAGCTCTAACTCAATACAGCTTTTCACTTGAAGTTTCTATGGATGCAGTTCCTTGGGGACAGCACTGAAAGACAGCCCCAGTTCATCTCACATCCAGCCAATGCAAGCCTGGTTCAATCAGCTTGAATAGACTTCCATTAGTACAAAGAAAAAGGGGGGAAAAATTGCATTTCTCTTTGCCCATCCATATGTAGCTCATCAAAGTCCAGTCTCCCTGGACCTGCAATTCTTTAAGCTATGTATGTAGAAGGAAACATGAAACAGAAGGATTTCTCCCCCCCTGGATAAATTAAATCAATTCCCCTGTCATGCACTAGTGCTAAGGCACTGCCATCTAGTGTGGAAAATCAATATAACAGAGAAAGAGGAAAAACAGAAGGGAAAAAAAAAAAAACAGATAAAGAGCATTTACAAAAAGGCAGATGAAATTCTATTGGCTTCCATCAATTTTGAATAGTCACACATGATATTCATAACATTAGTCATTTCACTTTATGGAAAATCACATAAGCCTTCCCTTTTAAGGAAAACCCCTGACCTCATAGGCTGCAATGGATTCCATTACATACTACTGTGTCACGTCAGACAAACTCAGCAGAGCCCTTAGTGCCAGTAGCCTCATTTGGTGTAACTCTGTGAAACTAAAATTCTACAGTATTTAGTGGTACGAATCTCTTGGTAAAAAAGAGCTTTTTCTTAATTGCCACATATTTTACTGCAAATTTACAGTTTCAAGGCTTGATTCTCTAAATCATGTTATATGGAAAGCATTGCAACATGGCAATCTGCAAGACCAGAAAATCAGAAATTTTTGGATTTTGCCCCTTTGTGTACTAGCTGAAGATTTTCTCTTGCCTTCCAAACATTCCTGTCCATGCAGCCCCAGTTTCCTTTGTTTTGTGTCCTGTGAAATTACCTACAATTGTTCAGTGAACATGCAAAGGATTTGACCTGTTTTGCTCAGACCAGCTTTGTACAGATGAAGTTAAGTACACATGACATGAGCCAATGGAGCATAGATAGGATAAATTTGCAAAAGTTGCAAAGCCTTCATAAAGACCAGTGATTATAAACACCTATATATTATTTAATATTTCCACAACTTGTTGTAATCTCTGTATTACCACTGTGATGATCAAGAATTTTAAACACTTGAGTAATACTATTGTCTACTTCTTTCCAGAACTGTAGCAAGACAGTTTTATATTTGGATGGTGCAGATGTTCTGTATCATCCTGAACAAAACCCTCTTTAGAATACAAGCTCTATCAATGACTGAAAGTTCACACAACACAAGTTTGTATAAAGTAATTTAGGAATTCTTTTGTATAGCAAGCCGTACAGCAAAACAAACATTGCAACACTATAAACATTCTAATACTTACCACGGATCAAGGAGGTATCAATTTAACTTTTGTAAAATGTACAAGGTAACAACAATTATCTATCATATGCCAATGTGATTCTGAGCTATACTGGTACAACCTTCTATTTCATGCAAGTTGTAAAAAGAAATAAGGTATCCTGCCAATTGTTCAAAGCTGTCAATAACATTATATAATAACATATATAATATTATACTTTCCACAAAGAACTTAGTTGTATGTCTCCTAAGCCTCCATAATATAACTCAGTTACAATATTTAGCCAGGATATCACAATCTAGTGGTCTTTTCTTTAAATATTTAAACTGTTAAATACAGATAGGTTTATATATGTGGTGCATAGATTTAAGATTGATATCTTAGATTTAAGAAAATATCTGAGAATACTGTATTGCTGCATAACTATCATAGTTCCAGTGTTAGTCTACAAATAAGGATGGAAAGAGGGCACTAAAAAGATAGTGAAATGTAGCACAGTACACACTAGGCTACTGATTCACATAATCATGTATGAGTTTCAGACTTTAAAAATATAAAGCAGTTATCCGGTCCTCAGGATTGTGATGAAAAGTTTGTAGCTCATGATGCAGACATAAGCAAAGGTAAGAGACTAACTAAAAGATGAAAGACGAACCTGAGAAGTCCTGAAGTAATGAGGCTGCCCATGAAAATCCCTGAGGGACCAAGCTCCACAAGTCACTGCTTATAGGCCACTGCACCAATCAGGAAGAGGAGAAGCCACATACTGAAACCCTGTGGCTGCTGTTCCTCAGGTTCCCTTCCTCCCCTCCCTAGGGAAGTCATCTCCACCAAGCAAAACACAGCCAAGCCAAAGAGTTTTAAATACCGTGTCACCTAAGTTTTGACTTATATTTAATGTGGACATAGAGGGATGGACTAGCTGATGCCATCAAGACATCCAAATGTTCTCTAAGTGGATGTAGGTGAGCTCGTAACAAGGGTATCTGTACCAATCTGCCCAATCCCTCCATCAAAATAAATAGTGGTGGCAATACACTATACCTTAACAATGTATGTCCCACCTAGGAGAATAACTTTTGAGAAGAAAACATATTACCAGGCATAACTGACACAATTGCATTCATTTTGAAAGTGTTTGACAACCTACAACTGACACAAGAACTCACTTAAGATCTTTTTATTATGCTGCTTCTCTATGACCATGTGTCTATATTTATCTATGAGGTGTCAGTCAAAGCAAGCAATACTTCTGTTTTAGTTTGTTGACATAAGGGAATTTTTAACAGCACAAAGAACCTCCAGCTATATCACTTCAGAAATCTTTTCAGTAATGTGGGAAAAGGAAGAGGAATATCCAACATTTTTTTTTATAATCCTAGTTACTAGTGCCTCATGTTCTATTCTTACATTAAAATTTCAAGAAGGAAAAAATTCAAACTGTTGAAATATTCTAATAATGAGCTACCTTGTATTCATGCTATGCATCCATTCAGCAACGTATTACTAACAAATAACTCTGTATTGTTCATATTTCCTTTATTATTATTTTTTTAAGTTTTCCAGGCTACCAAAATAATCCTCTTCAGCATTTTTGCAGTTGCTAGATAAATTGATTCAAGCTATGCTAGGGGAAAAATACAGAGGCTGAAAAACAGCTGCAAAAAAATATGTCACAATAAAGGGACTCAACACTGATTAAAACCATCAAAATGGAGAGAAACCCAAAGAAAGCCAAGGCAGTCTGTCACCTTTGTGAGAGATAGCACCAGAATCTCTCTGAAGAATGACAATAAAAATGATTAAAGGTTTAAACAGTGGTGATTTGCTAAATTTGTGAGAGTTCT
This sequence comes from Lycocorax pyrrhopterus obiensis, assembly GCA_014706295.1. Classification (NCBI taxonomy): domain Eukaryota; kingdom Metazoa; phylum Chordata; class Aves; order Passeriformes; family Paradisaeidae; genus Lycocorax; species Lycocorax pyrrhopterus. The sequence goes on from JACSVZ010000006.1 coordinate 25,009,747, forward strand.
TTATTCAAGCAAAATGTGACCAACAACCACAGTGCTATTCAACATGCAGTTTGATTATTTTTTTCAGGTACTTTCTTACCTGTGGCCTAATTAACATTCTGTGGTTTTGAATTTGGGCCAGAAGATCCTGTAAGAAACTTTATCCTGAAGCAATTGTTTCCATTCTGATAGGACACACAGATGTAAGTGAAAAGACAACATAAAGCTAAAGCTTTGAAGTTTTTGACTTTGAGAATAATCAGAATTTATAGCTTTCTAGCATCTACTTAATTTACCTGCAGCAGTTCACTTCTCCTTTCCTGAGAAGTGTTTTCAAATAGCCAATGCCAATGTAAATTACATCAGAGAAGAGAACCGCAGGATAACTTAGGAGTAGCCCAACGTCCTGCTCAAAAGCACAATCAGTTATGAGGCTGGATCAGGTTAGGAGGGCTTGATCCAGACAAGTCCTGAAAGCCTCAAAGGATGCACAACGTGCACAGCATCACTGCACAGCCTGTTCCAACACCTGACTGCCTTAATGGAGGAAATGTTTTGCCTTTCATCAAGGAACTTTTAAGTCTATTAAGAAGCTTGAAAGCTGAGTGTTATGTGCCTACCACGTGTAACATTTAACACTCTTAATTTCCTGATCCACAGTCTAAAACCATATACCTTTTTGTAGAGAAATTATGGCAACATGCTCTGGACCAGCAGTAATTATCTCGTAATTTGCAATACTTGTGCTATATGACTGCTTGATAATAGAGTAAATAGCTTTTACTAGTATCGCTTTCACTGTTACAAACAGACTTAATTGAGCAAATTAATGAATGAGAGCTAACCACTGCTAGAAATCAAGGTGAACTTTGGTAAAATGTCAATTTCTGGATTGCTAAACCTACACTATGACCACAGGATAAGGAAGGAAAGAAATAAGTGAGGTTTATTGCCAGTCACAGAGGTGATAAGAAAAACTAAATTTTCCAAACCAGCAGTCTAAATTCGAATTTGTCTATCCCTGCTGCTTGCCTGGTACTCAAAGTGCAGATGGAAATTTTCACTGAACTTTACTGGATTTTCTGAAAATACATTCAAGATTGAAAGCATTGATTTGGAGGTCAATTTTAGTCTCATACTATTCTCAAATGTGATTCATTATATGGTTCACTAAAAAGGTTAACTATTTTTGCTAGTAATCTCACTATGATGACAAAGGATAATCCTGATGCCAAAATCATGTAATAAAATATTTTCAAAAAACAAAGGATATCTTCTCAAAGTTCAGAATATTTTTACTGTGTTCAGAAAATGCAGCTAAGCAACCACCCCAGGTTCCTTCATACCTTTATGCATCATATGTGACAATATAAAAAGTCTTGCATGCATCATTAATATTGATTATAAATGAAACATTTTGCCACAGTTTAAAAAGCAAATAATTTTTCCAATTTTTTTTTATTCCAGGTTACCAATTGCTTGTAACAGCTGCTTTTGTCCCTCCATACTTTGCAGACAAGTAAAGAATATTTAGATTAACTATATTAAGGTTGAGGTTACTATAGAATTTAAGCTGCTTCAGCAGCATGGTTGCAGGAACAGAAACAGTGTGCCATACCACTGCATAAATATTAGTTAGATGCAACACTGGTCTTACTGGTGCCTTTGGCCAAGAACCCTTTGTTTTTCCTGCATAAAAATAACTCAAGGAGTTATTTCTTGTGTGTTTTGCACTATAACAAGTTTTTGAAATTGTGTAATACCCCACCTTGACTCACTGCTCTGGCACTGAAGCAGACCTGTGATTATGATGCCTGGCCAGAGGTCCTTGGAGGATGCAGCTCTTGGCGTATTTGCTGGTATTCACAGAGTGCAGACATGGCCCCCAGGGGACACCCCCAGGGCTGTATGAGCCCTGACAGACCCACTGGGTTTCCCCAACCTGCCCAGAAGCCATTCCAGCTGTCCCACTCGGGATGGCAGACCCCAAGGCAGCAGCACGGACACTTTCCAGTTCCCCATGGCCTTACACCCACCTTGCCAAGCCCATCCAAAAGCACCATGAGCCCCACACGTGCTTTTGGCAAGGGTGACCAGTGTTCAGCTTTGCTCCTAAGTCCATGTCAGACCCCTCAAATCAGAAAAGCAAAACCATCTTCTGAAGACATGGACTTGCATATGCCATGCAGCTTTTATTCATGGCATCCCTAGAAATGGGATTTAGGAAGGAATTGCTGCCAGAAGACAGTTGCTGGGGATCTGATTAGACAGACAGCGTTTAACCTAATCTCCTCTGCCACAAGCACATTCTGCTTCCTGTAATCAAATGTGATCACGGATGCAATTATTTAGGGGCATAATTCCACCAATTTAGACACCAAACTAGTTCAGCTACAGGTGGAAAAAATAAATACTGAAAGTAGAGGAATAAAAATGTGAATGTTGTTATGACTGGAGGCTGAACTACTAGACAGCTAAAAGTCATATGAAGATATAAACTTAGCAGGTTATGAGGTAAAACTTCGAATATTCCAATAATCTTCAAAAATCTAAATAACAAGCATTTCTGAAAAGTTCACCCCTTCTATCTTAAAGAATTACAGAGTTATTTTGAAGCCAAAGGATATAATTATCTGCTACTGCGTATGTTTTGTTCCCCCCAAAACCACAGAGACTGTGTCTATCTCTGTCTGTAAGATTTAGAGAGGTTATATTAATTTCCTGCATCCCCAGAAACAAACTGACAGTGTGAAGATGAGAAATTTATATTTGCAAGCTATGACAACATTAAGATAGGTAAACAAGCACAGCTTTCTGAGGGATTGGTAACATAGAATATTAAAGTCTATGGGTCCCAGGAAAGTAAAAATTTCAAGCAGGATTGCTAATTACAGAGGTCTTAGCTCCATTCCTTAAAGAGTTCTGGTTCTGTTTCACTCTTTAAATAAGATAAGGCTTAACTACACATACAGATTCTGAAAATTCCTGCTCCAAAGAAGGGGTACTTCAAATGGGTAAATCATGCACAAAGGCAGGTGTGGGATTTGATGCCAAAATTCTGAAATCAAAAGAGGAGTAAAACAACCTTGCTTTAACAACAGTCGCATTCTATCTTGCATCATAAATAGCTAAATTATTTTGTTCTTTCTTTTTTCCCCCTGAAGTCCATGTAGCTTCAGCAATATTGATCACACTTTTATAAAGCTGTATAATGGTATTTTTAGAAGGACAGAATGAGTGATATTTATATTACCAAACACTGGAAAGAGACAAAAATAGATGGAAAGGCAAGAGTAGCCATGCCTCTGCTTTGTTTCAGATCTGCTCAAAAGCCACAGCAGGCATTAACAACAGAAATAGTAACAGCTGTCTGAAAAGGACAATACTGAGAAGTGACTGCCTATAAAAGGGTGACTGTGAGAAGAAAGGGAAAGAAAATGTGTTTACTAAGAAAAACTAGCAAAAAGTGTTTTTTAGTTTTAATCTTTCTCCACTGTATTATCTACACATTACACTGATTAAATTGTTGGCACTCAATTTTACTGATTTATTTTATCTGCCTTCCAGCCCTTCTGTAGTTGATTTTCATATTATTTTGTATTCATGAGTTTCAATGAGAATGAAAAAGCTTGGATTAAGAACCAGAGTGTTAGAGAATAACACTTCTGTATACACAAAATGAACATTTGTCATTACTCTCATAGTGTTGCAGGTATGGTGGTTTTAATGATGATTTGAGTAACAAAAGAGGGGGAATCTCATTTAATTAAACTGTTAGTAAGAGGTTATGAAAGTAACCCTTTTGCAGAAAAAATATTTATATAATCATGAATATATGCAATTCTGGGCCTTTTTGCTCTTATCATTAAATAAAATGAGTTTCACAGATCCCTGTGACATATATAAAATATTCACTGATACAAAGCTTTTGGAATGATAGTACACTTTTAATAACTTCTGTGGAATACAGTGACAGAGTTGTAATCCTTAAAAGAACCTCTAAACATCTACACTCAATAAAATACAGAACAATTTCACTATTAACTTAAGTTGCAGGAGAATGTTTACAACAAAATGTGACAGGAGTCCCTGAGCACGAGCACTTCTCTCTTTGGGAATATTTGTTAGTACTAAATGGTAAAACCCAGCAAGGATGAAAGAGAAAAGATACAAATGCATCTGAAGGTTATTGTTGTTTGCTCATATAAAAAATAAAATACATTGACTGATTTAGTTTCTGAATAATATCTTTCTGCTAATGTAAGGAGAACATCTCTGTAAGTATTAAATACAATACAACCAAATGTATGCTAGGGGAAGACTTGGAATATTTACTTTCATTTATAAAAGTCAATGAGGATGTTGATTTTTCCCCTCAGTTTCCCAGCCCACACCTTCCACCCCTGAAGAGGTGTGCAGAATACCTATTTCAGTGCACTGGTTGCCACGTGTAGTTGCACTTGTAATTGAATTGTTGTGCCTGGACTCGGTTATTCACAGTATTTTTTAAAAAAGTGTTGTACCATTCCCTTCAAAAGGAAGTACTATTATTTTTTATTTTACAAGCTGCTCTAGTTTTATTTGCTAAGTGCATGTCATTGGGACAGCAAACAGGTCAGGTACAGGGTACGTGACTGGAGCAGTACAAAGCCAACCCAGAGGCAGCGGCAGTCCCCAGAGGCAGCAGCCCCTGTCTCTGCACCTCTTTTGCTCAGGGCCTGTGCTACAGGGTTCAGGCATATTGGGAACGATGAGAAGGGGCACAACTACATTTTGACCTAGCTACTCTCAGCTGCAAGATATTGATGAAGGAATCATTGCACCGGCTGTAGCTGAGAGCAGTCTTCACACTGCTTAAGGCCAGGCAGACCCCATAGCACAAACAATGGGCAAACACACTGTACCATATCTTTGAAGCCGTATCTCCTCTTTTGAGCAACTCTGGGAAAGACAAGATACAAGTAAATTCACAAAGAAATAATATTTGCATAAAAGTTTTTAAAGCATTGTATTCAATGCTTGTTGCTAGAAACATGAAGCTCATTAACAGCACTGTGATTTTCACTGGTGAAGTCTCCAAAATATTTAAAGATGTGATGATATTAATGGAGTTGCACCTTGCAGCAAGATGCACTCTTTAATTTAAGTATGCCTTCTGAAGCTACACTGTCAAAATGTAACAAACATGACAAGTTTAGCTACCACAATCTGATAAAATGCAACCAAAATAGAATGGCATTAGTTTCTAAAGTTGTCATAAAAATTACAACACATCACTGCTTAACTCTTGACAGGATTTTGTGTATTAAAAACAGTTATGAAACCAGATAACCACCCATGTAGTTTTAATTTCACTTTTATGTGAGAGACTAGCACAAGACCATTTGATGCTTCAGTCCCACTGAAGGTGCAATTTTGAATGGAACTTGATTCTGAGTTTCACACACTGTTAGTCCTTATATATATGATTAGTCCCATTTAGGTCAAAGAAAAAAAAAAGGAAAGGAATTAATTCAGTGAATATTCTTGAATTTATATGAGGTAAAAGCTAAATGTGCAATGGCCATTACTGGCTTAAAAATAAAAAATAAAAATAATACATTTGATTTTAAATGAAAGTACTTCATCTCTGCTGAGAATATTTTACACATAGCACTTTTTTCTCCTAACGTTTATTCAATATATGAATTTTAAGTAGAGTATAAATTACTTCTTCTGAAAAAGAACATGCAGTTTGATCACGCTGGAGTGAACAACCTCCCCAGGAAATCCATCATGAAGCATTTGATTTGCTAAAGCAAAATGAAATTTGCCTAGTAATTTTTTTTTTAAGAATTTTCCAGTGGACTTCCAGTGGCTCAGTTTATAAGAGCTATGATTTGAGTGGCATTAGTACTCCACACGCTTTAAGAAATAAAGGTCTTGTAAGGAGAAATGAAAGAAAATCATCCTTAGATATAAAAACAACATCAGTTTGTTAGGTTAGGATCTTAGCTGGTATAGTGCCTCCAACTTTTTTCAATCATAGTCAAATAATCGCCAACCAAATAACCAGTCTGGAGTGTGAAAAAGCCCTGCAAACATGACCCTGGCCAGCGTAACTCTGCTACAGACTTCTTACATGACTCTAGCAGAAAAGTACTCCAAAACTGGAGATAGAAAATCTGAAGAAAAATCTGAGAGCAAATGCAGAGCGGGGCTGCACCGTTCGCCTCTCCCGCAGTGTGTGACACCCAGGATCTGCCGAGCTGCTGAGACAATGGAGGGCAATGCTGAGCTATGCAAGCTCCACTAAGCACCACACCAGTCTCGAGCTGCTCAGGACCCCAGCAGGGCGAGACAGATGCACACCACGCCCTGCACTTTCCTTCTTGACCCATCTGGGTATTCTGAGCTCGTCCTTAAACTGGGAACACACCAGAACATGACCGATCACTTCTGGCCGCTTTGTCCAGGCCATGCTGGTGTTCAGCTGGACCAGGAAGAGCCTTTCCTGTGCCTCTTCTCTCCTCGCACCCACAGAATCTGGCTTCTGACCTCCAAGAGAGCTGCCTGAGCAGTTTTTCTTTTCTGGAGACCTGTGTTTAAATGTGGAACTATGGCAGGAAAGGGAATAATGTGACAATCAATGAACTCCCTCTTGATGCAAATCTTAGTGAATTTTTGTTTGCCACACAAATTCTCACCACAATATAATGAATGTGGTATTTGCAACAAAGGAGAAGACCAGCCATAGTGAAATACCAGCCACATCATAGTGAGAAAGCAAACATATTGTAATATATGTTTTATTAGCAGTAATGTTTTAATTTTAAATCATCTGCCTGGAACAATATTAAAAGGAAAGCTTTTGTATGCATAACTTCTGTGCTTGAACAGTAGATAACTAGGATTTCATGTTGACACTAAAGAAAAAATAAAATATGATTTGCTCATCTTACTGTGGAAAAATAAACATTTCCCTGCAACTACTGTCATAAATCCTTGAAAATCTATGAAATTATCTGACACCGAGGAGTGGTTTTCCTGCAAAATATTACAGATCCAGCAAAGTCAGCTTTTCTAACACTGTCACTTTTTTCCCCAAGTAATCCACAAGAAGTACCAGTCTGGGATAGTATCAAAACCAATGTGTTTCCATTTCCCGACATCAGGAATAAGAGCTGCTTCCATCAATTCTTGCTTATTCCGTACCTAGCACTGATCCTGGTATATAATATCTAGGATAGTTGATTTTCTTAGTTACTCTCTAATTTTGTTTTTAAAATCCCACACATTTTCAACACTCAGCTCTAAATATTAAAAAGGCTCCACAATACTTAAAAATATGATTTTAGTGTAGTAAGACCAGAAACTGGAGACAACTGATAAAATGTGACCACAAATCATTGTATTGAGTTATGCCTATTTTGATTGAAGTGTAAAAAAATCAAGAGGTTCCTGGCATAGTTTTTCACTGCAGCAGTCTCTTAATACCGGCTGTAGAGGAATGCAGGTTATTTTCATTATTTATTAAAAAGTCAAATTTGTTCAAAGTTCTTTTTAACCTCATATTTTGAAATAATTCTGAAATAAAGTCTATTGGTTGAAATGATAACTAACATCAGAATACCAGTTTCAGTAGATTATTACATGTTATATCAAGTGGCAGCATAAGAGTAATAGTGTCATATTAGTAATTATGACTACACACTTTGATTCGTCCCTTTGCATTCAGGAACATGTATTTCGGAAGAATGACAAGATAAGGAGCAGTCTATTATTTATTTATTTTTAACCTGTATTAAGAGTTGAGCTGGAATCATAAGACAGAATATCCTAAAGTTCTGCATCAGTTTTCCAAAGCCAAAGGACTGCTTACGAAACCTCTCTTTAAAGGACTTTGCTCAATAGTCCTGTCAGAAACAACATTTCTAGATCTTGATACTGTTAGAAATCTGAAGCTTTTCTACACAGTGCTTGTGATACTGATTTCATCCTTCACATCATCCTGCCCCACCTCTAATCTTTGAGGCTCTGGTTCAGGTTCAAAGTAAATTGTCCAAATTTATCTCCATGTGTCATGGAGAAGTAATACCCTTCTCTTTTTCATCTTGGTCTCCTTTTTCTTCTCAATGTCTTACATATATTTAATCCAGATTAAAAAATATAGCACAGGTACACTCCACATATTAAAAACTCTACCAAAGATGCAGCGATTGATGGAGAACACCTTGACATGGTTACAGTAACCACTTGCAGGATGGCTCTCACACCACTCTGCCCTCGAAAGAGCAGTTTAGGGCTATCTGCTGACTCCCCACCCCCTCACTATCCCAGTGGGATACTGAACTGGATTTGGCACTTACAGAGGAACTAACACCTCAAAGTATTTTACATGCAGTCACACAAACAATATTGGTTAGGTTTCATTGTTGTTGTTGGGTGGGGTTTTTTGGGGGGGTTGCTGGTATCATTTTGTTTGAGTTTGGGGTTTTGTTTTATCAAAATACCATATTGCCTCCTAAAACTTCATTTCTTCCAACTGCTTATTCCCCATCTGATTACAAAATTATTATCACTTGTTTATGACAATTTCCACAGCATCCAATGTAATCTCAGAGTGCTGTGATTTCAAGTGGAAAATAAGCACCATAAATCCATGCTAATGTCACCTGTTACAAAACAAAAACAAGATAAAAGGAAAACGGAAACTGTCATATGTGAAACAGGAGTGTCAACATAAGAAAACATGTCAAAGTTTTCAGGAAATACTGCTGTATTCTTCTTATAATAAAGATGTCAGTTCAGCACAGTATGCTTTCAACTGAGCACAATACTCTCAACACCTGTAAGTCACATTGCATAGCAGATGTTAAATGTAAAATCCATTAGGACCAATTAGATTCCACAGAAGAAAAAACTAGTAATAGCATGCACAGGCAATCTTGCATTACACAATGGTACTGAGAGATACCATGCACCACAAAAAAAAATCCCCCAAAAAACAATAAACATGTAAATTTCACCCTTTTCTCACAAAGACGTCAGCTAACAGAAGACATGTTACAGTGCTTGCAGCCACAGGAAGAAGTGAGGTCTCCTGTCTCTAGTTAGAAGCAACTTTTGTGAAGGCCATAACCTATTGCATATCAACAGGTAATTAATTAATCCTCTATGCCAGTGAGAAACTAAGCAGCAGAAGAGTTTGAGCACCCTTCACCAAACTGCATATGCATTTCATGTTACACTAACCTGACCCAAGTCATCCTCGTGTACTAAGGTGAGAGTGTCAATAGCATGGAGCAAAAAAAAAAAAAAACAAGTTCGTGGTACTCTCTGATAGAGCCTTTTCACTACCAGGTACAAGTTTACTCCTTTAACTGACCATTAAGAAACAGAGACAGGATTTTTAATGGACACGTGGAACAGATCTATGAGCACTTTTCAGGACTAAGCCACCGGTACAAGGTACAGGCTAAGTTCTGGCCATGTACTAACCGTGTAGACAAATGAATCTGTCATTGCATACATGATAGCTCGATAGCCCCACTGGGGGCAAAGAACTTAATATTTCTTTTATAGGATTTATACATACTAAGAAGGAAAGTCTGTTTTTGTATTTGTCATGACACGTTGCCAAAGGCTGAAGCATTATTTCCTGGTAAGCAGTTTCAAACAACCTCTGGTTCTTCAATCAGAATTAGTCTGCAACAACTCATCCATCCCTAGATACTAAGCAGTTCATAAATGAGTTAAATATATATGCAGTATCCCAGGTGAATTTGATCTTCCAGAATGTTTAAGAATATAAAGTAATTTCCATTTCTTTAGAAAAGTGATAGATAATAATTTCAACTCAAAAAACCTACCAAATTTTGAAAGATCCTAGAAACAGACTTGAAATATGTTTCACAAACCACAGATTAAACCTTTGTCTTTCTTTAGTAGCTCCTGGGGAGAAACTCATTCAGCTACTTATGACCTAAGAAAATGGACAGAATTAATATATCCTCATGTATGTTTCCAATTATTTTCCTATCTACCATTACTAGGAAACAGAATTGTCCACAGTCCTCAGGAGAAATGGTGAAAAAGAAGTTTATGTGACTGCTATGGACTTACAGACCAAAAAATAATACAGTTGCTGTTGGTTGCAGATGCTCATGCTGTGAATAACAAATGCAAATGCAGGTACAGCTTTTTCCAGTGGGATATAAAACTAGGTTTCTTCTTCGCTAGCACCAAATTAAGTCTCAGGCACTGTCCAAAACTGGAATAGGCTCCCTAAAGTCTTTTGTCTTGATATTTTTTTGCCTGTAAGACACAGTGCAGAGTTGGACATGAGAGCTCTTGAAATCAGCAGCTTCCCATCTAAAACTGCTTTCTTTTTGGGATTCATGGGACATTTGGCAAGGAATAAATTGAAAAGCAACTGCTCTTTTCTTTGTGTATTAAGCTCTGCTTGTGAGCAAGGAAGGAACACGGCCCTGGCTAATGCTGTTGGAGACCCTACAACCAGTAGCCCTGATCCCTCTTCCCACTCCTGGTGCAGAGCACTAAGGCTTCCAAGGTTTGCTCTCCCTTTGCTGGATTCTTGTGCAGCTGTCCAGCAAGGCAACAGCACACACACACAATCCATCCAGGGCATATTATAATTATTATTATAACAAAGTGTTGTTTTGTCAACAGTCTCCATCAATCGGACATCTAGTCAGACTAAAAAAAGAGACAACAAAAAAACTAAAGCGTTTACTTCAGGCACTGTTTCACGTTTGTGTTCCCATTCTGGTGATTTTCTTAAGTGTTGTTTCCATGTTGCTATATTTCAGAGAAATGTATCTGATCATACAACAATGTATAAAGTCGTCATACATAAAGGCTTCTAAATGCATAACAAGCAACCAAAATGAAAATATGCCCAACATCTTTTCAGCCTACTTTTATCTTAGCCATTTTTTTTGCATTCAGAAGTAAAACAAAACAAAACTCCACCCAAAAAATTAAGAAAAACCATAAATTTTCAGTTAACTGTATCAGTTTAAGTAATTACCTAACTATTTTACTTTTCACAACATCAGAAGCTTGAAGACTAAAAACCAAAACAAAAATCATGACGTACAACATCCAGTTCATCCCTGGCATTATTCCACATAAATCAGTGGTATTACACTGGAGATTAATTTACAACACTGATGTGAATTAGAGGACTGTTCTATACGGCAACATCATCACAACACACATACAAAAAAATAACCAAAACATTATGACCATCACAAATGCACAGAAAAAATTATGCACCTTCAAATTATTTCTAAGCAAACAGTACATACTATTTCAATAAGGAATTTTTACTATTTAAAAAAATAATTATGCCAAATTTTCTGATAAAGAAGGTTTAATAATTATGTAAAATACTTGATAGAATTCCACCCAGGAGAATGTGAAGCTCCTCTAGAGCTCATTTTTCACATATCCTATTGAAATATGACCAGTGGTAAGTTATGCAATGAATCTTCAAAAACTGTTTTAGTCCAGTTTCGAAGATTGATCTGAGTACTCAAGTATGCTCAGCAAAGGGTAGTCACCACCTATACAATATACAGCAATGTAAACTAATGAATTTCTCCTCCCAGTAGAAAACCATTCATCTTTCCCTCCTCTATTAAATACTGTGCCTAAGTTCAGTTTTGCTGGGCAAACAGGTTGCTTCTGTTCAGCTGCCTTACTAGTGAAGTTAGTTAGAGGCTGCCTCTCCCACCTCACCACAGAGGCAGGCAGATGCTCTGCCAATTCATCCCTTCTTCGCTCAGGGAGCGCGAGACCGCACAGGGGCAGGAGAAGAAAGAAGTGAACACAGAACACCTCTCTCTTCCGCCGGCTCGCTCGGCTCTCAAACACATCTGTAATGTTTAAGGCTGCCTCTGCCTTTCAAACACAAATCTCTGCCAGGGGATGGTGTTCTCCATCCAGCTGCGGTTTCATGACCCGAACCCGCTGCTCAGCCAGTGCCCTACATAGCACTACATACTTTGCCAGATTGAAACTCATTCGTCATCGCTCGGTTTTCCTATCTGCGAGTGACCCGAAACCTTTAAGGCTACCCACAGCCAACCAGCGAAGTTGCTTAGGAGCTGTGTACTGGCTATGGAGGGGTTTATTTTCTCTTTCCCAATTTTCGTCCACCTTGGAGCCGGACTCTTTCTTGCTCCTTGGGAAGTTGGCTGCGCCCTCGCTGCCCCTTCCCTCACGGGGACCGTGCCCAGGCGCAGTGCGCTCACTTGAAGGAAACGCAGCGATAAAATATTAAAACCCTTCCTTGCTCGGGGATCTCTGCGCCGCCTCGCTAGCGGGGAGCACCGCAACCCTCCGCGCCGGAGCCGGAGCCGCGCCCGCCCCGCACCGCGCACCGCGCCCGCCAGGTATAGACACCCGCCGGGACCGTAGCCCCCCGATCCGTAACCAGCGACACCTCCCCCGGGACACCCCGACACGTGGGGGCTGGTTCTCCCCTCGGCACTGAAAGGCGGGAGCAGCTCAGGCTGCCCCACGGAGTGTGTGTGTGTGCGCGGAAATGCTCCCACGCCGCGCTCCGGACGGGGCATTTTAGGCAGTCCTGTCCCGCTCCCACAACGCGCAAAATGAAATCTGAACGATGGCGGTGACAGAGCGGAGTGCGGGGAAAGGGGGCAGCCCCCACCTCTCTCCAGCTACATGTTGCTTTGGGACAGCAAGGGCTGTGGGTTGCGGCTGTACTTTAAGGGCACACCGCCATGCACCCGCCGGGGACGGGGACGAGGGGGATGACACCGGGGCGCGGGCAGCACTTACTGAAGAAGATGTACTCGGTGTAGCTGCTCCAGATCTTGTCGTCCCTGTACTGGTTGATGAAGGCGGCGGTGCCGGTGGAGTTGCAAGCCACCATGTGGAAGCCCGCCTCGGAGAGCCGGTCGAAGGCTTGCTCCAGGTAGGTGAATTTGAGGTAGAAGCGGGAGGTGTACTTCTCGGGGGGCCGGTCGGGGTCACGGCTCTCGTTGAGGGTCTCTCCGAAGACCTCCTTGGCCAGGGCGATCCTACCGCACACCATGATGCGGGCGACGCGGCGGAACTTGGCGTCCGCCTGGTTGTCCCGCACCGTGGTGTAGGAGCCGCGGTAGCCCACGGTGAGGAAGCCCGAGCGCTTGTCCAGCGCCGCCCGCTGAAGCCGGTCGCTGCTGCCCTGCGAGTTGCTATCCTCCAGGTCGCTCTGGCAGCCCTCGTCGTTGAGCGAGCTCTGCTTGGTGACCTTGGGCGACAGCAGCTTCACCAGGTCGCCCAGCTGGAAGTACTCGGCTTCCCGCAGGAGCCGTTCCTTCTCGGGGAAGTGCTCGGGCAGCGCCAGCTGCTTGTCCCGCAGGTAATCCAGCACGTACCTGAAGAGGAAGCCGTCGCGGTCGATGAAGAAGCGCGCCCGGCTGTCCCTGGGCAGCTGGCGGGACGCTGCCGGGCCGCCCCGGCACGGGGAGAACATGGTGGCCAGCGTGCTGTCCGGGACGCTGAGCAGCGTGGAGTGCCTCGTCACGTACACCTGGCCCCCCACGTTCAGCTCCACCACCTCGGGGAACGGCGAGCCCGACGGCCCCGATACCATGTCGCTGATGGGCAGGATGCTGCCGCCCGCCTCCTTCAAAGCCATGGCTGCGAGCGGGCGGCCGCGAAGGAGGGTCTCCCTCCTAAAAAAGCCGGCCTCCCTCCACCCCTCCTTCCCTCCCCTCCCTTCCTCCTCCTCCTCCTCCTCCTCCTCCTCCTCCTCCTCCTCCTCCTCCTCCTCCTCCTCCTCCTTCTCCTCCTTCTCCTCCTTCCCCTGCCGCCCGGCGCGCCCGGAAGCGCCTGGACGGAGCCGCTGCTCCGCCGCCCTCCGGCGCGGCAGCGGGCGGCAGGACCCCGGCCCGGGCGTCCCCTCGCTGCCCCGGCGGCGGGACGGGCTGGGCTGGGCTGGGCTGGGCTCTGGGCTGGGCTCTGGGCTGGGCTGGCCCGGCCTGGCGCGACCCGACCCGAGCTCCCCCCGACCGTGCCTGCTCCGCCCGGCGGGGCGCGGGGCCCGCAGCCGCGCTGGCCTCGGGGCCGAGCGGCCGCCGGAGCCGGCTGCCACTTGGCAAAGCGCTGCCGCGCTGCCAGGCTCGGCCCAGGGAAGAGCCAAGCCCCTACCCGGCTCCTCCCCTCGTTTCGGCTGGCTGGCTTCGGTTTGAGATTATTTTTTTCCCCCCCTTGAAAATCTCCCAGCCTCCTCCAAAGGCCTCTCCCTCTTACACTGTCGCTCCGGTCGATACTTGCAGTGCTAGAATGATGGTCGTCCTTCCAACAGTAGCATCCAGCAGGACGCATATGACAGCATTTTTCCCCATCTTCCCTCTATCAGCATGCCTTTAATATGAGTGAAGAAGGCATTTAATTGAGGGCACAAAAGAAACCAGCGTTCAGCTGTGCTGGTGGCACAAATGTAATGGGTCCTGGTGGGACACAAATGCTGTATTTGATGTTGTGAGGCTTTACAGTGGCAGGGCACACTAGGATCTTGATTTTCAGAGAAGCTAAACATGCTCTCTACCTTGACGATGGAATTGGGGTGATTCAGAGCAGAAAAAAAGTCAGCTGCCCTTAGGATCCAGATGACAGACACTGATTTGGAACACATTAGTGTCTGGATTCTTGGCTGTGAAGCACCTCAATTTGTACTTTATTTAAGCAGTAGAGTTTTTAGTTTTTATTTATTTGTTTCTAGAGAGAGCTACAGCTCACCTGCATCCAGATTTCTGATGTATGTATTTCCAGGCTGTGCTGCTGGAATATATTAGAGCCCAGATTTGTGCTCATGTGTTGGCTGAGAGATGTACAATTGCGTTTGCCAGTAAAAACCAAGGCCTAAACCTGACTGCATTTCTCTGACTACCAGTGCCGGGTCTAGGTGTGACTGTTAAGCTGGGTGGTTTAAACATGGGAACATTTTAGCTTTGTTTTTTAATAATCCTTTAAATATTAAGGGTTCAACCATTAATTGTGCCACATAGGCAGGAGCCCAACTTGTTCTTCATTTAAATAAGGGTGACTTCAGGCCTGGGGGTAAAAGTCATCAGTTTGCAAGTGGATACCTGCAGTCTGTCACTTCCTCACTAGTGCGCTGTGATCAAGATGACCAGTCATGCAAAGCTTGGTCAAGCTCTTTAAACCACTAGTGAAGACTTCCCTGCTTTAAAGCAGTAACATACACATGTCTACAGCACTTCATCTGACCTGTCTGATAACTCTTTCAGGGTGGAATGAATCTGTCCATGGTGCTACTTTCCTCACTCCATTTGCTATAGACTAACCCTAAATCTGTGTTTAGAGAGAAGTCCTTTAGCTTTTACATGGCTAGTGGTAGGGGAGGCACATCCACTACACATGCATTGGGTTGAGAGTGTTGGCCAGACTGAGAAAAAACTCCTAGAACACTAGATGTGTAGTGCTTCAAACGTAAGAATTTTGTGCAAACAAATGTGCAGGAAAGATTTCCGGACCACTTAAACACTTACTGAAACCAATTAATAGTTTTGAAAAAAGAAATAACTGTAGGAAACTAAGTAAAATTTTGTCTCTTTCCTTGTTTATTTTGTTTGAAATGGTCTTAAACGACAGAAAAAACATTCAAACTGCTGGGCAAGGAAGCAGGGCCTCATTGTTTATTGACAATTTTGCTGTATGTTTCTGTAGTTTAATTCCTTAGGATATGAGAGGAGACAGTTTTCATTGTCTTGTTCATTTCTGTAGGGGATATTGTTTCTCCTGAGGACTCAGATGAAATGTTTCTGCTGATTTCTAAGAGGGCAGATTTCATGTGCACCATCTTCTGTGTAATATAGAATAATATTTTGCCCATGTCAAAGACAACTCATGTCAGAGCATTGCATGGCTATGACACTGCAGCACCACACTGATGAGCAGCACTGACCTGTTCCTATGGCCGGTGTGGTGCCATTAGCAAGAGGATAATTGCATTTCTTTCTCCCCTCTGGAAGCCCACAGCTGCAGCAGAACTGTATCTTAAACATTCTCTCTTATGACTTGTGTTTGCAAGGATGTGTAATTTAAGGGTACATCGTTTGATAAGATAGAGTGAGATCATTTGCCACACAGAATTACCAGAGTTTGTCACTTTGCATAGAAGTCATGCATAAAAATAATATTAATGTATTACTTATGGAAGTAAGAAGCTTCTCAGGATTATCAGTGAAAGAAGGGAGAATCTGTGCTACGTTCCTCCTAGGCTCAGCAGCCACTGTGACGCTTGAAAAATCCTTATACCAAATGCTTGCAGTCACTTCTGTACTAAGCTCCTGTATGCTGCCTGTTATTTGGTCACCTCATGGTTTCCTCTGTGAATATGCTAGGCCCAACAATATCTTTGTCTGAGTTGATGAAAATAGCCCATATAAACTCCAAAGGTAACTTTTCTTGAGAATGAACAGAGAGAACTTATTTGTGCTCTGTGGAGTAGGAACCATCTTCTTACAGGTTTACATTGTGTATTGCAGCAGCATCCTGCAGCGCTATTTGAGTGAAGTCTAAGGGCAGTACAATGGAAAACAAGTAAATCTTTAAATACATAAGTAAATATCCTTAAGCTTCAGATATGTAATGGTTTCTGATGCTTAAAGAAAAGAAAAGAAAAAAAATGCAGGTGAATATCTGTCATGGTCTGTTTCCTGATCTGTTAGGAGTGTTTTGAGATAGAGATGAAGAATTCATGTTAGTTGGAGATTCCCCTAGGTAGGCATACTGGTGCAAGCAGCAGGCAGAAACAACAACAACCCTTTTGGAAGTAGCCTGGAGGGGCACAGTCAGGACAAGTTCCTCAGATAAAAAACTTCTTTTCACTGTAGTCTTTCCTGCCCTGGGGTCAGTTGGTGTGCTGGTTTGACCAGTCTGCATGAAAAATCACGACTTACCTGAGAGAGGGGGAAACAACAGAAAAGAGGGTCAGGAAGATCATCTGGACCACATCATGTAGATCAACCAGGTCATTCTGATGAAACATTCATGTAGATAAAACTATGCATTTACTGCTGCTCAGACAGCTCTGAAATGGAAATTAGGATATCAGGAATTAATCCATTTACTTGGCTTATTGCTCAGTCAGGTTTTGAACTGACTTACCCAGTTAATGTTTTTACATATAAAAATGTTACACTAGTCTCTTGTGAAACTGTATTTGGTAAAGTCATTAAATAAAACAGCATTTCTGACAAGGAGAGAGGTGAAAGTTTTCTTCAAAAGAGACTTATTTTAAAGACACGCTTGAGTATGATTTAAAAAAAAAGAAAAACTATTCACTAATACAATACAAGGTGATTGCGCAACATGAAATGAAGGATACATAACCACTTTCCAAATTAAATTGTAAAAAAAAAAAATCTTATTTCTCTATGAAAATGAACAACCAAATAGAGGATAATGTGTAGTAAAAGAAGAAATACTCTCTTAGAGAGAGAATTATAAAAAATCCTGTAGTCCCAGCAAGAGAATAAATTAGGTGAACTTTTTTACTAAGGAGAAAATTCTTCTGTTAGGCTTCCGGTGAAGTCAAAGGGACTTGGTCCTTTGTCCTGAGTTGCAGGATCAGACAGGAAGAGTAGTTCATGATGCAAAAGAAGTTCCAGATGACTAGTATGAGCAGGACTGCAATAATTACAAAAATCACCTAATAAGCATTTAAGGTCATTATGTTGTCTTTCAAACAGTCATCAGCGCAAAAAATGATAAAAAAATTGTAGACAAGAGTGTGACAAACTGCCAGCAGAAGCATATTTCCAACACTGCTGTACTCTGGCTCAGTAAGCCTAGAAGTCTTTGCCACATTCACAATTACTTCTTTCCTTTTGGTTGTCATTTCTGTAATTTTCACAGTTATTAATATTTTCCTATTAAGAACTTACTTTAATAATAAATAATGATAATTTTTTATTAGATCTTACTTGTTCCTTTTCATCTTACTCTCTGTTGGCAATAAAGCATCATTCCACAGTACTGATTTTTCTAAAGACTTTGAGCTTGTCCATTTTCCATCCACCTACCAGTCAACACTTCAAAATATATGTTACATTTGTTCCTTATTCGCTCATTCGGCACATTTTCCTTCCAGTCCTAAAATTCATTCTTTTTAAACCTTAGATGTATTTATATGTAACATTTCATTATTCCAAAATGACTGGAATTCTGTCCTACAAGAATTTAGAAATGTTTGTATTTATACAGTTAATTCTCAGAGTTAAACAGAAGCACTCATACATGTAAATGTGCTGTGGGAGTTCGTACATTCAGGACCTAAACAGCATTGTATACATTAAGGTTAGGACTATAGATTATTTAGTTGCAGTACTGGGACTTAAATCAGAAGAAATTAGCCTGCAGGCTTGATTCTGGGAATTTGGGAACTTTCTTTACAGTCCATAGTAATTCATACTAATTTAAGTTGCATTTGAAACATAACAAGTAGTTTTTAAGGTTTTAAAAATGATGCATTCTCAAGGAAAAAAAAGGCCTGGTGAGAAGTTTTGATAGCTAGGTTAATCAAGAAAGAATTTAGCAACTTTTGCTTCCCAAGGACTGGAAGTTTCAGTCACTAATAGTTAATGTATCTGTTTTCTGACAGTATTTACGAAGATTACCACTGTGAAGTCAGCTCTATCATACTGTGGCTGAAGTGCTTTGTTTGAATTATTCATGACAACAGCTGCATTAGCTTTACCTGACAAGTTCTTTGGGTCCAGAGTCACTTTTCACTTACGAAAGTTAAAATGATGCCTGTGCTTTCATACTGTAGCAGTTTGGAGTATTCCCTACGCTGTGCTAACAATACCAAAATGAAGCCAAAAGAAAGAACAACCTCAGGAAATATAAACCAGTCCAGCTTTGTTAGAATATTTCAATTGTATTTTTTTACCCAAACATACATGAGAATTATTTGATTGTTTATATTATTGGGTTTATTCCATGAAAAGTGCACAATTTCTTTTTCATCATTAAGATTAGCACTCAGAATTAGCATTCCAAAGGTACTTAGTTCATAGTTCCTTTTCAGAGCAGAAATGTGTCTTCTATGTAAATTTACACTAGCCTAAATCTGACTAAATACTAACTTCATTGTGTCAAACTCTACATTTAACATATTCTGCCTATAAACACCCCCATTACAAGAATCTGTTCACTTGCTGTTAATTAGGCCTAATAGCCTGAACAGTTATGCAAGTGTATTCCAAGTATGACAATGACATTTTTCTCACTTTTCTCAGTGTAGGCTGTATTTAGCATTTGAATGTACTATTTTTTTCCTTCTTCATTCATTTATCTTTTTAAAAAAAAATCTTTTAAATGTTGATCAATGTGAAGTCATTTCCGTAGAAGTACTGCTTATTGATGTTCTGCTCAGCTGCTCATTTCTTTCTTATTCTCAAGCAGCAATTTACCAGAGCCTGCTAAAATGAACAGCTTGACAGAACAAACATATATATATATATGGTATCATATGGTTTCCTTTTAGTGAAGTCAGGCTATATTTCATAAATACTTGGCTCCTCAATATTAAGACATATAATACAGACACTTGCTATAGCAACAGTTTTTATGCATTTACACACCTTTTTGCTGCCATCAGAACAGGGAATCTCATATTCTCTCGCTGCCACTTCTTTCTGAACCTAAGTTGAATGAAATACAGAAACTTCAGGTACTGATAGGACATAGGGGTAGAGGTACACACTTGTGCTGGAGCAGATACAGTCTGACTGTAACTGTTATATAAATAAAGATTTTTATTTTCCTGTATTTTGATAGTCTACACAGTCACAGCTCCTTTTGGTTTCAGCTTGTGTTTGCAGTGTTCAGGAGTTCTGACAAGTAGGCACTTAGTGTCTGAGTGGGTATGTATCTGCAGTCTAGCACACAGAAATGAATGCAGAGTGTTTATTTCAGGAACTCCTTACAGTAGTGCAAATTATGGCTTCTCTAAACTCAGTATAGATTTTTCCTGTTTGCTCTAGGTTATCTAATTTTGGAACAGATGATCATAACAATCTTTTCCTTCTTCATTAAGGGGGAAAATTTCAAAGAAAATATAATACACAATGCTTTTCCAGCTTAAGATTATGCTTGAGCTTCTAAATGCACAGAACCAAGAAAAGTCATTATTCTGGTAATATTCTAACTTGCCATATTGCCATATGTCAACGTTTCTGTTGGCTAAGTGAAAAAAGAAGAAGACGTGTCCGGCATGGCTCTGATTCTGCAAAACACTTAAGGCCAGATTTAGAATATTCAAAAACCTATCCTGATTCACAAAATTTAATATGACTGAAGTGCCTAAACAGGAGGTACTACTTTAACTACTGGACATATAAACATTTTTGCAATATCTGAAGAGCCCTATTGCTTATGATGAGAGTACTAATTAATGTAAAAGTATTCACATGCAATTCAGGATCAGAGATTATACTAAGTCTTTGCTTCTGTGTCAGTTATACTGCCGTTTCTTTAGTATAAAATAATATTTCTATAAAACATAAAACAATAATTCATAATGCTTTAGAGCTTACTGTCTACTCATGTCATTTGCAAGAGACAAAAAGGCATAATGAAATAAGATTATTTGTAATTTCCATATATTTTTGTCTTTCTTTGTGTACTTGATGTTTTCTTCCTGATATTCCCTTGTAAAACCAAATCAGAATACAAAGATAGAATTTTTTTGTCAAGCAGGGGACTGCATTCACAAAAGAAAGCTGCAGAAGGTGTTCTAATGACAAATTAATGATAGCTTTAAAAGAAAAAGGTATGGAAGAGACAAAGCTCCAAAGAATAGCACAGTAAATTAACACATGAGAATGAAAAAATCAGTAGTACTAATAACAGTGTGCATTTGATTTTGCAGCCAACCAAATTGTTATCGCTATCAAAATAATATTAAGCTATAAGGAAAAAAAATAATAAAGTAAAATTCATAGTGGTGGCTGCCTAAAAGGATTTAGAGGTGTCTGGCTCCCGCACTTTAGAAGACAATAAAATAAAGTCAGGAAAATAGACAAAAAACAGACACATAATACAGTTAAAGACATTTTGGTTCAAATGCTGTACCTCATTATTTTCCCTTACTGTCATGTTGATAGTTTGCAACTGTTCTGTGTTGTAATTGGCAGACTTTTTTAAAGATATAAGTATATCTTAAAAGGAAAGAAGTCAAACCTACAGAAGCTTGGCATACTTGGTCTCACAAAATGAAAGCTGAGAGGAGTACAATTACTGTACATGACTACAGTATGAGTTTTGAAATCCTGAATGGCCAGGCTGGCCCAATGCCAAATAAGTTGAAACTGATCCCAGATACATTTATGCTGGAGACAGGAAGGAGGTCAGTTTCAGAAGAGGGGATTTCTGACCCTCACGCTTTATTGCTAGGGTCAAAAGGACAAAAAAAGAGAAAAACCTGAACCAAACAACAGCCTCAACAAAGCAGCCTTAATTTGTTTCAAGATGTTTCTAGAAAATAATGAAATAATATATTTGATTTGCTAGTCCTGTCTCATATTCTGGTTTCTCTGTTTGAACTAGAGCACCATATGTGAATACAGAACTACAGTGTTCCTGGCACAGCCAAGTTTCTGGCCACAGGCACTGGTTCTCCTGGCCCCTGCTGCGAAGGAGAGGGCATTGGGGAGTTTTCTGAAAGGTGTCAGGGATGACAGAGGTGCTGGAAGGACCAGCCTGGGGTGATGCTGTCCTGGAAGTAAGAGCAAGGAAAAAGTGTCAGGGCTGGAACAGTGACTAAGACACATCATTGTAGTGATGGGTCTCTAGTCTTCCTTTTATCACTGACATACGTATAGAAACTTTTCTTGTTGCCCTTGATGTCCCTGGTCACAGTTAATTCTGTCAGGGCATTATCTTTCCTAACCTCATCACTGGCTGGTAGGACAGTCTCTCTGTATCCCTCCAAGGCTACCTGTCCTTGCTTCCACCCTTTGCCTGTGCAGCTATCTTGGCCCAGGCGGCCTGTAGCAGATTCCCACTATGAAGTCACCTGTCCCTGCCCTTTATTTCATCCTGACCTATAAGCTTTTGTCTGGCTCCTCATACACCCCCAGGTGGAGCTCCATGCACTCCAGCTGGTTGTTGACAGAGAGTGTGACACCCCATCTTGCCATGCAAGATCATGGAGCATATCCTCCTGGAAACTGTGCTAAGGCACTTGGAAAATAGTGAGATGATTGGTCACAGCCAACAGGGGCAAAAGAGCAAATTGTTCCTGACAAATCTGATGGCCCCCTGCAACAGTGTAACAGTGTTGGTGGATAAGGAAAGAGCAATTGGCATCGTCTGCCTGGACTTGTGCATAGCATTTGACACTGTCCTGCACAACATTCCTGTCTTTAAACTGGAGACAGGTGGATTTGATGGATGGACCACTTGACTGATTAGGAGTTGGTTGGATGGTTGTGCTCAAGGAGTTGCAGTAAAAGGCTCAAAGTCCAAGTGGAAACCCGTGGATGTGTGGTGTTCCTCAGGAGTCCGCATTGGGACTAGCACTGCCTAACATCTTTGCTGGAGACATGGGCAGTAGGATTGAGTGCACCCTCAGCAAGTTTGCTGACAGATGAGTGGTGCAGTTGGCACGCTGGAGGGAAGGGACCTTGACAGACTTATGAGGAACTAGATGATCTTTAATGTCTCTTCCAGCCCAAACCATTCTATGTGATTCAACTTCCCTGTCCCTTGTGAGGCACTTTCAATGGCTGCTTACCCCTTCTGATTTAATATATTGAATGGGGAGGAAAGACTTCTCGAAATTATCTGAGTGCATCGGTAACTCAATTTTTTGGGTATTGTAATGTTAGAAGAACAACTTATAGTCAGCTGACCCTATTCAAGCAAACTGAAGTCTTACCTTAATGTGACCTCTCGAACAAATACGTACATAGACAGGATGAAAACAGAAAGAGTAAATGTTGACAAGGGTTTGGGTGGGTTTTTTGTGATGGAAATGTGCTATATGACAGATTAATGGGGAATTTATAGACATTAATACACAATAATGTAATCTCAGTAATAAAAGGACGTTAAAATGAATATATAAAAATGGAAAGATGTTTAACCAAGTAGATAGGAGAGTGAAAGAGCGAGTCATATGAGAAGTAGAATATTATGGGCACAACTTAAATCTGGCTTGAAGATTACTTTAATTGGGCTATTAAAAATAACAGACACAGATTAAGTGAAACCAGCAGCAATGTGAAATGAAAAGTCTGTGAAATGGGAAACCTGTGCCTTCCTTATGAGCAGCAGCCATCAGGAATGAGACTACTTCATCCCTTTTTACTTTGGGGGAAAGGAGAAGGGCAAAAAATGTTGTAATACCAACTTAAATGAGCCAGAAAACTCAATGTGGCAAGGAAAAGTTTGGAGTTTCCTTCCAGCCAGTCCAATCCATGCTATGAGAAAAGGCAGAGAGGAGTCAAAACATTCCCTTATGCGTGCTCTCCCATGGCTGGTTTTCATACAGTCATTGACTTGCTTGTTACTTGAGTGAAAAACAATTGTGACCTGGTCATTCCTAAGGCTGCAGTGTCATTCAGTGTTGCATCTGAATTGGTCTCAGAGAATAAACTAGTTACACCAATATGCTGTGTTTTGCCTTCTCCCAAAACAAGAGCTCAAGTGTGAAATGACTGAGTAAATTAAAAGGTATATGGAAAGGTCAAGAGAGCGATAGGAGTAATGAGAGATTTTCTTAACCTAGTCATAGATTTGAGAGACTCAAGTGGAAGAAATGAAGCTGGTAGTATATATGTGGAGATAAAACACAGCCACTATTTTTCTACATTATAAGTTTCAAAATACTTTCAGCACAAATTCTGCTGAGAGTGACAAATCCCACAAATATGGAGAAAGGAAGCATGGAAGATGTCAAGCATAAACGTGAAATTAGAAGAAAAAACTGAGGTGAAACCGAGTCCTATTAAGCATCAAACCAATGTGTTTCAGGAACTAATAATTAAAATCCAATGGCTTGAGGTACTAGGGAATACAAAGATATTTCAATTATTGAACATACTAAAGGTACTTAGTGCTTCAAGCAGGTAATAAATGTAATATAAATACCAGCACTAATAAAGGATTAACACAGAATTAAGAACGTGGCCAACTAATTTTGGATTTGACTGATAAATGTTGTCTTAACATTGGTTCCAGTTTTATGAAGCGCACTTTGTGTTATAAATCATGAAACATAGGCTTGGCTCATTTTTCCATCTGCTGGAAACTAGGATTTGAAGGATAATATTTTTGAAGCCTTACTTTTTTTTTAATACTTTATTTATTTATTCTTTTTTTATGGTGCAAATGCATCTTAGACCTGTCATTGACAGCCTGTGTTCTGTCAGCTCCTGGGATCAACACAGCAAAATTCCTGCTATGAGGATGAAGTTTACTAAATATTAGGACATAACCCCGTGCAGGTGATGCACATGAAAAGAAGTTGAAATCACCACCTTAGCTAAATATAAGACCTATGCTAATGAAAAAAGCTTGAAACCACCACCTTAGCTGAATATAAGATCTATCTTCCTCACAACAGTCACCTACTTTTATAATCTCAGAGCTTTTTATAATGAAAAATTATTGAGTAAGGTCCTCAGTTCTGTTGCAGTAACTGAACTGGGGATAGAAGCAGGAAAAAACTTCAGTACAATTTTGTGGATTATTTTTTCAGACTGTGACCTATGTGAATAGTGACCTACATGAATACTTACATGTTTTTTCTTGGTTTAATTTGTATCTGCCTAGCTGCTGACAGGTTTTGCTGGCACGCATAAGAGCAATGTCACCTTTCCAAAGTGAAATATATCTTATTTCTAAGATGTATGATAGAAAAAGGGAATTTTTCTAAGGCACAATCTGGTAAAGGAGCATATTCTAACAATTTAGCCCAGAGAGTCTGCATTGCATGTAAATCATAGGAGAATTTGGGACCATGTTTATGTCTGGGAGAAAACGCACATTTTCATCAGTAATGTCAAACAAGCAATGAGTGGGACCAAACTTTGCATGTGTGGAGGGTGCATTCTCAGCCAGTTTACTCATCTTTTAGGCACGATGTTGTAACCTATAATTAGATTTCTACTACACAGGTAATCACAGAGCCTGGTTTCGTATGAGGTAAAGAGGCTGGCTGCCATCCAAGAATTTTTACTGCATTGAAAGAAAATTTGATGACAGTGCTAAATTCATATTATCTGTAGTTGAGAGCGTCCTACCTAGGAGCACATAACACAACATTTTAACAATTATATCCAAAGGATCAACACCTTTAAACTGTTTTACTTGGAAAGAGGTAGAAACAAAATACCTTTTTTCCCCTTGAAAGCTTTCCAGTTTAGTTTTCTTATGGTTATGTTTAGTGTTACTTATATTAGGTCAGTGATGATAATGGGCTGAGGACATAAAACTGAATGCACATTAGCCAGAGCTTACTGTTGAGGAGAGGTAATAAATTATGTGTTGGACCAGATATATTCCTAACAGAGCAGTACACCAATATATTTTCATACTGATGGGTAGTAAAACTTCCTAAATAGTTGATTGAGACTACCTGATCATTTGGACGCATATTTCTAGGGAAGAAACTGGTTCCTTTCAATATCATGGGAGTCACTTTGGAAGAAAGCACCTTTGTAGTGCACTGATCTATACGAATAACTGTAGAAACAGAAAAGGAGAATGCAGCAAATTGGATCAAGAGAACAGAAATTTAGATCTTAGAAACTTAAAAAGCAAAGAAATTGAGTGAAAACCTAGTTTTCCTGAAATCAGCTGCAAAATTCTCATTTACCCTGATGAGATTTTGCCTGAGAAATCCAGAAGTTATCTCAACTAGAACTCTAATTTAAAAGAAAATAAATCTAAGTAGACAAATTCATTGTTATTATAATGCAGAACAATAATCTTAAGTCTCTACCCTGATGCGAAATAACTTGCTTTCCCATGCTCAGCCTTTTCTAGACCAATCCTGGCTTGAGGGGATTTGTTACACTTGGATGAAATATGTGAGACAAAAAGCTCAATGAATCATGCAAAAAAGCAGTGAAAGTGCTAGAAGGTGCAGAGGGAAACATTTCCTGTTAGAGAATTAAATAGAAAGGAGAGTGGAAAGGAATAATTTTTTTGAACACATAAAAATATCACCTGAAACAAAAACCTCCAGTTCTACAAAAATGTACTCCAGAGACTTTACGAAAAACTAATTTTAAATGTATTTTTTTTTCATTAGGGTTTTTTTTTTTTAATAGAGGTTTATATCTGATCTCTAGCTGTTAATGATGAAATCTTCCCATACTAAGAAGCAGTGCTGGACCTGTGTATTCATTAAATCTCACTTAAACCTTCCAAATTAGGCGTGAGACGATAAAATGCTGTGCATTTTCGTGAATAAGGCCATTTTCCAGTTTTTATAATGAGATTGAAATACAAGCAGTTTTTTTCTTCAAATGAGCAATGAAATGCTTTCTCCATGGGTCAACAATGTCCCATTGTTTTGTTATCACCTGCATGCTTTAGGCAAATATTTAATTTCATATTCAGTTGCTATACTGCACAGACTCATTATACAGAGAGTTGT
This sequence comes from Lycocorax pyrrhopterus obiensis, assembly GCA_014706295.1. NCBI lineage: Eukaryota > Metazoa > Chordata > Aves > Passeriformes > Paradisaeidae > Lycocorax > Lycocorax pyrrhopterus. The sequence continues at coordinate 25,036,385 of JACSVZ010000006.1, forward strand.
CTGAGGTTACATTTATATTCAAATGACAAGTTATGATTCATATTTTAAAAGATCATTTGATAATGCTAAATAGCCTGATTATAAATATATCATTATGGTACATTATGTCAACCAAGTCTTTATGAGGCAACATTGAGACTGCCTTTAATGTTTATCTTCATTGACATCCAGGAACAGAGACTGAAGCCAAGCATGATCATGCCGAGAATGGAAATTTGAGGAGTTGTCCTCATTTATAATAAACACGCCCAGCTGGGTGCACAGCTGCTAACTAAGGAGCCAAAGCTCTAGCTTCCTGCTACCTTGGAGGATCTAATTACAAAACCCAACTAGACTGGCTTTCAGAACTACAAGTATAGGGTTGGGATTAATTTAAGCATGGTCTGGAATACTGACAAGGTAAGACATCTAAAACAACATCATGTCACTAAGAAGTGGGGATATTTTATACAGGTCCAAAGGGCTATTAAATGAAAATAAAGTACTGTACTTCCTGGGGTACTTAACTTCAAAGTCCTAACTGACCCAGTTTTCCTGATCTCCTTTTACAACACCATTTGGAAAAAAATTAAAATAAAAAAGAAGAAAAAGCACACCAAGTCAATCCACAGGTGCTTCTTCAAAGTGGAAGTGCAACACACAAACAGAAATATTGCCCGTTTCAGTGCAACTTATTTAGCACATCTCATTAAATGAAGATCTAGAAAATCAGATAGAAAAATACATTATATGGGTCCATCTTCCTTATTCTTGTTATATAAACCAATGTTATGGTGAACTAGGAAGCAAAACTGTCTTCTCTGTATTTAGATATTATTGTAATTTCACCACAATTTCCTGCATTTTGGAAGATTTTCAGATAGTACAGGAAAAGGATTTCATAAAAATTAAAATCTGAATTTAATTATTGTCTAGTGAGTTCCCAACAATCACGGACCAGCTATTCCAATGGGAGGACCACTACTGTAGAAGTCTGCAAAAGATTTCCTTTGCTTTGTGTGTATTATAATATTTTGGCATGGGTCTTAATATCTGGTAATAAATCTGTATTTTAGATAAAGTTTGTCTTCCAGGCTTGCTGATTAAATCACTTCATTTTATGTTTTCTCTTTCTGACCATTTCTTTTTTTTTTCATTTTTCCTGTGTAGAGTACCATTTTCCATAAGCACTTAAAAATTAAAAGTTTGATTATTGTACATATGTTGTACTGTACAAAAGAGTGGGCAAACCAATTAAAATCCAAATATGTCACTTAGAGATAATAATATGAACTGAATATATTTTGTCCAAAGAGCAGATCCTGCATGCATTCTTAATATATTGGTAAAGTAAGTACCAATTTTTCAATCAAGTTCATATAAAATGAATTAATATAAATTAATATAAAATTCATCAATCAAGTGATGAATGAATGGTGTAAGATGCTAACACAACAGGAGGATGTGTGAAATAATGCACAAGAAGAGTCCTTCTGCGTTTCCTCTGGTATCTGCCTTACCTGTTCTCCCATTCTGCAACTTTGCTGTCACTCCCTGTCTTCCCCCTCTCTTTTTTAAGTTTCAGAGACCTCCCACTTTTCTATGGGAGTGTCAGGAGATATTCTTTAGAAGGAGGAGGTAAAAATGCTTTGTCTTGCTTCTTTGCTTAAAAAATCGGAGCAAGTTGTAAGAGGGGCAAATTCTTCCTCTGTTTCCTCACTTCTTTTTGCACCTGCATGGAAAGGACAATTGTCCCAGGAGAAGAAAGTAAGTTTCTCTTTTCTTAGCACAGACCAATAACTTCGTGACATATGCTCAGGAACTCTGAAAAGCCAAAAGCCTTTTCAGATACCTTTTAATGCTCTTTGGGATTACTTTGTCTGGTATTTCACCAGAGAGTGAGGCATGCAATATTTCATGGAAGGAGTGGGGAGTTTTCTTCTTTCTTTGTCCCTTGGAGCATTTTGATCACTTCTGAGTTCTTTGACTTCAACAGTCAGATGGTTCACCAGTACAAGACAGAAGTCTGGTAGGAATTCATGAAGTGCCATTGCCCATGCTGTCAAACTTTCACATGACTTGTTGTAATGTGCTTTTCATGCATTCTGCTCTTGTGCAGCTGCAGAAGAATGTCACATTCAGACAAACTAAGGTAATGTTTGCATGCCAGAGCTCTGTTTAAATGAGATTCATGTACCCCCAATAACTACAAATCACATCCAAAGGATAGCTTGATCCACATGGATTTTTTGGTATGGGGATTTATAGTCACTGTGGTTTTGAAAAATGGACAGCACTAAGATAGTATGTCTAAAGTGCTTATGTTATCTTCCTTCATGTTATATCATAAGGTCATGGCAGACAATGGCAAAAGTTCAGGCATCTGTCTTTCAGACAATTTTAAACCCTTTGCTATAACTGTCACTTTTAGCCTCTCCAATCACAATTTTGTTTTCATTCCAAATCAGAGTTGAAGTCGGGGTACTTGTTTTAATTTGTGCAGCTCTCATTAAAGGATACAATTTTTTCTTGCAGTGTGCTTCCCAGTGTGCTTTTCCTTTACTACAGTTACTAAGAAAGTAATATTCTTAAACACTGTTTTAACTTCAGTTTTGCCCCATCTTCCTGTTTTTGCAGATACCCCCTGCACATTCTGGAGTGCATTCCTGCAGCTGCCTCCACTGCTCAACGTGGGACTCCTGGAAGCTGAACATGGCTGAAGAACATGTGGGGAAGCACCTCCAGACTCAAGTAGCTCTGATGAACAGCCTGGAAGTGAAAGGGAAACATTTAAATGGAGGAGAACATTATTTACCCTTCTTCCTAGATTTCTGCAATCATATTACATTACAAAAGGGTTCAGGACTCAGGAACAGATGCTGACCTGTAAGAATGCAAGGCACAGACTGTACATGCATTTGCAAGTGTATTGCATAGGATCAGAGGATAAAAGCAAATTTAATCTTTTTTATTAATTAATCAGCTGCAAATCTGTTTTTTATAAGTGTGTAAGGATTCTATTATCTGCTCTGTAGGCATCAGCTTCCTATTGATATTAATGAGAATTATGTAAACGTAGTTGAGATGACGTTAATTTAGTTATATAAAAACATTGTTCCGAGTAATCTAACTGTAGTTTTCTAGCACAAACATGTACCCTTTTTCATCACTAGATGTGCTTGTGGTTTATAGGAACACTAGCTAAATACAATGTAGTATTTATTTCAACATGCAACATGAACAATCCTTTTTTTCCTTAGTATTTTCGTCACGTGGAACAACTTAATTCTGATTATGTGATACACCTGTACCTCATTGAAATGTTCTCATATTGAAAATTTCCTCCTATAGAAAACAACTACAGATGCAAAGTGGTTTTCTTCAGTGCCTCATTTAATGCTACTGATTTCTAAAACTGTCCATTTGTTATTATCTGGAGTTATAATTCCTTAACCACATCTTTTGTTGTCCTAAAGTTCTGCTGATTTAGAATCTTCATTTCTGCTGTAGATGGATAACTGTGTTGATTGTGCAGCAGGCTCAAGTAAATTTCTACCTGTTGTTACCAGCATACTAATGGTATAGGGGAACTCAGGACTGCACCAAATCCTAACCATCCAAGTGTTTCTTGCTTATTTAATGCAGAAAATAACACCCTCATGAAATTCATTTTGTACCCACTGCCAGATGATATTTCTCTGGTCCATGGAGGAAAGTACAGTTCTTATGTTCCCTCTTTTATACAGGCACGTGTATGGCAATCTTCCATCTTGTTCTTCATCAGAGGAAAAATTCAGGCAAAAAATGCAAGACTAATTATCTATTTAATCACTACTGCAGTGATTAAAAGGTGAAGTTATAGTTAATGGTACTTTGTTGGTTTTGAGGAAGATTGTTACAGCAGCCAAAACTCACCTATATATCATAGAACAGTGCCACATGTAGCAAAAAAAAAAGCTTGATGCTGCCAGTTTCCTGGTAAAAATCCTTTTTAAATCACAATAAAAGACTAAATCCCTAGCATAATACTTTCTGAAAAGAAAAATACAGCCTGCCAGTATACTGCCTTAGCTGGGAGGTAGGGAAGATTTCATTCACTGTTTATCAGTGTTTATGTCCATGCCCTTTCTGTACAGATGGAAATGTAGTGAAGCAGAAGCTATTTGGGAAATAGAAGCAGGCTGGCAAAGACTTACAGCAAGATATGAAAATAAAAGGCTCAGTACTATTTGTTAGAAATGGCAATGCAAACTAGCTCTGTATCTGGAATGAACGCTTCACTTTTTCAAGTGCTGTTAGCTTGTTGGTTGGTTGTGGTTTTTTCCCACAGTTTCTAGTCTTGAATACTTATTAGTAAGGGTTAATCAAATGGCTGGTTTATATTTAAATTACACAGGAATGGATACCTGACCAAGGAGGAAGAAAACTAAGGTGTCAGATTACTGTGTCTGAAGGTTTGTTGAACTTTTTCTAAAACTGTTGCATGTGCCAGTGTTAGTGCTGGCTTCTAGCATGTATTCTTCTGGCTCCTGTACTAATAAATGAGCTTGATGTCTCCTGAGGGATTGACACAGTATGACCTTGGATTAGAGGGGATATTTTGTTTTCTATTAAATATAGGATATATCTGCAGTCTTTCAGAAATATCTGTTTCAAAATAGTGGAAAAAATAATTGAAGTAATTAAATACTCATACCCAAAAATACATAGATACTTTTTCTTGAAGGCTAAACAAACCATGGATCCATAACACAAGGGCAAGAAGAAAACCCTCAGACTCCTCTACGCAGGTCAACAGTCTTGAAGTCAGTGCTTAGAAAAGGCAGCTAAGGTTGACAGGAAAGCAAGAAATGAAAGAAAATATATGGACATGCTCCAATCCCCAAGGTATTAACTTCTCTGCCCTTCCTCCACCTTACCTGTACTGCCAGAAGGCTTATCCTTGTGCACTGCACTATAGTGCTGTTCCAGGACTCACTGCTTTTTTCCAGAGGAAAGCCTACTTAAGAGAGGCTGCCTTTGCCCCTTGCACAGAAACTCTTCTCATCTGCTTAGAAAAATTGAAGGGTTAAGCTGAAGTAGTTAAAGCAGTCATCTTATTTAATTTAAAACAAGATGAAAAGCAAAATGAACAGAGTGAAGCATTTGGTTTAGAATAGAGTATCTCTGGAGTCCTTTAAGCCCTTCACAATTAAAACATCATGACAGATTTTAGTATTTTAGAATCTCTCCTTTTCTCTTACTACTTCCAGAAAAACCTTGATGTTCAATATCAGGAAAAGTTTATAGGTAGTCTAGTCTGTCCCATGCCAGGATTATGTTCACTGGTATTATGCCAGTTTTCTAGCCACCTCCAGAGCAGCAGCTTGTTTTTTCTCTTAGTCAAGGATAGTGTTCTACTGGCAAGAATAGTATGAAAAAAAAATACTGCAGTATTTTCTGTGGAGACCAGCCAGAAAACAAAAACAAAACAAAAAAAAGATTGGAGTAAGAGAAAGAAATGGAGAGGAGAGACAATGGAGAAAATAATGAAATAGAAAAGAAGGAAAGAAATACAGCAACAGCACAGGAGAATAAATAAGACATTAAGAAGCAAACAGAAAACTAGCAGGGACTATAGCTAATATCCAAAACCAAAATTCTTGGTATTTTCTTGGCCCTGTACCAATTAAATTTTTTCCACACTTTTTTTCCCCCTTGAACAACTTATTTTTTTACTTTTTAGCCAAGTATCTTAAGCATTATTTTTCTAGATTATTGGGGCATCCTCTCATTTCTACTTTTTTGCTGTGTTGCATCAACCTTCACTATGCATCAGAGCAGGGTTTTATTCATAATACAATGGCCACAGTCTCTGGCTATCTACTAAGATCATCAGTTTTAATACATCTCTTTTAAGTGATTTCTTCTTCCTGATCAAATAGATGGCAAATAGTATCAGAGACTCGAAATACAAAAACAATTGCAATCTGTATTTCAAATGAAATGAGAAATACTAGTAACGCACTTACTTATGCATATCTGAAACTATAACACAGTTTTCATTAACCTGGGAATATGAGGACAGCCAAGGATGAGCAATAATTCTGAATCAAACCTTTTTCTATAAAAGTATTAGTTATTGCAGGAGAGTATAGCTATAATCCAACTTTGTCAGTATATACAAAGACATTACTAGGAACAGTAAATATGTGGACCTTTGCCAAGATAGTCAAGATTAAATTTCCAAATCTTGTTTCTCTTAGCTATCTTTAAGTACTCTCTGCTTTGTTGAAATATATTTTTATGTATAATCCTATACACAAGAGTGACACTGAGGCCATGAAAATTTTGGTCATTCTTTTTCTCTCAGAAAACTTTGAAGAAACTACATTCTATTCAGAAATGTATGTGTACATCTGTACTGTCCTTCACAGTATATGTAGAAACTAAGAATTTGTATCTTAAAGGCTAAAACAGAATCCAGAGAATTACCAGTGTCCCAGAGTCATATAGTGACTTGGAATTTATCAGGTGAAAATTTCCAGCATATCAATTACAGTTGCTTGCTAATATAGATAAACACATCACATCAAGTCTTTTAGAGTCCTCTTATAGATAATTCTTCCATTTCTTTTTCACAACAATACATTGTCATCTTATCTGGTGGCATGCAATGAGTTATTTAATATGAAAACAATTACTACTACTACTCCTCTTTCATTTTCAACAGAAAAGCCCACTATTTGTAGGAGAAATTCTTGCTTTAAGCCACTAAGTTCATGCCCTCACCTTTAATATTGTAAATTTTCAGGTTTGCTTTAGCCTAAGGCCAGGTTTTGAATATGATATTCCAGTCCTTCTCTAAACTGAAAATAGTCACATCTGATGTACCTGCATTTTGTAGCAAAACTTGTGGAAGTACTATCAAAGTTGGAATACAATCAGTATGACTCTTCTAATACAGATGAGGTCTACAAATGGGGAGTTTTTATTGCTGCTTGCTTAATTGCTGCAGGGTATTTATTCTCTTCAAAAGCGGTGGCAACTGAATTCAACAACAGAAACAGTCTCACACATCAGGCTGATAGTTCTTTTCAAGGCTTCTTTCAAAAATTTTCCCTGTTTTATTTATCAAAATTGATAAAACTTCAAGATGGGTCATCCAAATAACTTTCTCACAGTAGATGGCTTGCTGAAAGTGCTCATTTTTTCCTACATAACCATTCTATGTGAGAAAGCCCAATCTGCCATGGTACTGAGGACCACACTGTCTCAGGTTTTGGTGGGGAATGGGCACAAATAAAGAGAAATTCTGAGAAGACTTCCAAGAGGTGAAAAAATACAGCAAATCTTTGAAATATATAAAGTAATTCAAATAATGTCCTAAGCTCTCAAAACTTTTTAACCTTCTTTGAATATCTGAAAAGTAAATCCTGCTAAATCTCACATATGCCTGCAACCACATGCAGAGACTATAACAAAGTATAACACTGATTTTTCAATTTTTTTTTCCCCTGAGTTATTTTGCTTCTAGTATTATCTTTCTCCTAGCATTTCTTTAGGTTAGCACCTCCGGAGTAGTTTCTTTAGTGGTAACAACAGGGAGAGTGCTGTCCCAAGGTGGAATTAGTAGCCATTTAAATAACACAGTGCTTACAGCTGCTTAGCACAAACCCAGGCAAGATAACATAGTGGTTAAATTCCCCATAGCTGTTACAACTTGCCTACATTTATGCCCCATTCTAAATGCTGAATAGAGTCCTCAGGACAAAGCTGAAATGTTCAGTCTGTTGCTTAGATACTACTTTCACAGGCTTCATATGAAAAAGCTGTGTATGCAGGCAAATAAACAGATAAGTTAATAGGCTGAACCTGCAATGGACAAACATTAATCACTTCTTTTGTACTATCTGTTGTACTATATTTGGGTATGGGAGAAACAGGTGTGGAACACATAGAAGACTAACACAACGCAAAATGAAAATATCTATGCTTTGCTGGGATGCCTCCTCCATGCATAGATATTTGGGGCTATTCTACTCTAAATGAAACAAGTTACATGAATCTGCATTCATTTGGGTCACTTGATTTATCTTTGTGTATTCTTGTGTATAGGATACAGAAATGAATATCCTGTTTGTTTACTTATGCAGGAGTCACTTATAGTTTGTGACATTGCAACAACAGATCAAAACCAAGATCATACCCTAAAGTTAGGAAATCACCTTGGTCACATACACTATGGGCTTTATTCCATAACCTGAAGGAGTTAAATTTGCAATGGTTCAAACATTCTATTCAGAATGCCCAAATTATATCTAGTGAAAACTGCTTTACTAAAAATAGATGCTGTTCTGCATAAGTATTAGATTGGTTCCTGCTATGCCTTTTCCTCAGTAGAAGAAAAAAACAAAAAGAAAAAGAAAAAGCTATTTTGGTATGTGTTCTGCCCTGCTAATAGTCAAAAATTAATTTGTTAATTATCTTTAGCACCAGTAATTTATGACTTGGAGCAACATGCTCAACAAACTGGGTGTTATGCAAAAGCTGACAGTTCCAACATCACAATACAACAGCATTACCTATTGTGTAGTTACGGTGATACAATACCACTCTTGTGAAACACACCACAAATTATAAAGGATTTTGGAGCAAATCCATTCTGTGCTGCTCAGCAAAATGAAATGGCTACACAAATTACTGGGTTTTGCCTTTTGTTATATTTTTTTGTTAATCCCCTGCAAGATAAGTGTGTACTTTCACAGGCTTTGCATTAAGAAAGAATTGTGAAAGCAACAGAAACAGAACAGAATTCAATACCGAGATTCAATGCCCAGTACCTCTTTGCTGGAGGGGAGAGTAGATAGCAAAATCATTCTGACTTAGAAAACAGTTATGTTTTGTAAACAAATTTTCACTCCTTAAACTAGATTTAATTGTTTCTTTAGTTCTGCCTTAAGCATTATTTTTTATATCGGTTTGTCATTTAGTTCATATACTTACTGCAAAGATTAAAAAAATCAGTCAAGAAATTTAAAATGAAAAATCAATCTAACTTTCCACATTAAATGTACTTTCCATCAATTTCCTCTACAAAAGAGTAAAAACAGCTGCTATGTACCACTTCTGTTGCAACTTCAAGATGAATAATTATGTATATATGCCATTTTTTATATTTCTGAACCTGAATTTTTTATCTGGCAGGGACATAGTAACTACTGAGAGAATTACTGATCTTTAAATTCTTCTGTAAAGAGTTATTGTAACAATTATGACATTACTTACATTATATACTGTCTACAAAATTATCCTACAGTAGATTATAATTTTCCAGGCATGGGTTTTGGTGAGAGACACTGAATTTTGATGATTAGTTTCTATGTTTGCTTTTATGAAATGAGCCATGCTCAAATATTATCAGTATAAATATGCATATTAAAACAAAAAAAGAACTTAATCTTCTCACCAAGAATCACGTCTCAGTAGAGGTGATCAGTTGTTTGGGTTGATTTTTCTTTAAAAGAATATTATTAAATACTGTATTTTTATTAAATACGATGCTTGTTTTTTTTTCTCAACTCTTCCCTAAAATAATGAAGTTTTTACAATTTTTTTTTTGTCTACAGAAATCAGTAGTTACTTAAACTATATTTTCCAATAAAAACCAAGAAAACAAATTGTTTAAATCAAGAAAACAAAGAGACACTATGGATGCTGAAAAAGCTGCAGCAGAGAATTTCTTCAGCTCTCTGCAGCATTTTTGTGAGAGTTCTGTCTTTCCCATGCAAGTAACTCAAAACAATGTTACAGCTTTGTAAACCTCTTGCACCTGCAGGTTGTTTTGCAGAATTGTTATGGTTCTAACTAGAAAAACATTCAGAGATGGGTGTCTTAGAACTTGGGCAATCACCTCGAGGGGTGGATGGCAAAAAACCAATTACCTTATGCCACTTAACACACTTTGCAAACTAACATATAAAAGCCTTCTGAGAATTCATTAAAGCGCTTCCATTATCCCTGAGCCTGGACTTTGTGTCGTTTCTCTGCTCGTCCATGGGGAAAACAGCGACAAGACACAAGCATTTAATCAAATCTTTTGACAATTTATAATCAAACAAATTGAAGTCATATTATAAATTTTCTACTGTGAACCAGGTAACAGTCTTTAGTTCCTTCCACCTGCATGACACGGTATCTTCTTTCCTTTTGCATCCCAGCAGTCCCTTACATTGTGCCAGCTGACAAAGGGATGAGGGAATGTTTGTACAGAAAATCAGTTCAACTATTTGATACCTATAGGCTTTCCAGAATAGAGAGGAGTAATTTATGTACCTAAATTCCTTGCTGGAGGGGAGCACAGAAATGGGAGGGAAATATCTAGTCAGCCTTCAGGTCAGATGATCCTGATGCAGCACTGAGATCCCTGATGGTTTGGGTCAGGTACTCACCAGGGCAATTGGCAGCTCCCTCCTGGCCAGTCCCTGCAGAAATCATGGTATTCAAATGCAGGGAACGTGTGCTCTGGTCTCATCCTGGCACGGAGTCAGAAATCCTGGAGGTCACCTCTGACAGCACGAGGGCTGGGCAGGGTTCCCATACCGAACAATGCAGCTATAGCCTGAGGCACCTACTTGAGTCTTCCTCCTTTTGAACTTCTCTTTTCAACCACGGGCTGGATCTTGTTACACTATAAAAGCATACATTTCGTGATAAAAAGTGACGAGAAGTAAAATAATCCTTATGGAAGTTAATCTGATATTTAGAGTACCACAGCGAGAGGGAGCAAGCTCACTACGGCATGCCCTCCCACTGCAGGAAGAGCCAGCATGGAGAAGAGGCCTTTGCAGAGGAGTGCATCATGACTTTATGCCCCTTGATGTACTGTTTTAGTGATGGTGTAGAGGTACAGCTGGATAGAGCTTTTGAGTGTTTGAAGGAACTATTTCATATATGACTGTGGTTCTCTTCACTGTTAATTAAAGTAGTTTGATGCCTCCAAGCTAGATGGTTCCTTTCTGGTTTTAGTATAAATGATGCAATGTATAATATTGGAACTATCATAAATACAGGTATTTCAATTCATAACTTATAATCAGAAAAACTCCACTTTTATTCATAAAAGTAGCTGTCCTTCAAGAGCTCATGAAATGGCCATGTAGACATAATGAGAGGCACTGCAGATTGTTCTTTTATTTGAACATTTATTCATTCATCTGTTCATTTACTTATTCATTCATGATTTTATTATGATTCTTGTGCTCATCATGAATAATGTAGTTACAGAAAGCTGCAGTTCAGCAAAAGTATGTCAACATTTAAGCATATGAGTTGTCAATTGGAAGTCACATATGTTATTGGTCAAACCACAAGTGGTCTCAGGAGAGCTTCACCACTGGTAGAGTTTGCTTGAAATGACTGGATAGATCTTTCAGTCAGCCCTTTTGTGGCAGGACAATAAAAAGCTGACATGACATGTTTGATATAGTTTCTTTTGGCAAATAATGAAAACTATTTGAAAATGAATTTGTTTCTATTGTCATGAACAATTTGTTCAGAAGCTCTCTCTCCTTGAAGACAAGAATCTTAAGAATTCACCATCTGGGCTGAATTAGTTGGATTCATGTGGAATAATTCAAACCATTTACATTAGTGATCTGCTACGGGAAAATATACATGTATGTATGACAGAGATACATATATATTCTACCAGTGGAGCTAGGCATCAGGACTGCTTCTGAAGGGAATTCCAGCGTTCAGGGAATATGTTTTAGGGTGACAGAGTCTCAAGGCTTGAATGAATGCAAGCATAAAATGGTGAGGAGCCATAGCCAGCAGCAGTAATCTCTCAAGCTGAGAGAGTTCAATGAGGACGGACACAGCTGCTAGTATTTTTCTATTATTTGTTTATTTATTTATTTATTTATTTTAAAAACCAAAAAAACCCCAAAAAACAAAAGAAAACCACCACCAACAACAAAACAAATAAAAACCCCAAAAACAACGCCCAAAAAAGAAAGAAACAAAGAAAAAAATCCCAAAATAACAACCAACCAAACACAACCAAACACACAAACAAACAACAAAACAAGAAAAACCCCAAGGAAACAAGAAAATCATTATTTGCAACCAAACACAGGTTCTAGTTAATTTTTTTTAACTCTCCAAACTAACCTAAGAGCTTTTTTGTCAATCTGGGGAAATCTGGAGGAGATTAAGAAACAAAGTCAATGAGCCTTTGAATATGATCTTCTGCTATATATGCTTTAGTACTCTGCCTCCATATGGAAAATCAACTTAATGTTAACTTAATTTCAGTGTATCATTCCAACATGTCATGATATAACCTCCTTGTCTCCATCAGAAGCTTCCTGGTAATGTCTGCACTGACGTCTCCTGTCTGTGAGCTGGTATGGAGTCAATATTCCTGGTGTGCTGACCGAGTGTGAGAGATAATAACTCTGTTCATGCAATAGGGATTAATCTTGCACTGCAGTAAGGAATGCATCTAAATTGTACAAGATTCATCATGCAGACCAGCCTAGAACTTGTAAGAGCATGCATGCAGGTGGGCAGCCCTGCCATGCAGCTACACTAACAAAACAACACAAAAAATTCTAAGAGTTCTACAAAGAGCAAAAGGGGGGTAATGTGTATGTAGACATCTGATCCTGACAAGGCTACATTAACAAGATACAGCATAAGAAGTAGTAGAAATGAGAACTATGATTGATAACAGAAGCGGGTCACTAACTTAAAGGAATTAAAAGTAGAAATTACCAGTGCGAACATATCAGAAATGCTGAAGAGGTATAAAATTAGGGACAACAGGAAAGAGTAAATACAAAAAGCCTATTTATTTGGGAATGGATGAGAGTGGTAAAGGGAAAAAATTGAGAAGTTGAAAAGGGAGAAAAGGGGAATGTAAGCAGAAGTGCGTCATTTAACTTGCAGTTTAGCAGTATCTGTTGGGTAGTCTTCTGTTGATCCCACTTGGAGAAGGCAGATAAATCTGTTATTATAATATGTGTCTGAACTTTTTCCATGGTGAGTGGGGGTACTTGAGGAGTTTTCTCTAAAACTGGTGAGGCAATACATGAAGGGGATGGACCAATCCTAGTAGCTGTGGTATTGAACTTTTAGCAGAATCCGTATTTAGAGTTAGGCATTTAATCTCACAATAAATAGACTTACAAAGGCCAGGAAGGCAAACGATGCATTTCTAAATGCTGAGAAATGCTCAGTCCCTTATGCTAAGCTAAATTCAGTATTCAGAATGACTGTTAGCTGCCAAAACTGCTTGCCACTTTCCTCTATTAGCATGGAAGTAGTGAAGGCACATATTTACCCAATCCTGTAATGGTTATATGGGATGGGGAGACTCAGATTCAGTTCTGTTCCTTACCTGAATTAGACCCACATCTTCCCCAGCATAGTAAGAAGTTATATCACATGGAAGTCTCCTGGTCTCTTTTGGGATATTTTCTGCAAAATACTTCTAAAATTACTGGATCAGAATTGATGTTTACCAGTCTTCTATTTATGCCTAGAGGCTTAGATAGCCTCACCAGGGTTATAAGGAAATCTGGAGTTCATAAGATCTGAATGTGCAAGTGCCATTGCAAACCTCGAGCACATGTGTGGGTTTTGTATGTGTTCCAGTTGTAATGTCAAAGACCCCAGATACCTTGTCTGGAGTACAGATAACTTTTGGGTTGGGTTCATTATTTTTTAGAATCTGCAGGAATTTTGCAGTAATTTTATACTTTGCTGATTACAGCTGAATGTCTTACAATTGTTTTCTGAAACAGAAAACAATATACAACACAGAATTTGCTGTAGAATACAGAAGCTCAGCATATGCTGTTTACAGTTTTACATTACCTTCAGTATCATAAGGCTCCAGCGACTGATATGTACTTTAGAAGCACTGAGAATTTCTACAACTTCATGGTTTTAAGTGGTCTATGATGGTCCTGCTGTGAAATTACAGAAACAGCATACTTTGTAGCTAGTTCCATTTTAGGTTTTCCCCCTTCCACTTGTAAAAGGAACCAAATAACACTTCATTTATTGTCTACTAAATTAAACAGTTGTAGAATTACTATAATGTTCCCAGGGGCTTCCATGTTGCTGTCTACAAGCTGGTAAAACTGAAATCTTCTCATAATGTCCTGCTGGGACAGAGGCTTGGGTTTTGTGTTGATCTGAGCATTTTCTATATCTGCTATAATTTCTCTCTTGCTTTTTATTCTACCAACAATCTTTTGTGCTGCATGACCACTTCCCATAAGAAAAGCAGACAATCTAATTTTAAGTGTTCACTAAAATGTGGTAATGCTAGACTCATTAAATTAGACTTCTTCAGATATTTCAGTGTACTGTACAGGCCTTGATGTTAAACTCTTATGTCTCATCTCAGATGTTTGCTTTACTCAAGTAATTGGCAGTTTTGCCAATAAAAATAATTCACAACAAAATGTTGAGTATTATCCCAACGTTAGAAAAGAGAGGATGTATTTGCAGACCTACAGTATATGTATCATGAAGAGAAGTTGAGTCAGCAGAGTCTCACAAAGAAAAGGTTAAGGAGCAACCTAATAGTAGCTTACAGCTTTCTGAAGAACAGATACAAAAATGGAGGGACAATCTCTCCTCAGCTGTGGCAAATGGCACAAACAGCACTAGCCAGGTTGGACATTGGGAGAAACTTCACAAGGAGCTTGGTGCAACACTGGAACAGGCTGCCCATGGATGACGTGGACATTCTAGGGAGTTTTCAAGACCTGATGAGACAAACCAATGGCTGACATAGCTCAGTGCTGGGGACGGTAATGCTTTGATGGGGAGCCTGCACAACGTGCCCCTCTGATGTTCCTTCCAAACATTTCTCTAACTCTGTGATGTAATTCTGTCATTCTCCCTTCTTAATTTAGTGGAAATGCATGTGGAAAAGTTTTGTGTTTTTTTTTTTTCCTAAAAATAGATGAATATGCTAAAATAGTTTAACGGAACTGCATTTTTTTGGTACAGAAAATAAGCACATACACGAAGAACAACAGGGCCTCATAGTACAGTAAAGTTTCAATCAATTCCTTCCTTTTTCCTGTGAAAAAATATGGTGATGATGGAAACTCAGAGACTGTAAATTACCTACATGGAGCCTTAGGTTCTACAGGGGATATGGACTGCAACTCTTAAAGTCTTGGACATTTATGAGAGATGTTTTATTCCCTACCCAAAAACCTCTTTTGCTTCTTATCCTTCCATAATTCAAGGAGCATGACTGCATTATTTGCCAATGATTATAATTCCTTTCTTATCTAAAAGTGAAATCTTTATGCTCCCATTAAAGAGTGCAGAGAGACAATACCAGTAGAGGAGCATTCAATGATATCCTTTTGTGCACATTCACATCCAATAAAAACTACTGCAGCAGACAGAACACTGCCATGAGAATGTCTTCTCCCTCCTTTCTTGCATCCACTTCCTTCAGCCATATAATGCAATATTTGATTGTTGGCATAGAAGAGCTACCTGCAACAATGCAGCCAGGGGTATCCTAGCACTTAATGACCAGTCTCTGAGCCTGCACTGATAGAAGCAGTGTATGTTTGCTGCTGTCTGTGTTGTACAGAGAAGGTGTGCGTATGATGCATTATTTTTAAGACTTATGTGAAAAATGAAATAAAACCTATGGGAAGAAATCAAGTCTAGCATTTACCAATATAGCAAAAATTATCAGGTTGAATAATTAATTTTTCATTGGACTAAATCTACGTAGTTTGTGCATTAAACATTGCTTGGGAGTGTGATTTTACGGGGAAGATTTATGGGATCAGTAAACAGAGATGCTTGTCAATCTTTGCATTGCATTGGTAGTTTACAAAAATAACTTTGATAGTAAATAAGGGTATACTTCATGATTCCCTTAAGAATATGTGTGGACTTGCAATAGGGTGAACATCTCTAAGAGACCCTTCAGAGCTTTAGGAAGGAAAAGCTTTTGGATCCGTGTCGAGTTCTTCAGTGTATAAGTCTGCTGTGCTAAATATGCATCTCATGAAGAGAAAGTTGGGTACTGAATAATGAATTCTGTCCAAGCCTCAAGCTTTGTTGAACTTCCCCCTATAAATTTCTGATGAATTGGTAATGCTGCACTAAAGAAATAGATTAGAAACTGACTGATCCCCTTCACAATAGTGACCTCAATTTTGTAGATGCTAAGAATCACAAACTAATCAGTCTCCTTCTTTTCATTAGAGACAAGCATTTTATTTTACTTCTGATTCGTATTTATTTTTTCCCAAGGACCTTTTTAGATTCTATCAACAAGTAAGACCATTTTCCCTAAGGTATTTTGTGATTTCTCAGCTTCTGAAGCAAAAAAAAAAAAAAAGTATAGAGGAGGCTATGGCATGAGTTAATTTATTTACAAGTACCTGCTTCTACTGATTAATATTTGTCTGAACCAGAAGGAATCTGCTTTTGAGTTTTGTCATTAAAAATGTGAAAGCAATTCTGCTAATACAAACTTTTCTTTCTCAGCCATGTCACAGCTGTTTTACAGTCCACAGAAAGGAGTAAACTGTCTATTTTTCTGTCCTTAAACCTAACCCCTGCTGTTGACCATCAGTATGATGATGGCCAGACATTTCAGGTCTTCATATTCCTATAATCTGCCCATTGATATTTGCTAATGATCTTACTCCAAGTTTCCTCTGGTGCAACACAGAGTAAAAGCCTATCTTTTTTTTTGCAATAGTTTCCCATCCTGAACACTAGAATGATCATCCTTGGACTTGTAGGGAAGAGTAATTTCCCTTACTGCAAGAACTTGTGGACAAAATAGTACATTGTACATCAACTTGGAGGACAGCCTACTTGATCAATGCTCCTCATAACTCTAAAATGTAAAAAAATATTTAATTTCCTTTGCATTCAGCAGAATCTGGTGTTTTCAACTCTAGCATGCCCACCTCGCCATTAGTTTACCAGAAACAATGCCAAGGTGAAGCCAACTTCAGTTTAGATGGTTGTAGAAATTCAACATTGAGAGAAAGCTGTGAGGAAGCCTATAGCAGAGTCATAAGGAAAAACACAGAAACATATAAAATCCTGAAGGAAACACAAGGAGTTGGAGGACAGCACCTGGAGACTGACAAAGAGTGCCCAGAAGAAACTCATTGTGTGTCTCCTTGACATAGCCCAGCAGTTCACTGAAGCTCTTAGATACCTCTTATATCTGTTAGACAATAAAGGATTGCTTTATACTTTGAAACTAGATATATTTTGACCACAGCATCTCTTTATGCATGCCTAATTGTGCCTGAACAGTATGACAGAGTTACGAGTGCATCATGAATCATCACCGGTATAAAAATCCTGAGGACTGGTACCAGCCTATCTGCCAACCAGACTGATTAGCAAGTGAGAGACAAAAGGAGAAGCAAATCTCCCTTTGTCCCTTGTGTGCTTTTCTAAAAGTTTTAGTAAAATTAGGATATGTGCTGATATCTGTTATACTCTATTTGATGTACAATTTATGAACAGTTGAAATGGTATCCACCATCTCTATCAGGAACTTATACATTCTCAGTTTTCATACTGAACAATAAAAGCTCTACCCTAATGCCAGTGAATCTAGTGAAAGGATTTCTATTGACTTGGATGGGGGATGGAGCAGTATTCAAATGAGACAGAAAATTATTTTCTTTGTTTGCTGTTTATTAGAAATTAATCTGAAGAACAGCTGACTTTAAAAGAAACTAATGAAAATAGTTCATTCAGTCTAATTGCTCTGACGATATAGAAATATTCATCTAGGATCCGACTAATTAGCATGAAAGAAATATTGTGGACTGACTGAAAATCTTCTTTCCTTTTCCTTGCTATTAAATTTCAGTTCACCTTCCTTAATAATGGCATGTAACTTTAGAAAATGCCCACTGCACGAGAAAAGAGATAAGCAAAACAATACAAGCACCTCTGAGATTAAGGCATTGACCGAGTTCTCTGTGTTTGTATTCAAAAGTATAGAGAACAGTGCAATTTCCTCTTCTCCATATTTCTAACTAACAGTAAGCTATGCAATGCTCTTTCAGTGTTCCAAGTTAACTGAAATCTGAGACAAAGTCAGCTTTGTGTTCTCGAAATTGAAAATAGCCCACCCTTGCAATTTGATTCTTTCTGGACATCTTATCTACTTGTGCCTATGCCTGCAACAAATTTGCATTCCACCAGTTATTTGTTTGTAAATGCGGTCCAGTTAAGCGCATCGTAGGACATACTAAGGTAAAACAGCAAGACAATTTCTACTTCTTCAAAAGTTTTATGACTGGTGAGACCTAATTCTCTCTCAAATTTCCAGCACTAGGGTTGTATTGCTGTTCATTCAGATGGAATGGGAATTTGTATTTCTGTTTTGAACAAATATGCAGACTTGTACAAAAAAAAGTTATCTTGGATGAAAACCTTACACCAGATCTACAAAAAAACCCCAAAAACTTGTGCATTTATTTGCTAAAATGGAGTATGGCCTATCAAGGGCAAAGAAGTTACTATAGATAGTCAGTAATAAACAGAATATCAAGAGGATATGATGGACTGTAAAGAGTTACTGCTGACATGCACATTGTCTTGTCACACTGGACTGCAGAATATAGTGTTAGTGGAGTTTACTGCAAAAATATTTCTGGAATGCATTGCACTGCAGTAACAGATTGACTAACAGAGTTAAAGGTATTTCATTATTTAAAATATCACAGGCTACTTATAAATAAAGCCTTTCCTTGAGTTAGCTCACAACTTATGGATGCTGAAAAAACTCCAGCAGAGAATTTCTTCAGCTCTCTGCAGCATTTTTGTGAGAGTTCTGTCTTTCCCATGCAAATAAGACAAAACAATGTTACAGTTTTGTAAACTTCTTGCAGCTGCAGATTGTTTTAGTAGAATTGTTATGGTTCTAACTAGAAAACATTCAGAGATGGGTGTCTTAGAACTTGACCAATCCCCTTAAGGGGTGGATAGCAAAAACCGATTACCTTATGCCACTTAATACACTTTGCAAACTAACATATAAAAGTCTTCTAAGAATTCATTAAATCAGCATCCATTTATCCCTAAGCCTGGACTTTGTGTCGTTTCTCTACTCGTCTGTGGGGAAAACAGCGACAACAACTAATGGACCAATACCTTGTTGAGGTCAAATAAACAATTTACTGAGCTCCATTTAACGGGGAACAGTGTGCTTAATCTAGTTCTGCTGCCAGGCTGATTCTGCATAGCTGTCACCCATTGCTGTGGACAGTGATTGTGAATTGAAAAGTCAGAAAACATGCAGAACATACTGATTTTTTTTACAAGAAACTAGGACCCATCACATATTGAGGATACTGAAGGTCTGGGTAAGAGTCACTCTGTAGCCCAGACTGGGAGTCTGGATTTCAGCAGTATTGATTTTTGGCAGAGTCCTTTTCCTAACAGTTTTTGTGGGACAGAGGAGCTAAATCTTCCTGAAATTCATCCTAGCTGACAATACACTGGCCAATGTACACAGGCGTGAGTGTGGGGTTTAGACCTGGCTCGAGTACCTCTACTGCTGTGAGCTGCCTCACATGGGATGCATCCCTCATGTCAATAAACAATGTAACTCTTTCCCGGTCCTGCTGTAGTTTATGTCTCTCGTATTTTAAAACTGACACTCCTAAGCAAGGAATGAGAGTTGTCACATTTGTTCATGCCCATCCTGGCCTTAGGACATCTGTGGTTTCCACTCCTCTGGTTGCTTCCTGGAGGTTTTAATGAGGATCATCAAAGGAAGACAGACACTCTGCCTGAGGTCTTTTTTTTGCCCTCCCTGCGCTAGGGAGATGTGCTCACTGGGAAGATGTGAGGTGTTGTACAATGACACAGAAAAGGCAGAGGAGGAGAACATGGCAAGCAGGAGAGCATCTTGCTGGCTGGAGGCTGCCCATGTAGCTCCACCAGATTTTGTCATATTCCATCTTTTGTCATTAGGGCCACCCCATCTGATACGAAGTCCACTGTGTTTAAAAATTGGGGAACACACATGTGGGGAGCTTGTATCCCAGTGAAAAGAAAACTTGCTAATTTAGGAAAGGAGATTTCACCTGACTATTTTGTGAGAATTCACTTTAGGCTCCATCACCTGAGGGCCTGAATTTTTAAGAAAATTTTTAAGAAACTAAACTCTCCTCACAGCATGTTTATGAAATGTGAAAGTATCATTATCCTAGCTGAGAAGTCTCTGGGCCAGATGCTGAGAGATGCCAGTATCTAAAGGAAATCAGTGGGATATGTCACTAAGCACCTTTAGGATTCAAAGCCCAAATGACTGCCCAGGGTCTGATAGGAAATCCAACATAGTCCCTGAGTTGAACCGATGTGGACTGAGTCTCAACCCGGTGTATTAGCCACAATTCCTTTTTTTAACAGAAAAAAACCCTTATCCCCTTAACTCTTTGAACTGCTTGAAAAATTTTGGTAAACACATGTAAACAATTTATGTAACAACCGATGCTGTAGCTTCACATCGCCCAGTTCATTCACATCTGAACACATGACATTGCGTACAAAGGGATTTGTAGGCACAAAGGATATTATTACTGTTGCCATGCATTGTATTTGCATTGTGATTTTCCCTAAATGTGCAGCATTGTTTTGTTAAGCAATCAGAATGCAAATACCACTGGCACAGCTAGAAAACATTCAAGTGCCCAAGTACACAAAGAATGCAAACTGTGCAGTAAAGCACACAAAGCCCAACAAGCTCATTAGTACCATACTGCAGTGATTACAGAGCAAAGTGCCTTCTGAGGTGCAGTAGTCAGGCTGTACAGAGGGAAAGCTTTGCAGTGTTTTAATGCAATGATATTTTTAATGCAATTGTGTGCTGCCACAGTAGTCATATTTCACCAGCATAAGCTGCTCTGGGAAAGAGGCACTATTCTCTGCTTGTTCCTTGCCTAGGTATCATTCTTGATTAGCCATTAGGCACAGCATAATAGTCATGAGATGAGGTTAATAATTTTAAGGATAAGAGTTATGGTCTTTAGTCAGACCAAATCCCCATCTAGCTCTGTATCCCTTTTCTGATAGAAACATGAGAAAACAGGCATGTAGACAGTAACTCTTTCCCTGGTGTGGCCTTCGAGTTTCCAGCAATCAGCAATAAGGATGTGAAAACTGGAACTAGGCTCCGTGGGGATCCTCTAGTGATTTGATTTTTCATCGTGGTCTCTGTTGTAACTTAATGACTCAAAACCAGATAACCAACTGCCTACTGCCAGTGTACCTGCCTTCACCATCTCTGCCAGTACACACATATACGCATATATACACACATACAGAAAAAACAAATATACACTGTCCTGTACGTGCCACCTACCACTAAAAGAAGGTGCAGGTCTTCAGGACAGTGATTTGAAAGATTTACTGAGAGAAAGGTTATAGTTTTAAAGGAAAGTCACTGTGTGACTATCATGGTGTCAGAAACCATGTCAACTCTTCTTTGAGACCAAGGGTGGACTAAATGTCTTCTTAGTGTTCTTTCCTGCACTGATTTTTTTCATGAATCTATGATGATTCAGCTGCTATAACAGCTAGAAAGTTTGGTTTTAATTAGTCTGAAATAGGAAAATGTTTTTAATTCTGCTTGAAAATGTAACACACGTAATATTTCATCTGGTGGAACCAGATGGAAACCTGTAAAAGCTGTGGTCATGTAGGGACCATAGCTCTTCAATAAGCCCTAGCCATAGTCTAGGAGCTGAACAGCCATACATACATCTTCTGACCAAGAGCAGCACAGAGGGGCATGATTTATCTTAGCAAAAACATCTCTACATTATTCACCGTACAAAGGTTGTGGGTCCAGTGGACACTTTTGTGGAGATTCTTTCTGCACTTCAGGGTATTCTTAGCAACTGACCTTAGCAACTGATCTGAGCTTCCTCCTTTGCAGCAGGACCCAAGCAATAAATCAGACAGTTGTGCTGGAAAGAGAGAATGTAAGTATATAGGCAGGGATGGTGGTGAAGCAAACTGCAAAGTGCTCCATTAAACGTATCACCTCAACGTCTGCCCTCAGAAATTGACGTCTCCAGGGTGATCTTCTCTTTTGAGAAGTGGTCCTTTTTATAAGGCAGGAAGCATTAGGTATGCTCATATCTCAGTCAAATAGTTTCCTACGCAGTGCCAACAGTTATTCAGCAGTACTCATTATGCAGGTGAGCTACATCACAGTGCTGCTTCTCTGCAACACTCTGCAGATCTCTATGCACCATGTGCACAATGTCTGAAATATAAGTAAATTTATGCTGCACTCATCCTTTTTGTGGTTATTAGTGTCACTTAGTATCATCTTCCTCCAGCAAATTGACTCACCAAGGAAAATGCACAAGTGCACTTTAAAGCGGATCACATTATCACGCCTACTTCTTCTGAAGAGCCAAGTGTCATTACTACTTTTCACAAGGAATAACTGCCTAAACTGTTTCACATTCTGCAGTGCATCAACAGTGCTCTTCCTCCACTCAGTTTGCAGTTCAGAAGAGTAATGGAACAGTAATGCATGTCTATCTCATTGTTCTACATGGAGAGATAAAATCTAGTGCTCACTTTATGCCTCTTTAAATGTTACGGTATCTGTTTCTGGAGTTTTTTCATCAAGATATGCACTTGTATATCACCTCTAAGGCCTTGATCATATTTCAGGTGTCAACAAGATATTTGCATTAAAATTACTATGTTTACTCAAAAAGCATATTAGAGGTTTCTCTCTCAACACTACTGATTAGATGACATATCCTAACTGCACAGTTAATTTCACAGTCGAGTGTAGTCAAAAAGGACTAATGATGGCCAAGTGCTGATAGGAGTTTACTTCCAAAATACTTTCACATTATTCACTAGCACTCTTTCTTCCTCTGTGTGTATTTTCTAGAAGGTAAATGGAGTATCAAACAAATGCAAGGGTGCAGACTGTTAAATGGTAAGATTATGACTAAAACCATGAACTTGGAACCAGAAACCAGGAAATAAAATATCAGAAAGAAGAATTTTGGCTAAGAAACAGAGTGAGAAGTGCCAAGGGTCAGAATTGAGAACAACCAGCAATTTACAAAGCTGAAGAACAAAGCCAGAGCCCAGTAAAACTCCATATCATACATTTAGAGCTGAGACGCTGCTAGTGCTTGAGCTAGACAAACTATGGCCACTCAATGTCCAGAGATGAGGGTTAAATAAACTAGAAAATAACCAAAGGAATAAAGTATTAGCCAGGGATTACATTATGCAACCATACATTGAAAGAGTTCCTTATGCTTCTTATTGCTACAGCTGTGTCTACCCAGAATTTTATGTGGGCCACCAGCCTTCTGGGACACTGCCTGTGGTAGCCTGGTGGCTTTTTGCACTTTGATTGCTCAGGAGTGCTTGTCAAGAGGCTGTCAGGAAAACCACCGAAGTAGATGCTTGAGCTCAGATCTCAGTGACTTTTGAGGGGACTAACTGACCTTTGTGCTTTTGAAAATCCACCCCTCATTCTCCACAAAGTGGTGGCTTCCCATGTGGTCTGTTATGTTTACAACTATGAGTGTTTGGTGTTTCGTGACCTCTTCTCACTCATTATCACTTCACTTAATGTCATGGCAAAAGAAGGGTAATGACTCTTTTTTTGCAATTGTAACTAAAATGCTGCCAGAGCAGAGGGTATGTGTTGGCCAAGGTCTTTATTATGCAGCTGTATGCAGATCACTGTGAATTGCATCGTCCATCTAGTGCAGTGATGCAGCACCAAGGTCACTGGGCAGTTTTAAGCTAATGATGCGACCATAAGTCTAATAAATGTGCTTGGTAATCACAGCAAACATATTGTCATTGTCGCAGATGTTATTCTTTCAAAAGCACTTGGCAAACAACTAAAACACAGCCCTTGTGTTTGCTTTGACCTCTCCTAAGAAGGCAGCATCAGGAACATTTGGGAGATGAGATTGTTTAAGAAGACAAGTCATGGCCTACAGCTACAGAATTGGTACTCCTCATAGCACTCCTGCAGTTTGCTTAGAATAAACAGGCAAGAGGCTAACTGAACATGAATCAGTGAAATTTTGACAGAGAGTAGATTTTGGAAAGGAACATATCCATGAGTGATACCAACACAGGTAGAGATCAATTTCTTATTACAATGATCTAGGCAGGTTGACATTAATTATGCAGTTGATTTTTCTAGCCATTCTGCTGCAGTAACCCATTACGTGCTGATCCACTAGCCTTTTGTTATCTTTCAGGAAATAGATTAACCAGTAAATGCATTGTGTCACCGTGAACTTTGTATTTATGTGCAGTGATTCCCCACAGGGCTTATCAGATGCTGCAATTGCTGTTTCTTTGGAAGGATATACATCATTTCTCAGGCTAGGTCAACAGATTGTTGATGTTATGCCCTAAAAAAGTGGCAATCTAGCGTTCAGAACTTGTTGCAGCTCCAGTGTCTTGCAACCTATCATATATATGCATATCTCTATTTTTACATACGTATATCATATATCCTTATGTACATCATGTGTTCTTATCTGTCAGGCATGAAGAAGCCCACAGCAGCCTGACCACTAAATATGCTCTTGACAATAAGGGAGAAAAAGGAAATTTAAAACAGGCACAATGAATTCTGGCTTCATTTATACCCATTATTGATAGGAATAAAGATGAGTAATTCAGCCTTACTGTAAAATTCACTTAAGATCATTCAGTGAATAGAATATGCCAATATGTGAAGACGGCTGTTTAGCAAGGCACTGAAATAAAGTGGTGGCAAGAGAGGTCTAAGTCAAGACACAGAGCTGTCTTTTCTCATTCTCAAATGACATAAACAGCACAGTCATGAAATGAGGTCACTGTTTTGTATATAAGCCCTCTGTGGCTTCTAAGCTAAAAAAACCAGAAAAACATTACGCTTTGCTAATGGAGCTTTTTCACCAGGAAGCACAGCATGTGTCCAGTTCAATGTGTCAGCAGCTTTCTGCCCTCAATTCAGCTTACCAACAGTTAAACCATTCAAGGTCTGTATTACAGCCTATTAGAGATGACATGTGACAAGATGATTTTTGATAAAGAGTGGAACTTTGGTGCTACAGAAGTGGCCAGGGAGACGAGGTCTGCGGATGCAACCTGACATTTTGTCAGCAGCTGCTAGTCAGATATAAAACCATTTTATGGCCCTTGCACAGCCAGCCACATGCTATAGTTTCGTCTCACTCAGAATATGTTCACTTTCATAACCTCCTGCGTTTAGTTGCAACAGAACAGCAAAATGTTTATATTACAGCAGAATGCTGCATGCTTGTTTCTGAGGGTGACCTTGAGCATGCCTGGCACACAAGAAGTGCAGTGGAAGGCAGGCAAACACTTTGCCTCCTACACCTCTGCCATACTGCCTGTATCCAACACTTATACCACCCTCTGAATTAAAAGAAAGGAGCTACATAGGTGCCAATTTTTGTGTGCGAATGCACATTCAGAACATTTCATGTGCATGCTATGAAAAACAAGAAACCAAAGACAGATTAAAAAAGGTCACTCTCCAAAATCATAATTATTTTTCCCTTTGTGCTCTGAAGCTTATTTGTAAGTCTCATGAATTTTTTTAACTCTTTGGCATGAGAAGCATTAATTAAAAATCGGTATGTGACCCATTACTATTTTATAATCCTCTCTTGCAAGTTGAAAGTAACAGTTTGCCAGGCTTGTATTTAAACAAGATATGAGGGAGCTCAGTATGATGGCCCAGGTGAGAGAAAATATAGGAGAGCTAGATGGTGGCAGGAAAGCCTGTCCTGAGAGTCAGAACAAGAGTTTATTACCAAATATACATGTTTTAAACTGATCTTAGATCAAAATAACATTTATTTTTGATGAACTAACAGTTTGTGATAGTGACCATAATATTTTTAGATTTAGAAAGTACACACAAGAATAACATGGTCAAAAGCATCACCATGGCTATGCTGACCTTCAGAAAGGAGAGCTGGGTAATAATGAGGAATCTTGTTTCAAAGAAATAGAAGGACATCTAAGACAGTTAAACCCTCTCAGTCAGCATAGAGACTCCTGAAGGACACCATACTGGGAGCACAGCACCAGCATGTACCACTTACTGGAAATCCCTTGGGAACAGGTAAAAGGAAATTGGCACGGGAAAACAGTAAATCAAGGGGAGTTACTGGAATTAAGAACTTAACATTCAAAATTATGAAGATGTGTCTCAGTGAAGAAAAGGAACAAGTTACAAATGCTAAGAGAATAAACATAAAACTATAATTAGACTACCATTTTCTTTGTAAAGGTTGTGGCAAAATTTCAAGGTGTTCATTTTCCTTGTAAGTAATTTGACTTGTCTATGACATCAAAAGACAAATTGATGGCTTGATTCACTACTTCCCCTGCCATTCATATCATGCAGATCAGGATGAGAATGAGCATAAAGTGCTGCAGAATAGAGCCATTTTATACTTGTTTTAGACAGTATGAATGATAATAGGAAGTGTATGACAAAAAATGGATCTAAATGTTTCTAAACCATCTTTTTCTGAACTCTACAACTAGTGAAACCATATGAATCTGTCCCCATTCCAACATGAGAATGCCACTAATGCCTGGTAAATCAAAGCGCCTGATTTTTATATCCATACCCTGCAGTCACTTGACATGTTTATCTGTGCCTCATTACTGTCAGATTTACTCCCTGATACAGCAGGGCCAAATCTGTCATGTTTGCAATTGCTGATCTTCCAAATTCACACAATTCCCACTTACATGCAACTAGATCCTGCCTAGTTACAGCCACAGTTTGCTCCAGGGTCATGCCTCCAACTTGGCCTCTCTGTTCCTGTTTTCATGGCCTTGCAGTAAAGAAATGGATAAACACAGCATTTTTTCCATAATTAAGTTGTGATATTTTAAGGAATTGGCTAAGTATACATTACCTTTTGTTTACTTCTCATGACCCCTACTCTGAATTAGTTCCACTGGAATTCAGTAAAATGAATTCCAGAATGCCTTTCATAAGTGCTCTTAAAAAAAACCCCAAATATGACAGCAATGGGAAATATTTTTACCAAAGGCGCTTTCAATTCAGAAAGAGAGTCACTAGCCTGAGGACAAACTGATCATCTAATATACCTCTGATCTGAGAAGGATTAGGAACAGAATTACTTTTGTGTATTCTTGAGCAGTTTTGCCATACTAAGCTTCTGCATAAGTGCTTGCAGTATTAGGAACCTCTGTCCCAGAATCACTGGCCCTCTGTCTAGGGAGAGAAATACTTTGTAAACAATTCACCAAAGAGTTCAAAACAATCAATAAATCGAGGATAATCAAGATCATAGGAATATGCATCAAGAAGAAAGACACCCTAAAACACTGAAGAAGTAATCTGCTGCCATTTATTTCCTTCACATTTCCATTTATTTCATCTATTTACTTTTCCTAGCTCTTTTTACACATACCTTCATTTTCTCTTCCGCTTCAAACTTAAGACATTTTTCATGATGTTACTGCACACATCTCCAATTTCTTTTGATGGCTCGATATTTCTAATATTATATTTTAAAATATCATCTTGTGCATTCTGTGCTTTATCGCCATTATATAAATGTTTGAATCCCCTAAAACTAAAACCAGCAAATAGATTTTTGAGGGGCAGATAGAATTACGCAGGTTTGTATTTTGCCCGTTCAAACACAGTTCTGCCTTTCAGGAGACATTTTGAGGGGTTGCCTTTACTTTGTATGGTGTTTTCCTGCAGTTACAGCAGGCAGTGGTTTAGTGGCAGTTTTAAAATATAACGTTACTATGCATTAAAAACAGTACAATGGTGTTTTGGACAGCAACACCTCTTAAAAAAAAAGTAAAAACAAGACGACATTCCGAGGTTCCCTCTGTTGTATCAGCCTGTTCCTGGCCAATTCTTCAATGTCGCAAAGCAGGGTCACCCATTCTTCTGTCACAAAAAAACCCTCAAACCTAAATATATAAATTCTGGATATTAATTAGTAATTACATAAGATGGCAAGCTGTTTTATTAAAAACAAATTAATATGCATTTTCACTTGATTTACTATGTCCATTAAACATTTACATAATTGCATTCCAGTTACTTGCTAGCATATATATTATATTATAAATACTCAGAACAGAATTTTTATTTTAATTATTATTTATTTCCTTTTTTCACTTTTACTACCTTCTCAATACAATTTCTTTTCTTTAAGCTGTAAGACTGTCAAAACACCATTATTTTGAGGCCATCTACGTGTTAGCTTGATTTTTTATTTCATTATCAGCCATCAGGAAAAAACCAGCAAGTCATAGAATCTAATTTTGTTAATGGAACTTAATGCAACTCCAGGCAATCTGGAAATAAGTAAACAACCCCTTGCCCCTCCAACAACCATGAACAGACTGTAAGAAGACTACCAGAAAAGACATCTCAGAAAACTGTTAGAAGTGCAAAAAGTCCATAAAGTAAAGCACATGGGTATGCAATCAGGAGCTGCTGTCCTTCCATAGCCAATGCAGAGGTAAAAATTTTGGAGGCTGACAAACTGCACCATCCAATAATAAGCAGAGCTAACACAGTTCCTGGGATCCCCCTAGGAGAAAAAAAAAAACAAACACAAAAGAAAAAAGACAGAGTCCACATATTATTACATGTAGCATCAAATCTTACCAAACTCAAGTTCATGTCTAGCAGCATGTTGTTGATAAGGTAACAGCCACTGAAAAAACCAAGAACTAACTGACATAATGAAAGTCAAGCATGAGAGCAAATTAAAATTGTAACCATAAACAAAAAGTAATTTGTTCAGCATGGATAAAAGCTTAATCAGAAGTACTGCTAAAAGGACTGTACATTTCCAAATAAATCTTCTGGGCCTCCAGCAGATGCAGCTGCTAAAGTTTAATATTAAATTTAGCCAAGTTCCTATTTCAGCCAAAATCATCTTATAGAAATTGTTAGGTTCTAAAATGACACTACAGACCAACTCTTCCATCAGGAAGCCTGATGATCTGGAGGGGTTGCATTTTTGTAACACTGAGAACAGATTTTAAGTGTGCCTTAGACTCTGAGGAGAGGCTCTGAAAGACTCACACCAGTGGGATGGGCAGAAAGGTCTCCCAGAAAAAAGCTTGACTGGCCTTTTAAAAAAGGGAGCGTGCTGAGCACAAAGTAAGGAGTGGGAAAAGAACCACCAAGGAAAAATATTTTGCTCATCTTGGCATCCTTCTCTGCCCACTGAAAGGACCGTGACTTTCTGCCCTACCTCTTGGTGACAGCTGGGCCCTTTTGAAGTTACACCGTGCCACCTTCCTGGAGCAGGGAGGCCTGGAGAACTGATGATTATGGGACTATGGTTAAAAGCCCGCTGAAATACTCCTGCAGATTACAAAGGGCTCACTATTAAACCCTGTGGGAACAAAATCTTGCCAATAAATAATGTTTCACATATGCTTTATTTGCACTCTGTTTGCAGCCTGCTTCTGTAAAATGCATGAGATCATGTGCATAATACACTGCTGAAGTACATAATGAGATAGCTGCTTTACACACTTTTGCTGTGTCAGTCTCAAGGACTTTGAGAAAGAATGAACCTCTGCCACTCCTAAAGGTCTTCCTGGTGCCCCACTCTTCCAAAGCATCAGCATAACAGAACCAGAAGGGAAAAACAGACTGCACATGCATAGGTAGGTCCTTTTATCAGAAATCATCTCCCACAAATATCATTATTGCAACTTATGATGACTATTATATGATATGATGAATAAAGCTGTCCTTATGTAATTTACTTAGTTTACTTAATGCAATCACATCACATAAAATAGTTCATTTCTTAGCAATCCAGTCACCAGGCCAATAAGGTACTTGGTGTTGTCAGCTCTTGGGCCGTTGAGGGAGGAAGGAAAGAATCGATTTTACAGTGACTCCGCACCTCACTGCAACTTCAACAAGTTAAAAATAAAACATTAAAGATCATGTGATTTAATACCCTCGGTTTAAGTGTTCTTTAAACCTATATAGTGGCATTCAGGGAAATTCCACTGGGCTTTGTAAAGCAAGTTCCTGGCCTCTTCTCCAAGTAGAGATGCTAAGTTGCTCACCTAAACAGTGAGCCAGAAATTCAGAGCTGGTATGGATGGCTCTTTGAGCAGGTACCCATGCTGGCAGAGGGATGGGATGCAATAGGAACATACTGTGCAATGACAATTTTCAGCTAGCATAATGATCCTTTAGGGCGCTATCACAATTTAGAGCTATGGCTGCTCTGCCTTGCACTGAAGTCCAATGGCCTCTCATGGTTTGTTCCAGGACTGGCAGAGAGCAGGATGGAAAGGTGACATAAAAATCATATTGGAATCAAGAGGTAACGCTGTGCACTTACAAATTCAGTCCTCGATCTAATGATGCGTTACTGCCAAAAGGAGTGGTTTGGCAGAGAGCGTGTGTCTGGCACATCCATGAGGGTCAAATCCTCCAGCATGGGAGAAGGGCAAAAAGCAGATTTCATGCTTACAGTGACCAAGAGGACTGGGGCTGTACTGGTGTGAGACTGAGATGGAGGGACACACGTGAGTGGACCCTTTCCACTACTCTGTCTCTCACATCCTGCAAATGCTGTCACCAAATGGGTCCTTTACATCAGCTGGGTCTAATAATGTCTTTCTCCATCCTTACATTCATTTCCTTCACTGTTTAGTTAAGGAAGTAGCTTTACCACCCTGTTTGGGGATTTGATATTAAAGAATTGTTGTTGCTTTCTGCAGGAAAAAAGTCTATTGACGTTTCTCCCAGAAAGACTGCCTAATAAATTTGGGCTCACACACAGTAACAGCACAGATGGGCACAAACAAATCTAGTTCCATGCAGGTTTGAGTAAGAGAAGTGGTTTTCTCCTTGGTACTATTTGGTACTCCAAATGTTCCATATTTTGCTTTATTTAGTTACAGGGAAATAGTTAACCATGAAAATTGAAAATTATTTGATTACCATGTTTCTTTGCCATAGATGAGTGCATTATCTAATGTATATTTTTGATGAAAAAAAATTCAGATTATTTCTTTGAACTTTGAAATAGAAATAATGTTTTTATAAATATTTTTTTTAAATCATGAATGTATTGCTCTTTCTTTTACCATTTTAAATAATTTTTAAATTAAAAATGAAATTTATGTTGGATTTAAAAGCTGTCACTTAATTTTAATAGCATGTTTGCAATAGTTAACCTTGGTACTTGCTATGTTCAAGCAGTTTCATACAGCATGCGAGAAAGGACTGCAGAATCCTGTCAATAGGTACTTAATGTTATCAATTTATTTTAGAAATAACAGTTTAATTTTTAAAAGGCTATCACATTTTAGTATTTATAGATTTTCAAAAGATGTGCTTTCTCTAAGTTCACAGCATTTTACAAATGTGTGGTGTATGCTTGGGGATTCCTTGTACAGACAACAGTACCCTGCACAGTTGTAACAGCTGGTTTGGAATTCACCCCATCTGTCTTACGATTATGTATCTGCACATTTTTTTAGGCTGGATTATTAAACAGGTTAATCAAGAAAATATGGGAAGTGTAGGAGAACAGAGAATAAACAGCTTCTTCAGTGTCAGTATCATCCATCTTATCAAGGACAGCTCAGAAACACTTTAATACATGGAATATGGTCAGGTTAAGCCATCACAGCTCCACAGAAACAAGCAACAAGAATTTTGCCAAAACTTCATCCCACCACATTATTTCCTGAAAACAAAAAATATATATGTACACATATGTAAGAATGCTGCTTTTCCAAAGAAAACAAACAAGGACATTTTCTCGTTCATCAGCTGCTAAGTTCCAAATGTTACAGATTGGAGAATTAAAAATATGAGAGAACAAAAAGACTAAGGAGGGAAATTATAATTAATAACATGTTAACAATAGGTAAAAGCACTGCTCAAGGCCTTCAGGCAAGATCTAGGACTTGCTTGTACTTTGCTCTGTGTGAACAGGGAGATAAACACTGTGTCTCGAAGGGCTTACCAAAAAAAGAGGAATGAGAGGCTTGCCAAAAAGTTTCCCATTCATAGAATATGACTGAACAACCCCCCACGTGCACAGACACATCCACCACTACACATTTGGGTTTTCAAAGTATTCAGTTCTTTTCAGGTTTGCAATTGCACCACAACTATACCTCAGAATATACAACTATACTATATCTTAAACACTTGTTCTAATTCTCCACATATTAAAGGTTACTTGGCTATTTCATTCTGTCCCACAGAAGCCAGTAGGAAAGGAAACATAAAGATGGGAGGCCTGATGCTATGAAAAAAAGAGAAACAGGAGAACCAGCTATATAAACCCAAAGTTCAGCAGGTGCTTTTAAAATTGATACCTGAGTTTGGCCACTGTTGGCTCTGCAAAACTAAAATCACATCTGCAAAAATCAACAGCACTCTCAGTCCAAGTGGAAAGCAGTGGAATTACTCATATCAAAATGAATGTATACCAGCCCTCTCAAATACAGTCCAGTTTTGTCTGTTTCCACCTATGCATACAAACAAAATGGTATTAGAGTTTCAGAAGCCAAAATTCACTACGTGACCATTTATAAAATGTTTTGCACAACACCAGCCATCTGACTTACTGTCCTTTGTAGGATTCCTGTTGCCATGGACTGGTACTTACTGCAGTGAGAAGACGACTGCGGAAGAGGACAGGATCACCATGGGCAGCAGGCAGTAGCCCAGGACACTTGCAACGCAGCCATGCGAGACTCCCGAGGTGCTCATCAGGTTCAGCAGGGCATGCATGGCCAGGCACCCGATGGCACTCATCCCGTACACGTAGCCAAAATGAACTTTTCCTGCCTGGAATAAATATGAGTAAGCACAAGGTGTCGGAAGTGAGCAGTGATCACAAAGTGCTAGCAGAAGACAGAATTAGGTTTAGGTTTGTTACTTCTTCTTGTTGACACTGTCTCTCTGCTTCACCTACATCAGTTCAGTTGTGAACCCCAGTGATACTTTTGGGTGATTTTGCATGAAAATAATTCCAAGGTGCAATTGAGAAAATGTGCTTGCCTCAAAGTTACAAGGCTGATTCTCAGTCTTACTGTCATTGGGCTCTGAACACAACTGGAATTGGTTGGGAGACTTGGGAAAGTTTAACTGGCAACAAGCTAAGAAGAAATTATGGAAAGCACATTTTAGTCATGAAAAATCATTTTAGTCTCAGGAAACATCTTTTCAATAAGTTTATATGGGGCTGTGCAAAAGTGTTCTAAGTAATATGATGACCCAGGTTACCTGATATGCTTCACATTTTATTACAAACCTTCAGCTTTAAGCAGGTCTGCAAAAAATTAGTAACATTTTGCTTAAACTATGCTGTTTTCAGGGTAAATGTGACCATTCCTCCCCTCGACTACCATGAGAAAGACACATCTCCATGCTTAGACCAATACAACACGTTCATTTCAACATAAAACTCAGTAGTAACTGTCAGCTTGTGTTCTTTTTTTGTTCTAACGAATGAAAAAAATCCCAGATTTTTTTTCCTTCCAGGTTTTATTCCTTTGTTTGAATTTATTGCCTATGAAAGGTACCAGCCTGGCAGCCTGGAGCTTGATGCTTTCTAATTTATACACAAAGCTACTAAAACAGGCAACTGTGGCCACAGCACTACCAGTTCCTTCATCTCGTGCCATCATTTTGAAGGATCACCTCCAGACATAAGGGCATTGTTCACTCCCCAAAATAAAGAGTCACAAAAGACTGTTAAATAATTTTTTCTCTCTCTTCAAGCTTCTAACAAATTAAATACTGAATGCTGGCTATGCAATACTGTCATTTTCACATCTGTACATAAGAAAAACATTCATAAATCAGATATCTGTGTTTTTCTTGGAACTTTGTATCCTAATGATAGAATGCACCTGTAAAGGACAAAGTTCAGACCTGGAACTTAACCATTAACTCAGAACCATGGAGTAAATGTCTCAAATGAAGGGCCACTATACATTGCCTTCCTGACACATAACAAGGTGTATGTACAGACATAAAACACAAGTGTGTTTGTCCATACACACACACACACATATATCTGTATGTTGCACACACTATATATTATCTATTGCAAATGATAAACCATGTTAGACTCAAAACTAATAGATGGTCTCAGTTTCCTAATAATGCTGTGGCTTATGGTTGGATTCTGTTGTGATGGATTAGGTGGAAACGTTGAAGCTTTTATCATGTTTTGGGATATTTGCTAGTTTATCTCCCATGATGGCTAAGCAGGATTGAGAAGACCTCCGACTTTACGTATCCATACATTTTAGTGAAATCTGGGGGAAATCAACTTTGAGGACCCTTCTCTGCCCTCTCTTCCTGTATCCATGCATGTGGAAACTGGTCACTGGATGTCAGCAGTATTCCAGCTGGACAGACATGAAGGAACACTGTGGAGAAGGCCTCGCCTAGTGATGACACAGCTTGACAGTCCTGATGCTGCAGGTTGGTGGCAGCTCACCAGCTCTCCTTGGAGAGCAGCGCATGAACGTGAAAGGCAATCTGAGTTAATAAGATCTGACTTTACATCAGCAACACTATCCTGTCTGCAGATTGACCTGGCTCACTGCTGAGCCCTTCTCTGGTCCCAGTCTTCAAGGTTAAGTCAGGTACAGCCAGGTTGCCTATATCCTTCCAGCATCCTGGCCTTTTCCCCATTACTGTCTTCTACCATAGGGAATAATCTATTCCTGAAATAACAGCATAAGAAATCTTCCTGTTTAGGTACAGACTCCTTTGCTGGCATTTGCATACCAGTGGTATAAAATAATCAGGAAAAATTGCTTGAACAAGTAAAATTAATGATAGCTAGAAATAGTGTGGGAAAGCAATACTAGCTCAGATGACTATCAATTAGAATTTCAGTCATTAAAGATATGTAGTAAGTTTAACACCCACAATGGTTTGGGGCAGCCTTTGCTATAGACCAACTAAGTAAAGTTCTGTCTCAAAACAGATGTAACACCTACAAGCTATATTTTAGACTGTTTGTTTCAGTGTTTTTAACTATTCTACATGGCACTCTATATTAGCTTAGTTTAAGACTAAGAAATTCCTCAGCCAGAGATGAAAGGAGCAGTAGCACCAGCAGCTAGCTGAGATCTCCACTTGGCGAAATGTTGGATTTGTGGTGCAAGGATATGAGAGAACAACAAAAAAAAAATGGATCTGAACATGTTGGTTCTGATTTTAGTCTTACTTAACATATGTAAATATATTGACTCACACACACGGGAATACTCCCAGTTCACAGTGATGTAAGCAAAAACAGAATCGGGCTTGATTAGTCTGACAGGCTTTGATGAATGGAAAGATCTAAATCTGTCCTGCAGAAGGAGCAAGATTAGGAGAAAGTCAGACTTTGTGTGCTTGTTTGCATCTGCCTGGAGTGGGTACTACTACCTTTAGCTGAAGCAGATGGGGAAGTATGATTTCGTACAAATGACAGAGTAAAATGCAAAGCAGCCGAGACTTGGGCTCCTGCTAAATTTTGTGCTGCCGTTGTCTCTCTATCTACAATGGAGCTGCCCGATTTTACACTAACGTGAGGAAGAACAAGTCCTGCTGCCAGACTAGCAGCCTTTTCCTCTTTCTCTCTGAAAGAACTGCTACCCTTTGAAGAATATCTTTGCATAATTTTCCATAGTTAAAAAGCTGAAACTAAAGAAAATGTATACATTATTTTTAGAAACAAGCTCTCAACAAAATTATGGTCCTGGTGCTATCAGAAGATACTTATTTAAGTACAGAAGGATATCATAGTTTACACAGCTGAAGAGACACGTTAGTATTCAAATACATCTGAGATAAAATGGTAGCCTGAATTTCTAAGATAAACCCATAGACTTACTGCTGTGAAGTTATGGAACAAAAACACTGGATTGTATCAGAGGTGTTCTGCTGCCATAAAACTGGGGCATTGAAAATACTTGGTTTTCTAATGACACCTAAAATGCGTAATATCGCGGAAAAAGGATGATAATTAAAGTAATTTATTTCAATAATAATAGTTTAATATTCATTATAATCATTGGCTATTCAGGGAGAAAAATCAACAGGAAACATTTTTTCCATTCTTTCTTTCAGCTTGCTTTCCTTCCATTTTCTTGATTATAATTAATTCAATTTTCTCCTTTTACTGCCCTCATATATTTATTTCTCCAGGTGGAAAATAGCCTGTCTTCTCTAGCTTCTCACATTCTTTTCCTTTTATTCCCTTTCCTCCTGCCTCTTCCACCCTTTTAAAAGATTTTTATTTTTATAGGGACATAAATAATAATACTACCTGCCATTTATATTGCAGTTTGCACATTCAAGGTACTGCACTGACATTACAAATTGAGTAAGAACTTTCAAGAATCTTCTGATTCAGCACTATTTATCACAGAGGAAATGGAGAATTAGAGCCCGTTTCCTCTCACCTCAGTAGCAGAGCAGTAAAGCCCTTCCCAGAATGGTCCCACCTTATCCCTGTCTGATGAATTGCTGCCAGCAATCAGAGCTGTACTTCAGCAACACGCCCCTGTTGCCAGTGATATATAGATGAATCTGCAGTTCTGTACAACCCTGTTAAACTTTCCTCCTGTAGGAAAGCCATATTCATAAAGAAGAGGGAGGTCAAATACAGACTACTATATTTTGTTAAGCAGACAATATAGAACAAAGAATATAAAATAAGAAAGTACTAGCGAAATTTATAGGAAAGTATTGCAAATTTAAGGGGGAGGGAAGACTGTTTTCATTTCATTTTTTTCCAATTATTCTAGCTGTATAGAGTTTTTTTTTATGTATATGTATATGTATATCTAAAATAACATTGAAAGAAGATAATTTCAAAATAGTAGCAAGAGTGTTAGGAAAAACGGGGCTGGCCTGCTATTCCTTTTTATTCCCTCCTTTAAAACCTGTTCAGAGCCTCATCAGAGTATATATGGCACAGATCTGTCCTTTGCTCATCTTAAATCCCACCCCAAAAATGGTGTGGTCTCCTCTTTCCACTGAAAGTAAAACATCACTTTATCTGTGTCACCTTTACATTGCATTTAAACTTTATGCAGGTACTTTCAAAGTAGGGAGAATTTTTAATACATAATCCCAGAACAACTGGCAGCAAATGACTCATTTTATGCCAGTACTTCATCTTCTCCATCTTCACACTCATTATCACCTAGGCATTAGCTTGTTAGAAAAGAAATCCCTGAAGATTTCTACCACATCCTACCATCAGCAATGTTGCTCCAAGCGCCAAACAGAAAACCATGGGTCCAGTGAGATCCGTCTCATTCATAATGCTGCCATCTGCAGGCTTCATTGGATTTAGAACTGTTAATGTCTTTTGCCGTATATGCTCAAAATTGATCCCAAGTTCTGCAACAAGAAATTTCAGGATTATGTTAATTTCTCCCAAGAAAACAACATTTCTACGAAAACCCATTAGACACCAAAAAACTACAAACAAATGCTTCAATGAAGATAATTATTGTAGGATGACATATTCTGTAATAGGAACATAATGTCCCTGCTACATACCCAGTATATTTGAGAGTCAGCTTTGATTCTAAATTGGAATATTAATTTATTAAATCCAATTTTAGGCAGTGAACCAAAAAATGCCCTCAGCACTTTTGAGTTAATATTTGTTTTTCCTATATTTAAAACACATGTATCTAATGCCACACTAACTTAGATGTTGAAAAACATGTTAATTAACATTAATTGCAGAATTTAAGATACTCTAGAACACCGAGGACAGAGATATATGCTTTAATTGTGGCAAATCTGACAAGAAATGTGTCTTAAATCTGAACTGCCAAAAGCACTTAAAAATTACATTTGTCCCTTCAAGGCAAGTTAATACTACTTTGTACAGTGCTTTATAAGCTTGGGGTTTTGGGAGGGGTTTTTTTTGCATTTAAAAAGTAATTAGTGAGACCCCCGGAAACAGAACAAAATTCTTTCCCATTAAAGTTGATGGGAATTCTGCCATTAATTTTGCTAGGGCAAAGCTTTATCTTCTAACTTCTGGAGAAACACTTAAGCTTGCATGAGTAATCATCTTCCCTGAGATTCTCCAGTAAGGGAAAAGTTAGGTTCAGATTTGCTGCCAGAGTGACTGAGACTGACAATGTGTTAGATCTGTTTGGAAAGCCAAGTCTTTACCTTGTTCCACCTCTCCATCATCTTGAGCTCAGCCAAAATACCGTATATATAAAGCTATTCTGCATTAAAATGTGTGGTTTTGGTCAGAATTATGTGGTACACAGATAGGAATATCTCTGAAGCCTTGAAGATCACAAGCAGTTGTATTACAGCATCCTTTTCCCAGGGTGAACTGCATGGGGAGTTAAATGGTTGGAGATCTTAGAGGTAGAGATCTAGCAGTCATCTATGGCAAACAGAGTGATATTGCTGGCTTTAAGGCAGTAGTAGTCCCTTTTAAGTAGTAAAAACTCCAGCCTTCCAGTATGCCAAACTAGCAGGCTAAATATGCTCCTTTTACATTATGTTGAAATAATTACAGACAAATTCTCCATTTTTTTTCTAATGTAGCACAAGTATTTTGCAAGCGACAAAATCAGCCACTAGCATTAGAATGGTCAAGCATCATGAAGAAAGACATTGCTCATATGGTTAAATGATCAACTAATTGAAACTGAAGGCAGCTTTCTCAATTCCTTTCCCACTGAAACAAGCAACTTAGCATCTGCAAGCTACTAAATTTATTACTAGGTATTCAGAAAAGATGATTACCCATCTTTATTAATTATAGATTTTCCAATATGCATGCAGGAGAAACACAGTGGGAAAAAATTTTGGGAACGTGAATGCAAAACCTATTGCTATGCTGCCATCTCGTGGTGGCACAGTATATCTGCTCTATGCCATGAGGCTGGATCAATCCACGGCGAATTCGAAGGAGAAAATGTAGCTTTGGGGGCCGGGAGCTGCTGGCTGAAGCTCACACGGAGAGGCTCGGCAGCTCTGCTGGAGTTTCTCTGGTGACCTCCACTAGCTGGCAAAGAAAAGTTAGAGGCACCCCCAGGAATCGCCACGTCGTCTGTGGGATTATTTTTACCTTCTAGCAAAGGAGGTTCCTCGTCAAATCCATCAGCATAACCAAGCTGAGAAAGAGCGTCGGGACTGTGCGTTGGCTGCAAAATCTGACCCGTGTAGCTCTGAGGGGACAGAAGCATGTCTGATGGGACAAAAGCTCCGGCTGGAGCTTGCTTTTCTGTCTGGCTCCTAGGACAAGAAGCAAAGCACAGCAAAACTCATAACTACAATGAGAAACAGAGCTACTCACAACGTCCCACCTGCTTTTCACCTATTTTCATTTTGGGGAAACCGGAAATTTTCTGGGTACAGTCCTCGCTGTGGGTGATGAGTGCTGAGCTGCGGACCGTGCCTTTGCTGTCCTTCCCTGTAACTCCCACCGCACCCAGGCGGAGCTCCTTGCCTGATGCCTTTTCCTGGTCTTAAAATCAAGAGTCAAACACGGTTAGAAGGGAAAAAGGTATTTTACCTTGGTATTTATTTTAAGGATCTTTAGGTGCACTATGTCCAGGTCGAATGCACCTCCATGCACATCGCAATGTGCGTACCCAAAAGATCTGGTATATCATTATAGGTCTTACTAATTAGCATATCTGTCAAAAATTCTCCACTGAGTGGCTCGAGTGAGCCCCCCTCCCCAAGGAGCCTTCCCCTGGATGGTTCTATCTTAGTTTACAAAATGTGTTCTGGAGAGGACCTTGGTGTCTGAGGCACACTGCTCTCTAACTACGAAACCTCTAAAATGTTTTGTCTCCTAGCTTGACAAACAAGTCCAAGAATATAGGCTAAAGCACTAAGAATACAGAAGTTGTAAAAAGGTATAACAGGGGTATAAAAGAAAAGACAAAAATCATCATGGCATCAGCCAGCCTGCCAGCACCCTCAGCCCAGCACGCCCACTTCCATGCCCACCCAGCACAGACAGCCACACAGCACAGGAACCCAGGCTGGATGAGGGCGAAAGGGAATTTAGGAGCTGTGAGGGCACCCACTGATTCAGGCACTTCTGACTTTTTTGCCCAGCAGCCTGGTGGCACTCCTCAGATACGTCCATACTGCTAATGAAAGAAACACATACTTAGATTTTTTTTCCTTGAATCTGAGAAGGATCCTAAAGAATTTCGTGCAATATGCATCCTAAATTTCACATTAATAACACGAAGCTCAGTTACTCCCTTTAGGTAAACAACATGTAACACCTATACTAATAAAAGTAGCACAAAATCAAATCCTTTTAAAAAGAAAAGCTCAATTAAAATCATTCTGCCTTTCGGAAGATGATGTCTTGAACCTCCTTCCTGCTCCTGCAAGCCCCAAAGCCAGCCCTGGAGCCATCATCTGCTGAAGAGGGAAGCTGGAACAACCCCCATACTTACTTTCTGCTTTCACAGAGGTTTTTGTCTGAGCCATAGCTGTTGCAACTTTCTTCCTGGTCATCTATGGTATAATTAGACTGGTAAAAGTCGAAGTGAAACTGCTCAAAATTTGACATTCTGGTTGGAAAAATGATTGCAAATATCAATAAATAGCCTTTGCAACAAGCCAAAATCTATGTTTTAAACTGTCCTAAACTTAAAGAGCAAACTGTAAAGCCACAAACTCGAAAGAATCTTTTTGTAGAAGGTCATGATAATTTGCAAGTGAAAAAAAAAGACCTTTTACTTTCTTTAGCTGTAACACGAGGAATTAATATGCTCTTACTGTAAATTACAGTATATTAATTTACAAGTGGTAAATGAGACTTCCTTTTTAGTGTTATGAAAAATAATTTAATTTTGAAAGAAGATATATGTATACACATAAAGTATTGTTTTAAACAGTTAATTTTCCTACTTTCAATTATGAAAATTGTGACCATATCTCAATGTTTAGAAATTAAGCTTTTAGGAAGTATTTTGGATTTCAAAACCAATTACTATTTACAGTTATTTATGTTTTGCAATATTATATATGAGTCTCATAAAACACTAGAAAAACAAATTTGTTCACAAAATTTGTGATTTCTGTTCAAGGACAGAGCTATAGCTGGCACATCATTAGTACCAGAGAAACATTCTCAATGGCTAGCAACATGACTGGTAAAACACAGCATACTGGATGGTTGAATTGGATTGATGATTGGATGATTTCTTGGTGAAAGAAAACATGTTAAAGCGTATCTTTCCTTCCTACTGCATGTGTTTCACCACTTGGCTAGCACTTAGGTAGTTAAACCCTTAAAACCCACAGAGAAGTTACATAACCTGGCTGATAACCATATCCATATCCAATTTACTTAGATTTTCATGTGAGATATTAATCTCTCCTAACATTTCCCATTTTTTTCACTTTTGTCCTCATTTCCAACTTTCCAAATGCCATTGGCAAAATATGCTTTGGACCTCACAGTTATTCTCAGAGTTATCTCAATATTTATCAAGCCCACTCTGCTTATGGGAAATATCTTTGCAAACCTCTTTGTAAGATAAAAGTGATAAAGATTAGTATTTCATCAGGGACCTTGAAATGCTGCATATTAGTGTTCCTGATTTTTTTCCCATTATCAGACTAATCTTTGGGGACCTATTTCCTTATTTTACCTAGAGTTCAAAGTCGAAATTATTCTTATATTATTTTCTTAACTGCTGATCAATTGTGCAGGTTTTCCAAATTTAGAAGAGAAATAATTTTTCCATGTTAAATATGAAGTAATAGAAATTAATTGTACCAAGCTATTTACTGTGGCTTTGTTTGGAATTGCACACCACTTAGGCATTCGTTCAATGAAGATTTCACATGGAGTATGTTTTAAGAAACTTTAGTTGGTAGCTCTATCTCAATAGTTCAATTCCAGTAACTATTTAACGTCCTTTGCTGTCAGTATACAGAATGAAATAATTGCTTAACCAGGTATGGTTAACTCTGTATGACAGAGTTCAGAAGAGATAAATTTATTTTCCAAAAGAATTTGGAGTTAAGGTTACTTACTTTTTCAGATATTGGATGAAAACTCCAGTCTGTTGAACTTAGATGTTGGAGAAGACCTAAAATATCCTCTTGCTTCAACAGGGATGAGCTTAGTGCTATTTATAAGATTCTAAATTTGATATTTGAACAGATGCACATGAAGGAAAAAAACCTCACAACCTGTCAATATCAGGGCCAGCATTTAACAAGAGCTAACAACAATGGGCAGAGAAGGGTAGGAACCTTTGAGGAAAAATGAACAAAATGAACAAATATTGTTCCATATATTTCAATTCAATAATCTAGATTTCTTCTTAAGCAGGTATTTATGAAGATCTTGGTGGAGCCCTCATTAGCTGAGCTGTAAGACATTAAAAAGTTTTAACAATGTGTAATAAAACGTGTTAAATTAGTGGGGTGAATACACTTATGTGAGGGTGTGTTTCCAGCCCACAGAGCCCTAGAACTGCCGTGGGATGCTCCCTGGGAACACTGAGGCAGAGGGAGGGAGGGAGGGAGGCACTGCTGGGCCAGTTTCCCAATAAGCACTTGGGCTGTTAAATTTAAGGAATGTGACATTAAGTGATGTGTATTATCAGGTAATAAATCTATGCCTCAGGTGCATATTCAATCCTGTGATGTTGAAGGCCAAATAATTCCATTTCATTAGCAGAATAATGATGCACTGTTAGCACATGACCTACAATGCTATGGAAGAGTTATAATACAGGTGAATTTTCAAATAACTTAAAATGAAGTTTACCAAGTTTTTGCTAAATAAGTATGTCCAAGAAAGAGTCCAGAAGTGAAGAATGGTGAGAAGCAAAAAGTGCAACATTTGATTCTGCAAATTATGGATAATCTAACTGTGGTATTTATCACAGCTATTGTTAAGTCTCCCTCACATCCTGCTATTTCTAGAGTAACAGTTCATGCTGCTACATTCACCAAGGTGAATTTTCATTTTCAACTCTTACCTAATTGCTAATCTCTATAATGTCTAATCATCTCAGTTTAGATAATATGGTTTCATCTTGTCTATACCAAAGCAGTGGGGGCAGTGATACAGGATTAACTTCTGTCCCTAAGGAAGGTAATTAAAAAATTTCTTTTTAGGAACAGAAAGATCCTGATTTGCTAGGGTTTTGCCTGTTTATTTAAATCATAAAAGTGATTTGATTGTTTTTGCTACTTTCTGTTAGAAAAAGTTTTATATATATATATATATCATCACTGCATACAAATATATATATACATCTATACAAAAACTGGGAATAACTATCAGACAAAACACTTCAGAGAAGGAATTTAAACAGAAAAAAATTCCAATGAATAGTAGTGGAACATGGTCAAATAATACTTTAATAGCCATTTAATATACCACGGTTAGACAAGAAAGCCACCTGTAAATGAAGAAGAGAAAAAAATGGAACTTAAAATTGAGCCATATATATTTTCCTCCTTATATAAAATTGTCTATCTTATGATACATATTATACATAAATGATACATATATATTACATTAATATATCCCTGTGTATATATACATATAAATGGGGTCATAAAATACAAAAATGGAAAATAGTACTAGTTGGAAATGAGAAGTAGATGATTACAAAATAAAAAGAGGGTAAGTTTAAGTAGTTGATAGGAAAGTGACTGTTAGAAATAAGGACTGCCCAAGTGCATTAAAAGCAGACAAAAGCATACTACTACTGCCATGCTCCTATCAGACGTAAAAATAAAAGTATCAATAAAACAAAAAGACAGATGCATTGAATTATAAATGCTAAAATCACCATTTTAAAATTCTGCATCTAAAAGTTTTAGAAGAAATGGTTAAAAACTTTCTACGTTGTTGAGTAACAAAACAACAGGAAAGTTTGGGAAGATCGAAACGAAGTAAATATGCTATCTTGTAAAAGGTTAAGTAAGATGCCTTGAGTAATTATTGGCCTGTCCCCATGAGATTGATCCTAGCAAATTATGGGCTCAAATAATAACTAACTGCATTGATGAATCCAATCAACATGGGCTTTTGGAAACTAGCTCATTTCAAACTAATTTATTTCCTAACAAGATTTGTAGGTGGGAAAGGTAACCACTGATGACCCGTATTTATGCAAGGCCTTTTACTTTATTTTGGTTCAATAAATATATAACCTTCGCTGCTTAATGTGACAACCATTGTACTGATTAAATAAGTGCTATCTGGTGTGTCTGGAATGTAATTGTGGAAGAGGAGAGGATTTCCATTGATGCCTTACAGGACAGAAGCTTTGCAATCTAGCAGACACTACAGGTACGTTGCAGGTACCTGATGTTCAGTCTGTCCCTGAGAGACCACCTAGAC
Organism: Lycocorax pyrrhopterus obiensis; assembly: GCA_014706295.1. Taxonomy (NCBI): domain Eukaryota; kingdom Metazoa; phylum Chordata; class Aves; order Passeriformes; family Paradisaeidae; genus Lycocorax; species Lycocorax pyrrhopterus. The sequence continues at coordinate 25,080,829 of JACSVZ010000006.1, forward strand.
AGGGCTGTCACAGATGCATTAACTGAAAGGAAAAAGAAATTATTGCACTCGAAGGCTTTAGAACAGAGTTTGAATATAACCTTACTTTCTTTGAATGGCAGGTACAGAGGACGCTAATAACATACGGGGAAGATAGTTTGGATGAGGTCTAATCTTCAGAGATGAAAATGAGAATTGAAGCTGGTGAATACAAAAAAGATGAAGAGAGTTAATAGAAAATGTGAGAATTTCTACAAGAAATTCAAAACTTTTCCTTAAAGTTAACTCCTAGGCTTTCGTTTACGTACTTTTTTTCCATCTTTCCTGAAAAGGAAAATAGACGCAGGGAAAAGTGAAATGTCATCAGTTTCCATAAGATTACATTTTCATTTTCAGCTATTTTTTAATGAAATGGGATGATACTTAAACTTTTTTAAACTTTCAGGTGAGCATATTTTTGAAAAAAAAATAGGACTAAATGACATTAAATGGGAAAAAATAGAAAAGACTATAGAACTCTGGCTTTAGATTCAGATATGTAACTCTACATTTATTACTCAAACTGATGAGTATGGCAAATCCATTATAATAATTAGTCAATTATTCTATAGTTTTTTGAAATGTAAAAATTGATCACATTAAGGATTAATTCAGCCAGCTTTAAGCTTAATTACTTACATTTACAGGCCCCATTAATAATTTTGTAAGTGGACATTATTAAAATGTTCTCCTAAAGAAGAGAGGAAAATTCAATTGCAAAGAAATGTACCATTTACTATGAAATAGGGGGCTTTTTTATCAAATTAATTACTTACATTATATAAAGTGGCTGCTAAATGAATTTTATGTCTCAGACACATCTATTGTAAGACCCAAATTCTCTCCTGTAACTGGTCTTCAGAGGGTGGGTGGGTAAGATGCAAATAAAAATGAAAAAAAGAGTGAAATTCAGAGCTTATTAGTGTTTTCTTTTTTATGGTGAACGAGTTTGTTAGACTTGAACAAACAAGTGAGAAGTTATGGCTTTGTGCAGGAATGGTTGTACTTATCAATACTCATTAGAAGTCAAACACACAATTCTGCAGCTAGGCATTATTAGGAAAAGACAGCAAAACAGAGAGTGTCATTCTATCACTGCATGTATCTGCGATTCACTGACAAGTCGAATGTCGTGAGCAGTTCTAGCTCTGCTCCCTCCGAAAGTATTTAGGAAGATGGTGACATGCTGAGAGAAGAGCAGGGGAGGTGGGTGTGGAACAGGCTCCATGTAACAACAACCAGGTCAGGGTCCTTGGGCTGGAGAAGCAATGATCAGTAGAGGTTTATGAAACCAAGTGGCAGGGGCTGGTGGGTAGAGAAAAACTGTTGCCTCTTTCTTCCATAAGGCAGACAAAATTCACAAGGTGTTCAAAACTAGGGAGAAAAGGGTTCAGGAAAGCAACACAGAAGATTATAGATTCAAATCTATGAAAAGGGAAGAAACTCACTGCTCAAGACCATAACATCCTTAATTCTACATGGGCTGGATCTGTTGACTTCCAACAGTCACCAAAACACTGCTTTGCATGACTTCAGTGATACCTTTCCTGCCACCCGGCTTTTACTTCTGATCGGAGTTCTTGTTCTCCTGCCTCTGTTGTGAATTAGCTGACTTTCAGCTTCTGATTCATAACATATATTTTCCCCATCCAGACTTTTTTTCTGTTGGAAGCACGAAAAAACAAAAACCAAAAACCAAACTGAACCAACCAACCAACCAATGAAACCAGAAAAAACAAACAAAAAAACCCCTTCAGCTGAAGCTTTTTTTGATGTATGAATCACACGTAATAGCTGGTTCTCAGGTTGATTCTTTGGTGTCTAATAACCATGAGTGATGTTTTCATTTTTTGCTCAGTGTAGGTACTAACATGATTTCTTACCTCCTAGTAGTTGCCTGTTTTAATGAAATTTGTGGAAACTTAATTAGCATTAACAGCTCTGCTTCTCTGTTCAACAAATTCAAAATTACCCAACAAATTCAAAATTGTTGTGGAGAATGCCAAAATAGGTAGATAAGGAGCATGGTGCAGCAGTATTTTGTATTTGAGAAATAAAAGTTTGTATGTAATAGAAAAGATAGCAATAAGTAAATCTTTGTTTCTTTTTTTTTCTTTTTTTTCTTGTATCCTTTTTGTTGCTTCATACTAGTGCAGTTTCTTTCAAATCTTCCTTTTCTTGTGGAGAATCAAAATATAGAGGCATATAAAGTACTGAATATATTTACACTCCAAGACACCTCAATTTGAAAAAAATTACAATTAAAGATGAAGAATAGAAAACTTGTTTCTTGAGGTACACTTGTTTGAAGTGTAGGTATCTAATTATATTGGCTTATCCTTGCATTAAATAAATTTTCAGGAATACTGAAGCACTAGTCAATGTATAGAAAATGCAATTTTTTAATTTGTTGTAGTACTTGTTGTAGGGCTTTTGCTCAATAGACTGTGAAGGGTTTTATGAAGGAAGTAGTTATCATCACTGGTATACAGCTGAAAAGGGAGTTTAGGCAACCTTACTAACTTAATGATTTATTTTAACAATCACAATAAAGATATTCAACATTTGAGAAATGGTTGCATAATATCTGCTTTTCATGGGCCTCTTGAATGACAAAACTGCAACACTGTATTCTGCATAGGCATAATGATTATTCCAAAATTGAACTGGGAACAGGAGATATGGCAACATCTAAGAAAAAAGTTTTTTCTCTGTGGAAGTCACAAAGCTCCTAACGGCAACTGTAATTATTTCTTTAGAATAAGCAGATACAGACCGTCTAAGTTATAAAGGTTTCAGAAGTGCAGTTACAGCACTTTGTGTCAATAATCTATAGATCACAAATTGCCTAAAGGGAATGTTAACTCCAGAAAGTGAGTTTTACTTTTTTGGAAAAACACATAAATTAATTTAGCATCCATAAATGGCTTCTCAGGCAAAATTTCCGCTTCCTGTCTGTGCCCAGAGTAATTATGTACATAGTAATATAGTCGGGTTTGGAGCCAGATGAAGAGCAGAAAAAAGGTGTTGGTGATTTGTAAAATTTGCAGTAGACCTCTGGATATATTTGCTGCTTTGTATGATTTTACATATGTAGTGGTCTCATAGGACAGAAAAGTTAAAACTAAGAGAAAACCATAGAGTAAAAGCCTTTGTTGTCTATTTCTATTTTGCTCTGACAGAAGGGGAGGAAAGGGACAAGGAAAGAAATCCAAATCTTGGAAATAAATCTAAATCACCAGAGAAGCATTTACTATTATTTAGACTGGGCATCCGGATGAATTTCTATTTAGCTGAATATATTTTGACCTTGCCCAACATCAGACAGATGCCACATATATCCACAGGCTACTAATAGGAAGGAAGGGGATAGAGGTACAGGGTCTATTCCCTTGAGCAGCAAAATCTGTCGTTGCAGGAGGGCCCTTCCTGGGCCCAGCCCAATTTGAATAGGAGAAAGATGTACGAGCCACATTTGTTTAGAAGCAAATTCCACACACTCTTAGAATGCTGGATGCCAAAATGGAGCGACAGAGATCTGTGAACCCAGGATTCATCCCAGCCAAGGTCATCCAGGGTGCAGGCTTGTTAGGACACAGAGTGTACACTCAGTTGTAATCCAAGCAATGGATTAGTGCCACAGTCCACACTGTAATTAAAGACCTTATATAAAGACCTTGCTGCTTATAAATTTGCAAAGTCCTAAGCATCTGGGATGAGACTCTCCATATGTTTTATTTTCAAGGTGAACCAAATTCAGTGAAAAAAATGCTCACTGTTTTCTAATAACTAAAAAATATGATTTATAAAATTAAAAGCATTTGATCAAGAATGAAAATGAATGAGCAGCATAATTCAAATTATATTTGTAAATAGGATCTCACTCCCAATGTTTTCAAACTTTTCAGACTTCATAGACAGCATTTCCTTAGCCCAGGTTTTATGTGTTGTTACTGTATATCACAGCAGCCACTGTAAGATACAGACACAGAAACAAGAAGAAATTTACTGGCTAGAAGCCAGCAGCAGACATTCCACCAACAAGGAGCCAAGGTAATATTTTTGCTCTCAACATAGAAAAGATTGTCAGTGAATACATAAAAGAAAGTAAACACTACAACTACAAGTGTAGAAACATGAGAGTCAAAATTTGAAAAGGTGAACTGTTTTCGAAAATGCTTATTAAAATCATCGCTCTCTACTGTTATCTTTATTTTAACATTAAGATAAATAATGAGAAAATAAATTAAAAAACAGTTCTGCTGAGATAACTAGAAAGGAAGAAATGTAAAAGTTGGCTGACAAGATTTACTAAAGTGTTTGCTGCATTCCAATTTACTCCTTTTAAAACTCCTTCCTGAAAGATAAAAAGGAAAAGTCTGTCATATATTGTACTATTAAGAAATTCTTATTTATTGATACAGAATGAAGAAATACCCAGAAATATATAATGTAATTTTCAAACAGACACATTAATTTATTGAGCTGGACAAGTCATAGAATATAGATACTGCTAGCTCACAGGAAACTTATATAGACCAAAAGGTTCAGAAGCTGTGTATCCTTCTATTGTCATTGAAAATACAAAGCAGGAATACAATTATCATTCACAAGATACCATGTTTTCAAAAACAAATCCTCAAAGCTCTCCTTTTGGAATACCTTTAATACATATGTCCAATATGAACAGCGCTTTCTCTTCTGCTGAGAAATATTTTCTTTACTTGCAACTCTTTTCAGGCAATAACCATCAAAAAGATTTTAATCGTCCCTTCTCTACAGCTGGATGGATCTAGCTTTCTAACACAGTCAACTTAATGAGAGAGAAAAGCAATTAAAATTGGGATTAATGGCCTTGGCCTGATCTATGTCTGGAGGGAACTGAATCACAGCAAGGTACGTGGATTGTGTTCCTCCAGACATGGTTCACATGCCTAAATGAATTCTGTTGTCATCCTCAGGACTGTCCCGGTCATTGGGACCTCATTTTTAAATAATAAAGTGCTAAATTATCTTTTCTGTTTCCAAAACTAAGATCTTAAGAAGAAATGGCAAGCCAGTGGAGTTAAAGAGGACATAACGAATGTCAAGAAAAATGATGAAAAGGATGGAGGCTGGAATTCTTCACGCTGGAAAAAAGGAAAGGAGAGACATGATTGAGGGCAAGAGGAGTGCACTGGAGGCCTTGGCCAAGCCTGCATGTTCCCAGTAAGTAGCACCTCCTACTATGGCTGCTGAAGGAAAAATACTGTTCTGGGCAAAGCATTCATCTCACCCAAAAAGGTATTTCTTATGTTCTTACTGTCTTCAGCTACAGTTGTAAGTTATCCTAAAGTATACACTTGATCAATGGAAAGATAGAGGTGAGTCAGGTCTGCCAAGTTTTCTAAGGTCTTTTTCTATTGTATGTATGTAGAAATTCAAGTGAGGCCATTTTTTTTTTTTTATGGATAATGAAATTAGCCATATTAAGCTGTATATACCCTCTTTGATTTCTTTGACTTTAAGAAAGGCTGGTGTTCCCATCAATCTCCACTCCCTGCTACCCCTGCACAATGTATTGCAAAGCACGCTTTGGGCTGCCAGATGTGACCAATGCTTTCTTGAGAGAAAAACCTAGAAGCTCCCAGTCCACTAAAGTGCTGAGAAGTATGATATGGCTGTGAGGGCAACTGAGATGGTGGGAAGGTAATGATGGAACATGGCTTTTGCCCTATGCAAGCCCACTGATATGGGTTCTGCATGGGCAACTACACTGCTAAGTACACAGGCCATCCAGTCACAGGCTGGCTAGCTTTCCTTTTCCTAGGAAACCAGAAACTTTTAAACTCATTCTTTTAACATTTTGGAAAATTTATTTTCTAAATCTCTTAGTTTTATTGTTCCTGTACTCTGGAGTTCCTATATTTAGTCAGAAACTTTTTGAAGCTGGCTACACCAAACCAAACACTAGTTTTAAGAAAATGTTATTTCTTTGCTAGGCTGTCATGGGAAAATACTGAGTCCCTGAGACATCCTTATTGAGGGAAGCAGAACAACTGCAGTATCGCATTTCCACAAATATTCCCAGTTAATGTAATTGTTTTATAACTACTAAATGCAAAGAAGGGGTTAACCTCAGGTAGAAGATGGGCAGGAGGATGGAATGGATTCAACCACAGAAGAGGAAAGACCTTAGGGTGAGGAAAAAGAGGGATGTGACATCATGCCATAGCATGCCACACTTCATGTGGCACACAAGACATTTTGTTACAGCACACAGGGAGCTCCTGAAATGGGGACAGCTAGCAGACATCTGCCTTGGAAGGAAGCCCAATGGACTAGATACTGCAGCAGACAGCGACTGACTTATTTACAGCAACAACAAAGGAAATACCTATTTCCTTAAAGCGCTTAGAAGCAGGGTTTGCTCAGACTTCAAACAAATCAGGCCAAAAGGCCTCGGTCTTAAAGAAAACAAAAAGATGCCAAATGCTCAACAGGCGGGAGCAGTTCAGAAATTGTCTTTCAAAGGTGGAGCTGGACCAGGAACATTTCATAGGATTGCTGTCAATATTAACTCTAAATACACAAGCTCATGGAAACGGGGAGTAATTCCCCATCTGCTTTCAAACCTGAGCTTGGGAATTGCTGCTTTTGACAATGTACCTGCAGCTTCTTGTAAGAACCTGGGATTGTCAAAAACCTTGCTGAAGTTGAAAGTGAGCTGCATCCTTTGTTTTTTTTCTTCTGTATTCATCAGGTCAAGTAGCCTGTGAAAAGACAAATTTCTAACTTGATATAATTTTTTCCATGAATCCATCCCATCTTATTTTTTCTTTTTTTTTTTTATGGACATAATAAATTAATAGTTAGCACTAATGTTTTTCTGACTATCAAAGTGAGTGATTACTAGGTCTTCCTCTTCTTGCTGTTAGGCCTGTCCTTCTCTAAGGAGAACTGCCTGTCTCCTATGACATCTCAAGGACAAATAATACTGCAAATGAGTTATCTTCTCCATAGCCTCTCACCCTTCATAACCTTATTCTTTTAGTGCCATGGAAAAGGAGCTTTAGGAATAGGTAAAATGGATTGATCAACACATCACTGAGCAGACCTCTGGCATGCTGAAAATGCATCTCCAGGCCCTGCATATGATAGACATGGCATACAGCATAATACAGTTCAGCAGCAATCTTTATTCTCATTGAAGCAGAGGTAATTAAAATCATCACATCTACAGAGGCACTTGCAATTTTATATCAAAGGCAAACTTGGGGTGCACCTACCCCACACCCCTCCCCTCTCCAGATTTAGAATGAAATAAGACAAAAATGTGGAAATAATGTTCACTTTGATGCTGCAGGTGCTGTACTGCTCAAAACATCTGTAACTAGTAGGTACTCATTCTCATGTACTGCTGGTTGCTGAAAGATATTGCTGCTTCAGTGGCTTATCCTCTCTGTCTGATTGAAGCTGTATTTTTTAACAGAATTTTTTATTTGTCTTTTCATACATACAGCATTGGTTTGATTGTTTGCTTAAATAATTTTTTTTTTGCTGCTTTCTATTGATCATTGAATCACTTGATTTCCAGGTATCTATTGCGATGATATAGATATAAAATAGGTTTCACACAAAGAACTGAATTTTGTTCAAGTTAGCTCACACTGGCTTAAGTTTGTTGAAAGTCCCCATGAAAAAGCAGAACCAGAGCCACTAATTCGGGAAAAGTCAGGTCCATTGCAAGCAGTCTAAAAAAGTTATAAACTTTCTCCACCTTGGCGGATGATAAGTAAAATATGTGAACTATCAAAAAGATAGAGAGCATTTTTTAATGTTTATGAGCCCCATTCTTAAAAAGGTTGTTATTATTTTTTAAAAGCTCAAGCAGCATATTTATTAAATGGTTAAAAAAACTTTTGTGACAGACCAAGGCACATTTTTATGTTCTACAAACCAGGTATCCATGCACAGAAAGTCAATCTTTTATAGTAACAAGCCAATCTGTTGCCTTTCCTAACTCTGTTTGCTCATGCCTAATTACAGAATGTCTCTTGCAGTATTTCTATTAAACATGAATTCAGATAAATAATGGCTGAACTATAGAAAGAGCACAACATTAACTGAAACAGAACAGATTTTACAAAGAGAAAGTGCAGAAATGGTCCTATACTAAATAAGCTACAAAACTTTGGTCAGGATCATACGGAAGGAAGAAAATACAAGGTAAATAATATTCAATTAATTGTTTTGTCATTTACCCAGTCAAGACCTCCTAAACCATAACAATCTCACAATTACTCATCTGCCTGCTAGGACTTTTAACTAGTTTTCTTTCACCATACCTGCAGTTTATGTAACTCATGGCCTTACAACTATTAATGGCTTTTTAAAAACAAAACAAGTTGTAGACACACTGTTTTCATGAGGCATTTTAAGATGTTCTTGAAAAGTACTTTGCTGACCTTCATCTACTTACACTAACAGAAGACAGAACTACAAAGTTAATCAAACTATATCTTCTTCAAACTAGATCAAACTATATATTCTTCAGCATGACTCAATTACTAGTGGTCCACATGGTGAATCTGGATTCATTAATTCTGTCAATACCACTTATGTTTCGCTGGAGGAAAAACAGTAGGGCTTTTGGGGAAACAAAAAGTATTTTTATATCTTTTTGGAAAGGATGGGGAAATGAACAAAAAAATGCAGAGTAGCATCCTACAACTGGGATCCCTTGAAGAATGGCGAAGGCTGGGCTGCCTTGACATGGCAATTTCATAAATTTGATTTGTCTTTGAAAGAATAAGACAACTGTTAACATTTTAAAACAAGGCAACTTATAGGGTAATGTGCCTTTAACACCTCTTAAAAAGAAAAGGACAAAAGTATGGGCCTAGGATACAGAACTCTGACTGCAGCCCAGAACACTGGCAATAGCTAGTGCCCAAAGAGCCACAGGGCAGTCAGCAAAGACAGAGGCCACACTGGTTCAACAAACCATTAACCTTAGAAGGGAAGAAGACGTATAAGAAAAAAATAATCAAGAAATCATAGAAGGTGTAAGGTGGTAATAATTACTGTAAATAAGGAGATGAGAATTACAGATTCTTGGTAAGAGAGTTCTTTAGGAAATGTGAAGATGATTCATTGCTGACTCAAATATTTTCAGGGAACAAAATCCATTCCTCAGGAGAAAAAACCTCCATCATATTTATGCATTCGTTGATTCACTTTTTAGATTAAAAATAGTATTTGCTACAGAGAACACTTCCTTTCTGTCAAAATCCTAGCCAGCAACCTTTATATATGTATGTCACACAATAAGGAGGGTTAAATTTGTTATATTCTAATAGCAGTACCAGAAAATGTTGTGAGGTTCGATTTTAAGATAGCTGTATCCATATAATTTGCATACAAAACTTTTAATACTGCTGCCTGACAAGCTCTGTGAACCATTAACATGGCTTTCCAGCAATTCTTGAAACACTGTCAGTTCAAGAACAGTGACAGAGAGGAAATGTATTTCAGTTTTTAAAGAGGGCAATTATAGACCTGTCAGCTAGATGCCAATCATATGCAAAATAATGGAATGGATGCTATGGGACTATAATTAAAAATTAAAGAAGGATAACGTAATTAATGCCAGTCAACTTGGATTTGTGAAAAATATACTGCATCAAAATAATTTGATTTCTTATTTAAAATAACGTTACAAGTTAAGTTGACAGCGGTGGTAAATAACACACTCAATACAAAATATGTAGATTTCTATTTGGTATGTGACTTTAATAACATGCTGTTTTTTATTATAAAATTGCAATAAAACTTTTGAACTGAACATCCAATGGATTGGTGTACTTGCTAGGTCTCAAAGGTTTGGTGAGAGGAGATCATCATGTACTTGTGTGTCTAGTGGAAGTCTAGGAGAGCTTTTCCTTGCTTATAAACATTTTAACAATTCTTTTTATTATGTCTAGGAAAGTAATTTCTAATACAATTAAAAATAACACAAAGATTGAGGATTATTTAGATAATGAGAAGCACAAGTCACTGATACAGAGCAATCTGAATTGCACTGTAGGGTGGGCATTATCAAACCTGGCATTTGTGATGGGGCCAAATGTAATTACCCACCTAGGTAGAAACAAAGTGGTTTCTGCTTCTATGGCAGCAGCATCAGCTTCAGAAATTTTGTGGCAACACAATTACCCTTGAACACATAAATAGTTCAATAATGAGAAAGGGAAAGCTATGCTACTAGCCTTTTCTCATTAAAAAACCATTAGTAGAGGACAATACAAATGTGATAGGAAAATCGATTAGCTGGGAAATAAAGGAAAACAATAAAAGAAATGTAATTCCTTCAATCAAAACCTTAGGGCACTTAGACTGACTTACAAAGAAGACCTTAAGGGGAGGCTACTAATCAGGCAAGAACTTACACAAGAGAGAATCTTTCCTGATGCTCTTTTCAGTCCTGGCAACAGGCAGTTGAGTAATTCAGAATAGATATAATTCCACTTTTATAAAGATTTAAAACTAGGCAGCTGTTAGAATAATCATCCAAGGTAAAGTATTCTGCATCACTAACAGCCTTCTAAATCAAGACTCTTTATTTTTTATTAATATTTGTATTATAGTGCAAAGAAGAATTAAATCCAGAAAGTACTAGAAACCCTTATTATGTGCAGGTGAAACATGAAGGACTTTTTGTTTCCTTCTGTCCAGATACATATGATGCTTCTTGAATATTTTGAAATGCCTAGAATGAACTTTGGATGAGTTCAATTTACTTCACTAACTTTATGCTTTTTCTATTCAGAATGCTATAATATATTCCTTACGAAGTATCCTCTAAGATTTAGAACATTCTCAATAAAACTAACTGGATAATAGAAGGGTGAAAACACATTTTAAAATGCTGCATTTCTACGAAAAAGCTATTTCACTAGAAATAAAAAACCATTTTTCTCAACATGTAGTTTGTTAAAGTAATGAAATCATAGAATAGTTTGGTTGGAAGGGACCTTTAGAGGTCATCTACTCAAACCCTCCTACAATGAGCAGTGACATCTTCAACTAGATCCGGCTGCTCAGAGCCTTGTTGAACCTGACCTTGAATGTTTCCAAGGATGGGGCATCTACCATCTCTCTGGCTGAGCTGTTCCAGTGTTTCACCACCCTCACTGTTAAAAACTTCTAATCTATGTTGGCCCTCTTTGAATTTAACATCATTCCCCTGATAAAAAGTTTTTCCCCAACATTTTTTAAGACCTCATTCAAGGACTGAAAGGCCACACCGAGGTCTCCCCAGAGCCCTCTTCTCCAGGCTGAACAACCCCAGCTGTCTCAGCCTTTCCTCACAGGAAAGATGCTCCAGCCCTCTGATCATCTTTGTGGACTTTCTCTGGACCAGTTCCAACAGGTCCATGTCCTTCCTGTGCTGGGAGCCCAGAGCTGGATGCAGGGCTCCAGGTGGGGTCTCACCAGAGCAGAGCAGAGGGGCAGAATCCCCTCCCTGGCCCTGCTGCCCACGGAGCTCTGGATGCAGCCCAGGGCACATTTGGCTTTCTGGGCTGTGAGTGCACGTGGCTGGGTCATGTCCAGCCTCTCACCCACCAGCACCCCCAAGTCCTCCTTGGCAGGGCTGCTCTCAAACTGTTCATCCCCAATCTTGTATCAACACGGATGAACCTATTAAATATGTTCCAACTATTTTGTAAACACAAATGAAACTAATAGGAACTCATCTAATATTCATTAAGCCTTCCAAGAAAATCTTAAAATAGGCAATTTTCCATTAGACTGGTAAACGCATGCAAAGCTCTGTATATTAAGAATACAGGGGATAAAAAGGGGAAGAAACTTTCTTAATCACTGCTTATTAAAAATATGTTCAAATTATGAGCATAAGGAAGTAAACAGAATATAATTCTAAAATATTGTCTTTCTGGTAAGTAGAATATAGAAGATATATGTCTTAAATGAAAAAAAGTTTCCAATATAAAGAAAAATAACAATTATTCTGTTACGTATTTTACTATATACTCTTCTTCCTCTGTAGGCTATGGCCTACAAACATGCAGTTTGTCACTATTTATAGAAACAAGGAAAAATTCAAATTTTCTTTTCATTAGACAACATCAATAATCTCAGAAGCCTTCTTTCACAGACTAAAACACTGCTAGTTTCACTCAGTTTCTGCTGTGACTTTTGAAGATTAGACAGGAAGATGCTAACTACTGTTTCTGCTTTATTATTAAGGCAAGAAGTATATATGTGTCTGCTACTTTTGTCAGCTTGGCTACAACAGAAATATTTGGCCATCTGCATCATGAAGTGCCAGGAAATAAGATTAAAATGCATTTTTGAGTGCAATTGGATTAGAACTTGATACATTGCAGCAACCTCACAAGTTAGTGTCAAGGAAAGGCTCCAAAATGGAAATTTGTCCTAAGAGGCAAAATATTAACTCCAGTCACTGCTGCCCCTTTGTCCATCATAACTTTGGTTAAGAAAGGTGTAGAGCAGATACACCGGCAAGCGTGGACACTGCACATAACACCACTTTTTGATGACAAAAAAAGGGAAGGAAGGATGGAAGGAAGGATGGAAGGAAGGATGGAAGGAAGGAAGGAAGGAAGGAAGGAAGGAAGGAAGGAAGGAAGGAAGGAAGGAAGGAAGGAAGGAAGGAAGGAAGGAAGGAAGGAAGGAAGGAAAGGAAAAGGATTTGATAGTTTTTGCCCTCCCAAGAACAACAAGGGCCTGTCAAACTCAAATAGCCTGAGGAAAACTGGGTGACTACTCCAGTTCCAAAACTGGCAGACCAGGTTAGTTAATTCAGGTGTCTGTTCAGGCAGCTCACTCTGCCACATAGACATTTATTTAGAAGATGAATGTTAGTGACCTGTCTTGTAATGTGTTTAGTTTAGGACTTTAGGTTTTTTTCAGGGTAAACTGTGTCCTTTTAATTCAGGTCATTACTGTGTAATATAAAGTCTTTGAATTTGGCTTGGAGAATGTATTTTACAGATGGGAAAATTTCTGCCAACCTTATCTTTTAGGTAGTAATTCCCTTTTAGCATCTGCTCGCAGCAGAGCTTCCCAGTGACAAGAAAGGCTTTTGTCACAGCTATTTCATTTGCACAGTAACTACTTACACAGAATAGAAATCTATTCTGTGACAGAAATCCTCACCAATGAAATAAAGAAATAATCCTTTTTTTTCTTTTTTTACTACAGCTATTGAATATTGCTTTGTTCTTATTTCTGCATTTCCACAACCTCACAATGCTACCAAAGATTTTTTGCAGATGAGGTGCACTGATGATTGAGTAGCAAGTGGTGCACTCTCTGCTGTGTTTCACAGATACCACTGATTACGGATCTGTCTGGCCTTCTGCATGCATACATATCTTACACTACGAAACCCTAGTTGCATTTTATCAGCTCATATTTCACTATCGGGGAAATGCTTCTTTACCTTTTATATTATTCACTGTATTAGGGTGTGCTATTTCACCCTGTGTGACTGTCACACTTAACAGAAGTTTAGCAGATGACTCTGACCCCTGACTGGGTAAATGCTTAATTTCACAATCTTTTCACTTTATGGGAAAACACAATTCCTGTTAAAACTCAAGCTATAACACTATGTCAATTAAGGAGCATATTTGTTTCTGTTGAACACAGCTGCCAGGAAATAACACATAACACTGACTGATATGCATTTATGACAATCGCATTATGTTTTCAATTTAAATGATTATTGATAGGACATTCAACACTGCATTCAAGTGTAGCTGAAACAAGATACGTGGGAATCAGACAAGAAATTCATGCTTATATTTTGTTTTCACCTTTTCAGTCATGAATCTATAAATATTTGAATTTACCATTTATATGGCTGGCTTCGGCATTAGTAAATGCAGCTAGTGACAGGTACCTTTAATTTACCCTCATTACAACAAATGGGTTTTGAAGTTCAGGAAATGTGTGCATCCATCCATCATATTTTGACATGTAAATGATCACTTGAAAATTAATGTTTCTTGCTTCTGGCTTGCTGTCCCATAAATACTTTAATATTTATTATCCTGCTGAACTGTACATCTTTCTATAAGAGTTCCAGTGAATGTGTTCCATTGCATACAGAGCTCAAATCAAATTGATCAAAAATCTAATATTTTCTTGACATATTTATCTGAGCTGAAAAGTGAAAATAAAGACAGAGGACTGTAATTTTTACTGTTCTCTATCCTGGCTTATGATGGACCTCCAATCGGAACTTCTATTTAATATATTTTGTTCATACGATTAGGAGTCACGCTTGCAATGCAGTTCCACTCCTGCTTTTCTTCACTTATCTCAGAACTCTAAAATATATGGACCTGCAAATAGCTTTACATTAAGGACTGCTGTCTCTCTGCGTGGACCAGCACTCACTCCATAGGTGTTCACTCAATGACAATAGGACAAGTTCCAAGATGAAGATGCAGCACATGAGCTCATTCAGTTACTCCAGCACAGCTCCTTGAATCCAGCCAGCTTAGTGTGCATGTGGTGCAAACACAAGTCTTTGTTCTCTAAGGTATAGATATGGAGTGCAAGTGCAACCTACTTGGTTTGAATTATGCTTTTTCAGGTATTTTTGAGACGTGATTCTGCACGTCCCTACACATGTCCTGGTAGTGTGAATGTGTGGTTTAGCTGTTCTTCTGGAATGGCTGAAATCTGCTATCTATATAAATTGCTCACTCAGTGCAAGAGTGCTCTCTCTTTAATACAGTATGAAAAGCATATTAGTTTAATTCCTCCTAATGGAGCACTTTCTTAGATTTTTTGATATTGATGTACCTTAGGACAGTGAAGACAATTATCCCTTTAGGAATGACAGGATTGCTATGTATTTGTGTACTCTGCTTTTGCACACAGGTAAGCCAATACCTATAGTGCATCAAACTTAATCCGTGTGTAGCAGGGACAATATTTTCCTCCAAATATGGCTGATATACTCACACGCCTGCTCTGAAGCATGACTTTGGATTCTTGGTTCCTGTTGCATTCATTTGCTGTTCAAGCACATACTTCTCCTTCCCTATACATTTTCATGATTTTGCCAAATGATTCTCTTTGTACGTTACTACCCAAATTCCATGGGATCAGCCCAGCAGTGAACTATGTTAGCAAATTCACTACTGTACAGTCCCAAGTCATTTTACATGGAACTCGTGCTGGCTGCACTACCTACCACTTTTATGCAGCCTTTTGAGACCAAATCCTTGTAACTTAAAAAGGAGTATGAACTTTATACTGACATCCTGAGATTAAACCTCCTTTAAATGATTTTACCCTCAAAATACAGTGTCTTGCTTTGTTTGGCACATCTCTAGATTGTGAATCTGATTAAATATTTGCACTTTTCTTAGCTAAGTGGCCTGCTGGCATTTCTGAAATGTTTTACATAGCTACAGCTGAAATCTTAATTAGATTGAGCAAGAGAAAGGAGGAGCCAATACACGTAAACAGAGCAGTGACTCTCGCCTGCATGTTTTCCCAGGTCTGTGAAACCTTAACGCAAAAATTTCAAGAAAAAAACAGAGGAACTCGCAGTCACTGAAAAAAGCTAAACTAGGAAAGACATAAGCTAGAAAAATATCTGGAAAAGCCGTAAAGACTGTGATGAAGAGTCTGTGATGCGGAAGTGAGTCTGTGATGAAGAGACTGTGATGTGATGCGGAAACCGCATCTGAGAATACGGCAACACTCTTCCGCTTCCAGAATTTAACAGAGCACGGCCTTGACGGCCACAGCAGCCACATGCCAGCAGAGCGGCAGGCATGCCAGGCAATAACGCGTCCGTAATGCCACTACTGCAATATTTCGCGGCAGCAGCGTCCCACGCTCCGACCGCCACCCCCGGGCGCGCTTCCGCCGCGTCACAGCGGGGCCGCCTCGTCCTTTCCGGGGCGCTGAGCCCGGCTCTGCGGCGCGCCGGGCGCGGCCTCAGGGCAGGGGCCCATGGCGGGTTGAGCTGAGCGCAGCGGAGCGGAGCTGAGCGGAGCGGCTGCCCAGCGCCATGGCCCTCGCCCCACTCTGCCGTCCGGCCTGGCTGCCCGCGGCGGGCGGGCGGCGGTACAGCTCCCGCGGCAAGGTGAGTCCGCAGCGCCGCCCGCGCACCTGCCCGCGGCTGGCCCTGCCGAGGCTGGCCTGCTGCCGGCCCGCGTGGGGCAGGCGGCCTGCCCAGGCAGGCCACCTTGGCGTCCACGTGTCAGAAGGACACATTACTTGTTGGTAGAATTGCCTTGCTAAGGTTTAGTGCTTGACATGTTTCAGTGGTCTCAGTTCCAGGGGCAGGTTAGCAAAGCTTGGGGAGAGGGGTGTACTGCTGGGAGCGGACACAAGGAATGCAGAATTCACGGGCCAGGAAGACATTGGCCGGAACTCCCAGGGTAAGGAAGAAACTAACAAAGCCAGCTCAGCAACTGTGCTGAAATCGGCTCTGACTGAGTAGAAGGGTAATTCTGGCAGGGGGAGATCATGACCACCGACCCAAGAAACCCACTGACTCAAAAGAAAGAGACCATGCCGCCTAACTAGCAAAGAAGTGAAGGAATCACGTAACCGATAGAATACTGATTAATAAGGCAACGATGTAACTTTTAGGCAGTGAACATTAATGCCTTTGTTTGCCAAAATGTATAAATAGTATAAAGTTCTGATAGTTGTTTGCTGGCTTTGTGGATTTTCCACCCAGTGCCCCTTTCTGCGTAGAAGTGTAAATAAATCAAATACTTTGTGTGTGGATCGGCCCCTCGCACACACTGTGTGAAAGGATCTGTGTTGGAACAGCAGTGTCATCCTGCAGTAGGAATTTCCTGCTGCAGGGGCCTTGTGTCTCTGTGGCAATAGCAGACCTTGCCTTTTCAAGCCAAGGCACCTGTGAGGGACATGGCAGAAAATGCTGCTGAATGCTGTGTACTGATGCTAGCAAACAACACCAGGCTCACTAATGCCCTGCTGGCCCAGAGTTGTGTCCAGAGCCTGAATTAGGGAGATGAGCTCTGTGTGTCGCTAAAATTGGCAGCCAAAGTTTTTCAGTGAAGTATTCCTGATTGCTCCCAGGGGTCTCCTGGTTCCTGAAGCTCAAAGCTTTGAAAATCAAGGAAGCCACTTTTCTTCAAAATGTGTTATTACTAGGAATGAGCATGAATAACACAAATAAAAGTTAGCGTTGGACCTTTCTATGTCAGGCTGGTTTTCTGCATTTTTTAAAATTCAGCCAAGATAAGTGTTAACCGTGGCATCCTTTTCCACAGTCTGCTTGCTCCTTATGATAAGGTCACCGCTCTCTGAGTCTGTAGGTAATGGCTCTATATTCATATCACGCTTATGATGAATGGTGTCTTTAATGGCCCCCTGAATCCAGTTTTCTTAATCCTTAAGTTTAGTAGTTTCACAAACATAAAACCGTAAAACAAAGTGTTCCAGCTCCCTACATACGTAATAACACAGTACCTTTCACACACTTTCTAGCATACTTCATGATTATTTAGTGATAAAAAAAGTATACATCTGTATGACTAAAGTGAAATGCCAGCATTTTAAACAATGGTGACAATTTAAGTTTTTGTATCTCTGTTCAACCTGTGCTTCTTCTAGAGAAAAATTAATTTAAAGAATTCATTCGGTTTTTTAAAGGCCCGGTCACATTGTATGTAGAGACTGTAACCTTGATTTATGAAAAGAAATTTCTGTTTTTCAGGAAAAATTAGATATGTCGACGTATCCTGTTGAAAGGATTAGAAACTTCAGTATTATAGCTCATGTAGATCATGGCAAAAGTACACTAGCAGACAGATTGCTGGAAATTACAGGTAAGTATTCTCATTTTATACTACCTTTTTTGACATGGGAAGTGGCATCTTAAGTTTCTGTACCTTTGCTTATTACTAAAATTTCTAACATTTTTGCTCTTCTAGTGTTGCTTTTGTGCTTTTAGGCTCTTAGTTGTGTAGTATTACTATATCTGTATCTACTATATCTGGACTTTTTGATTGAGATCTGCCTACATGTAGGTGTAAGGAAGTGTATAATTCATTTAAAGAAGTATGTATTTTGAAAAGAGACTGAAAAGGAGTTTACTTCCTTGTTCAAGATGTTATTTCTGTCATTCCAACCAGTCATCCATTAGATCAGTACATGGCAAGTTTATGATGCTTACTGCCAGTGGTTGGGGTGGACAGAAGGGGTGGGTTTGTCAAGACCTGGGAATTCTGAACTCTCGTTTAAGGGTGAACGAAATAACAGCAGGGAGAGAAGCTTTTGATCAAAGTTATTTTTTATGATTACCTCCCATGTATCACTGTGAGCATTTTTGTTTGATGCCTGTGATAGAATGGGATTTTGAATTCAGGTCTGTCACTCTATGCTAATGCTCATCTTGCACTTGAGGTTGGTCTTAGAGCTGTGGGCCACTCCTCTCCAGTGACAGGAGGTGAAGTTTCCCTAAATACCAAAATTATTTACAATTCAAAGAAATTTTTGCTTCTTCTTAATTTCTTAGATGATGTTTTTTATTCTGCTTATTCAGGGTAGTATTTTATGTAACTTCATGTGTAAACTTTATTTGACAAATATAAAGAGTTGATGCACAGTTTTGCTTTTGACTGGAAATTTTAGTTTAGCTTAATCGTTTGGGAAAGCTTCATTTGCACTTGGTTAACTCTTGGTTAATGGCATTTTCAAGATTTATGTAGTAAATTAGGTAATAAAGGGGTTTTTTTCTTTTTTGTAGGAACAATTTCTAAAACTGACCATAATAAACAAGTGCTGGATAAACTGCAAGTGGAACGTGAAAGAGGAATTACAGTTAAAGCCCAATCTGCATCTCTCTTTTACAATCACAAAGGCATAAACTACCTCTTAAATCTCATTGACACGCCAGTAAGTTAAATATAAACAGTGCTGAAATCACACAAATCTAAATGTCTTTATATTTAAAAGCAGGAGATTTCTGGCTTCTTGTGTTTATTCAATTCTTTTATAAGAATGTGAACATATATACAAATGAAAACAACGTAGTACAGAAATCTTTGCAAAAGACTCAAGAAATACCTAAAATTGTAAATATTTGTTTTCTCCACAGGGCCACGTAGATTTCAGCTATGAAGTATCACGGTCACTGTCTGCCTGTCAAGGTGTTATACTTGTAGTGGATGCAAATGAGGTGTAGTTCTTAATTCTTGTTTTCTATTTAGTATTTCAGTATTTTCTTAAGCTAGAGGTAAACTAGTTAGTGGGGTTTTTTTGTTTTTCCGCTAGTATCTTTGCCCCTAGACTGTCTCCATGAAAGTATTAGGTTGCAGAAAAAGAGTAATGGGAGTTTAAAAATTGTCTAGAGATAGATACTTGTATTGATAGATACCACAGTTCCATGACATAGCAATAATAGCACAGAATCGATTAGTGAAGAGTCAGATCCTATTTTTTAGAGAGTATGAATTTTGCAAATGGCAGTCTGGAGAACTTCTAGCTATTGTACTAACATCCATTTGAATACCTTCAGTTAACAGACTAGGATATGAGAATTACGAAATCATGATTTAAAATACTGGGCACATTATCATCAAAATACTTTGTGAGAATTTTTTCTATCGTATATTTATGATTGTATTGTACAAGGGTCAAATGAATGCTACTGTTTCCCTTGTTATATCTAAAAACCCCAAACCCAGCTCACTTTCAGTGATTATGTACACGTGCTCCTTCTTAGCTTGATGGGCAAGTGGCCTTCTTAAACCTTCAGTAATAAATATGTTCCCAACTGTGCTGATGTTTTTATATTTAATTTTTTTTTATGTCACTTCTAAATATTATGTGATTACTTGGTATTCTGTATTTGTCTTTCAGTCAGAATGCTTACAAACTCAACTTTTTCATTATAATTTTTTTAATAAGTATTCTTTGTTGTTTCTTTATATTGCCTAAAATGTTAGGCTGATATCCCTTATACTTATAGTGGATAACCCCATATAAGTAATGTTCCACTTGATCTGTTCTGAGCAAAGAAAAGGCAACAAGTAGCTTCTGTTTTCCCCCTTCTCTTGCTCCCCATGTCCGCTTCTGCCCTCTGTGATCCAGCTGTGGTATTATTGCTTTATAGTCTTCGTTCATTAGCATGGTAAGTTGAAGGCACCTTAGTGCTCTGTGGAGTAACTATAGTCTTATCACCATCATAAACATCTCTTTTTCTTTGTCATAGTCCATTTGTAAATAGTTTGTTGAGAACTAAAAAGTCTATTCTTTGAGGTACCTGTTACTTACTTCTGAATAGCAACATCCTAGCATGCAGAAAAATATGTACTTGGCGCATAATGTATCCATAATACTGTGTTTCCTACAAATAATTCCATGGAAGTGGTCACAGATACAGTATTATTGGTTTGTTTTTTTATATTCAGATTACAAGAAATTATAATTAGGAAAGTTGTTTTCTTTCTCAGCAGTTGCATATTATCAAACACCTTTTACTTATCCATCTCCTAAATGAAAGAGTTGACAGAATAGCAAAGTAATCTTGAACTGTATCATATGCCTAAAAATACTCCCCAAAACCACACCAAAAGCAAGGAGGTTTCTGTGTTAAACCTTATAATGTTATTTTCTAGGGTATTCAGGCTCAGACAGTGGCAAACTTCTATCTTGCCTTTGAAGCACAGCTTTCAATAATTCCTGTCATAAATAAGGTAATAAAGTTTCTAGTGTTTTCTGTTAAATAGTTGCGTTGTTTAAATGTGTATAAGACTGATCAGAAATATAACCTCAAATAGAAGTATATAACAAAAAAAAATTTATTATTTATTTGATTTATATATAGCATTGCTAGAATGTAAAAGGAATTTTCTGTATTTGCTGTCTGTATAAAATTTTACAGTAACTGCTATGAAATTTTTAATTTCATGAAATACATTTAGGTATTTAAAAAACATAGCACTTAAGGACATGGCTTAATGGGGGACTTTGCAGTGCTGGGTTTACAGTTGCAATTGGTGATGTTAAAAGTTCATTGATACTGAGGAAATGACATGAATAGGAGCTGAATATTTAAAAAGCCTAGTCTTAGTTTCAAATGAAATTCGAGTGTTATTTTCTATACAATTTTGAGGGCTGTGTTATTGGAATCACAAGATTAATTACTGCTCAGCTTATGTTAATTGCTTTTTGTAGATTTATATTGTACTTCATATTTGAACATATAAACAGTGTAGGTAGCACTTAATGATTTCAAATTACTTTGTTAACTAAACATTTTTACCAACTCTTGGACAAAGGTGTTTTCCCTAATGAAACAAGCCAAAACTAGACTAGTTACAGATGGGATCCTTCCTGAAATCAAGGAAGGAAGACTTAAGGGAATGGATATTGATCTTCTCCTAAAGATGGACAATATTTCCTCATAAATACATGAAGGCTCTTTGTCGTACTTTTGAAAATTGCAGTACTGGATGATGTGGGAGACATGACTGATTGTATATTTAGCTGTTTGTTGTTTTGCAGATTGACTTGAAAAATGCAGACCCCGAAAGAGTTGAAAAACAAATTGAGAAGCTGTTTGATATCCCTACAGATGAATGTGTAAGGGTAAGAGCTCTAAGTTTTATAACATAGCTGATGATATATCTACTTTGTAACTAATGAATGACGTGCATGTAGTAAATTAAGAGGGTGCTATCTGTCTGCCTGTTTTTGTCTGACATATGAATTTCTTTAAAGTTTGTCTCCTGTAAGAGTGGAGAAAATACCTTTCAGCTAAAAATTCTAGTATTTTTTGAGGAATGGCATCAAAGATTTTAAATTATTTCTCTGTCAGTCCATAAATGGTTTTTGTTTCTATCATAACAATAATTGCCATTGACAAAAGAAAAAACACTAATTTACAATCAAAGAAACATTTCTTAGTAATAGCATTCTAGAGTGTCCTTTTGAGTGCTTTTATGTACTGTCTGTGGCCACCAAAACTGTCTAAGTAAACATGATACTATTTAATTAATAAGTGTAAGATGTGTCTTATGAAATTGTTGTTGGATTTGTTTTAGATTTCTGCTAAACAAGGAACAAATGTTGAAAAAGTTCTTCAAAAGGTCATTGAGAAGATCCCACCGTAAGTCTGTATTTAACTGTGTATCTAATTAACCTTTTAAGGTAATTAGGAAATCATGAGTTGCATTTATACGGTATTGGCAGTAGTTTTACACTTAATATGCATCTGATTTAAAGAAAATACTTTACAGAGAAATGTAGGAGAAGGAAAATAGTGACTTGTGCTTAAACAGGAGAGGTGAATCAGTCACCAGCAAGGCTGAAAAGCAGAGGTACATTTTCTTCACCTCTGTCTTTACCAGCACTGTTGGGCTTTAGCCCTGGGGAGCAGAAATGCAGGTTGGTGCACAGACCCACTGTCAGCAAAGAAAGAGTTGGTATGTGAACTATTACAGGAGCCTGGCCCCTACGCATCAATGGGCCCTGATAGTATCGACCTGAAGATTGTAGGAGAACTGTCTGTGTCATTGCAAAGCTGCTCTTCATAATCTTTGAGAAGTCATAGAGATCAGGGGACATCCGAGAAGACTGGAAGAATGCTAATGTCCCATCTACGAGAGGAGCTTAAAGGAGGATCCAGGAATTTATAGGCCCATAGTCTTACACAGTCCCTGGGAATGGTATGGAACAAATCCTCCTGGGGGTATCACGAGTCAGGTGAAGTATGTGGTTGGGAAAAGCAAGCAGGGATTCAGCAAGGGCAAATTGTGCTTGACAAACCTGATCACCTTCTACAGCAAAGTAATCTGCTATTGGTGCAGGTGGTGGACACTGTCTACCTGGATTTCTCTCTACCTGGATCTTCAAGGCTTTTGATAAGGTTTCTCACAGACTCCTGGAGAAACCACTGTGTTACAGTCTAGTGGTCTGTGTGGTGGGTGGGGAGCTGTCTGACAGGCTGCACCCAGAGGGTGGTGGTAAATAGCCCCTTTTCAGACTGGCCACAAATAGGGTCTGCTGGGGATCAATATTGGGCTCAATGCTGTTTCATATCATCCTAAGTGATCTGGAAGTTGGGATGTGTACCCTAGTGAAGTTTGCCAGTGATACCAAACTGAGAGGGGAAGTAGACACTTCAAAAAGGGAGAGCCACTTTGCAGGAAGACCTAGATAGGCTGGAAGAGTAGGCTAACAAGAACCTTACTAAATTGGAACCAACAGAGGCAAAGGTCATGCAGCTGGGAATGCATAATTCAGGAGTGCAGCCCGGGCTGGAATCTACCTAGCTGGGGAGCAGCTCTGTGGAAATGGCCCCAGGGGTCCCTATGGACAACAAAGTCAGTATGAGTGAACAGTGTGCTGCTGCAGCAAAGAAAGACAACAGCATGCTGGGCTGCCTCAACAAGGACATCACCAGCAGAGAGAAGTCATTACCCCACTCTGCTCAGTAGTCGTCGGTCCACACCTGGAATACTGTGTTCAGTTTTGGTCCCTGCTATGCAGAAAATGTGGACAGGCTGAAGAGGGGCCACAGAAGGGCCACAGAGGTGATCAAAAGACAGGGTAGCTTGCCCTGTGAGGAAAGGCTGAGAAAACTGGGCTTGTTCAGCCTTGAGAAAAGAAGGTTTAAGGGAGAGCTTTTGCCATGGTCCGGTATTTAAACAGTAGCTACAAAGAGCCATTGGAATAATCTCTCCAGGAAAGTGGTGGATTCCCCAATGTTGGACACTCTCTGATTTGTTTGGGCAGGGTGCTGGGCCATCTTGTTAATAAGCCTGTGTTTTTGCCAAGAAAAGTTAGACCAGGTGATCCTTGAAATCCCTTCCAACCTGGTACGATTCTATGAAAGTTTTTGGGGTGGGCATACTTGCTCATTCAATATTGAATAAAAACACACTGCATAATATTTTTTTTTTTTTTTGGTGACAGACCCCAATGTAATACTGCTGATCCATTGAAAGCCTTAGTATTTGACTCTACCTTTGACCACTACCGAGGTGTCATAGCTAACATTGCCCTCTTTGGTGGGGAGATTGCAAAAGGACATAAAATTGTGTCAGCACACACAAAGAAAAGATACGAAGTTAATGAAGTTGGAATTCTGACTCCAGATGAACAGCCAACACATAAGCTGTAAGTAAAAACTTCTTACAGTGGAACAAATCATATACTGGGGTAAGCTACAAAATCCTGCATTTCTGTTTGGTTTTTGCTTTGAGAGGTAAAAATGTCTAGGGAGATGTCTAGGTTTTTGTTCTTGTTCTTTGGTGGTGGGGTTTTTTATAATTATTATTTGCAATTTAATGCTCTGTGTCAATTTTTATTTTGGGCACGCTGAGGCAGAAGGTTTTGGGGAGTGCTTTTTGGGCATTGCTGTGGGAGGAATCCGTTATCTCCTATAGTACATGGAACATCTGGACAGCAAGGTGTTTAAAGGCCAGTGTTCAATATTCTTATTCAGCTGTCCAATTTATTTCTAGGAACTGCCTTGTTTGAGAGTGGAAGGGAATGGGGCTTCATCTTAGTTATTGCTGCAGCATATTTTGAGGGTGGAAAACTTAAAATCCATGAATACAACAGCTTCCAGAAACTGGCTTCTCATGACAGCAGTGGGAAGAAAATCAGGTACTTAGAATTAGTGGAGAAGTTTTACCAGTTTGCATCCAAATATTTGTTAATGACTTTATTGGGAGGGTTTTCAGATTACATTACTGTGTCTGGTGGGTTGAACCCAACCAGCAACCCAGCCAGCCCCTTGCTCACTCCCCCAACCCTAGCAGGATGAGGATCAGAATTGAGGAGGTACTTGTGGATTGAGATAAAGACAGTTTAATAAATGGAGGAGAAAAAAAGATAAAAACAAGTGATGTAAAGACAGTCCATTATTCACCACCTCCCACAAGCAGACTAGTGTCCTGCTAGTTTACAAGTAAGAGCTACCTTGGAAAGATGACACTTCTTTTTTATTGCTAAACATGATGTGCTGTGGTATGGAATGCCCTTTTGGCCAGTTTGGGTCTGCTGTCCTGGCTGTGTCACCTCCCAGTCTCTTGCCTGCCCCCAGTGTGTTTGCTTGCAGGGGCACAGAATGAGAAAGCATGAAGGCCTGTTCAGCAATACCTAAACATTGGTATGTTATCGACACTTGTTTTAGTCACAATTCCAAAACACAGCTTCATACAGGGCTGCTTTGAAGAAAGTTACTCCATCCCAGCCAAAACCAGTACACTTTGTTTTACTTAATATTTACCGTGTGTTCCCCTCCTATTAGCATGATGTGGTGATGGAAAGTACTTGTCTAATTTCATCCTATTGGTGTATGAAACTTGCTGTGCTGGCAGCTGGGGACTGTTCTGGCTTCTGTGTCTTAGAAGGAGCTTCTCAGGGGTGTAGCTCCAGCTTTTAAACTGGGGGCAACACAGTATTCAAAATCCAGGATGATAAACGTACTGTTCAGCTCTAAGAGAAATAGAACTAGTTGAGACAGTTCACAGCTTGGAGATGACACAACTTAAATCTCCCTTCTGGACTTTGGATACAGGCTTTTAGGGGGTTGATTTATTTGAATTTCTGGCTGGGCTAAATCAACTAGGAAAATAGTAGAAATACTGCTAATGCCAAGAATCATGTCCATATAATAACAATTTTATTTAGCTATGCAGGACAGGTGGGGTACCTGATTGCTGGAATGAAGGAAGTAGCGGAAGCCCAAATAGGAGACACACTGTTTTTGTATAAACAGCCAGTGGAGCCTTTGCCTGGCTTTAAGTCAGCGAAGCCAATGGTTTTTGCAGGTGAGGAGTAAATCAATATAAAGTGGAGTTATTTTTTTCCAATAACAAGAGTAAGAGCTGTTAGAGCTTTTAAAAGAAGATGTGTATATTAAGAGTCGGGAGGATTAGAATTTTAGCCAAGGTGCATCATTTATGTAGCTTTGTGTGTTTTCCCTGTGACTTAACAGGATTAGTAATAATTGCTGACTGGTTTTATATGAATACAAGACAAACATGTATTTTTGCCCATGATTATTGTTTCTAATGCCAGTAAACTCTTAATAGCTGGAAAAGAAGGGTTGAAATTTAAAAAAAAATGGAG
Organism: Lycocorax pyrrhopterus obiensis; assembly: GCA_014706295.1. NCBI lineage: Eukaryota > Metazoa > Chordata > Aves > Passeriformes > Paradisaeidae > Lycocorax > Lycocorax pyrrhopterus. The sequence goes on from JACSVZ010000006.1 coordinate 25,106,971, forward strand.
GGAACTCTTTTTCTTGCTTATCAGGTTCCTGTAATTATTGTGTTGGTTTTTCTTCTTTTAAAACTTAGCAGCTGTTTCATTTTGTTAAACATAGTAAACTGCCATAATACTCAGAATGATCCCGTAAAATATTTGACTTTTTGAGCTTGAATAGTTCTATTGAGCTGTTGCCACTAGCTTCAGTAACTACTACAAATGCTACAGAAGGTAGCTTTAGAAGGAGATTCTGTAAATAATTTTCTAGATTTGTTGTGGAGCAGTGTGTAAAAACTCACTTGAACTGTCTCATGGAGACGAGGCAGTCTCTCAGTGAGTGTCAAAAAGTGTAATCTTGTAAATAATGTTTTTGTGTGCATGTGTGTTGCTTCTTGATGTAATCTACATTTTCTGAACATACAAAGATCTGAAAAGTGATACAGTAGTATCTATTTCAGGCAGTAGTTATACAAACAGCTGTTTTTATTAATTCCAAAAATCAGAGAAATATTTGCAACTTTGAAGTGATACGTTTTTATTTTTCACTCACTGTTAGCTTCGAGGGAACATCTCAGTGAAGTCTGTCTGCTTATTCATGCATGCCTAAGCTATACATTTACACTGCAAAAGTGGTTATACTCAACTGTGAATCTTCCACAAAAGTAAAGGATTAGATGAGTACAGTGATCCTACCATTATGGTTTAGATGTTAATTCTGAGGTAATCTAAAACTTTCTTATGTTTTGACTAATTTTTATTGAGGAGAAAAGAATACTCATGTTCTTTTTCACATTTAAAAGCAGATGGAGCAAAAAGTAAACTATTCCTGATTTTATTACTCTCTTAACTGTAAGCGGCATATTTGAAAGCTAAGTACACAGCAGCTAAAGCTCTCTGTCACATCACTTTTATCTAATATATTTTGACAGGAATGTATCCTATAGATCAAACAGAATATAATAACCTGAAAAGTGCTTTGGAAAGGCTGACATTGAATGACTCCAGTGTAACTGTTCATCGTGACAGTAGCCTTGCCTTAGGAGCTGGATGGAGGTGAGGTTTTTGTGCTGCTTTCATTTTTGAAACTGTTTATAAATTGAGAATGCATGTTTAAGTAAACTGAAGGTAGAATTAAACTTTATTCAAAATTAGGAGCTGCAATTCAAATTAATAATAAAGATCAAAAGCATTTGATTTTCTAACATTGTCTGCACAGAGAATGAAATTTTTTGTGAGTAATAGGTTTTGTTCTCCAAGACTCGTATTATTGAACTGTAGGATTATTTGGTCCCTTGGAGGTTGTTTGCTCTGCCTGATATTGCCATACTAGCACTGTAAACATGCTGAAGGGTGAAAAAGACCACTGTGACGTTCCAGGGGATACCCACATACTTTTGCCGACAGAGTATTTGTTTTCCAGATTGGGTTTCCTTGGTCTTCTACATATGGAAGTCTTTAATCAACGTTTGGAGCAAGAGTATAACATGTCTGTTATTTTGACTGCACCTACAGTTCCATATAAAGCTGTTCTTTCCTCAGCAAAGTTGATAAAGGTATGTAAAATTCATTAAAAAATTACGTAAATAGCAGTTTAAAAGCCTCCTATAATAAACATCTAGAGTCTCTTTTTAAATGTAGGCTAGTACTGTATTTTATAGTAAGCATCAGGAACACCAGTATATTTCTTAAATAGTTTGTATTTTTTTTAAGGATGTTCTTTCCCCTGTCACTTCAAGCACTCTCTTTTTATGTCTTATACTTTTCCTTGAAAATGGGAGTATAGGACACATATCTTGCTGTATTCTTTTAAGTTCTTCCTGACTGGACTGTGTTAAAAGCAGGTGAAATAATCTTCTAGGCTTGATCCATCAGAAAACATGAATGTTTCTAGGCATAGCTTGTAATGCTACTGTAGATTGGTAGGGGCTGGTGAAAGAAAGTGAGATTTTTTGATCATAGCTAAACAGGCACGTGCTAACTTCATTCAACTGGGTGCAAATGGAATTACTGTGTTTGAGTTTTATAGAGAAGAAGAGGTGGACTTAGAGCACCTGCTGAGAGGGGAGGCTGCAAGTTGACTGGCTGATTATTCTGTAAATTACTAAAAACTTGTATGAGAAAGGTTGCTGTACTTGAAAGGTGTGAGGCGTAGACCTTTTGTCTCTCTGGTTGTTTTGGTTTCTTGGGCAGTATAGCACCTATGAATGAAGTAGTCGACACCTTTGGTGTGTAAGCGATTCTGGACTGTGGGATTCTTTTCAAGCAATGCTGGAAGTTGGGTCCCTGTCAGTGGAAATGATGTAATCACTTGCTTTGGTGTGTGGAGGAGAGGGAAGTTGCATCTTTGGCGTATGAAGCGGAGGAAAGTTGCATTCACACAATAAGCAGGATAACCTTCTTTTTACTTTGGAAAGGTAACTCCAGCCCTTATTGGGATGCTGGACTGGAAAAAGTAGGTAATGAAAGCACTTAGACAGGAATCAAAAACTTCATTTCTAAATCCACTTCGGCATGTGAGGGAGCCTGAAGCCAAAGTTCTACTTAGAGAAGAAAGTCCCTACCACTGAACTCTAAAGTATTCAGAGCAGGTTTTCTGTTGAAGCTGTGTCTTAGTAACTTAGAGGATCAGGACGAAGCAAGAAGGAAGATCCTAAATTTAGAAGGGAAAGAGAGACCTGGAAAGATGAATAGAAAGGCTTTTTGTATTTCTGTCATATCCCAAGTAAAAACTTCATCCTGTACTATTTCTGAATAATGATATTTAAGGATATGCTGATGAGGGACTTCTCTATGTGATTTCTATAGAAATCTCTTCTAAAATCATCTTTATTTTAAACTCGAGTTGCATAATGCACCAGTGTTTTCAGGCAATTGAAACATTTTCAGCATTTTTTCAATGCTGTATCTGTCTCCTTTGCTGTTCATTTTACTTACTTCTAAAATTACAATATCTGGTTTATTTGTTTGTTTTCAGGAGTATGGAAAAGACCAGATTACTATTATCAACCCTGCTCAGTTTCCTGATAAACTTTCAGTATCGGAATATTTGGAGCCAACTGTTCTTGGTACTATTGTAACACCTCATGAATATATTGGGAAAATAATTACGTTGTGTCAGGTTGGTGTATAGTTTTAATTTTGTCTTTTGCATTTTTAAGCTCTTTACCTCATACTTAAAGTGAAGACAGTAGACAGTATGATAATAGGTATTAGTACTTAAGTATCTTTGGAGTAATTATTGAATACTTTTGAAAGAAAAAATAATTAACTTTTTATTTGTAAAATTATGAACTACAGAATCCATATATTGAACGTTAGTGATGAAGCTTAGTGACAACAAAGTGCTTGGTCTGTACTAGACTAATTCATAGCTAGTTCTGTTCTCCTGGAAGAATGGAGTCTGTAGCAGGGGAATAAGATGTATTGGTTTTTTTAGAAGTATATTCATGGAAATACAGCTTCTGCCAACACTTGACTTTGTGTTCATGTATTTTTTTCAGTACTTCACTGAAAGTAAATTTAGGATAGTGATGGCCAAACACATTTGCCTAACTGTACTTGAAATACTTGTAATTGAAAACATTTTAACTGCCATGCATATTGTGTTTATATTATTTCTTCACAATATTTTTCTTAGCTTTTAGCATTTCAAAATGCATAATACAAAGCAGTACAGTACTTGTATGTCAATACAGTGAAGAATAAAATCTTTTAAAAAGAATTCCTAAAATAACTTTAGGAACACCCTTTTGGGAGGAAAGAGGATGACCCTGCAAGTCCTACTGTGGCAGCAATAAGCAGAAGCTGCTAAGGATTTCAGAAATTCAGCATTTAGAGAGGAAAGGTTTGAATTGTATGTCTAGTTAAGTTATAACCACTTTATTTGTTAGAGTGCTACAATTTGTCCTGGGACTTCAGCAAACTACCAATAAGAAAGTTACTTTGGGGCTTAAGTACAGGAATTCTCTTGTGTAGCTTGATTGCTGTTCAGTTTAATTTGCTTTGTATTTTTTTGTAGAAAATTTCAAGGGAAACTGAAACAATTTTTATTTGTCTAGGATCGTAGGGCAGTCCAGAAGGATATGTTATACATTGATGAAAACAGGGTTATGCTAAAATTCCTCTTTCCACTGAATGAAATTGTGGTGGATTTTTATGATACTCTTAAGTCTCTGTCTTCTGGCTATGCAAGGTAACTACCCTCCCCGTTCCCCCTTCCTCTCCCCCCACCCTGGACCCTGAAAGGGTGGGCATGGTGAAAAAAGACCTGAGGAACAGCTGTGGAAGGGCACAAATGAAGAATATTCCTTTATGATGGTGCTGCAAATCTCTTCAGCTTGAATGGATTAGATTAATGTAAAAATGGATGGAAGTAAGTCTGAAAAACATGAAAAGTACATCACTACCTAAGAATCATTGTCTTTGGCAATGCTTGTGTTTTTCAAGGGAACCCTCTCGAGTGGCACTGGCTCATCTATATGAGTAAGACCTAGATGGTCCTTGTCTGAAGTGACACTGGGCAATTTTTGTCAAAAGGAATCACTGAAACTGTACTACTTACTGTATTAACTGTCTCTTGGTGGAAAGAGGAAAATAACCACATTGATTATTTAAAGCTAGTAAAAACAACGTGGTATTTAAAATAAACAGTACTTACTTTGCATACATACTTTATTATGTGAAAAAAAAATCATCTGTATTTTGAGACAAAATTTTCTGTTGTGGACGGCTACTATGAATTCGGAGTCTAGTACAGTGCTCAGATGTTTGTGAAGAGCCTTTGTGAGTTCAATGGAAGGGAAAATGTTGCATGGCAGATGAGCTTGTGCCCCAGGAGGCTCAATAGCTCTCACAAACCTGGTATGTTGAGATGTTGTTAGTGAGATTCTATATAGGAACTGGTATACCTAATTACATTATTTATTTTATTAACATAAATACTAATTTTATTGAAGGACTGAATTTGCTTTGGGTTTGTGTTTTCTTTAATTCTGTCTTATAAACATAAGTAAGACATGTTTTGCCCACGTATGTAGATATATATATATATATATATATATATATATATATATATGCAGTAAAAGCGTAAGCAAAAGTGTAGAAGCAAGGTAGAAGAAACAGAGGGATGGAAATTTTGAATTTTCTCTCTGGATCTAGCTCCCCCACTACATAAAACCTAACCTGTTTATCAAGAATCTATCTCATTAGCAGAATTACGCTGGGTTTCCTTTGATTTAGGGGTGATTGCCGATGATGTTGCATTGTCTTATTTATTTATTTGTTTTTCTTTCCTAACTGACTCCTTAATACAACTTGTATATGTAGTGCTCTCAGTAATCATGTTTCTGTTATGTGGGTCTATTTATACGTCTGTGGTTCATTAAGCCAACTAAGATAGAAGTACTTTGAAATACAATCTCAAAGGATTTTTCCCCCTCTGTTCTGATATTTTAGGTTTGACCCAATTACAGTGATATTGATAATCCTCCACATTTATACTTACACACAAGATCTATCGATCGATCGATTGATCGATCGATCTCTCTATCTCATACATCACCTCTTGCATTTTAACAGTTTTTGCAAACTAACACACAGACAGTAAGGCCCACACCTACCAAAGAAGAAATCTGGTTTGGGAACTATGTGAATAACTTAGTTGTCAGAGACAGTGATAATAGGGGTCACATAAAAAGTTTGTCAAGTGACAGGATGAAAAGAAGATGGTCCTGGGTTAGTGTTTGATTCCTGTGACATTCAGGACATTGACTGTTCAAAAGTTGTTTTGAAGGGTTCTTTAAGATTGCATTAAGCATGTAGATTTCTAATTGCTCAGTAGATTGGAAAGAGATCCTCGAAGTCAAGATGACATCTTTCTGCATTGGAGGGGGCATTATGTGCAGTACACTTCTAGCCTGAAGATGTACTGAGAGACTATTAAAAAGTGTCCTCCCATCTTACTAAAAAGTTCAAGTGTTTTATTAAGAAATTGTCGATAAAATTTATGGAACAAAGAATGCAGAATATAATTTATACAATATCATCACTAATTTTTGAATTTAATTTTTTTTTTTTAGTTTTGATTATGAAGATGCAGGTTACCAATCAGCAGACCTAATCAAAATGGATATTCTTCTAAATGGAAAGCCAGTTGAAGAACTGGCAACTATCATACACAAGTAGGTTGACTGGATTCCTTATTCGAAAGAAATACGACTTCCTATTATTAGTCAGTGAAAACACTGTCTATTAATAGGACTTGATGATCTTAAGGTCTTTTCTGACATAATGATTATATGATACTAAATGACTCTAGGTGTATATATATTACTCTTAATATGTCAAATGTGTATGAGCATTGAAGATTTTGCCATATGACCACCTTCATCACCACTGAAGAGAAGCATTTTGTAATATGAAAATTAGGAAATACATACCGTAATTAATAGCAATTTTTTACTTCCCCTCCTCAGCTTAAGTACTGAATATCATATTTTTGTGGAAAATGTAGGGCAGAGAGAAAGAAATGCAAAATGCCAATCTTCTGAAGGCCTGGAAAAATTTAAGTACAGATCAATCTAGGAGATGCCAGATGAATCATTTATGGTACTTAGTACGGACAAAAAACGATTTTGTTCTCCCAGTCATTCCTGTTCCATAGAAGTTTGTCGTTTCCTTGTTTCCAGACAAGTACCAGGAGAATGTAAATATTTACTGGATGCAATTACCTCAGCTTTTTTTTGCTAAAATGATTCAGTTTCTATGAGTATCTGAGGCACTAGAGGTGAGAATAATGCCTTTCCTGTTTCCAGCCTCTCCCATCTTCTCACAAAGTTTTTACAAGGCTCCCTTCTGTAACTCCAGCACCCCTTTTCAGTTATCCCTAGATAAACTTTCGTGGGTTGTTTGGTTTTCCTTCTTAAAATACTAATTTGTAGTTGCTGAATATTTGTATATTTTCGTATTTTTTTACATAACCAGAATATTGAAATCCTTGGAATTCTGTAATTCCAGGAGGCTGACATAGGAAAATAAACCCCTTGCCTTGTTCAGAAGGATCATGGGGCTGAAGGGGAGTAACTCTCTTGCGTACAATTGCTATGTGTTTCTCATAAGCATGCAGTGTTTAGCAATCTACCTGCATCTCTTACTCTGAAAAGGTGCAAAATGGCGTGGGCCACCTTGCAAAAGTTAGTTATTGCTTTAACATGTATTTCTTAATCACTTTAGCTTGTACCCTGAATTGTTTAACTCACTAAAACTGATAACCTTTCTTTTAGCTTTAAATTGTTGGTTTTTTAAACTTGTAGTTGCATTCATTCTGCTCTTGCTGTAGTATTCTCAGTCTTCCCACTGTAAAAACTGCATCTGTAAGAATTATGCTGAATTATATTTATAGAGAAAGTATTACAGAGATTACTGTAAGCTCAGTATTAAGATACTTATTTATTCTTACTATACAAGTAAATATATGTACCTCTTAAAATTGGAATGCTCAATGAATGTGATTTGATTACTTCATGTTTCAACAGTTTGCTCTATACAGGTAGCAAGGAGTCACATTGTTGCTACCTGAAAGCATGTATGTTGGTAAAAAATGTCTGCTAAATATGGGTATTTTTGAAGAGAACAGACCCATTTCTTTCTAATGCCTTATGAAGGTGTCTGTTAGTAGCTTCTTTAGACCTTTTGTTGTTTTCTCTTTCCAAAACCTGAAGCATATGCAGATGCTAAATATAGTTGGGTAATTTTTATTAGCAGATGACGAGAGTGTGTTAATTTATTTTTTTCTTGTGATATAAAACCAGACTTTTAAAGCATTCTGTAATATGTATATTTTGACCTCTTGGGCCTACAATTAATGAAAATTCTCCTTGACCTAGTTTAAAATTTCATTTGAAGCTGAGCTGTGACAATATGCAAAATGTCTTCAGTGTGATGGATAATCAGGGTGTTTTTTATAAACACTTTATATGATGTTATATACTGAGGTTAATACAGTCTTATCACCTGTTAGTATGAAACAGGTGACATACAGAGACCACTTATTAGATGTAAAATTATGATCTGATCAGCTTATCTTCTGAGTTAAAAAGAGGAAAATCTCTACTGAAACCCTTCAATCAAACGGTTTGATCTATGGATATATTTTTAATGTTGCTGACTTTCTTCTTCAGTGATAAGGCACATGCTGCTGGTAAGCTCCTGTGTGAACGTTTAAAAGAGACAATTCCTAGACAATTGTTTGAAATAGCCATCCAGGCTGCCATTGGCAAGAAAATCATTGCAAGAGAAACGTAAGTGAAGCCCTTCTATTCCCCTTCTTTTTTTCTGTCCATATTTTAAGATATGTAAAATACAGACTTGTGAAGTCCTACCTAGTTTTATACATTACAGGACTTGGATTTTGCTATAAATTTGTATTTTTCTTGTATATGCTACTTGAAAAGAAAAAGAGAACCATATTTGAGCAGTGACTATTGACTAAACATTTTGAATTAAATTTATACAAAGAAAATGTATTTTTGTTTTAGATTGCTTGTGGTCAGCACTGCACTTAGTGGATAAAGTATAACTTGCAACGCCCATGTGTCCACTTCCTCTTTGGCAGTGGAAAAACTTTCTTACCACTGAAAAAAACTAGCTAGTTGTGGAACAGTTTGCTTTGAGTCAGCAAAAAAATAACTGATTTGTGCTGTTCAAAAGGAAGTGTGTTGCAGCTGAACACACAACTTTTTCCTAGCACACACTTCTTTAAAGCAAACCATTTCCTCGATGTTGTGTTTCTCATCACATTTTTCTGTTGCTGTTTAAATAGAATTTAAATTGTGGTAAAATAATTAAAGGTCGGAATTCAAGCAGAGGTGCTCTAAGAATTTGTTTGTATATGTATATACACATGGATGTAACACTTCCTGTGAGTCATAGCAGAAACTCTAGATAAAAAGGCAAGATTGTGATTTCATTATGTATGTATTATACACCCTAAGGGATATTTCTAGAACTGAGAACTGTGAATTACATCTTCTGTTTAAAATTTCATCTTTTGTATACAAAACCCGGAAATGTCATGATGCCAAAGCATCTTACAAAACTAGTAGAAAAAACAAGTAACATTTTGACAACTCAATACTTAAGCTTCACATACAGATATTCTAATATGTTAAGGTGTATGTGTTATTTTATTTTGCAGGCTGAAAGCTTACAGAAAAAATGTTGTGGCAAAATGTGTAGGTATTTTTTTTCTCTTTTCTTCATGTTTCTGACATTTGCAAACCTTAGTCATGCTAAGATGATAGGCCCATCTTTTCATAGAAACCCAGCAAAGACATGTTCTGCTTGTGCTCCTACATGTCAGTGGAATTTTAACAGATACTTTTAAGCTTTTATTTTAAAATCCAACTCTTGCAACCTCTTGCTGCAGTTTGATGAGTGGATTAGATAAAGTAATGGCTTTTTCAGTGACAGACTTTGAGTGTGTCTGTTCACTCCTGTCACCTCATCATTTTCCAACAGTTATAGACATACAGTAAATGTGTGTGTGTGTACACAGGCATATAGGTAACTTCATGTTTCCTAAATTGGTTTTCAGGTGATAGAAGGAAGTATAAATGTGCTTCTTTAGAGACTTGATTGTGATTAGGCTTCTACTTAGGTTTGCAGTAATACATTGTAATAAGGCTTTAAATATGCAATAGTTGACTATGGACAAGACAACAGAGCTATTGGAAAACTGTGATGCCTCTTATTTAGCTTGTATTTAACTCTCTGAAGTAAACATATTGGAAGATATTAAACAAGTGTCCTTTTCTCACAACTGCAACAGAATTCTTCTGCTAGGCACAGCTGTTGGATGGTGTTTGTTAAACATTGTACATGGGTTTAGTTCATTTTTGTAGATGTAAGCATCTAATGCTAATCAAGATGCCTCAGTGTATCTGAGCTGGCATCCTGCTGCTGTTCCCAGGGGATTTGGATCTAATGTGTTGTCTAGTGTCAGCCAGGCTTACAGGAATGTATATATTTAGGTGACAGAGTTCAGCCCTCAGTTGTCCAAATGTGCTTATTGCTTCCTTGTTCTTTTTAATTAGTTGCCTTTAGGCCAAACTATTTGGAGTATAAAATCATCTTTTTCTCAAATACTCCCAGCCTTTCTGATTATTTTTAAGCCCTTGAGTTTAGTGTTGCTGGAAGGTACTGTAGGTGCAGTTGTAGTTTAAGCTTGGTAAAATTTTTTCTTTTCACAGTATGGTGGAGACATTACAAGAAGAATGAAGCTTTTAAAGAGGCAAGCAGAAGGCAAGAGGTTGATGAGAAAAATTGGCAATGTGGAAGTTCCAAGAGATGCCTTTATACGTGTTCTGAAGAGAGAAACTGACAAATAGAGATCAGTGACATCTGATCATTTGCTCAGCTTTTTGCAGACAGTAGCCAAGTGAGCTAATACATGATTTATCACTGTGAGAGGGAACCTACTTGACTTTAAATAGTAGGAATTAATATGTGTGGAAAGATGAATTTAAAGGACTTAAAATGTACATATACTTGTAGATTATTATGAAATTAAAGTTACTTGACTGCATGTAAAAGCTTGCATTGTATTGTTTTTCATTGCATTTCACTGTTTTCATACTTTTAATACTTAAAGTTAACATAATTATGGAGGTTTTATGCATTGGTCTCTATGAGACAAAATATATGGCAAAAAGGTTATAAAAATAACTGAAAGGTATGAATAGACAAACAATGCTGGTGATGGTGTTTTTCTTTTGAAGTTTTAACTGTTGGCACAAGAGCATCGAGCTGCTTCCTGTTTTACTTTTTCTAAAGTTGCTGTTGTTGGAAAATCGTGATGCTGGGAAACCACATCAGATGAAAAAATCATAACTTTTTTAATGTCCCACACTGTTTATTTTAAACTTGTTAAAGTGTGTAAGTTTACCATTAGTTCAGCTTTTAAGCTGCATTTATTTTTTCATCTTCAGGGACTAGTTTAGCTCTTCACAGATCTTCATTTCTTGTTATTAAATGTATTTTAGAGAACAAATTGCTAGTCATACCTGCTAAAGTACTCAATCACCAGGAAAGTCTGCCCTTAAATTTAGGCTTGTTACCTACACTTTAATCATAAGCTAGTTGTTTTATTTCAGCCTACATACAAGGATGAATTGGGAAAATCTTTGGAGGGATGGAATTGAACAGGACACGTTCAGGACATGTTCCCTTTCAACCTGTATTAGTTTCAGAGTGCAGAAAAAGGCAAGAGGGAATTCTGATACTTAAATAGTTTGTTGGGGCTTTTTTCTGTTAGTTTGTGGTTGGTTGTTTTTTTTTTATTTGAAGCTGTTTCAGGTGCACTGAAAAGCCAAAGACCTGGATGTGAACAAGGTATCTGTACCTCTAATAAAGGTACCTAAGCTGCTGCTACTGACCCTAAAGAATGGAAGGATGCTGTGGATAAAGGCTCTCTAACATATTTATTATTCCTCCCCTGTAAAAGCTAGCATTTAAGGAACTACAGGTGCAGGGATACATGCTAGGAGCAAAGGAGCTAAAACAAGCTCCCCAGCCCTTGAACTAGACCTAAAAGAAAGTACTGGTTCTGTACTGAGGAATAAGGCAGAAGCTAAAGGTAAGGTAGAGATGATCCAAACAGTAAATAAAACACCCTTGCTGAGTGACACATCAAGTGTATGTTACCTAATTAAATGAGTTACATAGATGGATAAAGCTGCCTTGAGAATCTGTTTTAGCCTTACTATAGTCACCTGAGGTGGAAAAAAAACCCAAAAAAATTGTAGTCTTAATTCTGAGAGGACTTGTACATACATCAGTTTTGAGAACAAGAACTTTAAATGAACTGGTTAGTACTTTTACAGTACATTAAGTATTAGTTTTTGACACAAAGTACCTGATTCTATCTAGTCACTTTTTCTTTTCCCCCCTTCCTTTGAAAATACCTTAAAATCTTACTGAGAAAAAGAATAAAATGGTAATGTTGATGTGCTAGGCTAACTTAGAATTTACTCTTTAAGACCTACTGAACTTGAAAATGCTTGCTTTGCCCTTACTCCAGAGTAACAGGTTAAACTTTATGCAATTTAAAGGACTGACTTGCTCTTAGTAGTTAAAAGTTTGGAAGGTACTCTCCTGAAGACCTGATATTTCATAAAATGATTGGAAGTATCTTCAGGAGTGGAATAATGGAAACAGTGTGGTAGTACTTAAAAAAATTACATCCTATAGCACTCATAATTAAAAAAAAATAGTTTAACAAGAGAACAAGCTGGAGAACAACCAAAAACTGTTCATGAAAAGAGGCAGAAGCAGTCCCAGATCCACTCAAGGACAGACACATTCTACTGTACCAGTATTTAAACTGGCCTGTGTTTCACAGAAGGTCCAGTAGTTTAAAAGAGAAAATTCTGTGGACTCTCATGTCATGAGAACACAAAGGGCTTTAGTGGGTACGGTTGCCAAGCAAGGCACAACTGGAAGGTGTGGTGGAATAAAGAACAAGAATATTGCTTCCTCAATGGAATTCTCCATTTTGCCACAAGAAGGATGATGATCATTAAGATAAAAACATGAATGAAAACGTGATTCAATTCCTTTAATAGTAACCTAAATTCATGACTACTTTTAGTTTCATGCTTTTTGTAATAGAATTGTTTATAAACTTGCTTAGCTGTAAAGGGTAAGAATGGCAAACCTAATACTGCATTTTGAGTCACACACTACCTGTAACAGCATTTTCCTGCAAGGCAGGCTTTTCAACTTTTTCCCCACAATGTTGCATTATGCCTCAAAAATACAGGTGCATAAACTGAGCCTTAAAGCTGAAAGCCTGTTTTAAATGTGTGGATGTTCAGTGTACTGTTGAGAACTGAAACTCTAGGCCTGGCTTCCTACACTGCTGCAGACAGACTCTTCCATGCTTTTGTAATCTCACTGAATCAGAGAACAGTCCCGATTTGAAAGGACCCTGTAAGACCATTTATGAGAGGGGTGAGCCTAGATGCGACTACCACATCCCTGAGGAGATAATGTGATTTGTAAAAAGGTCTACATGCTTGTCATTTAGGTGAAAAGTTAAATTGTTGAAGTTACACTTAGCTGTATTTTCTTGCAGTGAGTATTTTACACAAGGGCTGTCCCAAAGAAAGTCTTCATCAGCAAACTCTTATCTTCCTCTTTTGGTGCCTAATCACTCCCTGAAAATCTGATGTATTTACTCTTGACAATTTATATTAGAAATGAAACAATTTTGAAATTAAGAGATTTATATTTAAGTTTTACTTATATTCAAAGTAGGAAATAACATTCCTCGTAACAGCTCAATGTTTATAATGATACAATGAAAAAGTGATTAACAGTTGGCTTTAAATGATCATTTGCAGACATTATAGTCGTGTAAATTAACCTCTTTTCAGGCATTTAATTGTAACATCAGTTATATAATTGATTAAGTACCTCCAGGAAGGAACATTGACATTTTTCCTTATGTATAAAGCTTGATTACCAAAAATATAAAAATCCTAAAGTAATTTGAAATACATGAGAGGAAAAAGTGCTATGGTAGAAGTTTAATATTTTTATCCATGGAGCAAGTTGTAACTTTCAAGAATTTGGTGCATTTTTAGGCACTGTTTTTGTGTTTTCATTTGCCTGGACTATACAGCAGGACTTGAGATGCCCAAAAACTGTTTAAGACAAATTTAAGGCAACCAAGTGCAAAAGCTCAGTGTACATAAGATATATGTAAACAGAACATTTCATAGTAGAAATTGTACAACTATTACAAGTCCATAGTATTAACAAAGGCCAAAACCATTCTGCCTAGAGACACAAATGCAAAATGTAGTTACACTAACCAAGGCAAAAATTAAAAATTCTGGGAAATGAAGTGTCATCATCTCTAACACGAGGCAGATGCATTACATTGCTGTGCTAGAGTAAGTGCTCTGCTTTTCCCCTCTCTACTTAACATGCAGTCTCTCCCAGGTTTGTTGTGTTCCATTTAGTGATGTACCAGCCAACAGCAGAGCTCCAAATGTTAAAGCACAATGCACAACACAGCAAACAGATGGAATGTGAATGTACAGATATTGGACCTTTTTAAAAATACAGTACCTAGGATTTCCCATTTTAAACAGTTTTCAGCATATTGCATAGCAGTGAACTCATCTGCTACCTAAAACTGTTGCTGCTGACCCACATGGAGTTCCTCTTCAATCTTCTTTCAGTTTTCTTTCATACTGTACAGTGGGTCCACAAGCTTATTGTGCACATGCATTAAACCTTGGGGGGAAAGCAACAATGCCAGCTTTACATTAGTTATACTTTGTTAACATGTCCTTCTATCCACATTTTTATTTGGAGTTTATTTCAAAGTATACATTTTGAATAGTTCACTGAAGAGAACAACAATGGCTATTTAAAGTAGCTCAAAATCAGAGATAGCAGATATATTCCTGCATCACTTCCATACTAATGACATATTCAGTATCAGCTGAGGAGGGACCAGCAGTTCTCTGATAACAGACCCAAAAAGCACATCTGGAATACTTCCAAATGAACTGAATACATCTTTTTTTTTGTGTATTTAAAACTGCGTAACAGCAACACAATTCCCTCACACCACAATTTGCCATAAGAATCAGATCCACACATAGTGAGACTTTCACAGCTTGAGTTCTTTTGCAATGTTCTAGCATTCTGGTAATACTGTCATTGTAATAATCATGTACTTGTGGTCCTAGACAGGCAAAATCAAATTAAATTATCCAGACTCTTAATGCAGACCCAATTTCAGCAGTTCAACTGTTTTCTGTTCTAGCTGGACCATTTTTGTCATATAGTCCTCCATAGCTATGATTAGGGGGGTTATTTTTTTTCCTCTTCAACTCTTTAATTCTGGAAAATGCTGAAGTGCAATTAATAAAAAAGATGCTTCCCTCTTAACTTGCTATAACTTAGTAAAAATGTTACCTACATCTAGGTATGTATGACATTGGATCACAGGCAGGTTTTTAACCTCATTTCACCTTAAGGACTAATAACAGTAATGATCAGTGTTCACAATCTGCAAAGTAAAAGTCCATTTTAGCATTGAACTAAAGATTTAACTTCTAAAATTAAAATATGTAACATTAAAAATAATTTTCTTAAAAACCAAGAAAGAAATCTCACAGTACTGCATATTTTAGTGATTATCTGTGGCAAAGAATCAAATACTTTTGCTACATGATGCAGCTGGTGGCAACCTTAGTGTCACTGCAGCAACATGAAATTTGAGTAACTATACAATCTAAGGTCATTACTGTAGGTGACCACAAAAAAAGGCATCTTATGCAGCATCTATTACTAATCACTATGTGATTATTTAATAAAAAATACAGATGTTAGATCAAGTCTAATATTTTTCAGTTTAACAGTGACAAAAACTTAAGTATACATTTGACATAAAAGTCGTTTGTCCAGAAAGAGTAACAGCTGCATACACTACTCAGACTAGAAACATGTTTTGAGCTTTAGAACATTTAAATTCTACCAGTATTTTCCTCTTCTAAAAAGAGGAAATGAAAAGGAAATAACTACCCACTTCCTAGATGTATGAAAAATGGTTACAAAGTATTGCTTCTGCCATACTTAAAGAAGAATATTTAAATCCTGTGAGTGAAAGTGTTACAGGAAAAACAGTGAGAAACAAATTATTTTTTTTAAGGAATGCACCAGACTTCATAGATGCCAAAACAATTATTTCAAAGGAAAGTCCCACTGTATATTCAAGTATGCTTTGAATAAACAGATTTCTGCATACAGTTTTAAGAGGAGCATGCATATGGAAAAAAACTATCCTGAACTAACTTATCTGCAGACAAATTAGTAAATTCAAAATTCACCTTCTGTTTCATTCTTCAAGAAAGGTATTTTCAATTTTACAGTAAGACCATAAGTACACTTGATAATTTCAGTCTATAATAGGTTTTCAGAAAGTTAGAAAAAATTGAATAGGTTGATCTATTTACCAGCCAGTGTGGTACTTTATTATAAAACAAAAATACTGCAGTTTCATATTGAAATTTTTAAGTGGTGAAAAATCCGTGTACATCATTACCACAAATAGCAGTATTAAGAACTACCTAGCTTCCCTAAGAAGTCTAACCTGAAGATCAAGATTCAGAAATAATTCCAAATTTGACCCACACTGATTTCTCCTCCATCTTACAAGGGGAAAAAATATCACTGATCTGAGAGTAGGTAAAATTAAGCAACTTTAAAGTAAACCATTTTTTAAAAAATTCTATTGCTGTGTATTACAGTGACACAATAGCACACATTCATAAACTGTAGCCCTTGATGTTTTTAAAGCAATGTTCAGTGTCATTCATACCTAGTGATTCTACGTTAGGTTTGTATTTACCAAGCAAAGCCTCTGCTTATATAAAATACAGGATAATGTTTAAAACTTATCCAAGCAGTTAGAGAAGTTTATCTTTGAAAACAACAGTAAGTATTATCGAGCAGTGTGATACATGCAAAGACTAACCCTCCCTCCTATCCCACAAACACATAGCAGAGAACAGCATACTGAAAAATCCAAAATTACCAAGCTGGCCACAAGAGGTATCAGGGTAAAAAACACAGAAATGTCCAAAGTGCAATCTAATACATGTATGAGCACTGGTGATATAATGCTCTAAAAAAGAATTTAATAAATTACAATCTTGATCTCTGATACCTCAGCTACTACAGGTACCCAGGCTAGTGAGAAAGACGACTGAGTCACACAATTGCATGTGCCGTGCTAATAGAGTCAGGAGAAAACCACTATTCTCAGCTTCCACAGTCTCAGTGAAACAGATTCAGTGTAGGAAGTCTCAATTACTATCAAACATCCCGACTTACTTTAAGTTTGCCCCAATATACCTACTATAAATATGAAAAACACAGTAAAAGGGTGCTATGTTTTCAAAGTCAGTATAGATTGTTATGCTAATTGCACCTGAAAAACATCCTCAGGTGGCTTCAAAGTCTGTATCACAGTTTACTAGACATCACATCACAGCACATAGCAAAAGCAGCATGGAAATGTATTAGGATTAATAAATGTGTTGAGTTTTCTTTAAGTGAAACTTTCTAGTATACTTAAGACCTGCAGTCTGGAACACCAGATTGCTGCTGTTTGAAATTAAAGATTACCAAACTATTGTTTAAAACTAGAAGCAAAGGAAATACTCTTCCCAAGTAGATTTGTCTGGAATGTAGGTAGCACAAGTTATGCCTCCTGGCAATTTTCCAAACACAAGAAATAAGTTAATATTTAATATTTTGACTATATAACATTATACATTAGTGACTGCAGAAGGCTCAGACTTAAATCAACATAATTTCAAAGCTGTTGGTTTTGCGTAAACACATGTGACCTCTGATTCAGTGCTCACCTTTAAAGTACTTCACAGTTTTAACTCTTAGTTCTAAAGTGGCATCTTCATCACACACAAAGATAGTGCGAGGGTGTTGCTGGAAAGCAGAAACTGTCCACATATGATTGACTCCTTCTTCAATTGCTTTGTACAGCGCAAAAGCCTTATGTGCACCTGTTATAAGAATCATCACCTGCAAAACAAAGGTCTCTTTACTTTCAATCCCAGTATCAATACGTACTAATCTTGAAAACACACATGCAACTAGAACTAAATGAGTTCTTACTTCTCTAGCATCCATCACTGTACCCACACCAACTGTTAGCGCCATAGTTGGTACTTTAGATAAGTCTCCATCAAAGTATTTAGCGTTTGCCAAAATGGTGTCCATTGCTAAAGTCTTTAATCTTGTTCTTGAAGACAAACTTGATCCGGGTTCATTGAATGCAATGTGGCCATCTGGACCAATGCCTTTTCAAAGTTAAAAAAAATAAATCATTCCAGACCTGAGAATCAACACATATCCTCAAACATTGTAAATGAATAAAAAAGGACTCATTCTTTCCTTCTAGTTCCCATTTTCAATAAAAACTTACTTAAGTCATTAGAAACTTGGACACCAACCATTCTGTTTTGGTATTTTTACTGATTCTTTGTTAGTCGCAGAACTTTCTTATACAATAATTGAAAAATCTGGGTTTTAGTCAAGTTACGAAAATAGGGATTAAAGAACTGGTTTACATGCTTGAATTGTAACCAACCATAGAGCATTTCCTCATACCTCCAACAAACAGATCAATCCCCCCTGCTTCTTCTATTTTCTTTTCAAATGCATCACATTCCGCCTGTAAGTCTGGTGCGTTCCCATCAAGGATATGAGCATTATTCGGATCTATGTCAATATGCTTAAAGAAGTTATTCCACATATAGGAGTGATAGCTCTCTGGATGATTTCTGGGAAGCCCTGAAATCATTTAGAGTGAAATTAACATATGATAAGATTTCACCAAACAGCCTTAATTCTAGTCTGTGTGTAACTGGTATAAGGCATGCAAGGCAAACCTGAGTCAAATAAAGCAAGATTTGAAACTACATCAAGAACGAAGGTTTCCTGTTGGCATGTACAAGGTAATTGGTTTACATTCACTTCATGTACATCTTACCACATATGCAGTCACAATAGTACATGGCAATATAATGTCTACAGAAGTATTGTGAAACACTGAATTTAGACCAGTGTTTATTTTTGCATTTTTGTAGATAAAGGAATAGAGAAAAACGCTTGGACAGCAGTCTAATATAGGAATACAAACATACTAGACTAACCTGGTACTTTGACAACGTATTTAATAGTTTTTATAAGGAGAAAAAAAAAGTACAGTGTGTTCTCAAATAATAGCACATCTTACCTACATACTCATCCATGTTGAAAGTCTTTACATATTTGAAAGAGAGATCTCCATTTTTGTGATATTCTATCAGCTTTTTGTAGCATCCCAAAGGTGTACTCCCTGTTAAATAAAGTTTTTCTACTGTTCTGTGTATCTGCACAACATTTTCAGTATATTTAAATGTATTCACAGTCAAATTTTGCTACAATGCTTTTCAACATATAAGCAATCTGCTGTTTCTCATTTAGTATTTATCAGTTTCTCAAACTATCACAACTTTTCACAGAAATCAAATCCATATTTAAAAATAAAAAAGTTAGAACATTACCAAAAATAATACTTATGCTTTTTAAAATACTGTATCTGCTAGCAATGATACAAACATTGTTCTAGGCTTAGTTATTTACAAAGACTTTGAATAAAACTTGCCTGTTGGTAGACCAAGCGTGAAATATCTTCCTTGACTTGGCTTGAACTGGATAATACGATTACAGATGTATTTGGCTGCCCATTCACTAGCCTGATCATAATCTTCAAGAATTACTAGTCTCATTGTGGCAGTGAGGAACTTGTACGATAAAACAAACTTAAACCTGGAGAAAATGTTGAAGTTTTAAAAATAAGCACCACAAGAGTAGCTGTAAAACTCTTAGATTACAGAGGAGATAAAAAAATCATCTTTCATACCGATGACGTGCATTAGCATACCACACTCTTGCAGTCCTAGTTCAAGCTGGACAATCAAAAGAAAAGCTACAGAATCCAAATGATAGATTACAGTCAAAATATTTATTAAAATCCACAAACTAATTCAAAGCAATTTATAGGAAAAAGCTAAAACAAGATGAGAACAAGCCATTTTGAACTTCAATATTTTGGTCAAGTGTTACCATTAGAAAAGAGGAAATACTCAAATACCAAGATTAATTCCTGTTTCTTATGACCAGCTGAATGCCTAAAACTTCCAAAACAAGACACAGAGTAATCCTATGTTTCTACAGTCAAAATACCTAACTGGGACTAAAAAATTAAGACTCCTTTCACTCCCATTCTAGCTCCTTAACCATGCTTCAGTAACTTTATTAATCTGCAAAAAAAATGTTAAAGAGTTAGAGATATTTGAAATGTTTGCAATTCACAGAAAAAAATACGAGGCCACGTTTTTTCTTTGCCACATAACTTTAAACAGAAATTTAAAGGACTTTATTTTGAGTGCAATTGTATTAACTTTTAAGATGAATATCCAGAAAACAAGCTTGGTTGCTAGAAATATAAAAGCATCTCTTGCATTTAAGTGAAACTCATTTTTCCACGAGTTTCTGTTTAACAGAGTCAGGTAATTACCCAAAAGACTGAGGCTCTTTCACCAGTTTGTGATGTGTTACTCTTCTGTTCCCAGGTCTGGGTGTGCTCGGCATTAGCCAGAACACAACACAGCTGCCAGAAGCCTAGGGCCAACTATGTCACAAATCACACTACTCTTAGCTGACCCAAAATGGTTTTAAAACAAATGTGAATTAAAGAACTTAAGAGGGTACCATGTTTGTCCCACCAAACAAGGAAGAAAGTGACCATCACCGTGTGCTGCCTCTGCCGCTTCCTCTCCCTGGACAGCAGAGCCCTGACAAGCCAAACTCACCTTTGCCGAGGAAACGCTATTCCACAGACACCCCAAAGAGTTAACACACATCCCCGAGGAGGAAAAGCAGGCCAGCAGGAATAGACTCCGCGGCTTTAGGGCGGCCTCTTAAAATCTCAGCAATCTTACACTGGGAACACGGGGATGCTCTCCAAGACCAGGGACCCCGGAAAGCACCAGAACCACCGCGGATTTTCGCTAAGGCCACTTTTTTTTTTGGTTTTGTTTAGTGATGGGGGGGGGGGGGGGGGGTGTGATAAACCTACACTGGTAGAGGAAGAGACCTGCAGCCGGAACGCCGCCGGCACAGCAGCCCCGGGCCCCGCGGCCTCCCCCTCCCCCACCCGCGGGCACCCGCACGGCCGGCGACGGAGCGCCCTGCCCGGCCCCGCTCACCCGGCACAGCCCGCGGCAGCCACGAGCGGCACCAGGACGAGGAGGAGGAAGATGGTGAAGAAGAAGAGGAGGAGGAGGAGGAGGACGGGGACCGCCGCCCGCCCCGCAGCTCCCGCCCCGCCGCCTCCAGCGGAACCCGGCGCGCGACCCGGAAGCGGCAGGCGCGGACGGGAAATGGGCTCCGTGTCCGTTTTCGTTTCCGGGCGCCTGTGGCAGCGCTCGTCCGACCCCAGCCGAGGGGCCCGGGAGCCTCCGGGGCTCGGGGCGCTCCAGCCCGGAGCACGGCTGTGCACGAACCCTCTTCTTGGAGCCGCCCTGCTGCGGAGCACATTGAGATCTTAATGGGAAAAAGGTTCCTCTGTAACTTAAATGTTTACGTGATGCAGCTACAAAAGAAGCTGTGCGTAGTTACTGGAAAAAAATAGCGAGGTGAAGCATCAACGTCTCGGTGAATCACAAGCTGACCATAAACCGGCAGTGCCCTTGTGGCCAGGAGGGCCAGTGGAAGGCAAGGGGGTGCGTGGGGAACAGTGTGGCCAGCAGGTCGAGGGAGGTGATCCTGCCCCTCTGCTGAGCCCTGGTGAGGCCGCTGCTGGAGTGCTCTGTCCAGCTCTGTGCTCCTCAGTGCAAGAAAGGCAAGGAACTACTGGAGAGGGTCCAGCGGAGGCCACAAAGATGATGAAGGGTCTGGAGCATCTCTCTTATGAGGAGAGACTGCAGGAGCTGGGCCTGTTTAGTCTGTGGAAGAGAAGACTGGGAGTGGGTCTCATTAATGCATATGAATATCTCAAAGGCAGGTGTCAGAGGATGGTGCCAGACCCTTTTTGGTGGTGCCCAGCAGAAGGACAAGGAGTAACAGCCATCATCTAAAACAAGGAGTTCCACCTTGACATAAAGAACTTTACCTTGAGGGTGACAGAGCACTGGAACAGGCTGCCCAGGGAGGTCATGAAGTTTCCCCTCTCTGGAGAGCAAAAACCCACCTGGACACATTCCTGTGTCACCTGCTCAAGGTGACCCTTGCCTCGGCAGGGAGGTTGGACCAGATGATCTCCAGAGGTCCCTTCCAACCCTAACAATTCTGTGGCTCTGTGATTCTCTTTTTGCTTTAAAAGCAGTCAAGTAATTCCATAGCCTTAGCTAAGCTATAATTAAACATATGTATAATAGAAGACCAGGATCAATCTGTTTACTGGGCAGAAGCATAATTGTCTGAGGAAAAACATGATTGAAGGGTAAAAGAAGGGAAGCTAATAAACTGGAGTGCGTATTTAAAAAAAAAAAGAAAAAAGAGAAGAAATCTGGGGTCCTGCATGACCATAATGATACATTTTTTTGGCAAGACTGAGATTCGCTCAGTTTATTAGAGCATGGTGGTAATAATGCCAATGTTTTAATGTGGATTTGATCCCCGTATGGTTCATGCACTTAAGATGCATCCTTGCAGGTCCCTTCCAACTCATTATACTCTGTGATTTCGTGAGCCTGTCTAGCAAGCTTTAGAAAGGTTGAGAAATACTTTGCCAAGGGCATGAAAGGTATGTTTGCAAGCTTGAGAGGAAAAATGTGTCTTTCTGAGGTCTCTGGGGCTTAGCAGGCAACCAATAAAAATACCTTTAGTTTCAAAACCTGCCTTTCATTTGAATTTAACTTTCTAATATAAACAACTTAATTTAAATTCATGCATGTTCTTCTGATAAAGTCTTTGTCTCAGAAATTTTACCAGGTCCTAAAGAATAGTGTTCTGCATGATTTCTTGAGTCATGCTCTGAGCCTCTCCTGCTCTCATTTTTTCGGAGTATACTTGCAGTGGAAGTCATTTTCAGATTCTATGTAACAGTCTAAGTTTTGCCTCTAGATTTCGGTTCCGTTTTTTTTCCTACCTCTGTGGACCATGCGTAACACCTCAGTGGTAAACTACTTCTGCATACAGCAGACTAGTTAACACATTTCTTTGGTATTACTATACACCTAGGTACCTGCAGGCCTGAAATCACGCCCCTCCCCCAAAAGCTCTGTTGGTTTCCACAACTTAAAAATTCTTTTTTTTTTTTTTGTCACTGCAGAAAAACTCTTAAAATTCAGGTAATAGGCTCCCCCTTGTTGCATATTCTCCAGGAGGTCTGAGAATATGTGATGTACTGTTCTACACCCAGTGGAACTTGGCCTTTTTCCTCCTGCCTCTGAATTTGGAATAGCAGCTTGTCTGTTGCCTTTTAGCAAACTTGGCAATGTTATCAACTGCTTCTATTAGATAGACAAATTCCCTGTCTTTCATACACATTCAATTCTTATTCCCATTGTTAGTATGCTAATACCTAGGGTATGATTTTCCAAGTCATTCTTCAGATTTTCCTTTCTAATTAGTAGCAGATGAAAAATGCTCTATATGCACTGAATGTTGTTGCTAATGATTGCTAATTAAGAGGCTGCTAAAAAAAATAAATCTTAGTTCCTTATTGCATTTCATTGAGTAGCATAACTAGAGATTTCAAAGTCTCACAGTTACAATATTTATTATAAGTAGCTGTTGCTTTTGGAAACAGTCTTTCCGTAATATTTTTTTTTCTTTTATTGTCTAAATGGCCCTTTCTTTTAAGTATTAATTAATTTACTCATGGTGATCTGATTTGTATACATCTACTATGATCAGATGGCTTTTGTGCTGCTGTTTTTAAACCTGTGTTTAAGTGACTATGAATTTATACTGGATGTACTTCAATAGTACCCAAACTACATTGAGTTTTACCTGAGGAAGACCACCTCAACTTCAGGTGAATCCAGACTTTTAGCGAGGTAGCTGTTCCTTTAGATTCTCTCTGATTTAGTTGGAAGAACAAAGGATCCTGCACAAAGCTGGGAACTTTCGTATGAAGGAAAATTACTCAAATGGGTGTTGACATGCAAGAAAGACTCTGAGAACAAAACAAAAATTTTGCCAAGGCATTAAATGTAGAGATTGAGAAACAAGTAATTGATGAAAAGGCTTTAAAAAAAAAGACTCATGCTTATTACCTTGCTGAATTAAACACTTTTATTGAGTCTGGCTGAGGTGGGGTAATTTTGCCGTAGCATCTCTCACAGTACTGTGCTTTGCATTGGTGGCTAGAAAGGTGTCAATAACAAACACTCCAGTGTTTTGGCTGCTGCTGAGTAGCCCTCCACAGCATCAAGGCTGTCTCTCCAACATTCCCCCTGGCCAGGAGGCTGGGATTGGGCACGATCTTGGGAGAGGACACAGCCAGGACAGCTGACCCACTGACAAAAGGATATTCTGTAAGATAAGACATCTGCTCAGATACAACTTTTAAGAGAAGGGTGGAGAGGTAAGGGGGTAGGGGGGAGAGAGCCAGGCATTTGTTATTACGGTGTTTGTCTTCCAAAGCAACTGCTACATGCACTGAAGCCCTGCTTCCTGGGAAATAGCTGGACATCGCCTGCTGATGGGAAGTAGAGAATAAATCTTGTGTTTTCATTCGCTTCCATGTGCCGCATTTTCTGTATCAAACCGCCTTTATCTTGATCCATGAGGTTTTTTTGTCCATCTTATTTTCTCCCACACTCTCCTGCTGAGGAGGGGAGTGATAGAATGTCTTGGTCAGCACCTGGTGTCCAGCCAGGGTCAACCACCACAGTTCTGCTGTGTAACACCTGTGCAATCAAGAATAAGGATACAAAATAACATAGCAGCTGAGATCTTTTAGAGAGTGATAACTGTGGGGACATGGGGAAAAACTGTGAAGATGATTTTTTTTCCTAATTTTCAGAACTCTGAAAGAATGTGAAGACAGTGGTTGTTACCCCTGGTACTTCATTTAATGCCACAGGGTCAATAGCCTGCTGTTTTCCTGCCATTAAAGCAGACTGAATTTCTGGTAACTTCATATGTCTTCTGGACATAAGCCTGAGGGGACCAAATCCACTTGGCAACTTTGCTCATTTCTCACAAAGACTGAAGATAGTTTCACATGTGCATTGCATCCCTGTACTTGTCACAGCTTTCTTCAAAACTTCCCTTGTTAGATCTCACCACGTTTCTATGAGCTGGGGGGTGCATGGCATGTGATGTCTTTCGGGTATATTGTTTGCAGCAATCCCAGTGGAACCATTTTCCAGTGAAATAGGAAACATTAGATTCTGTGATGCCAGGACTGCGTCAGCAGAAACACAAGTGAAGCATCTATCTAATATTTAGTACCATCTTAATTTTCATAGGCGAGGCTTTGAGTCAGTTTGTGAAGCTCTATGCAGTAACAGATATGTACCCTATGCTTTTGTTTTCCATTTTAGTTCTTGAAAAGTGTTGGTGCTTCCTACATGGATTCTGGTGGAGTCTGTACCAAAACAGTCACTCAGTACTAGCTGGTTATGAACAGTTGGTCACTACAGAGTAAACAACAAAGGTGACAAGGAGAGTATTTACCACCACCCTGTTACCTTTTTGCTGGGTGAGCTCTTCAGTTCTTCCAAGTAAGAGTTCCGTGTGGGAGTTTGTACTTGGTACTACTTCATTTTGCCGTGTAGAGAGATCTGATGCTGATCATTTTCCTGTGCGCCTGAAGTGCCAGGATATTTCTCCACAAGTCTCTCTGCCAGAACAAGCAGGCAGAGGTGCCTGCTACGTTCCCTCCAGATCAGATCTTAGCCTTTTACTGATGTGTCAGCTACCTCATAGGTATGGGTGCATGAATGGGTTGGCTGTGCCCCTGCAGTATGGAACATTCTTGATGTATGCAGGGGTGTTGAGAGAAATTGCTGGTAGTGCTCTCAGCTGCTGTTAAAGCCTGTTCTTTCAGAGTACACAGTTTAGACCGGGCACAGAAATAAACAGGATGTGTTAAATACTCCATGCTATTCCAGCCACGCAGATGGGAAATAGGTTCCCTGGTTTTGCAGCCAGGCCATTCTAAGCCAGTCAGCTGAGTGCTTAGGCATGTTTCCTGCTACGTGTTATTTATGGGTATCAAGAAACTTCGTGAGTCCTTAGTGCTCGTGAAAATATTCTCATTTGACTGTGTTTGTGCAAAAGTAAACCAGGATTTAAAGTTTCATGCTAGATATTCGAAGATGATGGGAGCTAACCAGAGAAGTCATAGTAAGTGGTTTTTTTAGTAGTACTTGAAAAGAAAATCATGTTGCATCCCATTTAAGATTGTTGCTTTTTTTGTCCAATGGACTTTGCCTTTTGCATTGTATTTTTTTTCTTTTTAGAAAAGCTTGGAGAGATCAGAGTTATAAAAATACTCAAGAAATGTAGTTTGGACCTATTATCACTGTATTGAGTAAACGTTTCAAACAGCAGCTTTGGGGTTTTTTTAGCCTGTTTTACTCCCCGGGTGCCGCTGTTTGTGCAGGGTGAGTGCTGCTGGGGCTGCGCCGGGCGGGGCGGTGGCGCGGCGCGGCCGCCAGGTGCCAGCAGCGGCCCGCGCAGCGCCCGGAGAGCCCCGGAATTCCTCGTGCTCCTCGCTCCGACCGCCGCCTCTCCGCGCTCCGACAGCTGCCATCCAACGCAAAGAATCGCCTCCAGACTCCTTGAAAACATAAATAAATTAGTATCTATAGGTATATCACACACTCCAGTAAAGTGAGATTCATATATTGGTTTTTTACAGCCCATTTCTTTCAATACACAGAAATTTATTTTTTGAAATTCTGCTGGTGTCCTCTGCCTTGGGGGCCGTGCTCTCTGTCTAGGCTGAGGCATGGCTTGAGCAGATCAGATGGGTGTTTATCTGGACTCACTTGGTATTTTCCGTGTTACTTTTTCAGTCTACTCACACTTGTCTGCAGCAGCCCACTATCAGGTAGAGCTTAGAAAATGGTTATCGCACAGTACAGCTGCCTGAAGTGTGGGTCCTGAAAGGGAAGATAATGGTTCTTGCCCAACCTGGGGATGTTACAAAAGAACTGAGAAAACAGAGAAGGCTTAAACAAATTCTTCTCCCAGGAGAATTCATTTTTTTTTAATCTCTACAAACAAGAGCAGCTGCCTGTCACCAGAGGGTGGGCTGTTCTCTGCTGACTGTACAACTTGAGGTTGTGTATGCACCTGTTTCAGAGACAAAACAGCTGATCTCCAGGTGACTCCCACTACAAGCCCTTTTTCTCTCTCAGTGCATAATGGACTGTTTTTTTGGTGGGATTTTTGTGCTCATATGGTGACTTAGGAATCTCCTATAGGAATGCAGGTGTGTTGCTGTTCCCACGCATTCTACCCCTATCCTGGGACCAGTCAAAACTTCCCTCATATTTTGGCACTGGAAAGCACTCATCATTCTCATCAACTTGTTAGTATAATTTTGAACTTTGAGAGAGGTAAATTGTAACAAAGTTAAATATTCCCTTTAGAAATTTATTTCTGTGTCTTAAAACTACTTTAGCTTTTGGCAGTCTTGATGAAACGTGGGATGAGAGACTATTTGGACATGAAAAAGCCTCCAGAAAATATATTTTATTGTACCAAACGAATGATTTTGTATATATATACATGTGTGTGTGTGTGTGTGTGTGTGTGTGTGTGTGTGTGTAAAATAGTTTGTTATTTTATTTGACTTGTCAGATCTCTGTTGCCAACTCTCAAGCCAAGAGGGTGGTGGTCAGCAGCAGAGGAGGTGAAAGACCTGAGATTTGTCCCTGGCTCTCTAACACTGTATCCTGTATTTCTTTAACAAAGTCCTTGTAGAGTCAGGCTTTCCAAATATGTATTCGTTTTTTAAGATCTAAAAATATACAAAATGCAACCCATTTACTTCAAAACCTATAAAATCTATTCTTACTCTACAGGTGGGATAATACTAGCACAGATTTTGAAAAAATGTACATGTCTTAATTCACCTCAAGGTTAGTGCAGTTTGTGAAAGGAAATACATTTGTGGTTGACATTACCTTTGGTTTTAAATGTTTTTAGCAGGCACTCGGGCACTCCTGAAACTGTGCCAGGATCTGACTTAGGTAGGCAGAGCAGGCAAGAAGTGTCCACCACTCCAGCATCGCCTACAGTTTCCAGGAGCACAGGGGGACAAATCAAATAGTCAGAAAGTGGAAAAAGCTGGAAAGCACGGACAAATATTTAGGACGGCTACTGTTTGCTGAGTTTTCCTGACACTTGGAGTTGCACCTGTGGACAATGTGACAAAAAGAGTAACCTCTCTCCCTGTGGGCACGGATGTCAGTGTGGCACAGGCGATATGCCTCACCCGAGCAGGGAGTTAGGGTGCCACTGCTCTTTGGTTAAGGATTTGCACACAAGGCTTTATGAGTTTGCCTCTCCATGCTCAGTGTGCCATCCTTCTTTTCTTTCCACCTTCCTCTCATAGTCCTTCCCTGCGAAGGCTTTACAGTGCTGGATGCCCTTCTCTGGCAGGAAGGATAGGGCGTCTCCTAGTCTAGGTTTGAACAATGTAGACAGAAGCTAAAGACAGTTTTTAGTTCATTTGTATGTTATCAGTGATATGAATGTTTTGGCTGTTAGTGGAAAACGTACTTTGTGCTGAACTCCTTTCAGAAGCTTTGGGTTGGTTGCTGCCTGTGTGTAGTGAGACAGCAGCCAGTATGTAGGGAGCTGTTTTCTTCATGCTGCCCCGGCACTCCCCCAGGATATTTAGATAATGCAGAAAACAGGCTACATATCACCTCCTGTGGCTTTCCCTAGGGGAGAAGGGGTACTCTGAGAGAGTACAGGATATACTCTGGGAGCTGGGACAACCAGTGTGTTTGTAAAGTGTTTGAAGAACTTGTAGACCCAGGCCTGACTTCTGCTACAGTGTAAGTTGTGGTAAAACTCACTCTGCTGTGTTGATCCTGCTCTCATCTTAGGGATTTTTACCTTGGAAGGACAGGGGACTCTGCTTGTGGCCATAAGATTGAATAGAAAACAAAGTGGGGTAGGCTCAGGGAAGATGTTTACATGAGGCAGACAGGCCTGTACTGATTATTTGGATAAGCATATTCGGCATTTTCAAAATGTTTTCCTCTTTTCACCTATGCTGAGCAGAGATGTGAATTATGAAGGGTGCACATTTGTGAGTGATAATAGCAAAACCTTTCAGAAACATTTCTTGGCATTTACTTTAAAATTCAATAAATTTTAAAAAAAGGCTTCCAGTACAATTAGTCTCTAAATTTTATTAGCCTTATTCCTAGAATGACTGTCCTTCTGCAATAGCAATGAGCCTGTGTTTCTAATTGCTTGCTGTCTCCTCTCCACCTCTCTACTTTTTATACCTCTGGTAAGGTTAGAAAACCTTAATAGGAAATAGAAAAGCATTTTAATACTGCGGTATGTTTGTGATTCCATGAGGCAGGTGAAAGTAGGGCTTGGTCTGAATCTGAATGATGGTTGCAAATTGTGATTTTTAGATGGTGGTCTCATTTGTGGCTGTACCTGTTGGAGCTTGCATATGGCACCTTGGGCTGCTGCACTCTGAAATTCAGTCTCATGCCTGTGTTGTTACAACTGACATCTGTTTCAGTAACCTGCAGCCAATGTTCCCCATGAGCTCCTGTAATTGCTGTTGGCAACTGACACAGCCAGATTATGTCTAGGAGTAGATGCTCCTGCTGATTTCAATTTAGGCAAGGCATGAATCCACAAACAAGAAGCCACAAAGGGTTGGAAGGAGTCAGCTCGTAACTGATTCACTGATGTATGGAAGGGGTGTACTGAGAACAGATCACATGGATGGTTTTTTGCATGCAGATGGCCGCTTGCTTAACGAAGACCTTCTCTGTTCATTCTGGAGATATGTCAAATGCTCTTTGACTAAGAATAAGGGACAGTTGCCTCCATCCTTTTGGCTGCTTCAAATTCAAAAACAAGGAGCACCCACAATACTAAATTCCTCTTCCCATTGTAGAACCTACTGGGCTAGATAAACCTTTGCTTTGATCCATTACAGCTGTTCTTTTATTCTTATAAGATATTTCACTATAAATTATATAAATTAAAATCTAATTATAAATAATATTATATGAATATTATATTTTATTATATAGAATTATTATATAAAGTTAATTAGAAAATTAAAATTTGCTTGCTTTCAAATTTATCTGCAAATGGGGAACATTCCTGACACAGAAGAAGCCAGCTGAGAAGAACATACTGTTGGTCAATGCCATGGAAAACCAGTGTAAGCTGGAAATACAAAGAAAATCTGAGAGAGCCTAAGAGAAAATTGAAGATGGGCTTGTGGGAGAGAACCACTAGAGAGATACAGAGAAGGTGATACAGAGAAAAAGTATGGTTCTACTGCCTCCAAACAGAACCCATCCTGCATGAGTTCGGTGTCATTTCTGTGCACAGGGGTCCAAAATAATTTTGTGTCAGTGTTTAAATTACATGGTGGCTCCTTACAGGTTTTCAGTCATGCACATGCATTTAATTTGCAAAGCCTTTTACCTGTATGAGTTTAACTGATTCTTGTACTACCCCATCTCATCTAATGAATTTCCCCAAAAGACCTGCTCTTTTTCTAGTTTACCCTTCTGTTTCCTCATCAAAGGCCAAATGCAGTGATTTCCTTTCTTTCCTCAATTCCCAGTTTAAATGCCTCGTACCTCCACCTCTCTCCAAATTCATAGGGCAGCAGGTCTGCATGGTTTGTGGGGCAATGGGTGTACACTTAGGCGAGAGGCAACAGGTTGGGCAAGAGACCCTCCAAATCTGAAACTCCTCGCTTGTGTTCCAGCTGCTGTCACCCTGGTAAAGGGCAAGCAGCAACTAAACAGTTCCATATTTCACTGCGTAGTTCTGAGGTTATTCTGAAAGGCACTGACTTTGCTGCATATCTCCTAGGTTGGGAGACACCAAACCTTTGGCTTGGAAATTCCTCTGATGGTCCTCCAGTGCATAGGATCACAAAGATATGTTATGTTGTGCTCTTTAAGCATGTAAGTTTAATCTGGACTGTAATTGTGAAGTAAAATTCTGATTCAGAGAAAGGATTGTCAAATCATTTGTAATTTATATTTTCTACCCTACATTTTGAACATATCCTTATTGTTTTATATGGAAATAAGCAGAAAAAAACTACAAACACGGTATTGTTGCTGGGTTTTACCTTTTTTTTTTTCCTTTCAGCCTAATTATTGTTATCTGGGAAAAATTGCATTTTACTTTGTAGTGAAGAGAGAAATTGTTTGTGCGTCTTATTTTTCTGATTTCTTAATTCTGGCACTTGATGACCTGAAGTATGTTCCATGAAAGACCATTTTGTCTCATAGACTCATAGGATCATTAAGGTTGGAAAAGATCTCTAAGATCATCAAGTCTAACTATTAACCTGACACTGTCAAGTCCACCGTGAAACCATGTCTCTAAGTACCACATCTATGTGTTTTCTGAACACTTTCAGGGATGGTGATTTCACCACTTTCCTGACAAGCCTGTTCCAATGCTTGGAAACCCTTCCAATAAAGAAAATTTTCCTGATATCTAATCTGAACCTGCCCTGGCACAACTTGAGACTGTATTGTCGTCTTACTGCTTTTTACCTGGGAGTAACCTCCTTTCAGGTAGTTGTAGAAAGTTATGAGGTCCCCTCTGAGCTTCCTTTTCTCTAAGCTAAACAACCCCTTCTCCCTCAGCAGCTCCTTGTAAGACTTATGTTCCAGAACGTTCATCAGCTCCATTGCCCTTCTCTGGATATGCTCCAGCACCTCAATGTCCTTCTTGTAGTGAGGGGCCCAGGACTAAACACAGGGTTCTAGGTGTGGCCTCACCAGTGCCAGGGGTGATCACTGCCCTCGTCTTGCTGGCCACACTATTGCTGATACAGGCCAGGATGCCATTGGCCTTCTTGGCCACCTGGGCACACACTGGCTCATTTTAAGCCAGCTGTCGACCAGCATCTCCAGGTCCTTTTCTGCTGAGCAGCTTTCCAGCCACCCTTCCCTAAGTCGGTAGTGCTGTAGAGGGTTGTGGCCCAAACTCAGGACCAGGCACTTCACTTTGATAAACCTCATACAATTGGCTTCAGTCCATCAATCCAGCCTGTCCAGATCCCTCTGTAGACCCTTCCTACCTTCCAGCAGATCAACACTCACACCCAACTTGGCGTCATCTGCAAACTGACTCAGGGTGCCCTTGAGGCCCCCATCCAGATCATCAATAGAGATATTGAACAGAACTGGTGCCAGTTCTGGGGAACTGGTGCCAGAACTGGGGAACACCACTCATGATTGGCTGCCAGCTGGATGTAACTTCATTCACCACCATCTCTGGGCCTGGCCATCCAGACAGTTTTTACCCGGTGAGCAGTGCACCTGTCCAAGCCATGAGCAGTTTCTGCAGGCAAATGCTGTGGGAAATGGTGTCAGAGAGTTTACTAAAGTCCAGGTAGACAGCATCTACAGCCTTTTCCTCATCCACTGTGTGTGTCACCTTGTCATAGAAGATCAGGTTGGTCAAGCAGAGCCTGCCTTTCATGAACTCATGCTGGCTGGACCTGATCCCCTGGTTGTCGTGTATGTGCTGTGCGATCTCCTGTAGCCTCTTACAGCAGTCAGCTGCTGTGTCCTGACAGCTGCATGGAAGGAACTTTTTGAAAACTTCTCAGAATATGTCTTTTTCTTTCCCTCTTCTTTTCTGTCTAACTCTTGAGCTAGTAAGGTGCTATACCATGTAATATCTGTCAAACCAAAGACATTTTATTGACATCTGAGGATGCATGGTGTTTTTTGCAACTGAAACACCTCCATCATTTCTTTAGGAGTTTGAAGGCTTCAGGGAGCACATGTTTTTTGCATACATGAGGAGAACTTTCTTTGGCATCAGATGTGCTATGTACTACACTGTCAAGAACTAGGATTAAAGGGTTTGCCCTACCATCTGTCAGACTGTCATTTTCAATAAATGTTATGTCACTGTGATATTATTATGGCAGAGATGCTGGCTAAAAGTGGAATGCACACATCATCCTAGGAGGATATTTCTGAAGTAAAAGAAAAGTGTGGCAATAAAAAAAAAAGAGTGGGTTTTTTTGTTTGTTTGTTTTGTTATTTTCACAGCTGTTAGAGAAAAATGGCCAGAACTTAAGAACTTCTGTGGAAGCGAAATACTGGACAATGAGGAAAACAACTTTCTTCTTGACCCGGTTACATATCATATGCAATATGTCACAGTCATTTGAGACCATTGCATATGACATAATTGACCCAAGCTTTGGCCTTTTTTCTGTGTTTACCTGTGCTCCTATCTGGGAAGGCCACAGCCCAGTGAAAACAGTCACGTAATCACACACCACTGTTCCTGCTGCTTTGCAGGTAGGAAGGCAAAAGCATTCCAGACACTGTTGCTGGAGCGTTATTTCTCATGGGAACTTACTCAGACTCCTTGAAGGTACAGGCAAGTTCATATTGGTGTTTTTTGGCTGTGTTGGAGACGCAGCAGAAATTCTAGGATAAGATCTTTAATTGATAAAGTAATTTTTTTCTCTTGGGAAATGTCACAAAGGAAATTACAGAGGCTGCTGTGGGCAGATCTTCTCAAACTGCCAAGTGATCTGTGCAAGGCAGTTCAGGATTTTCACCAAGACTTGACCTACTGTGCCCACATTTCTCTGGCTCCCAATAATGCATGTGGTCTGGGATGATCTCTCAGAAATATCCTGTGCTCCTTTCTACAGCTGGGTAAAATTGTAGCACCTTTATCATAGATAATCACTTTGTCACGTGTCTCAAAAGTAGCCAGGTGGGCTTTTCTGTGTGTTAGTGCTGGTCAAGGGTCCCTCAGCAATGCAAAATGCAGACAGATGTGTGCCCAGAAAACTGGGCACTTAGGAGATACAGCTTCTGAATGCTGACTTTCTGGCTCCAGCCAGAAAATGCACACCAAGACATTAGAAAGCTGTGCTTGACAGTTCCTGAGAACCAAGACAAGAATTCCAGAGATTTGCATGTTGTTCTTGTGAATATAGAGGGTTTTGTTCTCCTAAAAGCTTTTTCTACCTACAAATTTTTGTGCAATCCCAGTGCACGAAGGCTGTGCATGTCTCTTTCAGAGTTTTTTTTAGTCCACTGTTTTCTGCTGCCAGTGCTGGCTTACATAATGTGCAGCATGATAAAGGATCTCTTCACAGACAACAGCAACCCAGCCATGAAATCAAAATCTTTTGATCATGTTTAAAGGAAGAGCTTGTTTTTCTTCTTTTGCCATTGTATTGGGCTGTCCTTTCTCTTCTGGTGTCATTGAAGTTAGGCAGTCATAAGTACAGTTGCATGATATATGAGATGTAACACTTGTATAGTCGTTAATAAAATGACTAAATTGTTGACAGTTCTGCTGCTGTCTCTGCCAATTACCTCATTTCCATTCTAGGAACAAATGTGGACCACTTTGGGCTAAATG
The DNA here is from genome assembly GCA_014706295.1 of Lycocorax pyrrhopterus obiensis. Classification (NCBI taxonomy): domain Eukaryota; kingdom Metazoa; phylum Chordata; class Aves; order Passeriformes; family Paradisaeidae; genus Lycocorax; species Lycocorax pyrrhopterus. The sequence goes on from JACSVZ010000006.1 coordinate 25,141,147, forward strand.
AGACATTCTGGAAAACATGGTGGTAGGTCTTCGTGCCAGAAGAACGCAGCAGACTGTGAAACACTGCAGGGTTATAGGTGAGCAGCAGGAGGAAGGGTCCTTGCTGGTACCGCCAGATGCAAAACATGGATCAAGGTTTCCCACTGACGTTTTTGGTCAGGAGGAAAAATTTCAGTATCTATTGTTTTATGATGCAATACAGATTAATCACTTCTGGGTGTTTAGCTTTATTTCCAGGGAATATTCAGGGCATGAATAGGCCATAAATCTATAGGGAATCACCAAGTCATTAAAAAGCACTGGTCTTTAAGAGAATTTAGTCCATTACTCAGCTTCAGTTGCAGCCATATCTTTCCAGGCTGCTTCTTGTCTAGACTGTTTTTTAAAACCTCTTCTGGTGGTTATTTCGTAGTCTCCTCCAGTGCTCAATTATCCTTGCTATTGTAATGTCTGTTCTGATGTCTACCCTAAATTTCTGGCTTGTGTAATTTGATACAATTACATTTGCTTCTTACGCAAAGGTCGTGGCATCAAGGATTCCTTTTGTCATTGCAGAAGCCTTTCTTCTCTTTGAAGACCACTCTGATGTTTCCTCTCAGTTCTCCCATCCCTAGACAAAACCGCCTGCAGTCTTTCAGTCTTGATAGATTTTTTTCCTCCTTGTTTCTCTGTAAGAGAAGAAAACAGCTTGCTTTTCCCATTTTTCTGGCTAACTGCATGTTCAGAATATTAATCATGTTTCACCTTTTCTGTTCAATAACCATTTGGTATAATTTTCTGAGTGAGTCAGAAACCCATCTAACAAAGACAGGATAGAGGCAGAAACTGCTCAAAAGTCATAATAAAAGAAACTTGGACATACAAGCTTTGGATGTAGGGTTTAGTTTAACATCTGAGAATGTTTGTGTGTGAAATGAAAAGAAGTGCATGGGATATCTCAGAGAGAGGTAACTACAGCCTCAGCACTAAAATGGTTCTCTTACCCATCCCTCTCCTGTCTTCTGTGGGAACTATTCTGGTTCTTGCAACATTTCTGCAAGAGAGTTATGGTTAAACTACAGAAAGTTACAGCCACAAAAAGTTACTTGCAAATCTGTTATAAAGAATAGGAGAAATATAGTGCTTTTGACCTTGTGATGAAAAACCACAATGTTTTTTCTTTCTCTCCAACTGTTGAAGAGTGAATAAGTGTATGTCAGAAAGACAACAAAGCCAGAGGGGGAGAAGGAAGGGAAAGAAACTTTAGTGCCACTTCCTGACACAAAGAATTTTCTGTGAGTGCCAAATAGACAGGAGAGTTGTTTTTCTAAGCTTTGTAACAGCAAGCATCAGTGCTTGCAGAAGGATTAAGTTTGATCCTTCAAAGCATTTCAATTTCTCTAATTTTGGTAAAAGCACAGAATAGAAGGAAATGATTCAGGATAGCTACAAAGCTAGGGAAAGTAATGGGTGATACTCAGATAAGATGAAATCACTCTTTTGCACCATCAAAAAAGCATTTCCAGGTATTTCCACTTCACTAGCAGTGAAGATGAAGATGATCATGATTGAGTACTGAAAGATGGAACAAATGTTTTATTTAGACACAGATGTATCAAAGAGTGCCTTTTCATCGACTGTATTGTTCTGAAGGGCAGAGAGCTGAGGTTTCTGGTGGAAGACTTTGTCATTTAGCTTTAGTCCTTTGCTAACAAAACTGCATTGAACTGACTTTAAGATCTGTTTAGAAATAAGCAAATGATGGTATTTCTAGTATATTGATAAAAATGAATCATCCTTGAAAACTTAAAATGTGAATTACCTGTACATATTGGAGAACTGGTCAGGGATTTGTCCTAAAATAAAAAAAAATGGTAGACCACTGACAATTCCAAAAAAAGAAAGTAATATATGCCAGGTTTTCCTACCAATCTACTAATCCTTTAGACTCAGCTTGTATATCTAAATAAAGAAGCTGAAGAATTAACTCTTCTATGCTCTAGAAATGATGGATGCATGCAAGCTGCACTGGATGAAACTTCTGTTCCTTCTGATGTATGTACTTCAACTTGTAGTGGAGTCCTTTCTGTTTAAAAAAAAGTCCAAAAATCCAATATTTAAAGTAAGAGTAGTGTACTAAACAGTTGGCAGTGTGTCATGGAGGGTGCATTAGGCAATGGAATGACCTGTGTTCAGTTATGTGAGAATTGTTTTGATTTGGGGACTTTATGTTCTCCTTGCACATTTTTCAGCAGTGAAGAGTGTGCCAGCAGCTGCCCTGGGTGCACACCATGTGTTTCCACATAACAAGCAATGCAAAGCAGTCATCTGTGTGCCTTGCTCAGAGGCAGTCAGCCTATGACTCATGTCTCTCTAGCCAGAGCTTGTTTTCCTTTCTGGTGTGTTCTGCAGTCTGTTCAGTCTCTTGAGCATTAGGAAAACTCACCTTTGCTGTCTTCCTCACTTTGATCTTACTATGTAGATATTTAATTGCTCCCATGTGCTCAGGACAGTGCTGTGATTAGAGAGTTCAAGGATCCAATAGATCCTAATCCTTGAGACTCAGAACTCTTTTATAGGAAAACTGGCAAGAGTTTTTAATCAAGTGTCATGAATAATATTATGGCTTTATGCAAACTTATGTCTTGGATCAAGGACTCCATATGGTTTGAATATATGGCCATACAGCTTGCTTAAATCTCATGTGAACAGCAAAATCTGGGCCAGACCTTCCAGTCTGTACAATGCTTCATCAGGCAGGAGGTGGGGAGCACCATCTCCAGAATTCAGAATGAGAGGGCAATACATGTTGTCGTCAGGACAGTCTGCTTCATGGCAGCACCTGCATGTCTGCTTCCATGCTGGATAATGAGGCCATATTTGGACAGTGGCAGACTGTTGACAACAATTTGACAGTGTCTCTTCATCATGATGCTGCAAGGTGCAGCATAGACTTCTCAAGCTATCAGCAGCAGGAAGCTATAATTGAGATGCCAATCATTGAAATGCCAATGGACAGGGACTTTTGACAGGGGTTTGTAGTGATACAACAAGGGGTAATGGTTTTAAAATGAAAGAGAGTAGGTTTAGATTAGATATTAGGAAGAAATTCTTTACTGTGAGGGTGGTGAGGCACTGGAACAGGTTGCCCAGAGAAGTTGTGAATGCCCCATCCCTGGAAGTGTTCAGGGCCAGGTTGGATAGGTCCCTGAGTGGCCTGGTCTAGTGGAAGGTGTCCCTGCCCATGTCAGGGGGGCTGGAATGAGACCTTTAAGGTCTCTTCTATCCCAAGCCCTTCTATGATTCAGTTTTGTTTTATAAGGTCAATGAGCTACTACCTGGTCATGAAAAAGGATGAGATGTTTTACCAATCTCTTTGTCATAAGTCAAAGCCATTAAACAAGTAACTGGACAACATTAAAACCTGAAATAGAAGCCAGAAATATTTATTAAGGCACTATTTTTACTACATTTCTACCAGGAAAATGCCCTGTATTCTGAAAGAAACAAAGAAAACAAAGTAAATTGAAAGCTCCTGAGGTCAGTGGAAGATTCGGCACTGGTGTGTTATCACCTCTTGATACGGGGGTCCTACTGATGTGTTAAACAGAGATTTCCTCAGGAATAGCCACACTGTGGTAGTGATTCAGTGCCAGCTCTGGATCTGCCTGGAGGAAATCCAATCTGAGTGTAACATTGCTGTGCAAAAGCATAATTACTCAGCTCCTAACGTCGACACAGTTGTGTGTGGGAAGAATCCCACAGCATGGTGTATCACTAATGCAGATACCAAGGTAATCCAGGGTAAGCCAGCAAGGCTGACCTACCTTGAGTCCTACTCTGTGGATATTTCTGGTGCCTAGGGGCTTAGTAATTTACACTTTTCAGCATTTTAAATGCTAATTTTTGTTTTTGAAAGTTTAAATAAGAACCAAACAATGACAGTGTATGCCGGCAGCTTTACTCATAGTCTCTAATGAAATCCAGTTGTGACCTTACAATAGGAATTGAGAGCACTGCACTAAATCAACTTCTAGTTCAATATGCATCTATCCTACCATTATGCTAATGAAGATCCAGGAATGGAGCAAAAAAATATTACAAAGCACTACAGAAGCATTAATTTTTAGAAACATTCGAGATGAAGATATCCCATCAGGGAGAGAGCCAAACTGAAGAACAGAATAATACATAATGTGGATGGTGCTTTGTATAAAGCAGGAAAGAAAGCAAAGAAACAAATGGGACTAAGAATGTAGGGAGCAACTTTCAAGGTCTGGTCCCAGTGCAGCACCTACATAGCAACAGCACTTTAGAAGGATTGAAAAGGTAGCAAGATAAGACCTCAGAAAATTTTTGAGAAAGAGGATGAAATGAGCAAGTAAGGAGATAAAACTGAAGACTTTTTTTTACTTACAGGGACTGCATACAATTGAGAACCTAAGAAAAATATTGTATAGCTGCTGTTACACCTTCCCATTCTGTCTGTCAGCTATGCCAGTCCTAAATTATAGTTCAGTTAGCATTGAGAAGCACTGTACACACTCACACTCTCCAGAATTATTCAAGTTACGTCTTAACTTCAGGCCTTAATAACTACCTCTCCCCTGCTGGAGAGATCATGCCATAGACCCCATTGCATATTACTTAGTTTGGGATTTCAGTACAAAGTGATTCATGCAGTTACTGGGATTCTTCCTCTCTAGACTTCATGGACTTTCTGGCACTTGAACGAAGTGTATTTCTAAGCCAGATGCCTGAGTTCAACTCACAGGCATTTCTACACTGTTTCATCACACGCTGATGAAGAAAACTGCGTAGAAATATTTTGTATTACAAAAGACCCTTAGAGAGCAGCTTGCTGTGTCATGTGATCTTTTAGGGTTCTTGTTGTGTAAAGCTCATGCTTTTACAGCACAGGGTGAGCAGTGCTGTGCTGCATCCAGAACTGGGCTTTCTGACCTCTTTTGGTAGCCAGGTTGTGATCTGAGCTCACCTGAAAATAATGGCCTGTAAACAGTGATGTCATGAATGAGGATGGCTGGGAACTGTTAATCACATGTTAGGCACAACATACGTGTTCTCTGGGGGAAGGAGAGGATTGTGAAATATGATCAGAAAGAATCTCCACTTCCAGGTACATGTCCTAAGAGGGCAGCCGTATTGTGAGGGAAAGGATGCTCAAACCAGCTATAGCTGCCTAAGTTAGGCAGCTGTGCATCTGTATCCTTGCCACTTGGGGTCTGCAGAGGGGCAATTCCACACCAATATATACTGGTAACACTGCCTTTTAGCAGGAAATAAGAGCATTTTAGTGTTTTTATGGGATTGTTCAGGTTAATCCCATGGTATATACAGCAGAATAAACAGAAGACATTTTCAGACTTCTGGGAGAAGATGTCATTCTGCTACAAGAATATGTACATTTAAATCTCAAAATAGAAAGTGTTCAATTTGCTTTTTTGCAGGTCTCAGCCACAGCAATCTAACACATTATCTTCCATGTAGAGGTGGATAATATTGCAGTTAAAAAATAGTGATTTCTTTAGTAATAGCTTCCTTACTTGCTTCACTTAATGCCATCTGTAAGCTGTGCTACAAGTTCTCCTTAGAGAGCCTATTTGCATGCCCAACTGCTTTTTGAAATGTAATTTATAGGGATCACTGAGTGACTGACACACATCTACAAAGACATAATAAAACCCTATGAATATAAATGACTGCTTTATCCATGATTTTTGTCTGAGGCACTGTTTCATTCTGTATTACAGAAGCATTAAAGTAACTGCAGCTCCATGTTTCTTACAACTCCTTTGGTGACCAACCTAGTTTAAGAAGTTCCAAAGCCTTTTTCATCATCACTTCTGAGATGGTATCAGTTCCCTCAGTTGGGCTGATTCAACTCTTTGATTGCATCCAGATTGCTAAATAATCAATTTAGAAAGTTAAAAAAAAACATTACTCCTTCCTGGCTCACCCAGCCTGTTTTATTTAGCTCTTTTAACAGGTTTCATTAACAGTACTGCCAGAGAATCTGTCCCATAAAAATGATAAATCTACTGTGTGAGTCAGGAATGAGTGATGGGGATGAAAGGTCTTACCCTGTGTCTAGTGCTAAGAAAATGATAACATGGAGCTTGAGTTTCAGTGTGGAAATTGTCCTTAAAAGGCAAGACTTTAGGTATACGTTTGTTAGGTCTTTGCTTCAGAAAACAGCCCTGGTACTCTGCAGATTCGCATTACATCAGTAAAGACAACAGACCTTCAGTACTTGAAAAAAATAATCCCAAGAGGGTCACTGGAAATCTAATTTCCTGTCAAGGAAAGACAAGTTGATCACACTACAGGTGAAGCCTTTTAGAAGTGAGAGGAGTATGGACTTGTGTGCAGGCAATGGGAGATCTTTTTCAGCAGAAACATCAGTTATAATTTGAATAACCTTAGTAAGTAAATTCCACTGCAATAAAACCACACTGTAATTGCACGATGATTTTAACTTCTTAAACATGTAAACATTGAGATAAATGATCTCTAGAGTAAAATGGTTGGTACAGAAAGCTCTTACCCCTTTTCCTGTTTTCTCTGGGTCTCAGAAAGGTGCATTTTCTTATCAGCACTTTAACACTAATCCAGCCATAGAAACAGTGGAACCTCTTCTTCCTAAAGGAATTGGACATCCATGAAATTCGCATTTTGAATTTCATATTGTCAAGAGCCTTGAGCTGGCCATCCTCCCCACACTGAAGACAGGATTTCATCACATCACTTGTCTGCCACATGCTGGCCTCATGTTCCCTGGCTTAATTTCATCCCCCACTTTCCAAGTTTATTCAGGAGAAGATTTATACTCACCCTTCTCACTTCCCAGAAATTTCTCTTTTGTTGATACACATGGAATCCCCACTAATGGAATAACGGCTGTAAAGTGATGTACATCAGGGTCCCTTCATCTACTGCTCTTCCTCTCCCTGGCTCTAGAGAGGAGTCCCAGCTCTCTCTGAAAACAAGGTACAATGATAATTGATTGTGGTATTGCTTGGTCTCCAAGATGGGACACAAAGACTATATACCAAACAAAGGTGTGGATAGTTATTTTTAAGACAGTTTGTAGGATGATTAACTAACTGAGTGTCATTAAGCTGTCTGACCTGATATTTACCAGAAGTATCTTTGAAAAACAATAGGGAAATGATACCATGATGATTTTTGTCTTTTCTTTTATACCCCTTTTATACCTTTTTACAGCTTCTGTATTCTTATTGCTTTAGCCTACATTCTTGGACTTGTTTGTTAAGCTAGGAGACTCAGCATTTTAGAACTTTTGTAGTTAAGGATCAATATCCCCCAGACCCCAAAGTCCTTTCCAGAACACATTTTGTAAACTAAAATAGAACCATCCAGGGGAAAGTTCCTTAGGAAGGGAGGCTCATTCAAGGCTCTCATTGGGGAATTTATGATAGATGTGATAATTAGTAACACCTATAATGTTATACCACATCTTTTGGGGGCATTGTGGTGTGCATAGAGGTGCATTCAACTTGGACGAAGTGCACCTAAGGATCCTTAAAATAAATACCAAGGTAAAATACCTTTTTCCCTTCTAACCATGTTTGACTCCTGATTTTAAGACCAGGAAAAGGCATCAGAAGGACTTTGGCATATAAAGAGGGGAACTCTTTCTTAGAATATGAATTATGAAAAGAAATAGAAAGTGTTAGTGTAGCTGCTACCTTCTTTAGGAATACTGGATTGTTGTCAGCCTTATCTGCTTCTTTTCAAAGATCCTGAATTACTAAACTGCTTTGACTTAGAGTGACAATTTTCAACTTAAACAGTCATCCTGACTCTTAGCATCTATTGTTAAAGTAAAGCCTGTATTTCAAGTTTTAAGGCATGCCAAAGAGATACTTAACAGCAAACTAATCTGTGGTAAACTTGCAATTGCTCTTACGATATAACAAGTGATTTGAGTTGGCATAGCTGTCTTTCATTGCAAGCCAAACTGATTCAAAGCACCTGTCCCTTGAAATTTCCTGTGAGGGGGGAGTAGCTGCATGCATGTATGGACATTCAGTCGCCCAAGCAATTGAGAAGGACTACAGGAGGGAGATGTACAGTGTGTGTTGGAATTAAGAAAAAACAAGTTTTTTTTTTTAAACATCTTTTGAAATAATAATATTCTTGTGGGTATTTGTTTCAGAGTATAGTCAAAGGGTTTGAGACATCAAGTACTTAAGATTACACTGCCTGAAATAAATGGCTTAATTTTGTATTCATTTTTACTATTGAATACTGAATTTTCATTTTCTCTGCAAGACTAAATTTTAAAGTAGTTCTTAAAGTTAACGACATTGAAGATGCAAGACTATGCCTTTAAAAATGTGGTAGCTCAATATATGTACTACAGTAGCATATCAAAACTGAATCATTAAAAAGTGATTTTTTTTAAAGCATTCTTTGCTTACCACAGTTAAAGATGTAAGTAAAAATAAAGTAACGGTGTCCTGGGGAGAGGTTTCTTAAGGGTTTTTTGATTCAGTATAGATGTCAGATAATGTTATTTGCAAACTGATGGGAAGAGACTAAGAGTCAATCCTGCAGAAAGCAAGCAAACAGACAACAAAATCCAAACAAAATATATCTTGATTCTATAGAATAGAGAGATGAAGATGCTAAAGGTGCTGAAATAATAGATTATTCTAACACCACAGCTACTGCGGGTGAAAAGAGAATCTTCTTGGTGGAAATACTAATGGAAAGTTTTAAATCTTTGTAAACTAACTTGACTGCTGGAAAGGAGCCCCAAGGAAATGTAGGTGTGAAGTAGTTGGATTTGCTTGTAGTGTTCTGTGCTGCTTTGAAATTAGAGCCCTAAATAACATTGTTTAAGGCTAGGTTAAAACAGGTGGGACTAGAACAGTTTGAAATTATGCCAGCGAGGTAGTGTGTCCCAACAAGTTGTGTCAGGGCAGACACACAGACACCCAGAGCCAGAAGCAGTACTCTGGCCTACCAAGTGTCATATGGTTTGCTTTATAACTTTGCTGTCGGCCACCTCCCACAGGAGGCAGAACTTTTCCCATGGTATGAAGACAAGTTCTGCTTTTGTTCTGGTGCCTGAAGAAGAGCAGCTGTATTCCTGCTGCTAGTGCAAACCTCATGCACCTGTGTACTACATAACATTGAAGATGGATCTTTTTTCCTGTGCCTGTCTTGGTGCAATATAATTTGCCTCACTGAACAAAGTGAAAGAAAGAAGGTGTCTTTATGCAAAAAAACACCAACCCCAAAACCCACTTTCTTTTTTTTTTTTTTTTTTTGGGTCTCCCATTTCTAGTGGGAACTGCAGCATGCTTTCCTATTTGACTCAGTCTAGTGATCCAGTTTCCCTCTCACCACTTCCAGAATGATAATTTACTCAGTCTAGCTTCTACCACTGTTCCCATGAGCACTACAGCCTACATACTTGCAGTAGTAATTTTAGGAAGTCATTTGACATCAGTTTCTTACGCTTTGCGGGCAGGGCTTAGAAAAGAACCACAGATTTGGAAGAAAATCACAGATACTGTGAATAAGATTTTTCATGTGCTTATGAGCAAAGAAGAGTGCATGCTATTTTGCTAAGCAAAGCTTACCCTTTGGTAAAGCTGTTGCCACAGCTGCAAAAATAGCAGAGTATGGATGCTGAAAAAGCTCCAGCAGAGAATTTCTTCAGCTCTCTGCAGCATTTTTGTGAGAGTTCTGTCTTTCCCATGCAAGTAACTCAAAACAATGTTACAGCTTTGTAAACTTCTTGCAGCTGCAAGTTGTTTTGCAGAATTGTTATGGTTCTAACTAGAAAAACATTCAGAGATGGGTGTCGTAGAACTTGACCAATCCCCTTAAGGGGTGGATGGCAAAAAACCAGTTACCTTATGCCAGTTAATACACTTTGCAAACTAACATATAAAAGCCTTCTGAGAAGTCATTAAAGCGCGTCCATTGATCCCTGAGCCTGGACTTCGTGTCATTTCTCTACTCGTCCGTGGGGAAAACAGCGACAGCGGAGAGATGTGTGTATGTCCTTTTCTCCAGGTGTGCGTGACGGGCACCGTAGGTGTGGTGATATCCCAGTATAGGGGTGTGATATGTGGGCATAGACATGGGTCCAGGCCTGACTGGGAGCTCAGAGCAGTTGCAGCACTGTGATCCTGACACTGTCTTCCCCTGTTGAGCACTGAGAAAAGCGGGGCTGACATGGAGCCTCCCTGCCTGCTGTTGTGGGGCAAGTTTGGACAGCATCTGCTTGGCCATCTCCCGTCCACCCCCTGCAATGGGGGCAGGAGAGGGAACTTGGCAGTGGCTGCAGCTGAGAGGAGCAGTAGCTGCTTACATGGAGGGCAGGTACACGACATAGAAGGTTATTTAGAGCTCAGGGCCAGTGTCCTTAGCTGCCAGGCTCAGATAATCTTAAAGGAAGAAGTAGGACTTCTAAAGCAGTCATAATAAGAGGGAAAAATTGAGAACTATGAATGTGTGGAGTAGAAGAGTGTTCGCAAATTCAGAGTTGACAAATCAGTTTAGTTGTTTTTTTAGTTTTTAGTTTAGTTTTTTTTTAGTTGTTTTCAGAGTATCTGCCTAGGAGTTCTATTTAAGGTCACATATCAGAATATAATGACTATGTAACATGGAGACGCAAACTCATTAAATTTGAAGCACTTACCTTTGAATTAGGAATTGCACAAGGAGACAGGTGTGGCACACAGTTTAATAAATGTGCACAGAAAAATCTCTGCCTTATCCTAAGACAAGCAAAATTGTTATTGCCTGGTTCTTTACGCAATGATGCAACCTCATTTTAGAAACTCAAACTGCAAAAGTGCTTTGGCATCTAGAAGAGATTTTTTTTCTTATTTTCTATCAATCAAATTATCCACAGGAACTGTATAATCCTAAATTTGTTAGGCCTCTTCATTTTAGGCCTAAAAATGCATTAAGCTGTGGCTGTCCTGAGTAGCTAAGCTCCCAGGTCCTGCTGAAATTGTTATGGGATTTGCATGTGGGGCTATGTGGTACAAATGCCCACAAACATCTCATTTAGGGATTATGATTAGAAAATGACTAATTAAACTGGTACATGCTTCTTTAGTTTTAACCAGCCAGCCAGTGATTGTAGAGGCCCATTTCTCCTGCCTGCTGTTGTACCTTCTGCAGTACCCACTCACGCCTTTTGGAAACAGAAAACCTCAATTCACCACCTCTGTAATAAATGGGGCCCAAATCATATTCCCAAGGTTACTTCTCTGGGTTTCCCTCCCTGCCTACGTTGGCTGAATACATTCAATATAAATATAAATTTAAAGTCTCCCATATGCTACTTGAGTGAAATCCTAAAAATGGTACTGTCCCACTAGTATTTTGAGTATCACACATGTATGGCCCTGCTTTCTCTGTCACAAGTATTATGTGACACCTGAGGATTTTCTTATTCACAGTATTGCAGGCTAGCATTTTTTTTTAGTTCTCTAGACTTCTAGAAATAGTGTCACTACTCAAGAATTCCTTTACCAGATGAAGTGAGAAGGGGGTGACTTTTCTTCCCATCCAACCTTAAATTTTTTTACATAGTTTTCTTCTGTTAGCATCAGCATTAAAAAACGTGAGGTATGGCAACAAAAATCTATGGTTTTTTTAAGTGGTTTGTTAGAAAATAGTAAGATGCTGAATCCTGACCAATGCACAGTAGGGCAACAAATACTTTTTTATGTCAGCAGAATCAGGAGATTCCAATTTGTGCTGTCCCCATTACAGGCTTGTGTGAATCTTGTAACAGCACTCTGCTGTTGCAGAACCACAGAATGGGTCAGGTTGGAAGGGACCACAGAGGGTCATCTGGTCCATCCTCCATGCTCAAGCAGGTTCATCCCAGAACACACTGCACTGGATTGTGTCCAGATGGTTCTTGAATATATCCAATGAGGGAGACTCCACAGCCTCTCTGGACAATCTGTTCCAGTGCTCAGTCACCTGCACAGTAAAGAAGTTCTTCCCTATATTCAGGTGGAACTTCCTGTGTATCAGTTTCTACCCATTGCCTCCTGTCCTATTGCTCGGCACCACTGAGACAAGCCTGGATCCATTGTCTGACACCCTTCCTGCAGATACTTCTGAATATTGATGAGGTCCTCTCTCAGTCTTTTCCAGGCTGAACAGGCCCAGCTACCTCAACCTTTCCTTGTAAAAGAGATGCTTGAGTTAAAGTAGACACCTTCAAGACAGAGCCACACTTGTATCTGAACTTCAGTTTGGAAAATGAGATAGTTCACATCCCTCTAGTTCTTTGCAATTCAAGATTGAAAAAATGTGACGTACAAAGGGAGAGTGGAACACCAAATTTATTAAGCAATGTAATTCTAAGTATTGAGATATTACCAATGTAAACTTTCAGGGCCTGGTAATGTATGTATTGATAAAGTTAGGATGGAATAGTTTTAGAATATTTGTATATATGTATATGTGTGCAAAACAATGACTTGTTTCTGATTTTATCACCTTTATATTTTTATACAAGTACTGATTCTGTAGATGACTTTAATCCTGAGTTTTCTTTTTTTTTATCAATGTATTACATCTTTTAAAACTGAGCAGGCATGTTGTTATGACAGTTGGCAGGGAAAGAAATCAGACCACTTAAAAAATCATGCCAAATCTGTGAAGGAAGAGTCATCTAAGAAGTCATAAAACATGGGTTAATCCCTTCATGAGTGAGCATGAAGAAGCACTTTTGAGAACTTGGAGCTGGTTTGAACAATGGGAATCCAACCTGCACCACCAAGACAAGAAAGCTCCAGGAGGGAATGGGCCCCTGCTGCCTTGCACTGTGTCACTTCCAAAATTCCTGGGAGTCAAGCATTGATTTATGCTATTGGTTTGGAGCATAGGTTAATGGTCTTTCAGCTTTGTTTTAGAATGAACTTGACTAAGCAATCTGTAGGTGTACCTGTAGGTAGCCCTGGACGTCTGGTAACTGCTCGCTCTAATGACTTGCATGGGCTTTCCCTAGCACTGGCAAACATGTGAATGATCAGCTTATTATTGATCACCACAGAGAAATGGTTTAGAAATTTATATCCTTTAATAATATCCTTTTGTTTTAAAAGCAAAACTGGTTTCTTTTTTTTCTTAAGTTCATACAAGATATGCACTCCTGCATAGATTGGTTGTATATGAACAATCCAGAATATCAATTCAGTTGTTTAGAGCAAGAGTTCAGATGCTGTCTAGAAGAAGACAGTATGACTTTCCTTAGTCTTTCAGTGCCAATATTTTTATTGTCATTCATAGTCCAGCAATATATGCTTTTAATTTAGCTGGTAAATCTGCTACAGCCTGTGAAATAAGAAATTACTATGCCCATTAGAGGCTTTGAAAAATTAAACTTTTCCTTTGGGAAACATTAAGTTTCAATGCCACTGATTCACTGCCTGGATTTTCAACTTAACAGATTTGATTTATTGAGACAGAACTATGATTTTTTAAAATTTTTTTTAATGTGATGTTTTGAATAAATGATGCGACATGGCATGGTTCACCTACTAATGGCAACAGTTAAGCAAAGCTGATGCTGCCTCATATGCAGTGCTTGGAACAGATGCACATGGTGTCTGTTTCTGACTGTTGGCTAGACAAAACAAGACAGTAGTTGCTTGGCAGCACTTGGAAATTGTTTGACAGATAATGGATTGTAAGAACTTGGTCTCTGTAGAGCAAGAGGGCTTCGAGGTTATCCCTGCTATCAAATTACTGCAGGTTTAAAAAAAACTTGCTACAGCAAATAATTTAGCCTTTCCATACAACAAAAAAGGGATGGTTGAAGAAGTGGAAGGAGATTTACTTGAACTAAATCTGATCCTATTAAGATGTATTTAGATTGCTAAATTCTCAAGATTTTTTGTAAAGGACAAACCATTCCAAAAGATTTCACACTCTTCCTGTGTTTAGAAGCATTACATTTTAAATTATGTAGGTTCTACTGCTTTTTCCTAAATCACAGATTAAAATAATAGACAACTTTGTGCCCAGCATTCTTTGCTCTGTTCTGCTAGAGTACATAAATTGAGATTTGCTTGATTGACCACGTTATTTTTTTAAAAAACAAACAAACAAACAAACAAAAAAACCCAAAAAAACCCCAGACCCTGAAGCTCCTGTTTTTATGTGGATAATTACATGCTTTGGGTTAAATTAAAAGTTGCAGCTTTCTGGGATTGTAAAGGGGCAGTTTGCCCCGGATCATTAGGGTTACAAGACCCATATAGAAATTGTCATGGGATCACATACAGATGTACCAATATTTATGTGTCTTTATTTCAGCTGTTACTGGGCTTGTGTGTGGGCCTGGCAATCCTGGGCTTTTTATCTAGTCTGCTAGCATAGGAAAACCAACAATCTGGAAAACGAGGGGATGAGCAGGATGTGTCACTGGGACTGGGATTCCAGTATTCACCAGCACTCTCAGGGTGTGGAGGGAACATTTTCCTTTCCAGTCGCATTATAATATCTTGTATGCTGAAAAATCAACAGAAAACAGAAATCCTATGTGATTAAGGTTGGTTTTGTAGTACATAAATATTTTTCAACTAGCATTGCAGCTGAGCTTATGAATCTGAATGTCTCAGCCTTGAAGGATGACTGCAGTAGGACTGAAAATGTGTGAGCTCAGGGTCATCCTAACCTGATTTTACTGCACATGGGTGTGCCCTTAATTGTGCTGTCAAGGGCAGAGCATTCACAAGTGTCTTTCACAGCCACATCCAACAGGGTAACTTATTATCTCTCCTGAGTATGTGACTGAATGGGGGTAATATGGAAAATGTAGCTCTGCCCTTGGAAAACCAGCCTGCAGTCTGGTGTCCAAAGGTGATTTGGACCTTCAGAACCTTGCTACTGACTAGTTAGTACAAGCTTTCTGCATCGTAATTGTCTTCTTGCAAACAGGTTAAAAAACAGCAATGACACTGCTAATTCTTTTCTACAGAAAAGTTTAGAGAAACACTAAGCAATCACAGCATAACCAGCTCAGAAGGTAGCACATAAAACTGTACAAAAAGGTACAGTTCAGAGAAAGAGACAGGTCAGTGTCTGGAAGAGAGAATGACCTTGCTTGTTTAGGAATTTATAACATACCTCAACTCCTTGAGACCTTTTCTGCAACCAAGGACAGCTCACAGTGCTGACACATTTCTTTTAGTAAAAGAGAATTAACTGCACAACCATACTTGTTCTCAGAAATGGTAAATGTTCTGGAGGAGCCAAATGGACACTTGATAAAAATGTGGTTTTTTTTCTGGAAATGAATGCCTTCTTCAGTCTGTAGAGCACCTTTGGTCTTAGTGTTGCCAGCAATAAACAGAAGAAACAAAACTTCTGAAAATGCTCATCTGAAAATTCTGATGCTTCTGAGCAGATCACCTAGACAGACGTTCTCTTCCTCACTGTATGGCAAGAGACTGCAGCATATGGAAATGTATCATCAGACAACTACCTCAAATGCCAGCCTCCTTCTTTCCTCCTTCATAAGGCATCAGTTCCAAATAACTGACAGAATTGTCCCAGAAACTGTGACGTGTGAAACTACCTGGATGAACCCCCTCATTGATCCCTGACACATGATCAGTGTGCTTACAATGAGGACAAAAGGATTTATGCCATTTCTGCAAAACTTGGATGATGCATGGAGCTCGTTGCTAGGCTGATCACTGCCTTTTGAAATGTAGGCTAGCTATCATATTCTCTCCATATGCCCAGACAACCCTCTGTCAGGGAGGCTGATGTCAGCAAGTTCAAAAAATGGGCTGTTACGCAGCGGAGCTTTGAGGGTGGCATTAGTAAGAAACTGGGCAAAAGATTTTGTTCTGTCTGATTCTGCAGTTGTGCCCTAAACACTCATACTGATTCATTATCAGTAGAGGTCGAGGATATCCTTTACACCCTTGCTAATATTATAGTCACTGTATTTCTCACCGCTCCATTAAAAACCCATGAAGAGAAATTTTACAAGACCTTTTATACTGTGATTTCATAAGGCTTCAAAAGGAGGATTTGACTAAAGAGAGTCAAATTAATCTAAGATAAAACCCATTTTTTTTTATGTTTCTAACTTCATGGCATTAAAAATCCCTTTGCTATGCTTGTAGTGACACGTTTTACTGTCCTCGGTGCAGAGTTACCCAGGCATTCCTTGTGCACCCAGAAGATGTTGTTATTAATGCAGCTGAGCAGAAACCCTTCTCAGCCACAGTGGTCCCTGTGCATCTAAGAAAGCTGCAAGAGAAAGTCTAGCTGTAAAGGAAAAGTGATGCTTCCAGTGATTTTATTTTCTTCCATTGTTTACCCAAACTTTCAGTAAATTACAAGGCTCTCCAGGGCTGGATGTTTCTAGTGCGCCCACATATAAGATAAAAGTCATATTTCACATGACAGCTATTATGACATCTTGTTTATCTGTGCTTAGAAACTGGAAGGCTCAGATCAGTGTATATTATGGTAGCTAAACATTTATTTTGCAGACATGGGAGTTCTGATAGCTGTAAGAGCTGCCTGACCTCTTCCTAAAACATACCAACCCCCTCCCAGTAACTTTAGGAAGGTGACTTTAGACACAGATATTAGCAGGTGAATTTATTGGAGAGCACTACACACTTTTAAGAGGCAAACAGCGAGAAAAGGTAACTCAACAAAATTCAGTAAACCTCATGTAACTATTAGAAATTTTTCTGCTTGGATAAATAAGATGTCAGGCTAACACTGACCTCACTCCCAAACAATGTGTCATCTTCTCCTCCACAGATGTGCTTGCACACAGTAAATAGGTCCCTTTTCCTCATTTTGGGGCTGCGGCAAAGCCCTCACCTCAGACCCAGGCAGCAGCAGGCCTTGGCAGAGTTGGGAAGCTGTTAAACACCCACCAGCCCTGGGCACTGCTGCAGCTGGTCAAGCACCAAAGCCATGGCAGGGATTGCAGTGTTCAGTGTGGTGGCAGACTGTTTCTGTCCGTGCTGAAGGGCAGCCTTCTGTACCAACTCTGGAGTGAACCACAAATGGTGGCAAAGGGGAGGGGGGGATGGATGGGGAGTTGGCCAAAGCAACTGCCCACTTTACCAGAAGAAAGTCCTGCTCTTTCTTTGAGGCCAGTCTGTTCTCAGGTGACAGAGAGCACAGCCAGCAGAAGTTATTATTAGTATCACTCTGAAGAAATGTCTTGTCAATGAGGTGACAATGAGGTGATTGATATTTAAATAGGGAGTATCTGGATTATTTCCTCCAAGCTCCCTCAGACTGAGAGAGAAATTAATAACAAGGCAGGTATTGAAGTCAAATATGTTATAGTCAGTTGATGTCTGTTTTGACAGGGTCACATTCTAAAGTTGGTCTTCTAATAAACTTGAAATGTCAGAACAGTTGGAGAATAATTATAATTTTAAGCAGAAAACACCATTCTCTATGCTATAGTCAATTCAGTTAAAGTAAAATTTAATTAAAGGCATGTGAGTAAGAAGATCTTAGAATGATTAAACACCCAGGGTGGAAGAGACCTCAAAAAGTCATCCATTCCAACACTTGTGGGTAAGGGAGTCTAGATAAGATTATCTAGCACCCTGTCCAGTTGAACATCTCTGTTGATGGAGACTCCACCACATCCCTGGGGAGGTTGTTCTAGAGAATATTTGTTCTAATTGTAAAAAACCTCTTTATTATATCAAAATGAAACTTCTCCTGAGGTTGGGTGTAGATATATGAACAATAAGAAGAAAGGCTGAATATTGCTATTGTGAGTAGCAGCAGAATATTTTCACTAATCCTTAGTTTGGGGGCTGGGTTTTTTTAAGTTAACTTAGGGTCTACTGAGTTCTTCACAGTGACATTCACAGCAAGGTATTTGTACCTCAAAAGCCATTTGTGCAGGTGAAATTGCTTCTTTCTGTGCACACCCCCATGACCTTTTACACAGTGGTAATCTGCTGGTATGTTATCTAATTGGCTACCTTTGTTAGGTCTTTCTGAAGTTTACTCCATTTCTCTGCTGACTGGTTTGTATCACCTCTCTGCTTGGTCCTTCTTTCCAGGGTGTGACCAAAAAAGGCATTCAGGCTTATGAGGAAAAACTTGATCTTTGCAGGCCCATGCTGTTGCTGTTTATTTAGCAGTTGTACTGCCTTGTGTTTCCAGATTAATTCCCTTATCATTTGGTCTGTTGTTTTTGCCAGTACTGATGTCAAATTAAGCTATAATGTTCTAGACTTTGCCCATCTTTATTACAGAGTGATACCATATTTGCGCTCTGGGTTGTTTTGTTTCTAATTAATTTTAGATAAGTATGTGCTAAAGGTATCTTTGCTGTCTGACAGCTCTAAAAAAACTAGCAGAGGTGTGACCTTTCTGCCTTGTGATACATCAGCTTGAGTAGAGGAAAGGCATATGGGTCTGCGGGGTAAGCAATCCCTTTCAGGGGTTGCTGGCTCCTCAGCACATCAGCTAACATCCTCAGATACAATCCTTGCTCCCTTTATTTTAGAAATATAGACATAAAATCCTTTCACCTCAGAACATAATGGCCACGTCCAAACTGAAATCTGGATGCTGGCAAGGCACCAAAGTCCTTTGCCATATGCTATGCTCCTGAAAGGCACATTTTCTACATTTTGTTTTGCTTAAAACATAGTGTCCCAAATGGGCCCCAGAGGGCACCTAGGGGCTCAGTCTGGGTTTTGTGTAGTATGTGCTCCAGCCTGCAGTTACATTGCCAGCAGTCAGCAACTTGTATTCATAATGGGAAAGATGTGGAAGAAACCAGCAAACGCTTCAGAGTATGCAAATAAGGAAAATCCATCTTAAAGTGTAGCCTCTTATATCTACTTTTGTGTATTAGTAGTCTTTTGAAAGTATATCCTCAAAGGCATTAAACTCAACACAAGATGAAAATCACAGTTACAACAAATAAAGATGATAAAGATGACATGTCTTGAAAACTTCAAGCTCGTTAAAAAAATCTTCAGAAACTATTTAGCATCTGTATTTTGCTCCTTAATAATCCATGCATTGAACAAATATTGTGCTTTCCAGTGGCGATTGTATTTTATCTGAGAATTGAGCTGTCAGATTAAATCTCAATTCCAAACTGACAGCATTTTCCTTCTAATTGCCACCATGAAACATTAACTCTTTTCTTTTTCTCACCTTTGTTTTATATTTATAGCTTCAACATCTTCCTCCCCCTGCAATTTTCTTTCTCATTTATTTTCTCCTTTTATATATGTTTCAGCATTATTCCCCTTCTGTGTCACATTGCTCCTTCATTCCAGGTACTTTGTGTCAAAACATAGTGATGTCTCCCAGTAGAAAACTGCATTAAGCTGAAGAGTTTGTGCTGCTTTATGATAACTCAGATAAATATCTGAAAGAATTAATAATTGTATCCAACCCAGAATACTGTTTATCTGTCTTCCTCAGGCACAGTTAAACTGTCGTGGAAAAGATCTTGCACACAGATTAGAATTAGGGCTGTATTTTGTAAGTCTTCGCTGAATTTCATCTTTTGATACCTGGAAAAAAATTGTTCAATTGGTTGCATTTTGTTTTATGGGACATTCGTATATTTGTGAAATAAATTTATTTCCTCACAGATGTGACTGATAGTAACAGCAAGAACCAAGTTTACTGGATTTGAGTCTTTATCACCTCTGGAATAAATGCACGACTACTGCTCACCCTAGAGTCTTTCTGGTCAAGAGGAAGAAGGCAAGTGGGCATTTGAACTAATACTGTTCTTTAAGAGCCAGAAAATATTATTTAGAGAAGAACCACATATTCACTAATAGAAAAGAAGAAATAACCCTCGTGTTTTTTCAGTGGTACTGGACTTAGCAGTGCAGAGGGATATTACTAAAGTTTTGAAAAACATGCTGTAGAATTCCTCATATTTTAATTTTTTGATCAGAGCTTACTGACTTTTTAATAGCCTATTTAAATCATAAAGTAGTAGTGACAGATTGGTACAACGCATCCACGTATAGGTACAGGCCTTTTTACCTAGTCAACAGAAAAGCTGCAGTGAACTTGAGCAATATCAAGAGAGATGGGACGACATACAGTGAACTGGCTATCATTGAAACGCGTACCTATCAGATAAGGGTATTTTGTTTGGAATGCATGTCTTTGAAACTCATTAGACTACAAAACAGAATATGAAAAGCAAAAGAAGCAAAAATGAGCCACAGTGAGCTGGAATTCTGAGTCGTCTTATTGGCTACTTTAAATTGTAAATACTTCAGGTGATTATCCATTGTTTCTTTTCTGAATAACATCTGTAAAAGGCTACTACCAATATTTAACATCTTCATAAGAATATTGTATGCCAGAAGTTGTGTCTTCTGCACTAAGCCAAGATGTTTCACCTTGGTGTGAAAGTTAGTAGGTTGGACACAGGTCAAGAAGAAAATGTCAGCTGAAATGTGCGTGTCCACTGTTCCTATCACAAGCACATACCTGGTTTATCTATTGCTTACAATGTTCCAGGTCTTGAAATTAAGGCTAAGGCAGGCCATCAGCTAGGTATTAGAACGTGATTGCTATATGCACTGCATTTCAACTCTATGGTACCAAAATTGCAATTTTTACTTTGGCTGTTGTCCAAGCCTTTCCAATATGCCTTCCATTTCCTTTGCCTCCTACCAGTTAGATAGGCCATCTGTTTTCCCAGGGAAAGTTAAAGAGCCAATATATGAAAAGCACAAGCTCCTTTTAAAATAACTTTCCCACTGTTTTGTATTCATGTAATTTCATAATGATCAGACTCTGTTTCTTGTTGCTCTTCCTTAGTGCAGGCGAGATTTGTTAGCTATCGAGGGTGTTGTTGTTAAGTAAATGTTGTTTGAGGTTTTCCCTTCAAGTGCAGCTCTCTGAGAAGACATCAGTTGGAACAATCTGGTCTTCTTTCATGAAGATTTTCTCTCTGGTTTGAAAGTGACATATGTGTAGGATGAAAATTACATATTCCTTCGAGAGTACGTGCTATTTTTGGCTATTGTGATCTGTACATTCTGTTCATGTTCCATAAAAGATGAATGTAAAAGGCTTTTCTTTCTTTTTTGAAGTTCTTGGAGAAAGTCTGCACATTAGCTCTGATACCACAGAAAGAAATTCTGTCACAGAAATGTATTAAAAAGCAACATGGAACAGATTCAGTTGTGCAAGAGAAATAATAGATCTATCCCAGCTGGGTTCTCGTGCTCTCTTAATTTTCATTTACTTTCATCCGGTCAATTCTTTGCAGTTCTGTCTGGTAGCTGATATAGTACATCAGGGAAATTACAGCTGATTTCTAAAACCTATTTCACGGGAAGCATTGAATGAAACTAAAGACTCAGCACAGAAGTGACAGAAAGAGATAGCTTTCCTGCTCCCTCATCTCTAAGGACTGTACTGCAAACCTCTATAAATGCTCCCTTCCTTAATTACTGAAATGCTCGAGATATTGCTTAAATAATCACATTGAAAGCAGGGGATTAGGAAAGAATTTTTCTCAAGTTTTTGATATCACCAGCAGAACTGTAAAAATTCCCAAACTCATAAAAAATAAATGAAATACATTTTAAGGCTCTTGTATCAGATCTTGTGCCCAAAGGTACAATTACTCTTATAAAGATGTTGATGGTAGTTTCACTTTCCCTTCATATACATACAGAAAGGCACATTATAAGGGGTTAGTTAATCTATAGAGAGATGTGTGGTGCTAATCTCTATGCCAGCTGTGAGAAATTAAAGGAAATTAATCTGAAAAATGCATTCTCATTCCATCGCTGACTTCTGAAGTGTAAGTTAACCACTCCCCTAGGTTTTATATTTTTTGAGGACAAGAATAAGCACTTCATTTCAGTAAAATAGATGACACTGCTTATGAAAGAGATGGAAAATCCAGGTAATCAAAGATCCCTCTTCTCAGTTTTTCCTATATTTCACACTTTCCCCCGTAAAGCAAACCAAGAATTTGGAATAAGGTTTCTCCAGTGATAGTTAATTAGTTTCAAAATGGCAATTGTACAGATTTTTTTATTGTTGCTGTTCCTTATAGCAGTAGGTGTTAATATGGTATCCTAAATAGCATGATTTGACTTACTATAGGATACAGAGAACACATGAATAATTAACCATTCATTTAATGCCAGAAAAGATGTTAATAATACTATCTATTACATAAAGACATTTTTGCCTCTAGTTTCCAGCTTAGACCAGTATTCATGCAATGGAGAAAAAAAATATTCATAATTGAATGAAATTAACCAAACTCGTGGGTGGGTTTTTTAAAATATGGAATCATAGGCCTAATGGATGAAGTGAACAAAATAAAATTGCTTTCCATGGAGAGCTATGGGACCTTCCTCAAACCTCAGGGAATAGCAGGCTGTGATGCTGCTTCTCAATACCATCTGTTCTTTGGGTTTGAAATGATTTATGGGAATTGTTCATGTTTTCCTGTTGACAGTTCAACTTCAGCAGTATGTTCTCAGGCAACAGTGAAAATCTAAGCAAATACATACTACCACTAAAGTTTAATCTCCTGAAAAAATTATAAATTATATTGAATGTAGAAGCCTGTATCAATAAAATGTTATCCACTTAAGTATATAAATACATTGAAAAGAAGATACTAGTCCTCCTTGCTTCCATCTCACCAGGCACTTTGGGTACATATTCAAAGTATTCACTTAAATTGTTCTAATATAACTGAAAAAATTACCTCAATCTTCATGGGAATAAGATTGAGCCAACACTGAGTAATTGTTAATATCTCTGCTCCTTCTCATGTTTCTTGAAATTCTTGTATAAAAAAAAATATTGCCCCACATCATCCAGTTATATGGTACTGGACTCTGCAGTATTATTTAAATATGTTTCTTGTGCTGTTTGAGGATGCTTTCACATTCAGAACAACTACTGTTTTCACTCTTGGATGTTATTTTCTTAGCTCAGGTTTGGAGTATGCCATTTCATTTTCATGTATTCCGTGCCACTGGCATATAGGCAGGTCTCTCCTGAGATGTTGGTAGCAATAGGGATTTATAAATCAGAAAGAGTCAGTTAGTTGGGGTTATACTATTCAGTTTCCCATCCTGAATATCTGCCCATCAGGGAAGAAGTGCTGAACAGTTGGGTCCGGCCGGACGATGGCAATTCCAGTTTGGATCCACTTGTGAAATTTCAGACTTCACATTTGTTTTGCGACACATCAAAAGGCTCACAATAACTCACCAAGCTCAACACACCTGTCCTTTGGAAATAAAAGTGCAGCTTCTTGGGTCCTGAGCCTCAAATCAACTTCCAGAAGTGTTTGCTCCACCTTCAGTCTGATGACCAAGATTGATTCCTTACTGTAATGTATTCATAATGCTTCCATCTCAGTTCTCTCCAATTGAGGCAGTGAGCAAATCTCGGCATGAGCTTCCCATACTGTCAACAGATTCTCAGTCACTTGGCTAAAGGATTCATAGGTTATTGTTCTGGCGAGACCTATGTTTATGGTGATTTTGGTGAAACTCCTACATCTACTTGAAATGACAAAGATTGCAGTTGAATTTGGTTAACAAAACGCATTAATAAAAGCACAGTGTTGTACTAACTCAAGGCAAATCTTACTCAAATCAGTAAAAATTTTCTTTACGAGAATAAAGGCCATAGCAAAAAAACTCGCTGATTTGTTGTCCCATGGAAACTGTAGAAGACAGTTTCTCAGTGGAACTGGGAGATGAAAAGGCTCCATTTGTCTTTCAGGCTCCACAGAGAGCCAGGAGGATGCAGCTAATGACATGGTGACAGCATGCTGCAGTCCTTAGAAAGAGGCTGATCATTATCCACCATTTCAGCTTTTACATCCAAACTTGCCAAGATCGATTTACAATTAAGATCTTATTTTTCTAGCAAATCCAACGTGTGATTTGTGTACATTTCTCTCCTATGTCAGTAACTTAATGAAAAGGACTACGTTCTGCTTAATATTTTATTAGTGTCCCAGAGTTTTGTTGCCTTTCCCATTGTCTCCATAAGTTGGATCAATGCCAGCCTCACCTGCCTCCTTTACAAAGATTTAAATTGCGCTTTAGTCCTTCACTTCCGTCACCCACTGTTCATTATTTCTCCATTTCTGCATCTTTTACATCATGTCTTTTCTTCTTGCATCCATTTGGGTTTTTTACTCAAGTATTCTGAAAATAATACCCGGGGGGAAAAAAACAAAGCATTGAGAAAATTGAACAAAATAAATAATAGGCCAATTACCAATATAGGTTCTAATATGTATATAACGGTTATTATATAATCTAAACATAACCAGAATAGCTACCTAAACCATGTAGCCATTTATGAGAGAAACAACAAGATTAATAGGAAACTATTTACCAGTTTCCATCAATAGTCAAAGTATGTCCAATTCTGTAAGACATTAAGTTTAAAACCCTTATGTATAGAGTAAGAACTTGATGCAAAGAAAGACTGTGGGATCATACCCCTGGTAAAACCATTGCAAAATGCTTAGAAAGTACGAAGTATATTTGTAAGCATACCTAGTTTGCAAGAAGTAGTAATCTCCTGGAATAGATTGATGGGGTTTCATTGCCTGTGTTGAAAGAAATCTATCCTTCAGTGAAAATCACAGATTCAAATCCTGCTTGTCTTCAGTGATAGAGATTATTTGATGTGTTCCTACTTTACTTCACTATGAACTTCCTACCGGTAACAGATAATTTTTAATCATGCTAGGTATTTTTTCTTAAACTTCAAATCCTTTGTGTTTATTCAGAGCATGCAGTCTGAGGAGAGCACATTTTTTCATAACAGTTTTTTTATGCAGTGACAGATGATACTCATATTTCCAAAGCACCGAATGTAACAGCTTGGTCCTATTTAATCATCTGGGTTTTTTTGTTTCATTTCACATTGAGTTGTAATTGCACATTAAAAAAAATTCTAAAAATCTGATCTAATGTCCCAGTAAAAACAAATTATTTACTGAAGAAACACAAAACTTAATATTTCCCAGGCACAAAAATGTGTTAATTATATGAAACATCATTTGTGCTGTTCAGCGACTGCCCCATAGTCTACATCATCAGTTCACGAGGGGCTGGCTTAGCAGCCTGGGAGCTGAGCAGCAACATATATTTTTGCCTTCCCCAGTACTTGAAAAAAGTATTCCATTACTACCTACTGGTCCTTTCTGGGTGACTGCATTAGTCATATTTCTTCTTTCCTTGTTGCAATAGCAAGAACTTTTGTGAGGTGAGATGAAATAAATAGGAAAATATGAAACACATTTCTCAGTGTGAGCAGATACCAGTGCAAGTAGTTACTGAAATATAACCTGTAACGTCTTCAAATGTCTGATACCAACCTTAGGCAATTGAAGCATGTAGAAGGAAATCTGTGTAAGTAACCATCCAACATACAGTAAAGATTTAAAAATAAGAAAGGCATCCAATCTAATTCTGATTTCAGTCTGAAGTTAGCATGGCTCAACTCCTTAAATTTCTCAGCACATTTCAATTTAACAGGAAACACCTGTAGCACTGCTCCTCACCATGTTGCAGTCTAATTCAAATAGAAGTCACATAATAAGTTTAGTACTCAGAACACCTGCTACCTTAAAACATATTCCTTTGAGACACTTTTACACTAAGCTTTCCTACATCTTCAAAAGACTGTGAATAAAGCCACAGCTCTTTCAAGGGCTTTAATATTCCCTGAGATAAAAGTGGAAAACACATAAATTGTTCTTTGTGAAAACAGGATGATAAATTTCACAACTTACCACCTAAATCAGCTCTGTTTGGATGTGGAACTCAGTTGTACATCCTGCAAAAAGAACAAATAAATTTTCCACAGATTTTGTTAGGTGATGTTGGACAAAACCAGAGTGCCTGGTCTGAAAAATAATGAATCCTAATTTTACTGCCATTCTTTTAAGAGTTCTGATGTCCAAAAGTGTCCCAAATTCAGCAAAGTATTTACATTTCTAAGTCCTGCCCTGTGGACAAAGACCATGACTAGTGATGGATATTTCAGTGGTGACTTCCCATGCTTTTGTCTTCTCTTGGTGATAATGGGATAACTTTGTGTAGGAGATCCACCAGGGCAGCGGTCTCATAAGTTTTCCATTTGGCTGGACTCAACTGACTAGGAAATAATTTTGCAAGTGAATTGTACTTCTTAGCACCATTAAGGTTTTTGGCAGTACAAGACATCGATGACCCCTTTCAGCAATTCAGAAAATGTTGATCTGTAGAAACATGCTAGAGGAGACAGTCCCTAGAATCAAAGAATAGCACAGAGCCAGGCAAAGGGTGGAAGAATTGGGATCTAATGCCAGCAGTTGTAATAAATCAGAGCTTTCAGCTAGAGGCAATGGGACTTTCAAGCTTACTCTCCAGAGGACATGGTTGGAACATCAGTTCCTGGATGTGAACTGCCTGGATAGGAACAAGTTCTGTGCTCAACCACCCATGGGCATTGCAGCACTTCCCAGGGGACAGTTGTGCAGTCAGCAACCCTTGTACCTGGTCTGCAATTCAGCCTTCATATAAACAACTGTTTTTTCACAATCCTACCTTTTAAAGGCAAAAAGACAGTATTCCATTCATCATTTTAAAACACAACAATAAATAGAGAGCAGTGCTTCTTCTCTTTTGGGGAAAAAAATCAAAACAACCACTCAAGCACAAAATACCCCACACAAACAGAATGTTTCATATTATTGGCTAGCATACTAAATACACAAGGGTAAAATGCAGTCCACAAGATGACAGAGATAGAGCGTAGAACTCATTTTGCATCCTACCCTTTTTTTGTGTGTAGTCAGACTGCAATACACACAAAACTTCTTGGTTAGGAGCATGTATTAAATAACAGAGAATGTGTATAAACAGTTAAGCTTTCATGAAAATAAAGTACGGGAACTGGAGAAGAATTTGTTTATTGGGTGGCTTAACATCTATTCTTTATATTATCTAATTAAATTTTTAGAGTATATCCAATGCTTCTGTTGCTTCTTTGGCTTCTCATTTTGCCATTAATAAATAATTTAGACATGGTGCAACATGTCAGATTTACTGATCCTTACAGATGTTTTGTGCATCTGAAAATATTTGGGTGTGTATTGGGACTGTATCCCATGAACAAGAGCCCATGGCTTATCTCTGTGTAGTTGCATATATTACATGCTGCACTAATCACAGAGCATTATCCATGTGATAGTCATATATCTTCATTCTCCAAACATGGGCTAGTCATTTGAAAACTAACACTGCACATTAATGTGATTCTGCATAGCAAGGAAGAGCTTTTGTGTCTTCTGGCTCTTTGCTTACCCGTTGGGGCTCCCACGCCAACTGCCAGAATCCCCACTCTTCCAGCAGTTACTCATTTCAGCTGCTCACTGTCTTCTGTCTTCTCTCATCCGTTCCAATGCATTGTTTCCTGAATGTTGTTTTTTGGAAATTTTGAATGAATTTCCATAGTTCATGTATGTTTCTCATAGTGTCTGTTGCTTATGGTTTTCCCCAGAAGATAAAGACTGCACTTTAAACCCATGTAAGTTCTCTGTGTCAGGCTATTTGCTGCAGACAGTGACAGAGAGCCCAAGAACTGAAGACAGAGACACAGATATATGTTCCACATGACGTGTGTCTGTCCAGACCCTATGCACACTGTCCAGGTCAAAAGGATCAGCTTAGAGTTATAAGAATTTCTAGACAAAAATATTTTTTGACCCTGGCATAAAATAATACACTTTTAAAAAAGTACATTTTTTTGGTGTGGAAATATTGAAATCAGATAAACATATATGCCATCAAGATTGGTTGTAAATGTTAAATAATGCTCCGTGAGTAATTCTCTCTGGATGTTTCTCAAGGTTTTAATTTCTTTTCAGTCATATTTGTGTCTATCTCAGGGACCCAACTGCTAAACTGTTTCAGCAAAGTGTTTGCCTTAGCAAAGTGATAGTGGCTATGATAGATGTGGAAAAGAAAAATCATGCTGTGTTAATTAACAGAAGAAAGAAAAATAAAAGTTTTAGCATAACCACTGTCTTCTTCTGTTAAGAGAAAAACACGCTGTGTGATACAGCACAGCTTTGAAGCATTGAACCAAGTCAATCAATAGCTTCATTAGGAAGAACAAGTAAGCTAGTAAAAATCAGTATTTCACCATTTTTCTTGGCTTCTGCTGCTCCTCAAAGCTCTGTAAGACAAACCTGCTTGCCTGGGGTTGTAGCAGAGATAGATAGTAGCACTGAGATTAAAAAACAGAGTTTCAGTTTCTAGAATATATTTATTTGTTTTCTTAGTATTTTGTGGAAATATGTTTTACTCTGTTCACCAGACCCGAGGGTCTGAGGAACCAGTAAATTCAGAGACAAGGTGTGAGAGTAGGCCTTCAAAGTGGTGTGAATTATGCTGCTTTTTCACTGCTTTAGCTATTTCAATTTTCAGCAAAGTGCCATCTGTTATTTGAAATCAGATGGAGTATACTACAAGGGAAGATTTCCATCCACTGTGTCAGAGTAGCTGCCTTTAGAACCTGAAAAACTACAACAATGAAAGTTTGAGTTTTACTTCCTTCCAGGATTGTGCCTTTTCTAAATGTGAGGTGATTTTGGATTTCCTGACTTTTGTTTGAAAATACTTTAATTTGCCCTACTTATTCTGCCTCTAACACCTGCTAAGCTATGTTGAACTGTTAAAAGAAGCACAAGGAAGTCTAAAGTTATCTCTTAAAATTTTTTTTTACTGTACTGAATAAGATAGAATAATGAGAGGCAAAAATACATGACATTGGCTGCTATTACTAAAGATACTGAATAAGAGTGAATAACTTCGCATTATCTTGATTAATTTACATAATAACAGAAATACTATTAGAATATTATTGCATCAACTCCATTAATGCCATAGATTTTCTATTGGTTATATCACATACTTGGAATCAGGAATCTGAGAATATTTATTATTTATTTGGTTGCAGTCCTGTCATGGTTGTGGCTTGGTAAATGCTGCCTCACTCATTTGCAAGTCTAACTGCTGTCATAAATTGTTGCTATTAGTTTTTATTTCACATAGCCAAATGGATTTTTCCCTCTCCCCCTCTTAGTTTTATTCCTATAGAAAATTACTTATGGCTTTAGAAAAAACTGACATTTCAGAGCTTTTAATGCACTCTTCACAATCTGATGTTCCTGGTAATTTACATATTAAAAACATGAATTATAAAGCAAATATATATGCTATTCGTATCCGCAGGGATAACATGGTATAATTAATTTTTACTCTTTTTTTGCCTTGACAACCTAAACTTGATTGCTTAGTATAAATTCTAATTATTGGAGAAAGATGACAGATTCGGAATGGAGAAGAGAAGGAAGAAGCCAAAAGCAAAAGGCTATTCCCAGGATAAAGGACCCATCAAAATGCTAATAAGCCCTGTTCCAAAAGGGTGTTATTGTTTCTTTTTTCAGCTTTATTTATAAACACAAACATCTGAAGCAATGGTTCCATCTGCACAGACTAAAAAGCTCTGTGTCCAAAATGCACATTACTTCAGAACCTGCAGAGAATAAAAAGCCCTGCTCAGTTACTCAGCTTTCAGAAAATAACACTGGACAGAAAATTAATAAAAATCCCTAGAAATCTAAAGTTTACATAGAAAACCTGCTTTGTACAGAAACTATTCTGAACCAACTGGAAAGGAGAGAAATGATTCTCTGTGTGATCTCTAATTAGTAACCTAACATGAGCCTTTATGTGTTCTCAGAAGGAAAGAGAATTATCTGATTTACCTGATTATTTGACCAACAGATTGGGTTGCATTTTGGGAGAAGAGAATGGAATCTCTGCAAGTTCTTGATGTATCATCACAGCACTTCTTAAAAATTTTAAGGGAAACAGGAAAAAGGAATGGATAGGGCAAAAGGGGGCACAGAAGGAAGGAAAACAAAGCCATAAATAACCCAAACTCAAGGAAAATCAGGAAAGGATAACTCTCAAGTGAATACAGGACTGAGTTGAAAGAGCACTTCTAACTCTTGCCTCAAGGAACATTCCTTTAACTTTGGTCGCAGAGCTAAAAAAGCAGCAAGATAGTCTCACTATTTGTCACAGTGGCAAGCTCACAGCAGCAGCAGAACCAACAGTCTGAGTCTTTTTGGTTCATTATACAGGTCAATGTAACACGTAATTATCAACACAAATTTTAAAATAAGGTAAAAAATAACTAACTCTACAAATAAATATTTTGAGAGATGGCTTAATGAAAAATATTTTTCCACATTTGTATAGGAAAACAGGACAAATTCAACACCCTTCTTGAAGACCTTTTCTTCTGAAGAATGTTTTCCTTGAAGTGCCAATAGAGGGGGTTTAATTTTTTTTTTTTTTAACATTTAACAGGATAAATAAAACTGGCACTTGAGAATAGGGAGATCTGAGCAGGTTTACATGTGTGTTACTTTTTTTTAGGTAAGTCACTTAAGCAGACTTTGTGTCTTCTTGGAAAGGGACAGAGACATTTAGCTGAAGTGAACCAAGCGTGCACCATTCTTTGAGGTATATCATATAGACATGATATACCTCAAAGAATAATTAGCATGGGTATATGCATGGATAGATTATAGATAACCTGCTTATAAGCAGTCCTGCCTTGTGTTTGTGGTGGGCGGAGATGACAAGTTTCACTGCCTAAGCAGCAGTATGGAAATGTTTCAAGAACTTAATCTTCGTCTAAGGCAAAGAAAAAATGATAACAGAATTTTCACTTTATTAAAATAGCGAGTCTATGATAATGAAAAACACTTTCTGCAATACTGTTGATCTGCAATGTATTTGTTACATTGAGAAAAAGCAAATTTGCCTTGAAGTTGTCAACATCCGTGGAATTGATGAAAATAAATTTAGTTTTAGTATTTTACGACATAATTCCTTAAAAAAAAAACCCAAACCAAACAACTAGAAACCATATCATAATGAATGCTTCCAAAAGTTAAATTTCCTCTTTGATTAAGTTTGGCATATCTCTTTTAAAGAAAGTATTTATTTTTATTTCTTGCCATCTTCTTTTACCTCTGTATTTTTTGTTCTGTGTATATACAGATATGTGTATTTAGCTATTTATTCTGCTATTTATGCTCCCACAACCTCCACCATTGCTGTTGCCCTCTGGTAACTGCACGTCATTTGAAACTGGGCAAGACATTGAAGCAGAAGGGCTTTGACAACATGGGTTTTATTTTGATTTTGCATGTGTCTCTTTCTTTTTACTTTCAAAATATCAGCCAGTGACATTTTTCATTTGTTGATTTAAAGGATGAGTTGTCAGAGTAGGAAAAGATGTATGGAGCTTACAGTTGGCAATGGCACAGCTGAGAGCCTCTGGGTAAGAATCAAGAGACAAACAATGTGGAAGTCATCGTGGCAGTCTGCTGTAGACCTCCTAGCCAGGATGATGATGCCGATGAATTATTCTTTGAGGAGCCTAAGAGAGGCTTCCAAGTCAACTGCTCTTGTCCTTATGGGGGACTTCAGCTTGCCAGAAATTAACTGGGACCATCATACAGCTGGTAGAGCCCAGGCCAGAAGATTCGTAAAAAACTTGGATGACCACTTCCCTTTAAGGGAGCTGACTCGGAAAGATGCCCTCCTTCATCTGCTGCTTGTCAACAGAGAGGATCTTGTGAGCGAAGTAAAGATTGGCGGACATCTCAGCCACGGTGATTAAGAAGTGGTTGAGTTTAAAATCTCTGTTGACAGGAGGAAAAGTGCCAGCAAAACCTCAAATCTAGAAATAAGGAGAACAGACTGCAGGGTGCTCAGGGAATTAGGGAGTAAGGTCCCCTGGGAAAACATTTTTGCATGCATTGGGGTCCATCAGTTCTGGTCACTTTATAAATATCCCCTCCTAAGGGCACAGGAGCAAGCAATTCCTAAATGTTGGAAGTCAAGCAGACAAGGCAGAAGGTTGGCTTGGATGAACAGGGGTCTTCTCTTAAAAATAAGGCTAAAAAGGAAGGTCTATGCCCAGTGGAAGCAAGGGCAGGTGACATGGTAAGAATACAGAGAATCTGCTTGCCGCTGTAGGGAGAAAATTCGTGTGGCCAAAACTCAGCTAGAGTTGAAGCTGATCAGAAATATGTGGGACAATAAAAAGAGTCTTTTGAAATCTATCAATGCCGAAAAGCAGTGTAAAAATAACATCGTCCCATTACAGGATGAAAATGGTCACCTCACAAACAGGGACAGGGACAAGGCAGAGGTGTTTAAGACATTCTTTACCTGTCTTCGACACAGATGACAGACCAAGGGGGTCTCAGTGCCCTGAGCTGGAGCACCATGACTATGAGAACAATAAACTCCCAGTCAACCCTGAAACTGTGGGAGATCCGCTGCTCCAGCTGGATCCCTACAAATCTGTGGGGCCTGATGGGATCGCAAAACCTCTCTTGGGAAGCTTTGAGCGGTTTTGGGAATCCAGAGAGGTCCCGGCTGACTGGAAGCTGGCAACTGTTGTCCCAATTTTGAAGGAGGGGGAGAAGGAGGACCCTGAAAGCACAGGAAAAGGGCAGGGCAACTGTGGGTGTATGTACAGACTAGGGAAGGAGACACTGGAAAGCAGTGCTGTGGAAAGGGACCTTGGGGTTCCTGGTTAACAGAACATTTATCTCTCTAGTCTCCTGCTTACCTACTGACACAGGAAAAATATCCTAGAGGAAGAGCAAAAGTGACAAGAAGCGACAATCCTTGTTTATTAAACAAAGTAGCACTATGATGTGAGCCATATTGCCTGTTTAGCCATATTGAGTGCGGGGAGACAAAGATACACAAGAGAACTCCAGCAATGCACGCGGGACTATGATGAAACCACGTGCAAACTTCTGTTTCTGCACCTTTTCAATTTCTTCTGGGTTTGCCTGTTAAGACAGCATTTTATCCCTTCAGGATGTTCTGTGCAGACCCTGCATTTCTTGTGTTTACTGCCACATCATCCCCGAGCTATAGAAATAAATATGAAGTGCTCAGAAAGGTAGACTCTCCGAACAGCTTGGGATTACCAGTACCAGCTGAACTACAGGACTGGGCTGTGAAAAGAGGCTGTGTGTGTT
This sequence comes from Lycocorax pyrrhopterus obiensis, assembly GCA_014706295.1. Lineage (NCBI taxonomy): Eukaryota > Metazoa > Chordata > Aves > Passeriformes > Paradisaeidae > Lycocorax > Lycocorax pyrrhopterus. The sequence continues at coordinate 25,174,301 of JACSVZ010000006.1, forward strand.
TCAGGGGAGAATGTATTCACAGGCCAAAACTAACAACAGTGTTTCCATGGTCCCAGAGCCATCAGGTTTGGAAGTATGTAAGACCTATAATTTGTATTTAACATAGCTAATTGACTGTCCTTGCATGGACCTTTGCAGGAACTTAACACCCTCATTTAAATAAACTGAAGAATAAAGTATATATTACCTAGTTTAAAAAAAAGCCCCAACAAAACAGGGTGGGGACTGACACCCCTCTACAGATTTTTGCCTCTCAGGAGAGCTGTCAACCTTTCTTCTGAAGGAATTACTACACATGATAAATTCTGGATGAATTATTTTCAGATGAAAACACCTGTGTTCTCTGTTCACTTTAGAAACTCCCAAGGCAAAGTATGTTCCAGGCAGTCCATCCAATGGAACACTGCAGTGTGTCACATCACATTCTGATAAAGTGCATATCCTTTGAAATGAAATGGTTATTTTCTGCTTTGTTTTACTCATTCCTGTTTAACCAAGCATTACTGGGAGAGCTAACAAACAGTGGAGAAAATTTAAAACCTTCTTTTAAAGCCAAACTGTGTTGCATGCAGCCTACTTGGATTTTATATGGGGATTTCAAAAGCAGAAGAATTTGAGTTTTATTGCAGGAAAGAGTTTCTATCCTATTTAGGCTGCAGACCTGTAGTGGAGCTATCACCATGCTTTGAGAGTTCCTTACCTCTGAGGGCATTTTTTTCAGTGCATGTCTATAATTTTGCCATGCATCTACATATTCAAGTCCTGTATATCCCATTCTGATCCTATTTTGGAGGATGAAATACCCGCTGTATCACCCTATCTGTCCCGTGACTGAATTTAATGCAGTTAGGGCAAGATGATCTTCAGATACTTCATTTCCATTTACTAAACTCATCTTACACGGGAGACCACAGATCTCTTTCAGTTTCCTGTCTTCCATCTGAATGCATCTTTGTCACTAAGTATGTTTGAGTAGTGGTTTTACTGCAATAGCCCCAAAGTACAAGGAATAAAAAATAGCACTGTGAGGTGCTTGCTTAGATATTGAGACAATGGAGATCAATATGAGACAGCTGCCTGCTGCACTCATTCCAGCTGAGCAGACCCTTTTTGTCTGAGGTTCCAGAGAAATTGCAGATTGCTCAGCCAGTGCTGATATTACTGCAGAACTGAATTATTTACTAGAGAATGTATGACACTGATATTTTTAGTCTCTTGCCATTAATTGTGGAGAGAAGAAGAGTGCTTTTCCTTCCTTAAAATAAAATAAAAAAGGACTTCTCTACAACAGCAGCTGATTTACAACAAAGATTATATTTTATGCCCAACAGGATGATATAGGAGCAGACACATCTGGCAGGCCTGTTCCTTCCTTCCCAGTAAGGGTACTAATAGGAAACCTTTTTGCAAGTGCTCCTATTGCATTTGTAAAATACAATGTAGGAGACAAACATTTGCAAGGTTTATCTTGCTTGAAAGTGCTTTCCAATGTCTGTATTGAGTAGCTTCAAATCATTTGATGAAGCAGTATTTGAGATCTAGTCTCCAAGTGCAGACTTACCCCCAGCAGGGTTGAGTATTGTTGCAGATCCTTGTTCCTTAAAGTGGAATCCCAAATTGCCACATGACTGTTCAGGAAGCTCCCTCTTTTGCTCTCCTCTCCATCACCTGGAGAGAACTTTTTCCAGTGTCATACTCTAAAGACCTCAGGTGCAGTTAGAAAGATCATATCATGGTTAGGACTGGAAGGGACCTTAAAGATCACATAGTTCTAACCCCCCCCCCGCCATGGGCAGGGACACCCTTCAGTGGACCAGATTGCTCAGAGCCCCATCCAACCTGGTCTTGGACACTTCCAGGAATGGGTATTCACCACTTTTTCAGGCAGCCTGTTCCAATGCCTCACTAACAAAAAGAGCTGCCAGCCTTCCTGGCTGCTGTCCTTTATGAAGACATTTGTAGGGCAAGGTTTTGCTCAGATTGCCAGTCAGAAGAAGTCCTTCTGCTGATAAAAGGAAGAGGGATATCTTGTCTGGGTGTAGGCAATCATGAAACTGCTCAGCTTTATGAAGACTGACGTGCAACTGGAAAAATTCTGGAAAGTTAGAAGATAAATGGACTGAAATGCTTAGAGAAGAAAAAGTCCCTTAGGGCCAGACAGCAGCTGAGCATGGAAGGTTGCAAAGTCCACGAAGGACTAATTTTAAATTCCCAGCTGCAGTTCCATTTTGTGTCTGGTCCTTGGAGTCTAATTTTTTCTTGCATATTAAAGGGTGTACATCAAATAGTAGAAGTTAAAAAAGCTGAATTTTTCTCTATGCTGTTGCCTTTTATATTTTTCAGAATTACTTGGGCTTTTTAACAATATTGTCATAAAGTGTTGGTATCAGTGACATCTGTACTGAGATAGATCCTTGTGCTTTTATTCTTCTAGATTTATATTAAAACTTTTATGTATTAGCTCAAAAATATTTACGAATTCTCCTTTGGCCTACTTAGTCTCTTTTTAGTAACTGTTCAGTGCCCTGCAGCTTTAATAACATACTTTCACCTAAACTGAATACATATGAGCAAAAAAATTATATTAGCATATTAATGCATCAGTAATTTGAACCTTAACTCAATTTCCCTGTGTCTCTTCACTGTCTAATGGGAGTGATCTTTTTTGTGTGTATATTTGAATGACTTCTTTGTTACTTAAGTTGTATTTTTCATTCTAAGTAGTTTTTTTTTATTATTATTATACCTTTTGGAATGTATTGTTAGCACAAAAATCAGCACATTCAACAGGATGAGTAGTGACAGAAGAAAGAAAGACTGATAACAGGGTAACTACTCTTTGCTTCTGTCATCACCTGCAAAACCTGAAAAATAGTATTTCCCTACCTTTCAGTTGTGCATCCAAACAATGTAAGGATTGGGAGATGCTCAGATGTAATGGTGATTGTCAGTAAGGCGAGCTGTACAAACAAAACGTGTGATGTCACAAAACCAAATAACTTATTGCAGAAGATGATTGCATACCTCTATTACCTGCATGTTAAACAATGCATTTTTAATGCACACAATTTTTGAAGGCAACAATGCAAATTCAAACCAAATTAAGTGGGAGAGGTTGGGCCATGTTTACAGGAAGTTTCTTCTTTGATTTTTTTTCATGCTGCTGATTGCTTTTGAGATATATATATAAATGTCTTTTAATGAAGAATTACACTACTTTAAAAAAATCCTTCACATACTCATTTTGTGTCTTAAGAGTGCTCGCTTTGTGTAAAAGTGACAAGCTCCTAGGAAGAAATGATCTGTGACACTGTTATATAAATTCAGCCAACCTGCTGAGACATTTTATTCTCATAAGACACCAGAAAACTCCATTTTTGCTATTACCTTTGACAATGATTCTTTGAGCAATCTAAATCACTCATTTGTGACAAATTGGCATAGCCAGCAGGATCCTAAATCAGGATTCACAAAATGGCATGGTAAATTATTTTATAATCTAACAGTGCTAAAAAGAGAATCAAGTTCTAACAACTGAAATATTTAAAATAACAAGTAACTCACCAGAGGAAGAAAACATATTGCTTCTAGATTTAACATTTGAGTTTCTGCACTAACAGGATTACAAAAGTATTCTTTATTCTGTGTGATCCATAAGAACTGACATATTTTTACATGTTGCAGAAATTAACCTTAGGTAGTGATGTGCAAAGAAAAAGTTTTCTTACTGCTTAGTCTGACAATTTTTGTCCACATCAGGCTTCATAGCTGCTCCAAGTACTTCCGTTTTTCAGATGATGTGTCTGATCATGGAAATTCAGCCTAATCCAAATATGTATCAGTCATGCAAGCAGATTGTTCTTTATTAAGATTCACTCTAAAGAACTGTGACTAGGAGTAGCATGATGAACAGAAGGTCATCAAGACTGAATGGGTTTTTTTCAGAACATTACTGACAAAACTGGAAGAACTCCAAGCTAAATCTTTGTTTCCCTAAATGGTAGATATTAGGATAGTTGCTCTTACACAGCACGAGAGGGGAAGGGAAGTTCCTTAATAGACAGATGGTGCCATTCCAAATTGAACATGAAAAATAACTGGCAAGGAAAGAATTGGCAAAAGTAGGAACCAGAGAGCAGATTAGCAGTTAGCACAGGGAAGAAGAAAAGGGAGGACCTATATACAGCTAGCAGCAAAACTAAAGGGTAAAGAAAATAATCCAAATTTCTACCCAAGACTGTTTGGGGCACATTTCCTATTTCCTACCAGAGCAGGATTCTTGTGTATCCATCTGTTAGAATGCCAGGAAATCGTGAAAGCAATTTTCCTGCTGCGTTGTAGTATTAATCTGGATTCAGATTAACCATGCTCAGCTAGGACATCGTCTCCTATCAAACTAGCAGCTCATCCAAGCTTGTAGTGATTTTGACTTGCTCCAGACCAGTTTTGTTTTCTGTCACTCATTGACTGTCTTCTCATCAGTGCATTGCAGAGAAACCAACTCAGATGCCTTTAAGGCATGGCTGGAGATGTGAATAGTGTGAAACTACATATACTCATTACTGTGTAGGTTGTGTTTTTCATCCTCTGCCACCACCACCGTAAATGGTGTATAATGGTGTGATTAAGCCAATTGAGCCTCGGCCTGGTTTCTCGACTCCAAGTGTCACAGATCTCTTTGCTTCTGGCTTTCGCTCTGCAGGAATCATCCATTTTTCTCCTTCTCTTATAGCCATAAAATCTGTTTCTCTAGCATTTTCTCTCCTTTTTCCTCCTTTTTGGTTAATTATTTTTTCATGCTGGATATGTGATGATAGAAGCTGACCTTGAATGAACTTTCAGCTCATTTTTTACAGGAGCACCAGCTGCTTTTCTCTATCAGAATAATTTTGTCCAAACTAAGGCTCTTCAATCCATGTGTGGAAGTATTTTTCTGTCTTTCAGGAAGAATACTTCCAGCTGCTCGTCCACTGACCATTAGTGTCCTTGAAACATGTATTTACACACATATGCAAAGAAAGCAAGCAAATATCCTCTATCTGATTGAGGAGAAAATTTGATTGGCAACTGGAAATGCATAGGTAATTCCACTATACATTTGTGTGGTCAGCATCCTCCTTTGGCAGGGAGAACCCAATTTTTCTTAAGATCCCCGCCACTTCTCGTTGTCCTAAAGGTCAAAGCAGCAAAAGAGTGAGATTAAACCAAAAATATGGGCAACTGTGACAATTGGCCGGCCTTGTTCTCTTGCAGCAGTGACCATGAATATAAATACAGCAGAGTACAGCAGAATCCCTTTCTGCAAGTGCAGGCTGGAGAAAAGCAGCCTTTGCTGTCTTCCATGATGTCTTATGGTGATACTACTCCTGATGCCTTGGTTTAACTGAACATGTATTTTTCACTGTCTGTCTTCTGAAAGTGAGATAGAAGTGTTTCTATCTGATGTTGGACAGGTGCTAAAAAAGTCATACTTTTAACAGCTCAAAATAATATTAATAATTTTGTATTATAAGTAGTCTCCCCTGATATTTGCTCACTAAATGAATGCCAGATATGTGCTCACACAGATGTGCTATAAAGGTCTGATGTTTTGGCTCGGGTGGGATTGAGCTCTCTAAGTGAGATTATCCAAATGTCAGGTGCCCAGAATATTGCTTTATAGGCAGTGCACAGAATGAGGCACAGCCAAAGGCTGATTAATCCCATTTCTTTTAGACATCTCTTTTTAAGAAGGAAGAATATGCCTTTGGAGCTGCCTTGGATTGCCCTTTCCCTCTCCATTACCTCTGGAGGGGAAATGTTACAAGTGTCTTCATGTAAACTCCTAATTTCCACATTGAAGGAATGACTCTTTCCCTTGCTGGTCTGAATCCTCCACTTCTCTGTGGTTGGTTAAATGATCTTTACTTACAAAAACTGCAGAGTGTTATTGTCAGTATCCTTTCCCTGAAGGCATGGTGCTCTACCCAAAGATTGACTGTTTTGTCAATCTTTTCCTAAAGGTCCCGAGTTTTCGGGTTCTGTAAGTCATTCAGCTAATGTTTATTACGAGACTTTTGAATTAAAAGGCCACCAGATGGCGGCAGAGGATAAAGGTAAATAGTAGAAATGGTCCAGTACATTTCACAAGAGACGATCTTTGAGTACTATTCTGGTATTAGTTAGCTCTATTTTCTCTTTTTTTCATAATAGTCTTGTGTTCTTGATTTATGATTACAATTTATTTCAAACTTATTCTAACAAATTGTTTTCTAATATGGGTAGAAATAATTTTTCCCTGCTATCTATCTTGAAACCTCAAGGTAGATTTATGTCCTTATTTTAAATCACCTTATGCCATTTTGTTTTGGTTTAGTTTTTTTCTCCTCCACTGTATTTGCTACTGGCAGGGAGAGACACAAAACACAGACCTGAAGATACGCCAATGGACACCAGGAACGAGACAAGAGTTTCATGGTTTCAGTGAAGTCTTTAAAACTTCTGATTCTTAAATTATAGAAGGTCATGTGTATCTCATCTCTTGCCTTCACTTTTTTGTTTTTTTCCCCTTACTCAAGTCTTCAGTGTGCCCTTTATTTGAGGACTGGTTCTTCAAACCCATTTTGTGTGGAGTAGCTTCCTTGGAGAGTAGCAGAGACAGGAGGCTTCCAGGTGGGGGAGAATTTTGGAGCCCTCTCCTGTGAGCTGCTCTCTGCACACTCTCAGACAGCAGCACTCCCTGGCCAAAACCCGTGTGAATACTGACACCAAGCTTATAATTATCCTCAAGTCCTTCTTTCTAGGAACCATCTGCTAGCAGCGTTTTACAAAGCTTTTCAGCACAGATACTCAGAAAAACTGCTTGTGTGTTTGGAGACTTTGAGCAGTCACAAGGTGCTTCTGTCTGCTCCTTCCATGCAGACTCCGGTGTGTTCCGTGACTCCTCACTGCAAGCTCCAGCTGCTTTGTCTGCATTTCGCCCCCAAAAGGGATGATGTGCTTGCTGCTAAGTTAAAATGCATTAAATATGCCACTAGTATTTTTCCATGTTGGCAGTTAGAGTAGTTGCCATGGGAATGTCAAATCATGTAAATGGGTGAAGAGGCAGCTCACAAAACAGTAGAGATTAGAGATGTGGCCCACAGTATTAAAAACATGTACAAACTGTCTTCTGTACGTAACCACACCATCTTCTGTCACTAAGAGGCTTCAGGAAAATAAATTGATACTTCTCTAGAACTGTTTTATAAATGAGCATCTTAAATAAATAAAGCATTTAACTGTGATGAGTAATCTCAGTTCTTTAATAAAGGATGCAGTTATGCTAATTGAACAGCAAAGTTGTTTGTCAGGGCTGACAGATATCTGCATACTTCATTTATTCCATTAATTCATTTTCTGCAGCATATAATTATTATCCCTTGCACAAGTGACAGAATCACAGATAGCATTTCAGTGCAGGGCTATATATCTATTTTGTTATGATCAGTGGAGTATAGCAGTTATATCATTTTTATCAGGAGCATGCTGAGAATAACTAAAGGAGAATTCTAATGATTATGTACTTGTAAATCTTCCATTTATTCATTAAGCAGCTCATGGACAGACATGAATTTATTTTAAATTAATACGTATTTTTTTTCTTTTGCTAGTTCTCAGGAATTAAAATTTAGAGAAAGACTGGCACTAGGAACTATTAGAGGCATTAAACTCAATAATTATTAAGCAGTAAGGGAGATAGAAAGAACGTCTTTGTAAAGAATGTAATTATGAATAAGGGTATAACTGATATTTTAGCTTATACCATAGAAAAAATAAGTTAGGTTCCACCCATGTTGACTAACATTTTTAGTTTCAGTTTGGTTTTTCTTGTCTCTAACATGTTGCTTATTTCATATTGAAATTGTTCTCTTACGTATGAATCATCTAAATTAGAGCAGCTGAATAGATGTCCGCCTCGCTCTAATCACAGAATGTTCTTTCTCACATTCTGTAAACAAGCTCTGCTTTTCAATATTCTGCAAAAGTTACTGTAAAATAGGACTTTGTTCCAGACAGGATGGGATTTATTCCTTAACGTAGAATGTGAACATCATCTCTAGGTATCTTTCTATTAAATCTGTGTGCAAATCCACAAGTGGAAGGAATTAAATGGCGGGTGAACTTGGTAAAAGGGGGATATCATGTCCTTTGCCTATACATTTTGATTTCAGTAAAAGATTGCATGAGTTTAGCCGGAATTTGTGTGGTGTAGCTATGAACAGATTAATATAGGTAAATTAAATGTAAAATTTATCAGCCTCAGGCATTAGACCTCCTAATAATAAGAATCAGGTATTGTGTCCTGGAGAATACAAAAGGCTTATTTTTGCCAGATAAATATTTTCTAGAATTGCTCAACAGAACAACTCATTTCAGACAAAAAAAAATCCATCAGGTTCTGAATGTAATAAAAATTGGTGACAATTTTTATTAATGTCCAAAAATCTGTAGTCAAACTGAAGTGATATCTGCAGGTTAAAATATTCTTTTAAAAAAAGAGGTAAGTTTTTTATTATAAAAATCATACACTATGTCATGACTGCCCAATTGTATTCTAGATATGAATCACTTATAAATGGCAGAGAGAAATGTGTCCATATTTTCCACGCATCTAGTATTTTAATAACTGACTTCATCTGTATTTGGACAAGAATGCTGTGTCTAGTGCAGCCGGGTGTGTGTCTTTAGCACACATAGAAAACATCCTCTGTGTCAAAAATAATAATATATAGAATATATTAATAGAAAACATCCTGTGTGTATTAATTTTATTTTAGAACCAGTGCAGAAATTTCTAATACTTTATATTTTTGGTGACCTCTCATGAAGAACATCAAACTGCTTCTGAACTCATATACAACATGAGCTGGCCTCTTTGTCAGATTATACAACAGGAAAGATGTTTCTTGCTGGGTGTTCTCCTCAGACTATCAGTAAAATGACTTTCAGATTCTTCATTTGAAGGTCAAAGACTGAACTGGAGGTGGTTTTTTTAATACAAACTGGCCAAATGCACTGCATTGCTGAAACAGTTCTGCCCCTCTTCGTGTTTTGGAGGTATTTTTGTACCAGATTTAAATTTGCGAGCAACGTTTAAACATGAACTGAAAACAGAAAATTGGAGGTTATGACCACTGACTCTGACTGGTTTTTGACCATGAGTAAATCAGGTAGTTTCTTTGTGGTTTAATTTATTGAGCAACATAATGAATACATAATACTAACTGTATAATTTCATAATAGATTACAAGCTGTAACCTATTATGAAATTATATAGCAAGTTATGAAGTATTATGAAGATTTACAATGATTTCAGAACTTCTTTGTACTTAATTATCCTTGGAAAATGTTATTGAGATGGGGTTCGTCTTTTCTCATCTTGTAATGATGTAAATAAAGAAATCTCAGTGTTTATCACGAAACATTCAATTATTAATCATTAGGAAATGAAGAACTGTATAACGTTAAAACTTGTGCAATTAGCATCTTGTAAGGACATTTTATTCTTTTAATCCGAATGATTTACAAGAGGCTGTTGTGAGTATTCTTCAGCAGAAATCATCTAATGGTTTGCTGCCCTGCATGGTAAACAGATGTGAAATAAATTCTCAGCCATATCTTTCTGGGTTGTGCCTTAATGTGGCAAAGAGTACCTTCTGAGGAAACCTTCACAGACGAAAAACTCATCAGAAACTCCTACTTTATTTTAAACAATACAATTAAAATTAGAAAATCCTCCTTGCTAAATTATCGAATAAAAAAAAAAATACTTGGAGATGCCCTTGCAGACATAGTTTTGTGTATTTTCCATGTATTATAGTTAGTGTTGAGTGGATATAGCAATGAAATATCTTGAGTTTACATAATTTCAAGTGCTAAAAATAGGACATGGAAAAACCTTCCCAAGTGCTTTATCTTCAGTTATCTACATATTACATTATATACAGACAAAAATGCAATAAATGCCATCAATAGACATTTTGCACGATGCACAGATGTTCTTGCTGTTTTAATAGTTGTGTTACCAATTGCATTGCACTTGGGTACCAATTCAATGAACTTTGTTTTAGAATAAGAGTTCTCAATTATACCAGCAAAATAACGTTCATGCTTCACTGGAACTGAAAGGCTACGGAAAATGTAAAACATACACAGGATCGACGGCAAAGTTTCTTTTACGTTGTTAAATTAAATTGATTTTACTGCAATATATTAGACTATTTTCTGATGCCTCATATCAAAGGGAAAAATAACCATATGACAAGATATAGGGCCTTACTCACTGCTTTCTTTTCCTGCTAGCAAGTGACACAGATGTCTTGAGAAGCCCCAGTTGTTAATAAACACTGTGATTTTATTTTTTGTTTTAATTACTCAAGAAATAAGAAGCTTCTGAAATTTGCAGATAATGAGCAAGTTACATTCATCTTAGTGACCCTCTCTGGGTATATTTTGGGTGAGACTAAAAAGCAAAGTGCTTTTGAAAATTTAAGCATGTATGCAGCTTCTTCTGTTGTGATATGATAATTCATAAAATTAGACATGTTCTTAAATTCTCTAGTGACTTGGCCCTGCATGTTGCGATCTTCTCTGGTGAACAGCTTAAGGCTACAGAAAATCATCAAAGAAATTACAAAATGAGCAGAATTTCTATTACTTTGATCAGGGAATAATAGTGGAAACCAGAAGGAGAGCTGTAACATTTATTTGAAGTAGTGGGAGGACAACTGTAGATAATGTGTATTACATATTTATCACTAATGTTTTTCTCAGCTATATTTATTTGCATCTTCATTTTACATGTGTTTTTTTTATTCACAGGAATTTCAGGAAAACGATTTGTGTGACACAATATCTCCTCAGATTTTAAATGTCATTTATTCTTTAAAAATGTTACAATTTCAATTGCACTTCTTAATTGAGCCTTTTTATGTTACTACATATACTAGAAAACACATTTTCCATGTGTTTGAAGCTTTTAAAAATAGACAAATTCCTTGATTATATTTATAAAATTTGGTGAATTTTTTAGTTTTAAATATTGATTACATATTTAATAAGTAACTTGAAATTTTGGTTAGAAAAAAGGAGATGGATCAGGAGGGAAGGGGAGTGGCTGGGACCCTTTACCATGCCCCTTGATTTGCATAAACAGATCAAATTGCTTCCTTCCTGTCCCCCTGCACAGGCAGATCTGCCAGAAGATCATTGGATCTTCTCTACGGCTGATGCCAGCTGGACCAAAGTAACATCTCTCTGTCCCCAGTGACACATAGCCCCAGCCCAAGGAAAGGGGCAGGAATGCACAGTGGAGGAGTAAATCCGATGGCACCTTGCCCTTAGGTCAGATAAGGCTGATTTGGAAGCAGCAGCCAGTTGTGAGCAGAGGTGCTGGGGTGGCCTGAGCTGGCAGCCAAGCTTACTCCCCTCTGCTTACTCCCCTCCTCCTTGGGGAGTGGGACAGGAAACGAAGAAAGATCAGGAGCAAGAGAACTCATTCCTTCACTCCAGACTGCTCTCCTTGCCCATTGCTGTCGCTACAGGTCACACTCCTTTCAGTGAGGCAACAACTGACATGGGTAAGGGGTGTCAGGGCTGCCAAGAGGACACAGAAGTTCCTCTCTGCCACTCTTTCCTCATGCTTTTCTTCTGCTCCATTGTGGGCTCTCCATGGGCTGCAGAGATTATCCACTGTGCCATGGACCTCCTCTCAGAGGTGCCACCAGCTTGGCTGAGTGGCTCAGCTGTGCACTACAGTGGGTCCTTTGGAACCAGCTGAAACCATCTGGAACCAGCTGTGTCCAGCACAGGGCAGCCCCTGGCCTCTCCCCAGCCACACCTGCAGCCCATATTCTGCTGCTGCTGTCCTGAAATAAGCCTCAGACATTGCAGGTACAAGCAGAGCAGCCAGGATCTCAGTAGCTTTTAGTCTACAAAAAGTCCGAAATGCTTTGCAGAAGTAAATTCTTGATTCATTTGCTGACTCAAAGTATGTGGGATTAATCATAATATCCCCTTCTCAAAACACATTTGAAGTTTGTTGTGCTGTAGATTATACATTGCATGTGGTTAACGTTTTCATGGTTTTTTAACAGTGACTCATGCCAGGAAGCTTTTTTCTCCCCTTTCTCCCCGTGTCTTCATCCTGCAGTGTGTCTGACTAGCAAGACTCCTCTGCCCGTGCCCCTTGTCTTCTCTCAGACTTCAGCTGTCATGAAGCAGCGAGGAATCAGAGGCACAGCTGCAGGAGGCGTAGGAATGGCTGATTTACAGCCACCACTGTTACAGTCCTTTCAGGGAGGTTGAATATTTTCCAGGACATTATATAAATGGGAATTTTTGACATTCAAGGCATCAGTAATTACTTCAAAATTTAGATGCATTAATAACTGGCATGCTACCAGCTCTAAAATTTCTTACAAATTTGGTGTCTAATTGTTTTACAGTATGCATTCTGAGAATGTAATCTGATAAAAGTGGTGAATAAGATACCTGTGAGAGGTGATGCCATTGTGCAAGTGCTTTTGATGATGGTGTGTACTGTGAAATTTTTGTCACTTATGGAAGTGAATCCTACAAGTGTAATATATGCTCATGGAAAGAGCAACATTGAGAAGTGTGGGTTTGTTGGAGTGCAATAGTGAGTTGCTTGCTCTAAACTGATAATGGGTTTTTCACTAAGTTTGAGGCAGACTTACTTAATCCATACAGTCCCTATCCTGTGTGATTTTGATCTGTTTAAACATTGACCCACTAAACCTCTTGCCTGGGCTGGGATATCTGCTGATCCCACTGCAGTTGCAAAGGGGCACCAAAGTCTCTTTTGATAAAGGAGTTTGGAAGATTTGACTTTGGGAATTAAGGAACATCTGTTCAGTACTACTGAAGGGAAAAGCTGTCTTGACTTCATAAACATCAGAATGCAAATAATAAGCCAACATACAGATTAATAGATGTCACAGGCATGAGATGAGCAGCTAATTTCATGCCCTGTGTATTAGCATAATTAGTTGTGATTTATTGCAGGAGTCAAGGCCAAAGCTTCTTCACTGTGCAGTAAAATAGTGTTCACTGTCTAAAAGAGAGTCTGCCTAAGGTGCCCATGTTAAATACCCACAGCAGCAGTAGTAGGTGCTCCTTCATTGGCTCTGCAGTGGAGATTGGTTTGTAACCTTGGCTTTGACATCCATGATCAAGGTATTGTAAAACTCAGTAGAAAGATCTGAAAGTGATACAGACGTCTAAGAATATAAGAAAAACATAACTCACTGGGTTTTATCTTTAATTCATTTAGGCTAAGAAAATAGAAAGAAACAACTTGAAAACAGAAAAACGAGGTGATGCAAAAGTGAGAAACACAAAAATCTGCAGCTTCCAAGGGGCATGTATGGGAAAGTAGGTTTGACTGCAGGTAACACAATAAGTCTATCTGTTTTCCTGTTCAGAATTACAGGTTTATAACAACCAGTAAGGTACTAAATAAGTAGTTCTACTCTGAGATGGGCTCGTTTTCTTTTTCTGAACTGGTCTGAATTTGGAGATTCCTATCTGCAAATGTTTTGAAATCTTGACTATTTTCTTCTGAAAAAAGTAACCGAGGCTGGACTTCTTCCCTAGCGAGCTGTCCATCTGTTAGTGATTTCTAATGTAGAATTATCTTGTGATCACTTATCTTCAGGTACAAACAAAAGATGTATTTGTTTCATATATAAATTTTTATGCTTTATTTGGAACACATTATTCTTCATTATTTGTGTCACACATTTATAGTTTTGCGTTAGGTACTTTTTGTTCTGCTACTATAAAGCCTGTTTTCTTGGAAGCTGTCCTTGAAATCTCTTGGTTCTGAGTTCATGTCTGGGTATCAACAATGAGCAGTCAGTTTTTGGCAGTCCTAGATGATGCCTTGTCTGAACCACTCAGCCACCACCTACACAGGTGACCTAGTAGTCATGCTGGCTAAATAGAGCATCAAGCTGTGGGTGTTGTCAGCATAGCTCAGAATAACTGTTGATGTCTGGGTGTAGTTCAGGGAGCCTGTTGTGTTTTAATCTTAAATTATTTATACACTTGTTCTGTAGCAAGACTCAGGAATGTTTGCAGCTCACAAAGCAGAAACAGCAATCTCAAACTCTCCAACACAAAGACTTGTGGCTTTTTTTGTTTCTAGGTTTGTGGATGACTGTATTAAATCAGAACTAGCCTGATTTAAGTTCTTCTTTTTAGGGAAGCACGTGTTATTTTTTGTAAATTTTTAAAGGCAAAAATGCCAGGAAATACACTCAGAACCTTGTCACAAACTAAATAGCATTTTTCAGAAACAGCTGTTACTGAAAATCAGGAGTAAGATAGTAGGTCTGTTGAAGTCTTTTACTAGTGAGAAATTTATACAAAAGGATATTTTGTCTGATGGAATGAAAACAGCAAAGCTAAGTGAAGGAAAAGCAGAAATAGCATATATTGTAGTGGTTTTTCCAATAGCAAGGGTTTACTTGCTTTGTTGTTCAAAAAGTCTTTAGGTTTATATTAGGAAGATTATTTCTTGCTGCAGAGGAGCCCAATCTTCATGTCACAGAAAGACTCTTGGATTGCCTCTAATAATATGCTGATGTTCTTCAGGTCTTGACCAAATCCCTGGACACAAACACTGAGTGTAGGATGAACACTGCTCTGAAAATCATAAAATACTGCCTAGCAAATCTTATTGAAGACAGCACAGAGCAGCCATTGCCCACCTTCCCAAGCATGACCATTTGCACATATAGAGAACTGCCAGTCCATACATTTGCAATTCATCCACTGCCAAGTGTCTAACATAAACATCACAACTACATCTTTCCAAACATTCTATATATAAGGAGCCAGAACCTGGCAGACTGGGTAGCAGCTGGTTCATATCATGCAAGCTGCCTTCAAGTTCATTGCTCTAATGGTTGTAATGCCTAACTTGCCTATGATAGACCACCTACTCAAAGAGTGTTGTCTCCCTCTGAAAGCAAGGAGAGTGTTTTAATCAAAATACAGCTCAGTATAAATGCATTAATTCCTTCACCAGCAGTTTGCATTGCAAAGTTGTTGAATGTGCATAAGTGCTTGTAGCTGTTCAGGTGCCACCATACAGCATTTGTGCTTAGCTCTTGATTTAGTTCTGCGTTGTTTTGTGAGCACTGCTTTTTTGGTTTTTTCCCACTTGCACCAGCCGCTGGAATAACTCCGAGAATAATTCATTGTGTCATGTATTTGGTGAGGTGTCTTTTTTCTATTTTCCCATTTGTCAATTTTTCTAAGCTGGCAATTTTTCTAAGCTTTGTGGAACTATTTGCCCGTAACTCCTACAAATGATGCCTAGTTCAATATGTCTTTGTTACTTATGCTTTTTTTGTGTGTGTGTGTGTGTGTTCCAAATGCATGCTGTTTTACTTGTGGTATATTGTATGCTAAGCCAGATGAACATAACTAGCAGAATGAAGTTTTGCATGCAAATATGTTTCAGTTCAATTGATCTGGAAGCATTCCTGACAAAAAGCTCATTTCCTAGAACAAGCATATAGAAGAAGTACAATGAGAAAAAGTAATTAAAATTATTTTTTCCTTTAAATATTTAGTATTACTAGAAAATGTCTTTCAGAGTAAAACTTCCAGTGCACCACTCAATCATAAATGTCAAGTGACTACTATATGTGGCCCACCAACAAGCAGGAGATTCTTCTCAGGGGACAAATCTTTTTTTTCAAATAACTCTTCCATTTGGAAGTGCCTTTCAAACTCTGCTGAATTTTAAATTCCAGGCTTTGCTTCTCTCAGCCATGATTCTCACCCAAATCCTGAGCCTTCAGCAGAGCTATAACCTGAGAGCTGCCCATCCACATGAAAAATTCTCAAGGCAGACAATATCTTGAAGCCAACTTCTTCCCTTGGCCACTTCTATCCAATTCCATTTCTGCTCCATCTCTAGGCTTTGGTTCCATTCTAATGTTATCCCTAATCCTAAATCTAGGGCCTCTGCTAAGCATTAGCCAATAGTTGCAGCTTTGGTCCAGGTGACAAGGTTGTCAGGGAAGAAAACTCTATCCAGCTCAGCTCTTCATTTGAAAGTCCCTGTCCAGTGCAGCCCTAGGTCTTGTGTCTTTCTGAACCCTGGCCCTAAAACTAAGCCCTCTCCTGAGAAAAGATGGCACGGCTCACCCGTCCCAACATTTTATAAAGATCTTCATTATATTTCCTGTTATTTTGTGCAAGTTTCATTTTCTTCCCAAGGATAACTGAAGCATAAAGGAGAACTTGTTTACTAGTTCTAGTAAATTAGCCAACACTTGAGACAGAGTCCCTGTGACTCTCAAATGCTCAGGAAAATATTTCAGTTGTTGATGCTCTTTTTAGGCATATAAAGGACGTAGTTTACTAATGGAGCACTCCTTACTCAGAGAACTCTCCCCTTTTTTTTTTGACCAGAAATAAGCTGTGAAAAATTACGTTGGAAATTAGCAAGAGCTATGAATACTCAAGGGTAAGATGAAATTCCTTTTGCTGTGCCCATTTACTAGTTTAATAATATCTCTTACAAAAACATGGAATCTTGCAGTTACTGTAAAAAGCTCTTACCTAGCCACATGCAAGACAGGGATAAAATTAATTAAATTTCCTAAATATGAATAACACTTCTCTAAGAATGATTCATGCATATATTAACCTCTCCATTGTCGGCATCCATAATGGTGGAGGGATTATTCTGTGTTATCTCATTGCTTCTATCTTTTGATGCTGAAAGCCTGCATGGAAGATTTCAACTCTACTTTTTGAAATTAATCAGTTGGCATTTGGCAATTATATATATTTCTAATGAACAGGCATGTTTACCAGACTTCCAGATTTCTTTTTTTTTGAAAGAGTAGCAATATATCTACTAATTTTTAAAAAATATTTTTTAAATACAGTTGAGAATGCTAAATAGCTGTTTATAATAAATACATATTAAAATTAAATTAGCAGGAAACAGGGACCAAAAAAAGACAATGAGTAATCTTAATTAGCAATTTAATTTTCTATACTAATTGCCTACAGAAGCTGTTTTGTCTCAATAATAAGTTCACTAACACTATATTCATAGAAATGTTTTTTAAAAAAAATACGTTTTTTTTAAAGAAAGGGAGTTTTTATTATTATGCCTTCACTGACATATGCAAAAATTCTGCTAGTTATGAGAGATTCTCATCATCTCTATCTCAAAATACTGCTCAACATATTTTTTTGTCTTAAGTTACAAAAAAAATCAGGTTAGAATTTCCTGTTCTAACTTCATTAGTTTGTGTCATTTAATATTTCTGGATATTAATGTAAGCACAAGAAAGTATCTATGGCATTTTAAGTTTAAGACCATGTTAGAGATCTGATGGAAACCTGCTTAAAGATAAGTTATGACTTTGAAAATGGAAGCGTTACATAAATAAATATTTTCACATATAAGATTCTTGTCATTAAAATATTTTCTTTAGTTGGACTAATAAACTTCCTAAAGTTTCTTATTCTTTTGGACTGCAAAGTTTTTCTGAATTTTTTTTTTTTTAATAATATTTTCCCAGTAACTTCAGGTATCAACATGAATGACTAAATGCCAGGTGATTAGTAGGGTCATTGAATTCTAGTCTTACGGATTTACAGTCAAGAAGACCCTACCTCCAATCCCATGACACTACATGTAAGGCATCTAAGCGCCTCTATTATTCTCATCAACAGCAGCAGAACTGCCAAAACACAGGATTTAGAAACTATAGCAGATTTCTTGAAATGTTTCAAAGGCTGAAAGGAAAATGGTGTTACTACTGGATCTTACATTGCCTTTGTATTAGTAACTGACAGTATTACATTGTTATTTTTGCATACTGGTACTGCTCAGTCTTGCTCGCTTAGCATTTCCTTGCATGAGCTGTAAGGATAAAATCTTTAGTTTATATTCTACAAGTCTCCTGGTACCTAGCAGCCTCAGAGAACAGCATTTGCTGGTATCTCTACGAAGCTGGTCCTGTTCATGTTCTATTTACTACAGTTGAGCATGATTCCATATATTCTGTATTCTAATTTTCACTGTCTCAACATATTTCTCATAGGGAATTGGGTTATATGTTTAAGGGATGAGTTATGTGAACAGTAAATAAGCATTTCTGGCAGTCATAGTATGGATGAATATACTGTAATGTTAATATCCTGGTCAAAATTTCTTGGAGTAGACTAACCATGGCAGAATAATGCTTTCCCCACAAAGTACTGAATTCCACAGATAAAAAAAAATCAATGGGGGGGAAAAAAATTTGATTTTTAGCATACAAAGTAGTTATGCACCCTGTTTGGAGTCTTAGCCCACTTCCTTCAGTAGCACATTCTTTAATAAAAAGCATAAATTGTTTATTCTTAATTAGAACTGAGGCAGTTATTAGCAAATTCTGGTTACTGTCTAGAAAAGCATTATATTTTGCTTTAAAATGCCTGAAGGACTTTGGTGTTCATAAAATTAGTCACAGGTGAAGAGGTTTTCTAGGACAACAGTTGCGAATCGATAGCCTGATAAGAGATCAAGTTTATGAACTATAGAAAATCCCCAAGGAAAAGGCTGACACTGAACAGAACAGTAAGGAAGTTTGGGAATATAAAGCTGCACGTATACTCAAATCACAATGACTTTTGGGGTAATAAAATGCCAACAATTAGGTTTTGCCTAAAGGCTGATTGCCAGTTTCTGAGTGGTGTGCATGTGTTTCAGTGCCTTTGTGCTGCCAGAAACAGACAAGCTCACAGAATAAGCAGATATGAAGCACAGGTAGATATCAGTGTTGATTTTTAAATATTTTAAAGTATTTTCAAATAAATGATTTTCGGTAATTTCTTTTCCTGGTTTTCTTCAATTTAATCAGTGAATGAAAGAAATACTTGTGTTAGACGAAGAATAGGTGGTTTTAATTAAGTGGAAAGATAAATCTGGTTTCACCTACAGAAATGTTACTTTACCTGGTAATTTAAAGATCCCTCAGATGTGTTTGGAATTGGATAAAAATCATCCTCAGTGTAGATGAAAATACCATCGATCTTTGCATTATAAATTTTTAGTTCCATTTATAAATTCTCAAAAAGCACCCTCTTGAAAGCTGCTATTGCTTCCTTCTGGGGATTCACAGCTATTTAAATTTTCTTTCTTTCTAGCTTCCCACTAATATGCTAATAGTAAATGTGAACCATCTGCCGTGTAAACAGAGAAGTGGAAAAACCTTGACAGCATAGTCTCTCATTTAACCAATTTACATAAGTTATTATTCATAAAATTAAAAGTGTCCTTGAGTTACTTAGAAATTTTGTGGTCATTATATTTTTTCCCTAATCATCTACTAATTGCAATAAGGAGACAAAACTGCAGTAGGACAGAGTGTGTTTGTTACTAATTGCAGAATGATATTCATTATTTAAGTAAATTGAGTAAATAGGTTAGTTGCACAAGTGCTGGGGAGAATAATTTTCTTAGGTTAGGGAATATAAATGTTTCTGGCCCATGAATGGTTTGTTTATCTGGACCACTGTGTATGTTCTGTATGAATCACTGTCTACTTGGCAGGCATTCGTTAAGTGACAGACCTTCTGGACTCATACAAGATCTGTGCACCCTTAAGAGAACAACTTCAATGTTACCTTTAAAGTAGCAAACAAAATTTAAAATGTAGGAAAACAAAATTAACGGCAAACAGCATTTATTTTCAGCCTTAAAATGTATTGCAGTAAAAATAAACCCACAATTTCTGTATAGGTTCACTGTGCACTCATTATTTTGGCTTAACATTAAGCTTGTTATGTTTCAGATTTACTCTATAGATAGATATAGGAAGAAATCTTTGCAAAATCATAACCTATGATCTGTAATAGTGGCATTAAGGTGGGTTAAAATATCTACAAAATGAAGGAAAAATAATGACAATTGATTTTAAAATAAAAGGGAACTCCCTGGGCAAATATAAGAGAAGCAATACTGTGTAAATGATTGTTTTGTACCAACTGGCAGTGTCTGGCTGTCTACATGGACCTTTTGTTGTCAGTTTTACACTGACAGCTAAAATCACATTAGTTTCTTAAAATACTGACTGAATTTTGTGCTGTTAGTCTCTTTTCAGTCAAAAGAGTGAAAAGGAGTGGGCTAGACTATTTGGAATGGAATTTAGAATTAGTAGTCCTTATGAAGGAAAAAAGTGAAAGAATGCTGAACCACAATGTTTTACAGCAATATTAGAAATAAGGAAAAGTGACGGTTTGCATGAAAATAGTGATTTTTAAAAATATATTCTATTTGAATCCAGCCTATTTACCTAATGCTATTTCTTAAAAAAAAAAAAAAAAGGTTATATACTAGGGAGTCCATAGCTTTACCAGTCACCCACTAGTGTTCTTATTAATTTCACATTTTACTGACACCTCTGCCATCTTCTTCAGTTTACATACATTTCTGTCTCTCAGAGTCTTTTCTTCTTGTACATCAGCTCTATAATGGACTGGTAATTGTATTTCAGGCCTTCTCTTGCTACTTAATTGTCTCACAAATGGGTCCTTTACAGGATCAGGTAAACTGAGGCAAGCACTGCAAATCTGAGCTCTTCAATTTGAATATAATTGGCTGCTAATTGTGATCACAGGATACGACATGGGGCAGCTTAAAGATTACTTATCAACACAAAAGGATGGCACAATATAATCTTTAATAGCTTAGGGTTTGCTAAATGACTAAAAAAATCATAAAAATTATCCAGAATAATTTTAATTTTAAAACTTATAATATCCACTTTTATGAAGGATTTGGGTTTTATTTTTAGTGTGATGGAGGAACAAGATTTGTTATCGGTAGTTTATAGTTTATAGAGCGTAGAACAGAATCCTGTGAACTACTTTGATTTCTTCAAGTTCACGGAATCCCAGAATGGGTCTGGTTGGAAGGGACCGCAGTGGGTCACCAGGTCCAATCTCCCTGCTCAAGCAGGGTCATCCCAGAGCACATGGCACAGGATTGTGTCCATGTTCCAGTGCTTGGTGACTCAAGTACAGTAAAGCACAGTAATGAACTTTATCGTCATATCCAGGTGGAACTTCCTGTGCATCGGTTTCTGCCCATTGCCTCTTTTCCTATTGCTTGGCACCACTGAGATGAGCCTGGCTTCATCCTCTGACACTCTGTCTGCAGACACTTAAAGACACTGATTAGATCCCATCTCAGTTTTCTCTTGTCCAGACTGAACAGGCCCAACTCCCTCAGCCTTTCCTCATAAAAGAGATGCTCCAGTTCCTTAATCATCTTTTTTGTCTCCTGCTGGATCTTCAACTTGTTTTGTTCTGACAAACACACCTACAGTGGTCAGAATATAAGATATTTTCAAATACTTTTAGAAGTGGATGAAAATGTTATAAGTTTGATTCCCTTCTGGTGCTGATTCTATATAGTCACCTCTTTTAGTTCACAGTGTTGTATGTAATGACTTCTTCACTCTTTCTCAATATTCCAGACCTTTTACTGTAGTAATTTTGCATATATATCGTTTTGTTAAACAGCATATTTGCTGATAATCATAGATGAAAGGATGTGGAATCCCTATGAAAAAATGTAATGAAAATATTTAATATTTGCAAGAAGGGTTGTTGCAATGATTTCCTCACCCCCCTCTTTAATTTCTGGTTTTGATTGTTTTGTAAATTTTCCTTTGAAGCGTCCCCATAAGTTCCAGTGTATGTCCTTCAACTGATGAGCACAGAAACAACACACTGCTCCACAGCTAATCACAGTTACTTGCATATAAACCTACTTAATCAGTCCATTAAAAATCACACAGGCTTTTTGGTCCTTCTCTGCCAAATGTAAATTCAGTTCATACAGGGACAGGATCATGAAACATTGCTCAGCACAAAGTGCAAAGTGCTAACCTCAGTGTTGGAGTTGAAATTCTAACAGATGCATTCATTAATCTGCTGAAATACATTGCCATGTTTGATTCCCCTCTCCCTCTATGCAGTACAAGAAGGAAACAACCTCCCAGAGTCTGTGTGAGATTTAAATAAGACTCCAACACAGTCAGGATACCTTGCCTAATATTGAATACTTCCAGCTGAAATCACTGGCTGCATAATTAGCTACCACCCATTAGTCTTCCTGACAGAGACTGCTGTGTGTATTCCTACCATCCTGTTCATAAAATGGCCAAAGGAAAAAAGATTCTATTGGAAAATAAAGGGAGAATTGTAGGGATAGGCAGAGCTGGGTTGTTCTAGGAGACTGACTTCGTAATTCTCTGAACCAAATAGTCAAAGAAGAACATTGTTCTGAAAATAAAAGGTAAGTAGCACTAGGTCTATCTGTTTTTTCTATGGGCCAGCTGCTAGAAGTTACCCCAAGATTATGTTGTTACTGAAATTATTACCAAAACGTACCCTTTTTTTCTCTGTAACTCCATAAACTCATGTAATCTGTGCGTTATTGATTTTCATTTATTTCATGCAGATTCTTTAAAATTTATCTCTGTTTTTCTATTATTCGGTGGTTCTTGAGACCAAGATATAGCAGCAGTTAGTTTGCTGTTTTTCTTCTGCTATTGCCATAGTGCAGCTTTGACTGGACTGTAGAAATCCATCTTTAAAAGCAGTGTCTTGTCATCCAGCAGTGCCTTTTCCTGTTTATATGACTGCACAGTAACTGCAAGCATTTGTAACAATCCTATAATATTTTGGAAAGATATTAGTCAACAGCATGTTCCACACTGTTCTCTTGTCAGATCAGTTGTTAAAAGCCATTTGAAGAAGTGATTTCAGCTCAATTCTGTGCTGACAAGATTCAATATCACAAAATAAGCAGCAACATCATAACCAGTCTGGGCTTTGTGAGGAAGAGAATGTCTGAACTCCTCCCCACTCAATCAGCAGGATCCTGAAAGGCAGGGTAATCTTGAGGAAAAAGGAAGTGTTTTCAGCATGACACTCATGTTTGAGTCAATAAAGTTATATTCTGGGACCTTTAGAAGAGAAGGTCATTGATTAAACATGTAATAGAGTGTGCAGGTGGGTTTTTCATTTGAAGTGTCATTTAATTAAATTAGGAGGAAAAAAGATCAAGACAAACAAAAGGAGGTTACTTTTGATACAGCATATAAATAAGTTGTGGAGCTTCTTGCAGCAGGATGTATAAACTAAAAGAGACTATTGAAGTTTATGTAAGAAAATCTATTAAAAATGTATACAATTATATGATCTTGAGAAGTCCCTGAATGTCTTGCCAGTGGAAACTATCAGAAATTTTCATCATGTCTTTCTTGTCTTATTCCCTAGGGAAGTGGTATTTGACATGCCTTGGAAGCACATATGGGATGACAGACCTTTGGTCTGACCTAGAACAGCTGGTTTTATGGTCTTAAGATCTTAAAGAACCCAAAAAAATAGTTGCTTAAATCAAGATATAACATTAATTCAATAATTTAGCTAAGTATAATTAAATAATTGGCAGTAAGATTTACTGTTATGGAGTTTCTTTCTAAAAATATAAACAAAAGTTATAAAAAACATTTGGAAAAACTCTTATTCAGGAATTTAAAAATTAATTGAAATATGTATGTTTACCAGAATTAGTATTTACTAGAATGAGTATCTGCAAGTCAAACAAAGTTGTCCTTAGTCTGTAAATATCTTTTGTGGAGAGATCCACATACAATTCAGATACTGAGCAGAAATCTAGTTATTTGCTATTTATATAGAATATATCTGGAAGAATTTTTTCTTTTTATGCTCAATCTTTCACCCACTTGCTAAGAAACAGTTGCTACTCAGTTAGAGTTAAGAGGTACATATGAAAGAAAAATCACAGCTAATTTATTCAGTAAAACAAAGTGAACAATTATTTAATTTGGTTTTGTTTTTTTCTTTGTTTTTCTTTAGAATTACCCTAACCTCTTCAGATATTTATTAAAAAAAATTTAATGATGGAATGACAGATCTCTCATAATCAACAGAGCAGAGAAAAAGTGAACCTGGGAACTGCCGAGTGTAATGAGCCAGCAGCACTGTGCTTTTCCTATAGATTAAAGCTGTTTCAAAAAGCATTTTGTGTTATTTCATGGGCAACTTCATACTCCTGTTTCCTGTGGACCTCAAAAACTGCCTTTTTCTGTAGTTGCTCAGTACCCTAAAGGCTCATATCTGAAACATTTGGGCACTTTCCTTGTTGACAATTTGTTGTGTCTCTGTTAAGGTGAAAAGATCATTTTTGGGAGTCCTAAACTGAACGGGCACCTTGAGCAGTAGTTTGAAGTAGGATAACGTGTGTTGAAGGCAATGTCTAATGTGGGTGTAGAGAGGGAGCTTGTGAAACCCTGTCCCCCTGTGGATTTGTTAGAAAGCCTAAGGACGTGAAAGGAACCTGTGTTCCTCACTCTTTGGCTTTGAAAGGCATCATAGATATTCAGAGCTGTGGAAGGCCACAGCAGGATACACAGGGGTTCAGGCAGATATTGTCACCAGGGCAGTAATTATCAATTGCAAACAGGGACTCGGTTTCAGTTTTGCGTCAAAATGGCTGTTTTCAGGTAAGAGAATTGAAGAGACATAGCACTCAAAAATAAGGTGGTATTTGGAAATCAAACCCCAATGTGAACTCATTGCCAGCCTATTCAATTTTTGTGGTACACAGGCAGTCATGACCTGGCATGGGTGTGAGACTTAGTGACACTGGTATGTTACTTAATGCCTTCATTATTCCATAATTATGCATTATTACTAATTATGCATTACTACACATACTTACAGTATGCAAGCTGAAATGAATGTGTTGGAACTGTCACACGTGGGTGTTCAACATGGTGTTACTCGGGTAGTTCATTCTGCACAGGGGTAAGTAAAACTTCTCTCTCTAACTGAAAGGGGGTGTTTATTTACTTCTGACTTGTGCTTTTGCCTTTCAGTGTCTTCCAGCAGCACAATCAAGGCAGTTACCCGTTAAAATGTCAGATACAATAACTGAAACTGTTCTTTTAAACCTGCTGAGGAGAGTTTTAGCTTTAATATTAGTATAGACTGGGACTAAACTCATCTGTCTTTGTACAGCATATGACATCTAAAAAGGAACTAATTGTAATTTCCAACCCCTTCATTCAAAATAGTTTCTGACCTGCTTAATTCTTTAGGGGTTATTTTGACTGAAGGTTGTATGAACCTTTTACCATGGTCTCTTTTGTGTTGTGTTGCATCCCCACTGATCTAAAACCTCATGTCTGTCTGCCAGTGCCATCAAATATCTGTTGCAAATGAAACAATTGCCCAAAAGCCAGTGAATTGTCGGACCTGTGAATGAATGGTAGGAATCTGATATGGCATCCAATGGGAATGCAATAGAAAAGGAAAATTACTCCTTCAGAGAGAGCTCTGCAGTTCTCAGAATAGAACAAAAGCTCTATTAGCTGCTACCCAGGCAGACATCACAGTTTACAGAGAGAATTTTTCTTTAGGCTCAGCAGGCAATGCCTAAAACAAATATGAATTTTATGGAGGTGTCAAGAGGTATATATGCACAGCTAGAACTGATCCTTTCCTTCTTGTCTGCCTGCTAAATTTTAAGGACTGCAACTGGGAAGTAGTTTGCCAGTCTAAGACACCACAAAATGCAGAAGTTAAAACCAGAAACTATCTTCAAACAGTATTTCAAATACAGATGTATTCTATATTGACGTAATTTCTGGAGGCAAAACAAAGTTGTAAATAGTTTCACATTTGCACCATCTTTTCTCAAGCAGGAGTCACTGTAATTGAATCTTGCTTGAAGAACTGACTTATCTGTGTCCGTCCCCAGACATTAGCTATCAATAAAAATACTTTCTCCAGATCTCCTCTGCTGCCTTTCCATGGCACTGTATTTGCTATGTCTTCTCCAGCTCTGTTGATTTTTAGTGATTTCTTTTTGGCAGTGTTTTATGGCAGGATCACGAGGAAAATGCCTGAGCTTTCAGAGAGATCCAAGTGTCATACCTTAGGATTTGAGAGGGTGTGCTGAGGACATTGGGCCATTGGGTCAGGAGCATATCTTCTGCCCTCGCACTTTTGTGAGGAAACTGAAACAACAACAGAATTTAGTAATAGCAACACAGCAGAAAGACAGACAACTGGACTGAGAAAGTAATTTACTTCACTTCTTATGCTTTTTATTGCTCATGGGTTAGGGAAATGAACTGTGAAAACAAGGCGCTAGACTGTATCCCAGATATTTAATGTTCTTTCTGTATGTGACAAGTTAAATTCCTTTCTTTAAATAACACTCACATGAAATGCAGTAATAATTGTACTTGCCTTTTGGTAGTACCTGCACACATGACAAAACTACATACAGCAACCAGAGGGAAAAACTGCAGTGGAGAAATGTTTTTTCCTTGGCTTAGGCGAAGGGAAACAAGACCATATTATAAAGCAGCTTCAAACACATTATTCTCAGAGCAGGGGATAAATAACAGAGAATACAGAAGTTAGTACAGTTGTAGAGCAGGCCAAGAAAAACACGGGTTCAGGCCAGGGACCGCATTCAGCAATCACTCTGTGGTATGTGCTCACTTTGCTACTCGGGTTACTGAACAGGTTACTGCAGTCCTCTCCTGTGCACCCCCTCACCTGACTGCCTTGTCAGGGTGAGACCTTGCTGCTTGTGTGTCACAAAGGTCTGTCATGGATTTGAAAGGAAGACAAACACTTCTCACTACCTTTTTCTGTCAACAGGACTTGAGGATTTAATTCCCCCAGAGTCATATAAGCTCTGTCCTCTACGATTCTTTTTCTCTTTGTTAGTACTGACAAATATTACATGTTTCTGTGGCTATCAAAGGCCTAGGAGATCACGGATTCTACCAAAGGAGTAAATACAGGACTTAATACTGACCTAAAGCAGAATTTTATTAGCTTGTAGCTGGAAAAGAGTTTAATTTGAAGCAAACATTAAATTTGCCCTGCTGCTCCTCCTTCCAGAATGGCAGTTCAGGGTTTTCCATGTCACACCTATAGCCATGTGATGATCTGAACATAGAGTTTCTTGTATTCAAAAGACTCATAAAATGCTGGAAATTAAATAGCAGCTATAATAAAATGCTTTCAATTAGATAGGAACTATGTAGAAAGTGGCTAAGTAAACATTGGAGTATATTTATGCCATAAATATAAAAATTGAATAAAAAATTCAGTTGCAGTCCAATTTACATTATTTTATCCAGATATAATCAAAGAGCAATAATATTCAGGTATACAGTCAATATTTTAAAAAGAAACTAAAAAGAAAAAGAAACCTTTTTTTTTCAACTTTGATGATAGTGAACATAAATACATCTTCACACATCAGTTCCACAGTCCTTGCTAAAATTCAAGAAATCTATAGATTGGACCAAAAGAGTTAGTCACAATGAAAATATGTAATGGACTAGAGAAATGACATTGATAAACAAAAAAAGATTTAGTATCAGCATCATTAAAATGTCATGTTGGACACTATGGAACTGATGGAGTGATCTGTCTTTGTTTATTATGCTCTCAGAGAGACATCAATCTGGTAGAGTACAGCTAAAATATTCCCCTAAAAGTGTCAAAACTGTATGTGGTTAAAAGGGCAGCAGGAGAGGTGTGTATGTGTGTGGGCATAAATAGGCCTTCCTACTAACAAAACTGCTCTCCACTGGGTAGTGGTTTGTGCTGGGTGGATCACAAACTCTTCTTCCCTGGAGGATAACAACTCTGTCACAGTATGTGATGCTTCTTTTCTTGTAGGAACAAACCCGATATCTCTCTTCATACCCAAATCATGTCTTATATAAATAAATGTTTCTCTTTTTCTAGGAGTATTTTTCTCAAAACAATTTTTTCCTAATTCATAGAATGATTCCATAGAATGCTTAGGATTGAAATGAACCTTAAAGATCATCTAGTTCCAGCTGATGATCCACCCTGGCCCTGGACAGGAGCACCTTTCACTAGACCAGGTTGATCAGAGCCCTATCCAACCTGATCTTGAATACTTCCAGGGATGGGGCAACTTGTCCGGGCAATGTGTTCCAGTGTCTCACCACCCTCAAGGTAAAGAATTTCTTCCTAAGAGCTAAGCTAAACCTGCCCTCTTTCAGTCTGAAACAATTACCCCTTGGGCTGACACTATCTGCTCATATAAAAAGTCCCTCTCCCTCATTTTTATAAGCCCCCTTATGGTACTGGAAGGCCACAATGAAGTTTGTCTGATCTTTTTTTCTAAGTCCCCTTAAAGTACTGAAAGGCTGCAAGAAGGACTCCTCAAAGCCCTCTCTTCTCCAGGCTGAACAACCCCAGCTCTCTCAGCCTGTCTTTGTAAGGGAGGTGCTCCAGCCCTCTCATCATCTTTGTGGCCTCCTCCGCATTTGCTCTGATGGGTCAACATCTTTCTTGTGCTGAGCTGGGTGAAGCACTCTGGGCAGGTTCCCACCAGAGCAGACCAGAGTGGGAGAATCACCTCCCTCGAGCTGCTTTTGATGCAGCCCGGGATGCCATTGGCCTTCTGGGCTGTGAGCGCACACTGATGGGTCATGGCCACATTTTCATCTGCGAGAACCCCCAAGTCCGTCTCGTCAAGGCTGTTTTCAATGACGTCTTCTCCCAGTCTAGGCTCGTGTCAGATTGCCCCAACCCAGGAGCAGGATGTTTCACTTGTACTTGTTGAATTTTGTGAGGTTCTTGTCAGCCTCTTCTCAAGTTTGTCCACATCCCTCTGAAAAATGTCCTGTCTTCCTGTTGTGTCACCTGCACTGCTCAGCTTCATGTTGTCTGCAAACTTGCTGAGAGTGCACTGATCTCACTGTCTGTGTCATCGATGAAAATATTGAAGAGCACCAATCCCAAGACAGAGCTCGTAATTCTGAACAACAAAAATATTTTCTCTGTTCTCTAATTTAACATATGCTATATTTTCAAGGGAGATTAATTTTTGTCTTGTACATTGTAGGACTCATGCATATCTTCCGTACTAATGTAGGGGTTTAGTCTTCTCCGTTGTAGAATCTGAATGCATACCTTAGTAAATACTTTCTTCTATGGTTTTCTGAAATAAAACCTGCTCTATTAGTGAGGCAAATCAATAATGCATTCAAGTGCAAACTATCCACAAGGAATCTTACTGATAATTACTACAAGCGACAGAAATGTTTAAATTATGTGCAATTTTCAACATACTTCACTCCGAGTATATTTCAGATTTTAAAACAGAAGGCTTGATGGATCAGAATATTACGTATCTGGAGGGCAGTTCAAAGTCCCATGTGCAAAAGCATGGTTCATATTGTTAGCATACAGGTCATGTTTGCAGCTAGCAAATTGTTTATGTTTCATTGTGTCTGGGTAGTTTTCTGGAGTAAACCTGTCCTTTCCTGAGAGTCTTGCAGTAGGCTTATTAGAATCAAACTTAAAAAGAGCATTCAGTTAAAAAAAAAAAGAGTAAGCTAAGCAGAGAATGTACAGTAATAATAGCTTAAGCATGTTGGCACATGTGAGCACATCACAACATGACAAAAATATACATTTGGGGGACTAAAGATGTTTGTCTGTTAAATGTTCTAGCTTATTATCTTATGAAAAAAACCTGCATGTGGCGTATTTGTCCCCTGTATGTGTATATCTGTGTATGTATAGTTTATGTAGCTATACTTTTCCATTTAATAAAATGTTAGGTCTTGAGACATTGAGATTTAATTGAATATGTAATCACTCACATCTCAGCAGGAATCAGAAAATAAGCCAGAGATTTAACACTGAAGTCAAGGAGATATTGAACACTTGAGCGTATCAGGAAATCAGTCAAGTAGGAACTCCAGATGACTGTGAATTGGGACATTTCTGTGATCAGAAAGAAATATCACTGTTAAAGAAAAGAAGCATCAGATGATTCTTTAAACTTTGCTTTTGATGGCTTTCTAAAGAACTGTTTTGAGATAGGGTTAGCTTGAAAAGTCTATTTGAGAAAAAAAAGATAATTAGCATAGATAAAGGCTTACAGAGGCTTCTGCTGCAACTGTTGAAACTGATGAAACAAATGTTTAGTCATTTTCTAAGTTGGCCCAACAGAATAGGAAATATTGCTTTGGAAATTTGGAGTTGATCTGGAAGATAACCAACAGTGTTTTGATTAGTCAGCAGTTCGGTCTAAGAAATAATGGCAATAGAAACAAGTATTTGTATGTGTTAATTCCTTTAAATGGTCCTTGTTCTGTTTTCAGCTCCTCACTTTCTTTTCACAGTTGTGATATATGATATCCACATTTGTTTTTAGTATTCCCGAAGCATTTTATACTTAGTTTGCTGGCAAAACATCATGATTCTGACCTGTTTGGGTGCTCTCTGAAATCTCAGCTCACACCAGATGGTGAGCCTCAGCTGCTGTGAGAAACAGATAAAAAACCCCCAAACCTAAAAACCTATGAACCCTTAAAATATTGGCAGTTTTATCAAAGATGCTTTCCAGACAACAGGTGTTCTTATCTTTATTTTTTTTAATATGTGTGAAACTGCATATCATTTAGAGCTAGTGGAACTTGATTGCTGATGACTAATGTTGTTATCCTTTCAGTCTTTATGGATTTTAATTCTTTTTCCAACTATAGCCTCTGCAGCATATTGTACCACATCTTCTTGTAACTTGGAGGGTTACAAGAGAGGTTGCAGGGAGAACTATTTTCTAAATAAATTAACAGATTAAATTTACATGTCTTTTAGTACTTTTTTACTATATGGTGCATGTAGGACTGGGACCAATGCAAGCACAGCAGGCTGAAGAGTTACCCAGCAGCAGATATAGGTTCAAGAGGTTTGTAAGTGGGATGGGGGTTTTGGGTGAGTGACATGTTTACCCTTGGTGCAACAGCAGTTCTTGGATGTGTTGTTTGAAGGCAGGCAGATTTTTTTTTCCTGTCAGCATTAATGAGATTAAGTTGCTATATGTTTTGTTCCTTTGTAATGCAGAAAAGAAATTCAATCCTTGATTGCTCTGATACTGGTTGGATGTCTGAAGGAGCTATGACTGATTACAAAGGAGTGGGATACATGGTGCAATAGTAGGGTGCACAGAGAGCTGCTGTTTTGTGTTTTTACCCCTCCTAGGATTACACCACAGGCTCTGCCTCTGGACCTTCTATTTTGTTCTCCTTACTGCATGTTCTCGCTTTTGCTATCCATGCCCTTTATCCCGCGCCTTTCACAAAGCTTCAGAACCTAGAAGAAAAACTCCCCAAATTGACTGACTGACAGTCACAGATAACTTCTTTTTTTTTATTAAATGTAGCATTAGGACTTTGAATCCTGTTACTTTTAAAAATGTAGAGCTGGAAAACCTGACTGTAAGCAGTCAGCTAGGCTATAATTCATCTGCCTTTTTTTTTAATGTCAGAAAGGGATGTTATGTCTAATTTCACCTTCAAGTATGAAAGCATTTAGCTGGTTCTTTTAATGAAAACCCCTCACGAAATTTTGCATCATGTTCGGCTGGACTGTATGAGAGAAGTGTCAATATATATTAGCATTTCCAAAGCAAAAGCTTTGTTCAGGAACTGGAGACAATCAAAGCAGAAAGTCCATGGTTAACCCTGAGGTTAACAGATGAAGGAAACCTGTTAACTGTTCCAGTTTATAGACACTTTAAAAGAGGGAGTGAAATCTCCTTAGCAAAACTGTGTTGCAAAATAAATCACTGAAGTTTGAAAATAGTACAATTCTGTTTTCTGTCTGCACTCTCTGCAAGGTTCTTTGCTGAAAATCTTCAAAAGTACCTGAAGGGCTAAGATTTCTACTAATAAAACCAAATTTTACTAAATTTGTGATTTTAGTAGAGTAAGTTCTGTCTGGCTGGAAGTGACACTATACCATCTGAAAGCGAATAATGCTGACTTAGTTAAAAAACACACACAAAAGACTCCAACAACAACAAATCCCCCAAAATATCCTGGTCCTCTTTCATGAAAACACTTTTATCTGGTAACAGTTGGATCAATCATTCCTTTGTAGATAAGGATAAATGAGTGGGTTGTGTTATGTTTCTTGCTGAATGCAAAATCTAAATAGTACTGTGTTCCTTAGAGGCACATCAAACCATTCTCGGTAAAACCATGGGAATGCCAAGCAGTGGATATTTGGATAGGTCCTTCATTAGCTTCCTAATGGTTTTCATTTCAACAACTGTAATCATAATTTAGTAAAATGATACTTAAAACAACCTGAGTAGCAAAGCAACATACCAAATAAAATCACCATGTTGTGGCAGGCTATGTGACTCTCATGAATGCTGAGCTCTAAAGACAGTGTCAGACTGGGTAAAGCTCATAAAGTTCATTCTGCTGTGGCCAATGTGTGCATGCAGAAGCCAGGGGCATATCCATCTGGCTGGGGAACTCTGTCACAGGAGTTTTGTGCATTGAAATCCCTACACAGAACCACCTGTCGTTGGCGTGGCTATGATTTATTCAGCAACATAACATAACATAACAAACACAACATAATATAACATAGCAACCCGGCCTTGAACAAACACACCAGCTGTCACTGAGAGCATTCTTTGCTGCTGTTTGTGAGTGTGACGACATCATCTTGCTCTGCTATAATCATAACTGCAGTTGTTGTGCAGGGTTTTTGTAACAGCACTATGGAAAAAAAAAGATCAGCTACTGCCATTTTATGTGTATATAACGAAACAAAGTGAGCAGACCAAGTCTAGAATGAACTAACGTGCTCCCAGTGAATCTACTTCTGATGCAGAAGGATCTGAAAGTGAATGTAGCCTTTAGGAACTACATAAAATATTTATAGTATCTTGTTCTTTATTTATCAATGCCACCAGCAACAAAACACTGCTTCATTTTAGAAAAGCTCCACTTATATAGCACTGCATAAGAGAAGCAAGCAAAAGTAAATGGATGGAGAAATAACCCTGACTCTTAAAATGGAATTTAAATTATAAAGCGGACAAATGCAGCTCTGAAAAACAATTCCAATCTTTGAGCTGAATCTGTACATTGTATATTTATAAGTATGCATATCTCACATATATCATGCTCTTACCTGTTAGATAAAAATTGGGGTATGGTACTCTTGGTTTGATGCCTTCTGGCTGCTTGTGTCAAATGAGTGACTTCAATTTGGATGAATTATTTCACTATAAACCCTTTATGCAGAAAAAATAAATGTTTAGACTTTCTGTCAGATCATGGTGGCCATCTGCAATTGCACATATCCAATCCCAATGGCTGGCAATAAAGAGCTCTTTTAAAAGCATGAGAAGAAGGAAAAATGCTCATTCAGAAAATACTCAGTGTTGACAAGTTTGTGCATGTGAGCAATTTTATATATAACATTTGCATTTCAGTTTATTCATTTAACTGAACGGTACACAAAATTAAGGAAAAAGGGAACAATTTTTGTGTTTTGCTTTAATATTTAATTTAACTATTTAAAAAGCAAAATAAAAGTGTGGCTGAAATTAACTTCAAACCACAGAATAACTGTTGTGGGTGGCCTTTCATGTTCTTGCTCAGCAGAGGAAGGATTCACTTTTGATTCCTTTGTATCTTTGCAGTACTGACCACATCAATCACAGGCAGGCAGAGAACCCATTACCATCTATCATGCATCTTTATTGTGCATAATGTATCAGATGGAGCATCAAGAAGAAAAAATATTCTGAATAACCCTAAACCTAACCCTGACATTAACTCTTCTGTCTGTATGTTACTGTTGCTAAGACGGACATGAACTAACATTTTATATCAAACTGGACACTGTCAGATCATACAGAACTGCAACATTCGTATGCTATTCGTTTTGCTTCAAAAGAACAACAGACTGGCTTACAAAAAAAAAGAGGAGAAAAATCTCATTTTATTGTAATTTATTAATGTTTTGAAATGCCTACCATTATTTTAAGTTTTTGTATATGTCTGGTTTTGTCTGGCTAAACAACATTCATTTTCTGTTCTGGTGGAAAGTTTTGATCAGTTAGAGAGAAAAGTACATGAAAGGTTAGGAAAACTTTCTGGGAACTCCTCCCATGATGAAGAATTGGAGGATTATACTGCTGATTATTTATGCTGTGTTTTGTAGAACGACTTATTTAAAATAGAGCAAAAATCCTGACATCGCTAAAACTTTACTCAGTTCCCTGAGCTGCTTTTATGCAGTCAATGTCTTTTAAATACTGTTATATAAGACAGCTCTCATCCTATTTTAATAGTTAAGGCTTTTGAAACAAGTTCTTTTGACAGTGCAAGATACATTTAAAAAAATCAAATCTTAGGAAGAAGTTTCTGTTATGTATGTTCAGGATATGTTAGTTCAGTGGTCTTTTTTCCTGTAAGAAAAAAAGATTCCCACTATCTTTTACCAATGTTAGTCCTAGAGAGGAAACCTTGGGTATTCATATTCTGCAGTGAATAACAATGATTTTGTTCTTTTGCAGATTATATGTTCATCTGGCCTTTTCTAAAGTAGGAAAAAAGCTGCAGAACAGAAACGAAAGAATCTTTTGCTCCAGTTGTGAAGGAGAAAAAAAATCTCAAGAGAAAATAAAAAGAAGGCAAGGGCTTACATTATACTGGGGTTTTTTTGTATGTATGCCTGGAAATAGCTTGTGTTCTTCCCCTCCTATTATCATAAGGAGAGATGAGAAGAAGAGGTCCCTCATCTCTTTTGAGAACAGTAGTGATGCAGTTTAAACTTAGCAGCTCTCTAGGTAACACTGTCAATTCTGCTTTGACAATTAGTGATGAAGGAAAGTGTCCTGAAGCAAGGGATGTTAATATTTCAGTAGGTGGCATTGTCTCTGCTAAGTCAGTCTTGCTAGAGGGCATTTTGATGATGTTGTTTCAAAACATAAAGCTGACATCCTGGTCCCTTGTAGCTGTGAGATAAAAGCTGGGGATGTTTTTACAAAGATGAATAATAATAGGGAAATCTACTTGTGGTTTTCTTCATCTTTAGTTAACGTAAAATGAGGTGAACACACGCTCCTAAATACCTTTACTCTTCACTCTTTTCAGTGTTCTATGCACTGACAGTGCAGGAGCTGCACTTAATTAACATTAATATTGAATTTATATCCTTAGGCTAATGGAGAACAATTCATATGAATCAGGAACTTTATCAGGATTTAAGTAAACAAAGTAACTGCAAAGTTAATAAACAAAGGTCTACTGTAAAGAAAGGGCTTTGGGAAGAAAAACAGTCTGCACAAATGGTTGTTACTTGGCCCTTATGAGGCTTCATTCTCAAAACCTTTAAGCTGGTCTCTCCTACCATAACTCTTGCCCTCTGAACTTTTTCATCTGAGCAGTTTGTCGGTCTGGGTTGGGATACTTGGTTGGGATACCTTTACATTTGCCCTCTCTTATGAAAATTGATTTATATGTTCTCCATGTGTTGGGGGGAAAAGTCACAACTGAGATTGTCATTCTACAAATGCAGCTTGAGTTTTTAAAAATCACATCTATTCCTGTGTACAAAGCAGCAACTGACTGTACTGTAACCATGGAGACCAGCAGCAGGGTCAGGAGTTGATTTTAAGTCTCATGTTTCAGACCAGAAAATGTTAGATACTCTGCATCACAGAAGTGACAAAGTCAGCCTCAGAGGAGGGCTGCTGGATGTGCAGCATGCTGGAGACCCTCTGGAATCGCTGGATCCAGATCTGTTCTCAGAAATACTTTCACTGTGTCAATATCCATGCACTTCAGGCAAAAACAGGGATCAACCATAGAGTTTGAAGACTGAAAAATCTCTTATGCTATTATTTGATTTTCAGAAATACCTAGAATCCTGGCTGTGACCTGGAAATCCATATTTTATCTTCCCTTGCAAGAGACCTACCCCCTATCAGCCTTTCTAATGAATAGAAGTAACTTGTAGTAAGACTACAGGATTATATCTTGTAGTTATATTGCCATGAAACCTTCCTTATTCATAGGATATGCCAGGACTGGATTCATCCTGTGATGTAAACTCCTAATTTCAGTGTTGTTGCATTACAGGTATGTTTGATCTTATGTAAATATTTTTTACTCTATGGCTCTATATCTTTTCCATGTTCTTCCACAATATTCTCCTGTCTTAGCAATTTTCATTAGAGAAACTTTACTTAGATCAGGTCATAAATGGATAGCTGCTTTAAGTAACAGCTCCAATAGGATCTCTAAACTGCAATAGTTATATTGTGGAAGAAATATCTTCTGGATGTTCCTAGTGGGGTATGATCGGAGTTAGAGATCAAACAGCTTTAAACAGTGATTTAGCATGAGAAGCTTTGCAAAATCAAGGCTGTTTAAACAGCAGAAAATCAGGGAAACAAGTCAGGAATTGAAAATAGAGTAATGTCTAGCCAATGAGAATAAAATAAAAGTATTTTGATAAGGGAAATAGAGGGGATGAAACATTAAAGGATCTTTCCTTTGCCAAAATTGACCCACAGTATATATCAGTCTTATTTCTCTCTTCGATAAACAGCAGAGCTTTCAGCATTTGGCTTGTCTTACCAGTATAATCAGCTCTGATATTCCAGTAAGTGACATATGGCTGTGTGCCTCTGAATGAAAGAGATATATTGATACTTGTGGCTAACCTTTCTTCTGTATCTAAGAAAGCTGTACTACTGAACAGGACAAATGATTCTTTAGAATGTCATTGCCTAATTGAGTACATCACGTCGGGAAGAAAAGGTTACACTTGAAGATTAGGGTCTTATCTATGTAGCCACATTTAAGGTTTCAATCCCTGAACTCTTAAGAAGACTGCTCAGAGGATATACAGTATCTTTTTTGCCCTTCCTCTTTTATTTTTAGGTCATTCTTAAGTAGTGCCCAATCAAATATTTACTTGCTCTCCACTACTGTCTATGCACAGGAAACTCTATATTTTGTTTTATGTGGGTAGAAAAAAGCATCTGCGCCCAATATTCTTCTCTGATTCTGCTCATTGTAATACATTATACATGGAGGGAAGGGAGTGTTACTTTTTTTGTTTTGACAGTGGGAGTGATTTAGAGCATTAAATGCTTTCTTTAGTAATAGGCTGTGAACATTTGTGAATACAACTAATGAGTAGGAATCTGAACTGAATCTGTTGTGGCCTTTACTGAAATAACAGCTTTTCCCTGCTTATTGCCAGCCCGCCTCTTAAGTTGCACATCCAGAACGTTGATGTAAGAGTTGTCCTCTCTGAGAATGAGGAGCTCTCAGAGGTTGTTCCCACCCTGGAATACATAAGGGCTAGAGATTTTGGCTTGGCCATGGATCCTGCACACATTAGATCCTTTTCTGAAAGGCTGCTTTTTCTCTAATAACCCTCTGGCTTGGGTTGCTGCACAGTGTTATTTCATCTCAGATGCATATTCTTCCTTGTTGAACTTCAGCAGATGTGTCAAAGAAAGAGAGGAGATTCCTTGGAAGATGAGAAAAAAATTGCAAAAATTGGAAATGAGGAAAGAAAAAAAAGAAGAGATAAAAGAAAATATTTTGGAATGCAAAAGTCATGAAAGATAATAAAAACATGGATAAAAAGGAAATGGAAAAACCAAACATGCATTTTTATGGCTGTTGCACTTCTACATTGAATTTTCATTCCAGGAACATATCAGATCTAGGCAATAAGGGTAAAAAGCAGTTTCCATGTTATATTTCAAATCACACATTTTTTTTCTTGCAACGGTGGGATAAAACAATGCAGAAATGTTTTCATGGTTCCACAGGATTCTGCAGCTACTGCAAGTTCTCTGATGGAATCTGCCAAATGTAAAAGCATATTCATTAAGGTCATGCACTTTTCTGCTTCCAGCTCTGTGCAGCTGTGGCATTTTTCCATCTGTGTTTCTTGTTAAAGATCTGAATGACTCATCCTTGAATTTGCCTTTGAGGTAGACAGTTTTCCTATGGCAATGAAATCCAGCTGGTCCACACAAAAAAAATTTGTGTGTCGGTGTCAAGGAAGGATCATTCTTCAAAAAGTTCAACTCAGTCTAAAAGCTGGGATGTTAACATTCAATTTTCAGTCTTATTTTAATGCTTCGCAGGTTTTTGTGTATAATAACATTTAAAAGCACTAGACCAAATATTAACCCCCCCATATATTATTAGTTAAACACTTCCTAGGGATTTTCAAATAGCATTAAGAAGAAGAATCTAAATCTTGCTGAACCTCAATTTTCTTCTCTGAAAATATCAGTATTTTCTACAGTTTAGTTGACTAATTGTAGTTCACAAACTGCCAGATAGTCTTTGCCATTAGGAAACACTTACATTTTATCTGTTTTTAAAGTTTGGTGTTTATGTAAGCCTTCGTAAATGTCTGTGGGTTATTAAGCTCTCTTGCTCACAGTTATTTTTTAGGCTCAACAATTAACCAATTTCTTTGCAAAAGCATTAGCTGAATTGATTCACAGGGGAGCTGAGAGAATGTGCAATGTGATACTGACTGTTATGTGAATTCTGGAAGACGCAATCAAAATGGGGACTATAATATATATTACACTACATTTAAACAGTTTGAGAAATTAATTTTGTTCACAATTGGAAAATGAGGTGTCTATATTAAAATACCACAGAGCATGCAACCAATCATATTGACACTAGAACAGCAATAGGGAACAGGAGAAGCCTTGGTCTCATCATTAATATTTTACAGTTAAAAGAATGCTTTCCCTCTGTACTCAGCACTGGTGAGGATGCATCTCTAGTCCTGTGTTCAGTTTTGGGCCCCTCACTACAAGAAAAACGTTGAGGTGCTGGAGTGATTCCAGAGAAGGGAAATGGAGCTGGTGAAGGGTCTAAGTCACAAAGCTTATGAGGAGTGGCTGTGGGAGCTGGGGTTGTTGGGCCTGGAAGAAAGGAGGCTCAGGGGAGACCTCATCACTCTCTACAACTGCCTGAAAGGAGGCAGGAGCAAGATGGGTGTCAGTCTCTTCTCCTAAGTAATGAGCGATGGGACAAGAGGAAATGGCTTCAAGGAGCACCAAGGGAGGTTTCGATTCGATATTAGAAAAAAGTCCTTTGGTGAAAAAGTGGTCAGACTTTGGAACAGGCTGCCCAGAAAATGGTGGAGTCACCATCCCTGGCAGCGTTCAAAAACTGTGTAGTTGTGGCACTTAGGTGGTAGTTTAGTGGTTTAGTACTGAACACGGTGCTCCTTTAGGAGTTGGACTCAGTGATCTTAGAGGTCTTTTGCAACTCTAACAATTCTATGCAAAGACAAAAGTAGTATAGAAATTTTTTGCATCTCTCCTAATAAAGAATCGTGAGACAGTGAGTACCACACTTCTGCACTCAGTATAATTGTTTATCCAAATATGTCATGGAGGTGTTGAGACAGAATGAAAGCAGAATCACTGCTCAGAAAAGGTTAGGGCAAAATGCTTTTACACAAAACAAGACAACATTTATCACAAATATGGTAAAGAAATATTCCCTCTAATAGCAACTACAGTAGTCGCAAATATCCAGAAGAAAACAATTGCAAGATGATCAACATGAATGCATGAGAAAGCTCACAGACCAATGTAAAATATAGACGAAACATGCCATCAGAATATATAGATGTATTTTAATATTGAAAGGAAACTCTACAAATCAATATCTTGCATTTTAGCATAACAGAAAAATCAATGCTTCAGGAAACAAACTCATTATCAATTTCAATTTCTAGGATGTTTCTTCCAGTTAGTAAAAAATTCAGGCAGAGGTATATGAAGTGGCTTTAACAAAAAAAAATACTTGAAAAAGGGAATGTAATGCTACAAGTAATATTTAAAACACCCATGACTATTTCTATTAATAAATCCAGTAGCATTAACCACATGGCTATCCTGGCCCTGGAGGGAGTTCCTCTAGTCTTTGATATGAATTTCTGTAGCTGCTCTCAACTACCAGTCAGCCCCAATGCTTCTGAACTGTAACAATTTCTAAGGAAATGCTGAAGATAATGCAGCAAACAATAATTACACTGGTAAGACTGAATCCATACTGTAACCACCTGTTCGGTGATCTCATCCAGCGCATTTATATCATAGAATCATAGAAAGGTTTGGGTTGGAAGAGGCCTTAAGGATCATCTAATTCCAACCTCTCAGCCATGGGCAGAGATGCCATTCACTAGACAAGATTGCTCAGAGCCCTATGCAAACTGTCCTTGAATATTTCCAGGAACGGGGCATCCACAGCTTCCCTGGGCAAATGGCAATGGTGGCACACACTGAGTTACCAGAATAACATAGGTCACTTTGCATGCTGTTTCCACAGGCAACAGTTTCCCTCTGTAACTAAGAGTTATCCCTAAAAGCCTTTTGTTGAGTCTTTCAAATAACAAAATATTTCCAACCTAAGTAAAATATGTAGTTTGATATGCAAAGTAGAAATGAAAATGGGACTCACCTTGAGACATGAAGATTTACAAAATGTGTGTATACCAGAGCAGTATTTTGAAGTGTACACCTGCAGCAGATGGTATATGCTGTTGTTATTTTTTTACGGGTATGTTAAGTCCCAAATATCTGACTGCAAGCATTGACCGTGAATGTTAAAGCACACGTGTACCATTGCCAATAGCACAGACATAGACATGCTTCCCATGGTATTGTCTTATGGCAAGAAGGATGAATGAACTTAACCCATAGCCCTCTTTCATTTAAAAATGTCCTTGCTAGTTAGAAAACTTGATATACTTTCTAGAACACCTGTTGTTAACAGACTCGCTGGTGTGCCTAGAATTTTTCACACATTTAGCAGATTTTGTACAAACCACAAGCAGGAGCAATGCAAAACAACACAATTTTAATTCAGACTTCAATTTGCTTTTGATGTTGGTTTATCTTTAATATTGACTTCTAACATATATTGATGGTAGAAACTATGAGTTAAAATGCACATTGCACACTCAGTAAGCCATGAAACTGTGCTTGCACCCGGGCGAAGGGAATCTGGTGTATGCTGCAACTGTCTTGCAGGATACTTTCTTGCTTGCTTCTCAACAGCTTTCACAAAAATCTGTAGTGGGATAAACACACGTCTTTTGATAAATCAAGGCAAGTTTCTACTGAATGCAGAACTATCCTCAAAATAGCACCTGCTTTGAGCCAATTTTCCAGTTAGCTCCTGATGTTGTGGCCCACATGGTTTGGTTGTGGTTGGTTTGTGGTTTGTGTGTTGTGGACAAAGGCAACAGAATATCTTACCACCTTCTCTCTAAATCTGTGGGGTTTTCAGCAATACAGATATATAGCAAAACTTTTTTTTGTTGTTTGAATGGCTGGCTTTTTTGTTTTGCCTTTTTGCTCCCCAGTTACACTTTGAATGCATGAGGGGAACCGGGTCAGCTAAAAAAGGTGTAGTCATGACTTGGTCCTGCAGGATGAAACACAGCAGCTACAGCTCAGGAGGATATGCAGACAAAGCAGTTTTCTTCCACTTTGAGGCACATATATTACTGGCAGTAACAGGACAAAAGCAACCCAGAAAACTGGAGTAAGTTTACTTTACGATATGGTAATGCAAGCATCCTTCTCAAAGATGATGCAAAATAGCATAATTTTACACAGTTCAAGATTCCATTTACATAAATTTTATTTTTTACAAGTAGCCTATGTTTGAAAGCATTTTATTATAACGAGCCTAAAATATTCTTAGTATCACTCAATAGTAATGAATAATAGTAGTAATAAACATAAGCCAGGATTTATTTGATGATGTTTTATTGCTGGGAGATTGTAATTCAGTGTATCATGTTTAGAGCAATGGATAACCTTTATGTCTTTATAGAACATGGATCTGAATTGTTCACATTAATCATGATTAAAACTAGAATGTGGTGAACCCTTTAAACTACCACCAACATCCTCAGAATCTGCCACTTTTATGAAGAGGTGACTGCAAGGAACTAGGAAAATATTATACAAGTACATATATTTGCCAAATTCTGTGAGACCTGTAATAATAATGTTTACATAATAATTACATTATGTAATAGTAATGTAATAATTACATTGGAGCTGGATATTACATTACTGCACAAAATATTGCATACATGTAGAAATTATTAATTTATCCTCACAACAGTAATACAAGAAAACATTATTACTCTCCTTATTTTAAACTACTGGCTACATAAGGTAGTGTAACAAATTTTGATAGAGAATAGTTCCCTTTAAGAGGAAATATTAATTAGATCTGATCTTTTCTCACATCTTACCAATACTATGTGTCCTTTACTTTAAAATCATTAGAGAATATTTAGAGAACGTGAGATTTAAAATGAGATTGAATGGTTCTTAAATGGAATTGGCTAGACTCATCAAACTTTTTAATCTAAAATATTATTATCTTTTTAGATGTGTTAAGACCTTAGAGAGTTTTGTGTTCAGAGTGATTTTTTGAGGGGGGAAATGAAAAGTCCATTTCGGAAATGCTTTTATTAGAAGAGCCATGTAAAAACTTGTAGGAAAATTTGTTTCCCAGAACCTATATTATTTTGATACATTAAAATGTCTGTTTCATTCCAATGATCATTTTGTTACCTTAATGCATTTTTTCTTTGCATGTTTTTTTGGAAAGAAAATAACAGAGAGAGAGAGAGAGAGAGAGAGTAAGAGAGAGAGTATATTATTAATCTGCCATAGTACTGTGGGAAGAAACATTGTAGCCAGCTCAGAAAATTTTCACTTTTCTGAATTTTTATCAGATACGAACTTGATGGAGTTAATGTCTTCAGCATTTAGAAAATTATGCCAACCCAGGGGTTTTCCTTCTGTGTTTTCATATTATAATATGAGGAATATTTATTTGTCAATTCACATGGATAATAATGACCACCTTGATCCAAGAGATAAAGATTGGAACCAAGTCATGTGGAACTACATCCAGCTCTTTACAAAGAAGAAATATTTTGAAACAGGAAGGACATACAGATCAAAGTGTGTGAGGTCTGTATGTTAGCAGAATGCCAAACAGATTAGGATCATTTAGTATCTCTTACTAAGGTCGTAAGTACCTAAAATCCTTCCCCAATGAAGTAAGTTTAATTTATTTAAATGAATATTGCATCATCCCTCTGTGTTTCTGTCTTGCAGACAAACACTGAAGATTGTATATGCCATACAGTATTGCAAGTAACATTTAATTTTTAAATTAACTATATCTAACTTTCCTCTTTAGCAGCAGGGAATTTCCACATCAGTCTAAACTCTGCTTACTTTTGACTTTTTAACTTAGAAGGGATCTGCTTTTGAAATAAGTTCTTCTAAGAACGTCAGTGAGAGCATCCTCATGGAGTCTGCATATTTCTTTTAAACGTTTTTCTCAGAATTGAACATCAATACAAAAAGATATTTTGACAACCTTGTAAAACAAGTGGTAGTGGTTGTTACTTCACTGAATGGGAAAAAAAAAGGTGGAATTGTTCACCACTGGAGTCAGGGGTGCCTGGATTACCACTTGAATGTGTTTTTCTCTCTCTCTGCCTTTAAACTATTTTATTGTCGCACAGAACTTTTCAACACAAGTATTTTACAAAGAAGGTTAGAAAGTTAATATTCTTTTACTTATTTTTATATGACGAAGCAGTGTTATGAATTGCAAACAATAATTTGGCACCTAACAGTCATCAAATATTTAATGGTATCCTGGCTCTTCAGAATCTTATCCTGGACCTTATCCATCATGATACACTGAAATTGAAAATGAAGAAATACATGTATATTTATTCTCTTGTACATGATCCATCACTCAAGTGATAAATGTAACTATATAACTATAAATATCAAAACAGAAGTGCTCAAACTCCTTTAAGAGATGCTATAGTGAATGTATATAAGACTTGCAGCATTGGTAACTAGTACCTCTGATCGAGCTATTGTCTGAGATGCTTTTTCTGATCCATGTAAAAAGAATAGGGGTTTTTTTCTGAATCTAGTGAATCTAATGTATTTATTTTAATTGGGGGAGGAGAGAGAATGCTTTAATTAATGATTTTTAAAGTACATTTATTAAATATTAGCAATTTTTTTAAAAATGCACAAAGTCAGCCATGGTAATTTTAATTTCTTGGCTTTTTCCTGACATGATTGACATTTCTTCTGAGATGTTCATATAGTTGTCTAAATTCTTGTCGAAACATATTGGTGTCATGGATGTTGTTTTCCTTTTGACAAATTCATATCTAGCTAGCTAGATTTAGTTTTCCCTGACAGAAATTGTTACATGTTGATGGTGGCACTGCCAACTGTGACTTCAAGAACAAAAATGGCATTCACTAATTTTTTTCTAAATTCCAAAATTACATTCTACAGCCATATTGCATAAATCTAGAAATCTCTAAGTAATGCTGATTAAAATAATGTGATCATTCATTTTGGATATAACTATTATGAAAGGAACATTACATCACAGTCTGTTATCAAAGAAATGTTATTTGCAAGCAGAGGAATCAAGGTACTCGGTATTTCTTCCAAGTTTGGCTATATTAGCTGGGATACGAAATGTTCTGAAATTCACTGGACTATGTTGTGTGCATTTGTCTTGTCCCGTATGTATATGAGACCCTTGAAAATAATGGAAACCTTGTCTAAAGACCGATGTCCCAGCTATTTGCAAAGGAATAAAGCAACATCATCCCCATAGAATTGTGCAAATACCTCAGT
Organism: Lycocorax pyrrhopterus obiensis; assembly: GCA_014706295.1. Lineage (NCBI taxonomy): Eukaryota > Metazoa > Chordata > Aves > Passeriformes > Paradisaeidae > Lycocorax > Lycocorax pyrrhopterus. Next base: position 25,219,017 of record JACSVZ010000006.1, read on the forward strand.
GGCAGAAGAGGCCAGGATCTGTCTCCTTTACCATACTATTAAACTGAGAGACTTTAGGGGCCACCTTGGTCTGAACATAATTACTGATCTCTTCTCCATGGGATCCAGTGAGACAACATGTGGGAGCAGTTGAAAGCTGCCCTGGGGGAGGATTAGACTAGATGTTAGGAAGTATTTCTTTACTGGGAGGGTGGTCAAACACTCTAAGAACCTTCCTAGAGAGTTGGTGTACCAGGCCTTTCAGTATCTAAGAGGCATTTAGACAATGCTGTTAATAACATGCTTGAACTTCTGGTCAGTCCTGAAGTGGTCAGGAAGTTGGACTAGATGATCATTGTTTGTCCCTTCCAACACAAATATTCTATTCTGTGCTATACTATGATATGTTATGCTATGCTGTGCTACAACTACTGGTCCTTAGGTATCATTTAAACACCTCAAAGTGCTTTAGAGGGTCTCCAGCCTTTGGTTAGATGCCTTCCCCTAAAATGCACAGGCAGAGTTACTCACATGATGAAGAGGCTCCTGAAATGATTGGATAGAAATATTTTGCTGATGGTTCCCAGACTAGGGATTGCTGAATTCTTTTTTGTTTCCTTTTTCTTTGAAAAATTAAAAAAAAATAAATAAAAAAATCTGAAGTGTTCAAAGACAGTGTCCCACTGATAAACAGAATGACCCAGCGGAAAAGGACCTGGGTGTGCTGGTTGGCAGTTAGCTGAACATGAGCCAGCATGTGCCCAGGTGGCCAAGAAGGCCAATGGCGTCCTGTCTTGTATCAAAAATTGTATGGCCAGCAGGACCAGAAAAGTGATTGTTTCCTTGTACTCAGCACTGGCGAGGCTGCACCTTAAGTCCTGTGTTCAATTTTGGGCTCCTCAGTTCAATAAAGACATTGAGGTGCTAGGTTTTGTCCAGAGAAGAGCAATGGAGCTGAAGAGTCTACAGAGTAAATTACATGAGGAACGGCTGAAAGAACTGGTGTTGTTTAACCTGGAGAAGAGGAGACTTGGGTGAGACCCTATTGCTCTCTGCAACTGCCTGAAAGGAGGTTGTACTAGGTGGGAATCGGCCTCTTGTCCCACACAACAAGTGGTGGTACAAGAGGATATGACCTCAAGTTGCACTGGGGCAGGTTTGGGTTGGACATTAGGAAGAATTTCTTCATGGAAGGAGTGGTTGAGCATTGGAATGGGCTGCCCAGGCAGTGGAGTCACCATCCCTAGAGCTGTTCAAGAAATGACCAGGTGTGGCATTTAGTGCTGCGGTCTAGTTGACAAGGTGGTGTTCGTTCAAAGGTTGGACTCAACAATTTTGGAGGTTTTTTCCAACTTAAATGGTTCTATGGTTGTATAAAGATCTTTCTTATCTTGTGGTCCTGTGAAAACAAACTTCTCACACAATTATATGTTCAATTTTTGTATGTGAAATAAAATTTTAAAAAGCCCCAAAACTTCACTTATCCTAGAAATGCATTATCTTAGCAATTACAGCATTGGCCTGAATTCAAATCCCCATTCTGCTGAATTCAATTCAGGAAAGGCAATCTATATCCTCTAGGAATCCCCATAATTAAACAATTGAGTGTTTTAGCTTGAGCACCTGTTTTCTTTCTTGTTGGAACTCTTCCACTTTATGTAAATAATTAACCAAGCATTGAAAGGCTGATGTGAACTTGCAGCTCTTATATCCTGGTTGAACTTCTAATCGCTGGCCTGGCTGCAGCCAACGCATGCCTATTTGCATTAGGTATTCTCTATTTGGAGAAAAATGTGCTTACAAAACATTTTTCACCTGAAACAGTGCAGTGAACAAGAGGTCTATATTAAGAATCTAATCACCTAGGGTATCTAGAGCTTCCTACAGGATCAAAACCCTTTGCAAGATGCATGACAGCCTGAGGCCTTCCTCGTTAGGAAGTAGCTGAATCTGAGTTACTTAAGGAGCTATAACACCACCAGAGCTGGATAGGAACAAAGCGTTGTTGGCTGCGGAGTGTAGTGCCAGGTAATGTTAAGGATCTAATTCAGATGATTTTATAAAAGGAGTATCTGCCTTGATATTAGGCAGAGATTTTTGGCAAGGGATGCCACTGGGTAGAAAACAGATTAATATTCCAAATTCAATTTATATAATTGACTGATGAAAAAGGAGCCCTGCAAATTAGAATAGGATTAAGAACTTTGAATTCCTTTATTGTTAACTAGAGTCATTACAGCAAATGAGTACATTCAAGATTCTAGAATTGGCTCAAAGGAGTAGTGTATATGCCTAGACTGTAAATTCAAACTTTCAAGGTTTTTTTTCTCATTTGTTTCAAACACCCTGAGAAGCTTTTCTCTTAAAAAGCTCTGCCTTTCCTCCTTCACTGTTATGCATCTTACAGCATTGTCAGACATCAGACTGAAAACCACTGAGTAAATGAAAAGACAAAGATTTTATTTGCTCGATTTAGCTGTCATTGATTTGCTGGTACTGTCTTCAACATACAGCTTTCAGAAATATCTTATTTTTCTTTTACTTTTTTTGTGACATTTCCAAGGTAATTTGAGATTCATGTTTGGCACCCTTTTTCATTGTCAACAGAAGCAAGTCAAATTATTTTGAAGGCCTGCATTTTAAAGAAATGCTGGTAAAGAAAGAAACCAATACAATTTTTTAAATCTTGTCAGTCACCTAAAAATAAATGCTGTAGAAATGAATAAATTCTACAGAAAATTTCATGTTCGTATTGTATGGATACCTTTATCAAAGCATTCTGTAGTAAAGTAGTTTGAATTTTGCATTTTCTGGTGATGCTTCATAGGTCCATTAGTCTCAGTGTCACTCTACTCAGGAAGAGATGAAGCACTAGAGATTAATGAAAGTCCCTCAAATTAGTCCTTTTTCATCTGCCTGGTTTATCTTGTACCTGCCTTCTCTTCACTCTTCTATCTAGTTTAGTCTGCTTTGTGTATGTGACGGAAGTCTGTCAAAACAGGATTTTAACAACCAGGAACACCAAAATATCTTCCCTTTATACAGCTAAATCTTAAAATATCATTACAGTAATATTTGGGAAGTTTAATGTCCTTAAAATCTAAATATATAGAGCATGAGGAGGCCAGGAAAGAAGACATCTTCAGTAGGAAGGAGTAGCAAACATTAAAGAGAAAATTAAAAAAGCTACAAGTTACAGAGAAAAAATTTTAAAAATACGACTAAAGAGCAGCCTTAAACACAAGTCATACAAATATCAACATTGCTATGTCAAGAAATACTTAGCATACAAAAACCTCTTCAACCTCTTTATGCTACCGTTTTCAAAGGGCATCAGCTGAGAAAAAACTGTCACAGGACCTGAGGTTCACTACAGAATTTCACTTAGCATTACTCCTAAGTGCAGTTCCTGAACAGTTGTCTAGGAAGCAACAGAATCCATATTTCAAATTGTATTTGTATAAAAAAGAAGACTGTATTACCTCCTGCAAAGGTCATCTGGGGCTGATTCTCATCTCAGGCCAGTCGAAGTCAAAATTTTTCTTAGCTGGAATTTATGACCGCTCAGCTGTGAGGGGAAATCATGCCTCTTGTTTATGTAACAAACTAGCATAGTGTGTTGGTTTTTTTTTTTCCTTTATGCCTAAATATGATAGTTTTTCTTCATTTGCATTAGCTACGGTGAAGTATATTCAAGTTGAAGTATGTAGGCCTCTTGTACAAGTCAGCATGTACTCGTTATTCGGAATATCTCACCAAGCACGTAATGTGTGTTTACTTGAAGCATACAGTGATTTTTCCACTGCTCTGTTTTGTGGGAATATCAAGTTATTCTATTTGCTTTTTTTTTTTTTTTAATGAATTCCTAGGTTTATGTAAGGCTAATATTGAACTGTTTCCTTCTTCAAAAATTTTAAAGAAAAAGCAGTTTTAAATATTTGTGACTGTAGAACTTAAAACTGATAAGCAAATAACATAAATTTACTGTTGATGCATATTTGCTCTCAGTGGGGATCTGTATTTTTTAATGGTTTAGTCCTGCAGTTATTAAAACATTAACTGTTTTCCCAATAACCATTATATGAACTGCTTTTGCTAAATAAATCTGTTGTGGTTCAGCCTGAAATGACAGGTTGGTACTGAAACTCTGTTCTATCTCTCTTGACTGCCCCTACTTTTCTATTTCAGTTTATGCCATTGAAACTGCTTCTTGATCTTATTCTTCTTTCATTTACCATATCTCAAAAACAGCCCACAAAAATCATGGGAAATGAGAGCTGGAAGAGATCCCAAGAGACCTCTTATGTATCTTCCTTTTTCTCTTCTCATCATGTGGGCTCTACAGAAAGGACACAGATATGGAGAACTTAAATGAATGCTTCTTTGACTTGGATATTCAGTAATGAAGAAAGTTCTGCGTTCTTCCTTCTTACTCTATGAATTTCACTTTGAATACATGCTGTAAGAAAAAAAACCTTTGTCTTACAAGGAAGAAAAACACACTGCCAAATAAAGGCAACTGCGGAGTGTTCATCCTAAGGCAGATCAAAATATGTCAGGCTGAACAAATTCCTAATAATCAATTAACACTTGTTAAGAAATATTATGCGCTCTAAGACAGATTTGCCAAAGTGATTTTCATTATTTATCAGTTATCTGTAGACATGAAAATTCCCTCTGGAATTGACTAGTACCTGATTTCAAGCCCATTCAGAGCTTATTCTCATCTATTTTTCATCCATCATTCTTCCCTATTGAGGCTTATGCCATTTTCTGGATTTTTTTTTTTAAATGCAATGGAGAATGGCTCCTTTAGAAGCATCAAATGAGGTGTTTCAAATTAGTGATAAACTATAATTTTATAGCCAAGTATTGAGATACTATTAATACATTCAGGCAAAAGGTCATGTGATGCTGATGGACGGTGAATGCACATAGGAATGTTTGAGTCTCTCCTCCCTTCCATCCTCCTTATCCATCTACACTCATCTGATATCTCCTAGATATCTGATCTAATATCTAGGGTCAGGACTAAACTCCTGGATAAGGAGAGACGAGGTGAGACAAGGAGATAAGGACTGAAACTCCTTATTCCTCATAACATAAAGGACAGGGACTGGAAAGAAGTGCAAAATACAGTCTAGTGGGGCAAAATAAGCATGAACACCATGACACACTGGTAACATCAGTACCAATAATTTTGGTAGCAACTGGTATTAGTCATATTACAGTCATTTATTGAAAAGTGTGGTGCTATTGCAGCATGGACATATTACGCCTCGCTATTTTAAATCGATATGCAGTGAGCAAATAAACTAGAAAATGTGTTTTAAAACTCACATGTCCTGGATTCTAAGATTAAAATTCAGGTTTAACAACAATACAACAGATATGAGGAAAGATTAGTAATTTGGAAGTCCTGTAGGCCTGGTATACATTGTAAAGCCAAAATACTACTCTATCAGTATGAATGGGGGTACAGTTTACAGCACAGTTTATTCTTTGGTGGATTTTTGGTCAACATTTAATTTACTAAAATGTTGCATAGTAACCATGAAGGATTGTTCTCGTCTAAAGAACAATTTTTCCATGGACTAAGCTCTGAAATCCTGTTTACTTTTGGGTAGTATTCCCACTGTTTTCATTGGAGCTACTTATCAAATTATGATGCATCTGGTGCAAATGTAACAGAACAGAACTATATGAACACCCAGAAAAAAAAAAAGTAATTCTGCATGATTAGTGCAAAAGAGTGGAAAATTATATCAGACTTTTAATGAGCCTTGACCTAGCCACAGTAATCAAGTACTGGAGGTGGTCATGACATCCATCAGTTATGGCTCTCTTGCTATGAAGGAATATTTTCAAATCAGTCAAATACAATTATGTTTTATGGGTATATAAGTGCAGTAAAATGTCATTCAAAGCTGGTATCTTTCTCATTACACTGTTATTCTGACTAATATCAGATGTGACTGCTGTGATTTGACCATTTCTGGTCAATAACTTTAACAAATTTTCAGATTTACATCTGACTATAACCACAGTATTTCCTCATCTTTTATGCTTGTGCTGTGATTAATTTGCCAAGACTTTTCAAATATGAAGTAACCTTCATTTGCTAAAGTAGTTTTGCCTTTCTTAAATTTATTTGAAGATTTAAATATACTAGAATGTGTTTAAATAAAGTATTATAGTGTTAATTTATATTGGAGGAAGCATGCATTTGTGTTCATTGAACACTAATGTAGTAGCACTGAGCTAAACCTAAAAAATGTTTCCTTTTGAGATATTTACTGCAGGCTTTTTTATGTTAAAGAACCATTACTGAGTGTAATCACCTAAAACACCAATGTGCTAAAGTCTGCTAAAAATCTGTAAGAGTAACACCTGTGTTGTTTGCGATGAGATTAGAAACTCTTTAGGATCAATAATCCTAAAAGAAGGGTGTTTGACTTGGAAATGGCCGCTGATGGGCTGCAGGTGCTGAAGAGCACTACATAAGTTATAGGCTAGAGAAGGAAAGTCTGGTGGCCAGATCAGAGGACAGAAGGAAGGCTGCAGAAAATGATGACTTTAGGCAGGAGACATAGGCTCAAACAATACAGCAGGCTTAAGGTGGATACTTGTCTGGAGAGAAAGCCATCAACAAAAGCAAGGTATTTGAGGAGAATTTAGGGGTGGGGTCCTGGTGAGCAAAGCTGAGCTGTTCCTGGGAGGTACCAGCTCTTACAACAGTTTGTGCCTCCACGCAAGGGCTTTTATAGAGACAAGATGTGCTTGAACTGCATTTTAGATACCAATGTGGACTTCCTGTAATCATTCTCTGCCACAGTAACTTCACATAGTTACTTAACGCCTTTCAATGCAAAGATGTATACTACTGAATAATATATATGTCTTATTACAAGTTTTTACCTTAAGATGACACAGCATAAGCCACTATATTATTGCATAATTGTGATATGTCACTAATCAAAAGAAAACTGCTCTGCACTGGTATTGATAGTGGTGAGAGGATTCTTTCAGGATCTCTATGAGGAGGGTTTGGCAAAAAACTGTTTAATAAAATAGCTATCTTAATAAAACAGAATTAAAAGAGGAATACAGATAGAGACTAAATGTTCTGTCCCTTCAGATGCTAGGAACCTTGTTTCCATGCAGCATCAACCAGGTCCTGGATAGATTTTCCCATGGCCTTCTGCACAGGTGCCAACCATAGAGGGGTTCCTCCCCACTCCAATGCTGTGGTGCCTTTTATCTTGTGTAAAAATCAAACCCATGTATCATCTCCTGATAGACTGGATATTCTCTCTGCTATAACACCAGTAGTGTCAGAGGCTGGCATGGGATGCATCAGCAAGTTCCCTTACAGTGCCTGCCCGTGCTAATCTATGGACTCCTTACACCCTCAGTACAAGGCACAGTAGTGGCTTGTCCAAGATTACTAACTCCTCAAACACAGTGTCTTCCCCAGGGTTCCCAGTAGAATAAGCAATTGCTCAAGGCCAAGCACCAAGAGTTCAATCCTTTGCAATGGATTTTTGTATGTATGTAAGCATTTTAATTATTTCTCGTGATGTTGCTTTCTGTAAAACTCAGCAGACAAGTTATCCCAAAGAATGTAATTATAAGCCGTACATATTGTATGGGTTTGTTGGTATTGAATGGACTTTTACTGACTTAGTGTAATGCAAGATGCTTCACTAAAACTTGCCATGAAATATTTAATGCTTCTGTGGTGATGGCATTGCATTTGGTAGGAAATGAAGTACCACACAAATTAAGACGTGAAGCTTTCTATCTTCAGCTGATGATGCATCATAAAAGCAAAGTACTTCCTGCTCCATTTATATTTAAAGACATCAGTAAGATGTATCACAGTGTTCAGATATTTCAATAACAGTTCATTTCACATATATGCCTTGAATGCAACATGTTAAGTATAAAAACACGAGGCATGTTTGAAAAAGAGGAAGACTCAGAATCTTATCTTGGTGAATCAAAATTTAAAGAAAAAAACAATATAAAGTATTTTGCTTCCAAACATTCTGTTTCCTGAGTACCTGATCACTTCAGCGAGTAACTGAATAGCCTTCTCTACTGCCAGTTGTTGACCTTTGAGTACGTCTTCCCGTTCCTAGGACCTCATATATTTAAGAAGTAACTGTCTCTGCATCTTGAATGTGTGCAAGTTGGGGGTAGGCAAAGCTCATGAGGCCTGGGTTTATCAATGTCTCTGTTTTTTATAGTGGTTACACACAAAGTCTTTCAATCAGTGATGATTCCTGCATTTGTTGATGTAAAGGTTAATTGATCTCTGCAAGTGAGTCTTCTTGGGTAACCTGTGGGGTAGTTCACCTCCAGACAGTAGAGGACATGTGTAGCTGTCCTATGGGGACTATTCTGATCTTTCACCAAATCTACATTGATTTCACATTTGTCTCTCTTGGCTTCCCAAAGGAAAATAAAAGCCGAACACCTCTAAGAAGCAAGTTGGGTATGACATTGTCCTTGTTCCTACATTCTGTTCTTGTGTATGCCTCTTGGCATGAGATATACTGAAAATGTTCATGTGTAGACAACAGTGGGAATTTTTAAATAGTGCTATGTGGTCATAAACAGCTGAACACCACTTTAATAAAATTGCACTTTTTTTGTGTGGCAGGAATGATGCAGCTTTTTTCATGGGAAAAAGTATTCGTGGTTTTGTACTGATGAAGTCCTCTTGGTCTTCAAAGACCATCTCTTTATCTTTGAAATTTTATTCAGAGGAATCAGTTAGACTGGGGTCTGATGGTTTCTTGGCTTTGGCTTCGTATTCCACTGTTGTAGTAGTGTATTCAAGTAGTTTAGATGCTTCTTCTTTTGAGCATGTAGCGCCAGAAAGAGCACTTGCTCAGGCAAGATTTGCTACTTCCTTGTTTAAAGTAAACCATCTGGACACAATTCTGTGCCATGTGCTCTAGGATGACTGCCGTGTGCTTCAGGAGAGAGGCTGGACCACATGACCCACTGTGGTCCCTTCCAACCTTACCCATTTCGTGATTCTTGAGTTCTGTGGTTCTGTGGGTCTGTGACAAGGTTTCCTTAGTGTGCTTCACTTGATGTTCTCATAATTGAAATCTAATTTGTAACCTTTTCCTGAACATCTCAACAGAATGTCAGAAAAGTAGCTATTAATATTGATAGTGCAGATATCTTGGAATTTACACAAGCAGAAAGAAAAAGATCTTCATCTCGCCTTTGCAGGAAGGCAGAAAAATTAAAAGCATACTTCTATTCATTCATGGTTCTGTTGGAATCCTGATGACAGCACAACCTCTGCAAGATAAGAAATAACTTTAGTATAGCTTAACAGGATAAAAATATTCCTCATGACCCCAACATATCTTCTGGTGAAATAAGGAAGAGGGCTGGCATCCTGTATGTGGTAGTTTTTCATTGCATTCCACTGCTCTTTTCATTCCTTTTTTCTAAGAGTATATTAAGAGATAAATTAAGATGTTTGAGATTTGATGTGACCAAGACTTTAATAGCATGTGATTTTCTTTCTTTTTACTTCAGCCAACATGACGCCTTTCTGATGGACCTAAGGAGTTCTTAGGTGGTGTTCTTGCTTTTATGTGGCATGCAATCAGTCCACCATACATGCTCTGGGGAGCTGTGGGGAGCTGTAGTGATGAAATATCATGAGAGTTTTGCAAGTGAGGAGGTATTGGTGCCTAAAATAAGTTGCAGAAAGTGATTATGTTTCCAAATATTGGATGGGAAAGATGGGTATATGAGGTCGTCTATATGAGGTCATCTTTGTCTCTTTCATCTCAGATGGGCAGGAGAGGAAGGAAAAGGGAAGAGACAGTGGCATTATTAAATTTAGCAACAAAATTATGGTTTTCATAATTTAACTATTTTTTTTCATATAGCAGCCTGACCTTTGGTGACAACTTTAACAAGATAAATAAATCCAATATCACTGAAAAAGTTTTCAGAGGCATAGGATCTCAAAAGATCTGAGATCAGTTCTGTGTTTCATGAAGTACTTTATTTGACTAGAACACATAAGGGGAAGACTGTAAGAGGAATAGCAATACGTCATCTTTCACATCATTTGGAGAATGATGTCGGAAACATACCCAGGAATGGAGGGGGAGGGTGAGTAATCTACAAGGATTTGATGCAACCTATAATTGGCTTTGGATTTATTTGTTGTTTTCCTCTCCTAATCCCACTCTTCATCAATGAATGACTTTTTCATAGGATAACGGGGAATGGGATGTGGGAAGGAGAAAAAATATAAGGAGTACAAGGCTGACTCATTAATTTTTAAGTAACAGTCTGACCTTCTTGGCAACTGGTATTTTTTATTACAAAACAGGCAATTATCGTTACAGTTTAGCTGGGCTTTTTGTCTGTTTATTCTCAGAACTTTAGAGAAACATATTTAACACAGAACATATAGTCTTTGATTGCTTTTCTGGATGTTGCCCAGTGAATGTATTTTTCAGCAGAATGGCTCTGACCACTGCTGCTTCACAAAGTGCTCTGTTATTTCTATAGAGATTTTCCTTTTCAGGGGCTGAAGGAAACCTCATATATTCAGAAGACAGCAAAATAGATGGTATTTGACTCAGCTGAAATAAAGGCATTTTTTGTCCTGTGCACAGTTAGGACCAGAAAGTCTATTCTTTTACTGGGTTGTTTAGTCACACATTTTGTTTGACCCTCCTTCATTTTCATTCTTTTTCCTACTGTGGTTTTTTTTTAGCTTCAGAAATTCCCTGAGGGACTCTTCTCTGTTAGCTATAACATAATGGCATTGGTGAGACTGAAAAGATTATTTCTTATACAACATGATATATTGTTGGTTTTCAAATACATTTCTCACCACCGCTTTTCAACGAACCCTTCATAAATCCAGCTGAGGGCAGGCAAGATCCATGTAGCTCTGAGAGAAAGGCTAAATGTAATCTACAAAAGATTCATGAGTTGTTTTCTTGCACTCTCCCAGCTATTATACCCAAGTATAGTATACCTGATAGAATTACACTGAATGTGAAATAATGTTTCTGCAACAAATGAATTTGAGAAAGATCACCACTAGTCTCAAAAGGAATAGATTCTCTTTCTCTTAATTTACCATAAAATATAAATTCATCTTAGCATATGAGTTTAAAATTAACTGTAAAGACAATTTAATTTCTTCAAAGACAATATTGTACTTCTGCCTTGCATGATCTGTATGAGTTTACATACATTGTAAAACATTCTCTGCATACTCAAAATACAGAGTGAATGTAAAACAGATAAGATTTGAATAAAGCTGGAACAACAGATATTGTTCCACTGATTTTAGTCATTTAAATCTGCGAGTTTTTGCATCTGTGTATCCAAGAGTTGCTTTCTTTTTTTTCCCTCCCCATTGAATGCCTTGGCTTTTAGGCCACAGCAGAACAGCTATACAGGGACGGCAGCAGCTGTGTTCGCTTTCATTAAGCATCCAGCTCTTGTTGCTCTCTTCATCCCTGCATGACAAAGCGTGCCTGTGTCCATACTCTTGTGAGTGGTAACCAGGTGTTTGAGAAAGAAGCATGTCTGTGCCCTTCCTTTTTTGGACCTATCCTGCCTGAACCTCCTTGCATCAAGAAATGTATATAACAGACCAGCCAGCCAGGAAAGCTGCAGCATCCCTGGCAGTCAGGCAGACTGGACTAATTTTCTTTTCTCTCTGTATTATAGCAAGCAGAGGCAGGAGACAGTTTGCCAAAGTGTGATATTCCCGTGTTTTGCCATTTAGCCTGCTGTGTTCCTCTAGTACTGAGGACAAAGAAATTTCCCACACTTGTTTGCTTGAAAATTCATGGTAAACTATATTTAGAATGGAGAAGCAAAATTTTTTGTGTTCTAGTGTATTTGCTAGCTATACTACTGGAAATCATTTAAAACCTTTCCATATGCAATTCAGAGTTGCTGCCTCATATATAATCTTAAAATGAATGTTATAAAAATCAAGAATGTAAATGCAGTTTATGCCTAGGGCAAGTCTTCCTTGCTTTGTCTATCCCCTGCCTCCCCAGGACAGCTCAAACATACCACATTTTCTAAAGCTGAGAAAGAATTTAACTATCAGAAGCCCATTTTTCCATCTTTATTTGGGTTGGCCAGGCTACTCAGAGAGAGAAAAAAAGCAGACATATCTCTTCACATCTTCTCACTGAGCCATCAATTCTTCAAAGCAAGGGGCTACCCCACTCCTAAGTGATTTTTAACAGTAGAACTACCTTGTGGATAATAAATACATTGAACATTGTATTAGAAAATTGGTCTCAAGGCTGTTTATAAGGTAAAAATTAATCAATCATCCTCTTCTTACTTTTGAGTTTACATCACCAAATACTTGAGTCTGCCCACTGTTTCTTACCATTACACTTTCTTTGCAATGTACATTTCAAGGGAATCAGATTTCAAGAAAGTAGATACTGAGGAATTATATTAAAACAAATCAATCTGGATGACGAGTGAAATCTTGATGAGAACATATTTATGGATTTAAAACTGTATTATTTATGTGAAAGTTGGGCCAGGAGAAGCGTTCTATGAAATTGTGATCTTAGCATAACATAAAGCAAACAAGCCTTTTCAAGTGGATTAAGAGTACTCAAGTGGTCTGAGCAGAGAGCTATAACAAATATTGACTACCAAACCGAAGAGAAGAATGTAGTGAGCTACATTAGACAGGTTCATCCTTGTCTATATTTATTTTCTGTATCCCTGGCAATTGAAAATAATGAAAGAATGTGGCTTTATAAATAGGGAAATGAGAATATTAGCCTTGCTAAGTGGCTGCTGAAGAGCTCTGCTATATCTTTATATCCTAGAGTGGAAAAGATTTCTTTCCTTCTCTTCTGTCCCCTGAGGAACCCTCTGCCCTGCTTTCATATTCCAGTGCTCAGCCCTGTGACTCAGGCTGTGCTGCTAGATAACTCCTTGACCCCACAAGGCTAGATAATACTCCATATATATGCTGCACTGTTTCAGTCCTCCTAACATGAAATGATAGCTCCTAAGGGGATAAAGGGTGCTGTTATCAAGTTAAGTTTCTTTAACAAGCCAATGGTCCAATCCAATATAAAAATCAATTTTTCAGAGCTTCACAATGGAGAAGCATAATGCATTTTTATTGGATCTAGCCCTGAGCTATCTTGCCAAAAGTTAGCAAAATATTGTTCAAAATCTCTTATCAAATCAGGGGCTTCTAAGCTTTGCTTGTTTCCCCAAATAGAGAGGAACCAAAAGCATCATAAATCTGTGAAAGAATGAAAAAAGTGAGTTGTGCTAGGTGACAGAAATTGGTAATGCATTATCTAAGTTGGCAGCATTCTGGAAGGGATAACTTAATCAGTTTGGGGTTGGTTATTTTTTGTTTTAAAGTTTGTTGAAAATTCAGGTTCACTGACAGAGATTGACACAAATGATACTGGAAACTAATAATATATAAATGACCTTGTGATTTTCACAAATGAGGACAGTTTCCCCAGTCAAGAGAATTCTAGGTCTCTAATTACTATAGAGTGGCACTATTTCCCTTCTTTCTCTTCAGAATAGTGCACAAAAGAAACTTCTGAATTTTAGTAAATATTTATGCTGGGGGGAAGGGGTAAAAGATTTTTTTAATAATTTAGCTTGGAGATAGTGTAATCATATTTATTATAATACTTATCACTCATAATTTAAACATCATCCTACTCAGGAAGGAAAAAAAAGCTAAAGTCACACTACCGAAACTCCTTCTTTCATTATTACTATATTGTAAATTAGTTATTTGCTCAAGATCTACATTTTAGACATTCACCTCCCTTTTTTTATTTAGATAAAGATCAAGTAATACTTAATTGCTATCCAAAGTATAAGATTTTCTTCCAGTGTATTCTGCCAATTATTCTTATACCCATCCTTTTGAAAGAATATGCATTAAATGATCATCACTGAAATGTAGGTGAAGACTTATGCTGGAACTGTAGGACTCTTAAATGTCCTGAGTGTTTGCCTTTCTAACAGTAACAGTCTTATCCCCATTTTAGCTTTTCTTTTTCACCAGCTAAGTGGTCATTGAAATGATGGCATAACTTAAAATTGGGGAATTTAATGGAGGATTTTTCTTGGAGAGCACAAAGATACTCTGGGCTGGATTAGATACATACAAAGACGTTCAATCAGAGAACTGGGCAAAACCCAGGTGCAAAATTATTTCAAACCCTTTTGTTTTTCCTCAAGCCAGAGAGGCTTAAATCATTACTCTGATCTTCTGTTGGACTCAAAGAGAAAGAGCTGAATTTACTTAAGTGGTGTCTAATCCTGAGAACTATCAGAAGACGAAATTACTGATTTGAATCCTACAGGTATCCAGAAGAGACACTAACGTGAAATTGCTCACAGACTTTTCTTCCATAGTAGGATTTTAAGAATTATCTTAGCTTGGTTCAGACTAGGCTTTTACATGCACAGTTTTTGTCTTTACCAGCTAGGAAAACAGAATATATTTTTGGTAGATATTTTCTGCCAAGTTTGACTTAATAATTCAAGAATGGCTTCTCACTGAGGTATTTTATATACTCCTTATTCATTAGGACACATTATCCTAAGATTTTCTTCAATTAATAATTTTCAGCAATTAAGACATAGCTGTAGCTATGAAGCACTCCACTGTCACTGCAACCATTTCAGAAAACCTGACATGCCATCCCATAAACATGCTGGGTAATCAGAGCTGGAGAACCAAATTGCATCATTTTAGTTGCAAATCTATTATGAATTTTACAATGGTGTTGATTTTGGATGAATAATTCCTTTCAAAGTTTCATATAAATATATCTTGTCTCTATTTCCATTTTAGAGCAGCAAACATTACATTGTATCTCAGTCCTCTTTTTTTTTTTTTCACAGATGTATCTTAGGTTTCAGAAATTATGCCTTTCTCCCTTTTATCTTTTTAAAAAAACCCAACTATATGGTTTTAGGGTGAGGTCCCTCAACCTGTCATTCAAACATGAAATCTGATTACCTTCAGCGAGATTCCATATGTGAGCTGAAAATCTTGGGCAAGCTTTGATCAAATGTTTGAGGTATATTTCTCCTTAGAGGTCTCTGTTTGTGCAGATATAGAAAACACAAATCTTTAACTGAAGGTTTTTCAGTCCTTCTTGTGTTAGAAAATGTATATCTTTGTCTTCTGGATTGGCTAAAAAATACTAAATTTTTTTTTAAAAGTCATTAAATCCACCTAAATACTTCAAGAGCATGTTAAGTATTTGAAATTATAATTTTCAAAAAAATATTTCTGCACTTGCAGAAAGGTCAGCAATCAGGATTCTTCATATGGATTTCCTGAAAGAGTTTTAGATCTCCATACATTCCTGCTTTTAAAAACCAAGATTACTTGCTCAGCCTCTGAGGACCATTAACTTTTCATGGTTATGTATTCTCCCATTTATGTGCAGTGTTTTTCCCACATTCTGCAGTTTACTGATAAATGAACTTTTGTACTGTCATAGCAAGCTTATTAAAATAACTAGGAGTTCTTGTAAGCGATGCCAAAGTAAGATGCAAGTCACATACGTGCATGAAAGACATTAGAAAATTACTTCTGTAGTTTGGAGGTGGGGGGAGGGTAGGTTTGTGCATCCAGATATCTTTGAAATTACTAACTGGTTAAGAAGAAAAAAAAAAAAATGGTTTCAGGAAAAGATGACAATATTCTGCCTGGATTTCAGATACTCCTCACATCAATGTGCTGACAGTCACAAATACATTTTAATTTGGCTTGTTCTGGCCTGGGTCATTCACCCAATTGCCATTCTTCAGCAGATGAGGAGGCATGAGGAAATGTTAGATTTTTTTATTTACTCATCTTGAGTATATGTATGAAGGTTTTTGGATTAGCACCACTGCCTGCTTAATTATCAAATAGAGAAATTATGTTAGGTGTATCAAACAATCTCAAAGCAGTGATTTCCCAGTTTCTCCAGGGCAGATAGCCTAGCATTTCTGATATGGTTTACCTTCTCAAAAATACAGACTATCCAGGAAAAAAGAATATTTTCTCACATACATGATCGTCCAGTAGAGGATCATAAAATCCTATTTTTAATTGGTCAAACACTTGTCCCCTTAATATCATTCAGTAGTAAAAATTGAGGTGTTCCAATTACAAAAAACAAGTGTCTATGAGCTATTGCTAGGCAAGGGGCAAGAGTATGAAAAGAATGACCACTGAGGACTGGAACTAGATAATCTCTAAGGTCCCTTCCAACCCAAATCATTCTATGATTCTGTTTTTCAGGGGATTAAGAAATTGGTAACTCTACTCATTAGTACTGCCTCTTAACGGCATATGGGAACTATTACTCAACCACAAACCTCTTTCTCTTTCTGTCCATATTGTTCCAGCTTAAATATACGTATTTTCTAGAACTTGTACGGTTTGATTCATTTTTAGTGCTGTGCTGATATGGTGAAGCTCAGTCAGAGCAAAGACAAGCTGTGCAGTCCTTTCCCAGACTAGGATATATAGGGTGGTTATTTCCCTGAGAAGATAGAAATTTGCAGCCCTAAAACTACATTGTGATTTTCACAGGCATACTGCTGCCTTTAGATGCGATCTCTCACCATCAGAAAATTTCTGTGTAGGGTCAGCAATGCTTCCTTCTATTCAGTGAAGAGCTGTTGACTGGGAAAAATATGGAAGAGATCTAGGCTAAGAAGGACATAGAGAGGAAAAAAAACTTTGAGAGAAAGTATATGGAGAGAAAAAAAATGTATTGTAATTTTATTTTTACCTGTGTTTAGACATATTTGTTCACACTCTGCCAGCAGACTCCATTAACTAAGAAACATAATTTCTTTGCACTTTGTGAATCTAGATCATTTAACTGTGAAAATAGATCCAAATATTTTTAATAACCTACCACTGAGTAATTTGAGGTACAGTTTTGATTAGCTCTAGAAAGCATAATATTGTCTATTTTCGTGTTCTGTAAAAGGCTCAAAAATGGCAGGATCAATTAGTTTTGATTTCCATACCAATCAGTACAGATGGTTCCCATTATTTGCTGAAGATGGCTGCAAGTTGAATTTTTCAAAACCATAATTCACATTTTGTGAAAGGCACACATAAAAAGTAAAAGATACAGAACTACTTTTTTGCAGAATAATCAGAGCTGAACCCCAGTCTAAGCTCACCTTCCTCCAGACTTGGAAACGACTTTGGAAAGTACAATGTATTATTTCAGGGGAAGGGAGAAACAGGCGATGTTGCATTTTTTTCAGGGGAGGTGGAAAAATGTTTGCTTAGATAATGTCCTAAGAGGTTTTACATGGTATCTTATTCAAAGATATTAGAAATTATGTTGGATTTTACGAAGTGTTTGTTACTGTTCTTGGCATAAGCCATTAGTAGCACTTCAAACACATCTATAGCTGAACACAATCTACAGTCTATTTTATATCAGAGCAAAATAATTAGAAAAAACTGTTTATGGACAATGTTAATTTAGGAGTCAGTGCAAGCTTTTTGTGAAGAGCCCATCACAATCAACTATACTCATAAAATTTATCTGAACAGCAGTTATTAATAATAATTCTTCACACTTATAAATGAAAATTTAAGCATTTCTGGCTCCTCAATGCTTAGAACATCTGAGTCCTATCTGTCTCTTCCTTATATCATGTAATGTATCTTGGGTCCATAAATAATGCAGATTTCAGCCTGTATATGATGCATAAGGTTGTAAGCATCAGTTTGATCCAGGACTACCGTTGCAATATTTATTGCACTTACTATAATTCCCCTTGAGTAATAAGAATTTCAAAAAGATTTATACATGTATGCATGTACACATACTATATATAGATGCATATTACATCTTTACATGTATTACATTTATATATATATATTTTATATAAATCTTTTATATATATGTATGTACGGTATTTTAAAAGGTACGATTTTATCCTTGTCTTAAAAAGTCAGTTGAAGGTACAATCTTTAGCCCTTTATGAGCCAACTGGAAGTTTTGTTTTAAAATATCTGGAGGAATTGTGCAGTTCTTCCTTATTAGATAGTAAAAGCAATCAACTGTCTAAGAATGTGACCTGTTAAATACTCCAAATTATTGTTAAATAGCAAGATGATTCCTACGTGGAGACAGGTATCAATCATAATTATCTCTATCTTTTTTTATCTGTTTTAGAAACTATTGAAGCATTAAACTTATCTTTTGCATAACTCAAGAGGGAGTTTGAAGGATCCTCAGCTGTCTTTCAGTAGACCAAACAAATGAGAATTTCAAAGGCTAGAAATGCAGTTTGAACTGGGCTTTACAGAATTTGGCTTCTGAGAACAAGTTTATCCTTGAATTCCCATTAACTATCAGACATTTATTCCACTTTCACTAACGTGCTTTCCCAGTTCCACAATTTTTCTTTAAGATTTTTAACCTGATTGCCAACAAAAACAAGAGTTGTGTGATTACATTGTCAGCCTCTTTCTTCCCCCTTTGATAACATTTGAATTCATTGACTAATTGCAATCCAATTTTGACGGGTGGAAAAACTTTCAAAAATAATTAAGTTCTTAAAAGCTTTGTAGAAATAAGCAGCTGAGGAGGGGAGGGAAAAGCTGTGAGCACCTGGATGGAGGGAACAGCAACCGTGAGCGTGTAGCTAATGAGGCACTGGCAAACACAAAACAGTGAGAGATATAAGTGTCTCCACTGATGGAAAAGCTTCAGCAGGATCTTGTACCTTCTTATGCACCAGAATAATTGCAACCCTGCAAGTAGGAAATGAAGCTTCTTGTGTTTTTAGTACTTGTAAAAGGAGGCTGAGCCATCTAGCTCTTATTATTAGAAGCATTTTGGAACCTGATGCTGTCCTGATAGGTTGTTTGTTTTTTTTTTTGTCTGAAAAATCAACATCTACTTCTTATTATGCTCTGAGAAGTTTTACATTTGGAGGCTCCTGCTTAGAGAAGCTGTGAAGTAAATGAGATTAAGTAGAACAACTAATTGAGTTCTTCAGAGACTGTCAGACCTGAGGCCTAATAAGCACCTTGCAATGTCAGTAGAGGTAATTGGCCTGCAGCTGCTGAAGAGGCAGCTGAGTTTTAGGGGGAAGAAATTAAATAATAAAATAATATTCATAATAGTTATAAAAAAATCTAAATATCTTGAGCATGAACTACTGGGTCAATATCATGCCATTAGGCACCCATGCTTGGAGAATAATTGATGACAGAGAGCTTCTTAGCAAAATAAAAATAAAGGCTTATATGGAAAGGATAAGTAATATGAAAAATATGCAGCTGTGTGTAGGGTGGACAGAATTACCTTGTTTTGCAAAAACTTTACTTGTCTCTAACCATTATATGATAATCAAAGTAGCAATAAGCTACATGCCAGTTCTAATTTAATACTATTGAATTAGGGTCATCATTGTAATAGTGACTCAATAATAAAGCACAGTTAGCCAGAAAAATACCAGAGAACTGTGAAACAAAGCACATTAAAAATTCCTGTCTCTTATGACAGCTCTGCTGTAGCTGACACCTGCAGACCTTCATGGCTCAGAGGTGACCAGGAGCAGAGCAGCCTGCAGCCATCAGTGGCCATCAATTTATGCATCACAGTGGTAGAAGTTGTTCCAGCTCCCATCTGAACCTCCCTTAAAGGACTTTCATTCTCCAAGGCAACCTCTTTCTCATGTTTTTGGTGGATTCCACGTTGATGCATATCATTTAAAGTACAAAGGTAAAAAGTGTCCTATCCTTTAACTTTTACAGTGCCCTTATATTTTGTTATTTAGTTCCTAAACCTTGTTTCCCTTGGTTTTTCTTTGCCTTAGGAAACAACATTTTACTAGAAAGCTAATGGATACTCAGGATAATGAATGTTCTTCATATTTTACTTATGCAAACCACTGCCAGGAGAATGCCTACAATAAATCAACGGCTTTTGCAGCAGACATGAACAGGATTTGCATGCCAGCACATTCCTGGTTTAAAAATCAGTCAAGCTGTGCCCTAGAGCTGCAGAGGTTTCTCAGGCTGAGCTGTATGGACTGCAGCCTTACTTACAGCAGAGCAGATAATCCTGAGTGTGGGCACGCTCTTACAGCAGCTGAAGAACAATCACAGCTTGTGGATCACTTCTTCAAAAAGGGTCTTTGGAGAACCACTGCAATTATGGTCCATACACTGGAGTGCTTCCCTATAGGAGGTGTTTCTTGGCTTTGACTTGGCTTAAAGATAGGTGAATCAATGTGTTTAGATACACACTGATGGCACAGTGAATTAACATAACACCTACCTGCAGTAAATTTGTATTCTGGTCATGGGTTGGTGCGGATGACACATTATCTCCTGGTTCTTATTATAAGACTCCCTCTTACAACTTCATAGTTAGCCTTAGGAGTGAGGTCTGGGCTGAGGACTGCTGCAGAGGGCAGCAGTTGAAGCTGCCCCAGCGAGTTATAGAAGAAGGGACACCATTATTCTGTCTTTATTACTGACGTGACTCATTGTCTCTTCTACATCACTTTGAGGTGTGAGAAGCATTCCTGTGGTTCATGCATTGAGGTATCCTGTCCCCACTATGTGTCTCTGTGTATTCTCCTTCCTATATGCTCTTTGCATATCAACTGTACCAGCATTCCATATTTCATTTTCAAAAGACCTAGTGGTCATATGTGTGTACACAACCAAATTTATTCCAACACAGTTGAGATTTTATCTTCTCTATGCAGAGCTCATGTCTTGTAATATAGAGAGGAAATTTAATACAAACTTTAAATTGGTCTTAAAAGTACAATAAAATGCTAAATGCATAACTTATCATAAATATTTTACAGCACAGCCATATGAGTTCACAGTATTCCCATTATAGCTCTTAATTTATTCACTTTCTGCATGAGGCACTTCTATACATGATCCCTCTTAATTGTGAGTTCACAGATGAATGGAATTAATTTTATCCTCACATATTGCAGTTTTAACATAAATATTTGTTCCCATTTGTACAACATGTCCTTGAATACTGCTGAGGAAGAGTATATTTGAAAATGTGACTTTCACCTCTACTTTATCAGGATTTATAAGCAAATATTAACATGGATATTAGTGCATGATCTGCAGTAAGTTCATTTTCATAACCCACAATATTAGAAAGTTTAGGTGAATGAAACCTGCAAAAATGACTACCTATTCCACGGTTTTGTATTGTAAAAATTACCTTTAATATGTTATTAAAGCTCTTCATGATATTTTTGACCTGATCACTTTCAAAGAAATGCAAATCTTTGGCTTTGTATAGACAATTGTATGGATCTGATTCATTAGAACAGGAAATTAAAAAAGAAGAAAATATTTCTGCGTTCTAAATCCCAGAGTCATAGAATAGTATGGGTTGGAACATTTAAAGGCCATCTAGTCCAACCCTCCTGCAACAAGCAGGGACATCTCTGACTAGACTGGATTGCTCAGAGTCCTGTCCAATCTGGCCATGAATCTTTCCAGGTATCAGGAATCTACCACATCTCTGGGCAACCCGGTCCAAGGTCCACCCTCATTGCAAAAAATTTCCTTCTTACATCTAATTTAAATCTACCCTTTTTAAAGTTTAAAATCATTATTCAATGTGCTACCCCAACAGACTGTTAAAAAGTATGTCCACCTCTTTGTTATATGCTCCATTTCAGTACTGAAAGACCAATAGATGAACGCAAAATAATGTGCACATGAAACAAAAGGGTACAATCAGACTTCTAAATTATATTATGTATTTTATAGTCTTTTACAAGCTATTCCACAGAATTTTAGCATGAATAGGTGTTAAACAAGTGTTTAACTGCCTCACCTCAGCAACAATAAAATTATGTTAAATTGTGACCATAATTCTCTATGCATTTTTTGAAAAGAGGAATCAATCAGCCCAGCAAACTGAATGTGCCAACTGATTTAGCAGTTACACATCCATGTGGCCAAGGCAATAAATGCAACAAAAAATGAAGGTCTAATAGAAAAATATAGTCGGTTTTTCAGTCTGCAGATATTACAATTTTTTTCCCTGATAAACAAAAAGAAAGAACAGGGGCTTATATTCTGATGAACTGTTTTATAATTCTATTTTCAAATACCAGATTTATCACAACGTATGAATGGTGTTACAATGGATAGGTACCTAGTTGACTTACTCATGAATTTTTGGTTCAAAATTGATAAATGCATGTTATTCTGTAAGTGGGAAGGGGTCAAGCACAATACGCTCTGCTTAAAAGAGTAGGTGAAACCCTTACCTCTCCCTACAGGCTGCAAATAAAACTGAGATAAGCTGTGGTACTTGAACAGCTCACAGCTTCAAAGGTCAGAAAATTGGGAGCACTCTCTGCAAACTTCAGAATTTGTGTTCTCCACTGTCAGACCGAGTTTGACTTTTAAAGGACTGAAAAAGCCCTGTCTCTCAAAAATAGTAAGAGTCCTGATGCCCAAACACCTTCAGTCATTACTAGAGTTAATGGAGCAAATATTTGCTCATGGATGTAATCTACCACTGATTTAGGATTGCTTCTGGTATATACTCTCAGACGAAAGTTAATCATATTATAGTAGACACGTGTGGGTAGGATGAGAGTGAGCGGGTTTTAAAGGGTGCATGTGAGTGCTGGAAAGTCAGAGAAGGAGAAATGCAAACTTTCTGCAAAGATACTTGATATGCACCTTTGCTGGATTTACCTCCTACGTGGTTTTCCCCATGACAAGTGAAATTGATATTTTGGCCAGAACTTTTTCAGAGACTGTATTTATTTTGCTTGTAATCCATATATTCATATTACAAAATGCAATCTCTTTAGCTGTCTATATAAATTCTATGGAGAACTTAACCCTGCATTATATACGACTCAATAAAAAGGTTTTGGCCCCCCCCAAAGCATTGTAGGTGTCAATTCAGTTGGAGGTTAGTACACTGCCACTCTGACTTCTTTGCTATCAGAACTTATGCATTTCAACCCTGTCAGAGACCATGCCTGTCAGAAGCACTTCTTTCCCTTTGGGATTTTCAGTTGCCCAGTTTCTTTGGATTGCTCTTTAAATAAGGTCAACACCGTGCTTAGTGCAGGCTGGGAAAAGGTGGCTTGCTGCCTAATTGCTGACTCCCATCACAATTTTGGATTAAGTTAATTATATATGTATAGGAAAAAACACAAGCTCCATTACTGCTCTTTATCCTCTTTGTAGAACTTCTATGTAGTAATTCTGTAAGAAGGACAGACTTAATATACAGATAAAACAAGAGGACTTGTGTACATAATAAGGTGTACCAAAGAATTTAATTTGATCAATACAAACACCAGAAGAGAAAATCATCTTCTCTGACTTCACTGTTCAGTGAGAAAGGGTAAGAAAATGCTAAGATAACATTATCACTCGCTGGTCTCATTTAAAGAATCAGCTTGCTTGTTGGAGTTCTCATCAGACAAAGGCCAGTTTATTTGGTGAGGAATGTTGCTTTTGAAGTAAGGAGCAATATTACATTATTTGCACTCAAACAGCAGAGCAGTTGTCTTTCACATTAGCATAACCTTTCTTAATACAGAAAACTATAGCCATTCATTACTATACTACAGCAGCTTAAGGAATTATGGCTCCCACTGTGTCTCATACAGTAAAAAATTAGGGATGGCTAATTTTTTTCAGAAGTTAATTTAGGTTCTTGATTTTTTTATTGGTGCTCTGCAACTAGAATGTAGCTTTCTTCAAAACAGGATTTCATTTCTGTTTGTGATCTCCAATCCTCTGAGCAGTGATAGCCTTTCTTTTTTCTAGACAAAATCATGACTATCCAATTTAATTTTTCCCTATTTCTGTGAAAGGCTGAGAATTTGTAAAATGCATTTCTCTCACTGAAAACAATTACTTTGTAGAAATGGTTTCCAGTGGGGATTCAGGTAGCTGATAAAACAAAATGGATTAGTAAATCAAAGGAAAATATGACTCGAAGTGAAAAGGATACAATTTTCTTCCTATTTAACATAGGAGTCCCTGAAAAGGGGCATTGGATCATCATGCAACACTTTGAATATAAGACTAGCACCGTGACAGTTTCTTTAGGGTAAAAGTGAAGTAATTGAAGACCTGAAGTGAAGTGTGCAAGCCTTAGTCCGGGGAAGGACAAAGGGGCTGAAAAGAGAAATCCACATTATATGATTACATACTGTCACAGCAACCATTCTGACTGGAAAGCAATATAGTCTAAAAAATTAGGTCTGAGGCATGGAATAAGAAAACCTGTTTTCTATTCTTGGCACTGCTGATGACTAATGGAATGACCCTAGAGAGTCATTTCAAGTCACTGTTTCTCTCTTTTCAGGACTGGATTTGAAACAGTTCTGGGGAGGAATTGCCTTGTTTTTTGTAGGGCCTGTATAGTGACAAAGATCTGGGTCTTCTAAAACTGTGATAACATGAATATTCTTAGAGAAACGCTTCACTGAAACTTGAGGTGACCTGAACCAGATATTTCTGGAGCATCAAAAACAGTATGAAGAAATCTCTTTCTTTGTTTCATTGTGTGTTCTTATAAGATGTTATTCTTGACTTCATGTAGAGGAGCAGAAATTCAGTCTTTAAAATATCTCTGTAAAGGCTGCCTTCCAGTATTTCTCTGCAATTTTGCACTCCAGAGTATTTCAATCATCCCGACTTTTAGGTCTTTAATTACACATTGTCATTGAAATAAACTTTTGAACCTAAGAGAGACGTTTTAAAAAAATGGAAGTAACTTTAATGTGCAATATTCCTGTGCTGAATTCACAGCATTTTCATGATTTTTCAGATTATTAAACACTGACTTCAAAAACTATTTCTTCAAAGACTTGTCTGTCTTCAGAAATAATGAGAGTTATTTCTGACTTTAGAAACTTTCCCTCTCCAACTATAAGCACACACAAAATTTAACTTTAAACAGTGTAAGGGTTTGGCTGCCTGAAGTTTGCAAGAGATATAACCATGACAGGAAAAAAAAGTGATGCTTATCTCATTTGATAGCATTGCTACTGCTCTGTAAGTAGCTGGCACAGTCTCTTGTAGTTAAATCCCCAAATAGAGGACAGGGAGAAAAAACAAGCTTTTAATCATCTTGAAGTTAAGGTTAGTCATACATAGCAGTGAATTTAGGGCAAGAGGACTACCATTACTAAACCAGCTGTTTTTAAAGGTAAAAAAATTAAATTTCTTTGAAACCTATATATTTGCATCTTGCCAAGTTTGGGGGGGGGGGGGTGGGGGGACCAAAAGTTGCTACATTTATTTTTTTCTAGAATTTAACGGTTACACAAGGCTATAAAATCTCACCAGCAGTATGTTAGAGCTCTTCTCAATCCTTGCAAAATTCAGGAGACTTATTAAGCTTCTCCCTGATACCTTATGTTACACCTCAGGAATCTGATAGTCCACAATCCTTACACAACCTTTGCAAGGCTCTTTGAGAACTTCTTGAGCATCCACCCCCTCCTGCTATCCATTAGAGGAGATAGCTCATGATCTCACACCCCTGCTGGGTCAGGAGTTCTGTCAATGCATCTTTTCTTCATCCTTATGAGTCTTCCTAATTTTACTATATTCCATCTCTATCTGTGGTAATTTGTTGTGGGTGTTCAGGTATTATGTGATTAAATGCACTGGTTTTAAGTAGTCAAATAAAACCTCCTCTTTGTACATCTCAAAACAGTCATTTGAGAAACAAAAATAAAAGGACTCTACTAAAGTCCTTTACCATCTATCAAATTTTAAGACCATGGTGGTAGTGATGCCAGGCTTGTCTAAATTTATGAAAATGTGACAATGTTTTCCCAGACATTTTTCCAAATGTCTTTTCAAATGTTTTCTTCATTTGTAAGCAATGGTAATACATGCAATCAATGGGGATATATGCAGGAGAGTCAATGAAATTTAAAGTGTGATTCATCCTACCAGATACTTAATTTCCTTCATGGTAAGATAAAGTGTTATTCTAGACTCCTAAATTTGCATCAATTTTAGTAGGAAGCCAAGAGATCCAATGAAGTCCAGGCTTCACTGGTTTTAAATTGAATCCATGCTTCTTGTATTATTCCCATCTTAGCCTGCTGTGCTAGAAGCCTACTGGGAGGTGTTTGGTTTTGGGACTACCCACTGTTTCCTCAGTAGCAGTCTGGGGTGTCCTGGCACTCCCAGAACTTTCAGGGAGATCCACATAAATCAAGATCTCTCTAAATAAGATATTTCCAGAAGAACTGGTTGTGCTGGTTTTGGCTGGGATAGAGTTGACTTTCTTCACAGTGGCAGTATTGGGCTGGGTATTGGATTTGTGCTGAACACGGGGTTGATAATACTGGGAAGTTTTTGTTATTGCAGTCCTTGCACAGAGCTGGGGCCTTTTCTGCTTTTCATACTGTCACTCTGGTGAGGAATTTGGGGATGTGTGGGATGTTGGGAGGAGACACAGCCAGGACGGGTGGCCCCAGCCGACCAAAGGGATGTCCCAGACCATGTGACATCATGCTCAGTATTTAAAGTGGGAGAAAAAGGAGGACGGGGGAGTGTTTGGAGTGATGGTGCTTGTCTTCCCAAGCCACCATCACATGTGTTGGAGCCCTGCCCTCCTGGAGATGGCTGAACACCTGCCTGCCCATAGGGAACAGTGAATTAATTCCTTGTTTTGTTTTGCTTGCATGTGCAACTTTTGCTTTCCCTATTAAACTGCCTTTATCTCAACCCACAAGTTTTCCAGCTTTTACCTTTCAGATTCTTTCCCTGATCCTGCTGGTGGGAAAATGAACAAGTGGCTGCATGGGGCTTGGTCACTGGGCAGGGTTAAACCACAGCACAATATATATCTATTATCCAGTAGAGTGAGTTTAACTTGTATTTTCCACCAGTATACTTAAGAACCATCTTATACTTTGAATTTGCCCCTGAGAAAAGGTATCAAGGTTCTTGTGTCTTAATGATATTTCAAATATCAAGGTGGTAGTGCAAATATTTTTGTTTCATAGTAATTTTAAGGTTATTATCAAAAGCATTAATTTAACAGTTTTTATTCAAGTATTTAATCTTTACCACATGCACTGAAGCTTGGATTTATGAATGCTTTAAATTAAATGTTCTTCCATGGTGTCATGTTTTGCTTCAGATTAAAAATAAATCTTTTTCATCTATAGTAAACATCTCTATATTTAGAATGCCATGATCTCAGAATCACTTTTAAACTGCAGTCAAATCAAGTACAAAAGTCCTAATACAAATCATGCTTTACTTTGTTTCTTATAACAAAAAAGTACAAAGACATCCATTCTTATCTTTTTTTTCTCCCTCTCACATAATCAGCCATGTATAAGACTGACTAGATTCTGTGCTTTTCAGCTCATTTCTGTCAGTACTTAACAGCCTCTCCTTTTGGAGAAGAACAGCTGTAGAGAGTAAGCAAATTTAGTAGTTCAGTCCTTCAAACAAAATAAATCAGATTTCTTCATGCAGAGGTACAGAATATATGACATTGCATGTTTTCCCATCTGGTGACTTATAAAGAAAAGTCTTTGTGCTTTATAAGCAAGAATTGATCAACATATTTATCTTGATTTTCAAATGCATGCAGGTTACAGAGAACTGAAACAAAAGCAAAGTTAAGTAATTGGCATTTGATAGTTTCTAAAATATCCCTAAATTTCTTGTTTATTTGCAATGTTTGCTCAGGTTTTTTATTCTCTGGTTTTGCGGCTGCAGTTCAGTTTCATGAACCTTCCGATACAGTTTTGACAGACGTACCAGTACAATAGCAATACAGCTGTGTGACATATAATTTTTCAAAATAGTTTTTTTCTAAATGAATAGTCCTTTATTTCCTTGAAAAATCTGTCCTGAGTAAATAAATGTCTTGTTATTAGAAAGAAGAAGATGTGTTTTGTTTTAGAGTTTTGATTTTTGTTTAGTGCTTGTCATACAGTGCCCAAGACATTCCTTTTTGCCTATGTTCTACTTATATTTTCACAGGAAGGCTTTTGACAGAACCATTTGTAATAGTAGGAGAAGAAGTAAACAAAACAGATATACCTCTGCAGATCTGTGAACAACTCTTCTGTTTCTCTAGTTCATCCACCATCTTAGAGAGATTGAAACAGAGGGCAAGATCTTTCCAAGACAAATGTGTACTTTTTGCAAGTAAGACTTTTCCACTGTGAGCTCTGTATCATCAGCAATTTAGATCCACATGAGACGGGGAAATATAGAATTTTTTTCCAAACGTAATTTAATACTTTTAGCCATGCATTTCAAAAACTCTGTAGGTAAGTAGACTCATAAAGAACTCATGGAGCTGAAAAGTATCGGCTGCCTGGAGTCTTCATATGCTTGCAGAGTGCAGGTCTACGGAGAGGCTGACAGAAACAGCAATTATGTATTTACAGGCAGGTAATTTAGTGTACCTAATTCCGGAAAAACCCTGTATCTCCATAGTTTTTTGAGTGTATGCCTACCTGTTAGGTCCACTCTGACTCTGCAGAGATGGTTTCTATGTTTTCTGTTGGTTCTTCTGACATCTACACTGTAGATTTTTTTTCTGTTTCTGAATTGCACCCATACTATGCTACGAACTTCTCAAAACCTCTTCCTTTTGTGCTTCTATTTTCTTGCTGAAAATTGGTTTAATTTCTTAAAGACGATGTTAGGAACTCCACAACAGAAAATTATTTTAGCTCTGATTCCTTCTTTTGCTAATTTTCACTCTTTCCCTGCTACCTCATGTAATTCACTAATTTTCGATTAGGTATTGCTCTTTCTATGTTTCCTGTCAATCCTGGCCCTTTACTAGTATCAGCCCTTCAAAAGTACCTTACGATTCAAGCAGAACCACGGATTCCTTGAATTAGCATGACATATACAGCTTTTAGTCACTGAAATTATGCTGGGGACAGGCTGGCTATGAGCACAGGTAACTTGCATGCAGTTATGGCCAAAAGCCTAAAAATATCTCACAAAAATCCTGGAATCCATGTTCCTCTTTTATTTGTATATCAAATCCAAGAAACAAACGGGAAAAACTGTCATCAAAAGTTCAATACTGCTGTCACTGATTTGGAAAGGAGAATTTGTTTTTAAAATTAAGCAAGTTTCACATGATATAAGACTTCTCCAGTCTCTCATGGATCAACAAACTTATTTTTCCCCTCACTTATCCTCTGTCTTATGAGGTAAAGTAATGAAATTTGTCTAAAAGAGTGCGTTTTCTGCATTTTTGAAATTATTTATTTATACCTTGAAGCTACTTTACACAGTCTGATATCCACCACTGACAACTTGTTCATAGTTGGTTACTCAGGCTATAAGTATGACCTATTAGTCCACCACAATTATCTTTATATCATTTATTTTATTTCAAAATATTTTTAAAAGTTGAGATTCATTTTGCCTTCTTTTCGGTCTTGCTTCCGACAGATTGTTGTGTTGTCCCAGAAGGAGTACAAGTATTAGTGGAGACGGTTAAACTTGGCCGGGTCTTTTCTGGGACTAACACATCTGGGACAGGTTATCACTCCTTGAGCTGTGTTTGTCTCGAGAAGTCTCCCAGTTGTGGCAGAACTCCAGTCCTGCTCTTCCCTTTGGGGACAGGAGACGAAGGGAAGATGCAAGGGCCCTCTGCTGTGATGGGTACTGAATTAACTCTGCCCCCAAGTGCTTTGGAGAACTTTTGAGGTTTACTAGCTAAAGATTCATCTGTATTATTTACCCTGCTTTAAGTGGGTCCAACTGTATCTGATTTGTTTGACTTTGTGGTTATATGCCAGAGGGTTCAGCAACAGCTGTGAGGTCCTTGTGACCGCTGGTGGGGTGGGAAGAAGTCTGAAAAGAGTGTCTGAGTCCTTCTGCCCTGCTTAGCTCTGCCCCACAAGGACCACAGGAAGCATAGTGAGCTGGGAAGGGGAATGCTCCATCTCACCCAGACATGCAGTCAGGGCAAGGCTGTGTGACATAGAGAGCTTTGATGTACAAAGGAATGATCTGGGCGATTAACTATAAGTAGAAGCTGTAAGAAATGTATCAGGGATTTCGCTAAATCAATTTGTCCTGAAGTTGCTTTTCAGAAATTGCTTGCAAGAGGTTTTTGTTTACAAGCAATACGTGCTTGTGTGCTTGAACCTGATATGTGAAACCATATACCAGTTTGCTCCTTGCTAAATTAATAATACTCTTTGTGGTTTTTTTATTAACAACAATAGTGTGTTCTGATCCAAGATATTATCCCTTAGATAAAGCTAGAAACTTGTGCTAAAATGAGTAAGATAAAACTCTGTGGGCCCAATAGAATCTTATATTCCATCCAACTAGAACATTTATTAAATTGGTAACTCTATTTTGCTAGTTTGCAGTGAGAAAAAATTAATTAAAAAGCAGCCTGGCAAGTGAGTAACATTAGTTTCCCATTCAGGAATTCCAAAATTAAATCCAATGGTGCATCCTGTTTTCTCTACCCTAACCCCAAAGATGGAGAAACACTCAACCTTATTTTCTCCATGGCTATCTAAACCCACCTTTTTTATCCAAATCATTCAATTATTTATTTCAAGTTACATGGCTGACCATTTCTGACTGATGGATGTGCTGATCTTGGGCTACATCAAACCCTCTCTGGGCTTTAATACCTCCCTCTTGCTTGGCTGGATTGAACTAAACATAGGTGTGTTGGTTTCAATACTTACAGGAGTTTCTTACAGAGTAGAGAATAAAGTACTGTGTTGGGTAACATGGTCTATTCATAGATATTTAAAAAAGATCTGAACAGGGAAAGACATGGATTATTCATGGATATTTTTAAAAGACCTGAGGAGGGGAAGGAGTCAAACATTGAAGAAAAAGTGCTGAGATGCAGTTACATAAATACTTGACGTTAATGAAAAAAAATCTCACACACTAGCACAGAAGTACAAAAAAGGATATTATAACGTAATATTCAGCTTACTTTATAATTAGAAAAAGAAAACCATTCCTTCATAGCATACACCATGTTTAACTTAATTTTAGGCATATATTGCAATGTATGATTATATTTTCCTGTGAATCTAGACAGAAAACCTTGTTAAAATATAGCTGTAGTGTCAGTCTTTTTCATGGGATCATTTCTGTTCTGAGGGAAACAAGGCATGTGAGTGACATATATGCCCTAGTAAGTTAGACATGACAAGGAATCAGAAGCATACACAGAAAAGTCTGGAGGATTTTCTTTGTCTTTCAAACTTAAAATCTATTGCACATCCTTTTTTTTTTTTAAGCAGTGATTGATTTGGGACCTGGTCCACAATCCTCTAAATCAGCTGAGTACCTTAGGAAGGATTTCAAGCCCCTTGAATGTGTTACCAATACTGCCTGAGTTAACCTTGCATAAGTGGTGATGCACCAAAATGGACAATTTAATAAAGGTGTATAGTAAAGAAGAACCAGTACATGTATTTCTATTTCAATTCAACTAATGCTCTTATCTGGAAGTAAAAAGAAAATTTGACACAATAGTTAAGTGGAGTCACTCCTAATAACCTTGCAAATATGCAGGAAACCCTCAAGATTTCAATGTCCTTATTCCACTGGAAAATTGGTACTAGTAATTGATAGCCCTAGAGATTATATATGAAGTACTTTATCTCTTAACCTATTTGGATTATTCATTATTTACTCTCTCTTAGTATTTATAGGCTTATATTGTGTCTGCATACTAGAGAAACTAGCTTGGACTTCTGTGACAACAGGCTTTGGACAATGTAGTGCACCTTTTCAGTGGTATAACCTGAAATTCCTTTGGGTTATTTTGTTTCTAAAATCTCCTCCTTAGCCCTCACTGGAATTTAGAAAAATTTCTTTTATGCCTTTTAAAGATGGATCTCCTTTATTTCCCTGCCAAGAGCTGTAGTATGACTTATTTTACTGTGTTTTTTCCCTTTCTTTTGTTAGATCTCAAAAAGGTACACTGATGGATAGCCCTCCATGACATACAGTGTATATATGGGACAGATACATGTGAGGTCATTTTGGGGTTTCTTTTAGACACTGGGACTTGCAGAGCAGTTTCAAATTAGTAACACTGCTTGTAAAGTTTTACCTTTCTGCAATTATCATGCTTCCCTTGACACCGAGATCTCTCATTACGCTGAGATCTCCATTATTTTGGTCTTATACAAACCCATGGCAAATCCTGTTTTTCCTTGCATCCTGTTCTTCTCCTTAATTCATTCACATGTCTGTTTACCCCCAGCAAAAATCAGAGTTCTGCACCACAGAGAGTATATTATGTTTTTTTTCTGTTCTGCTTTCTGCATACAACTGACCAAGGTACAAACTATCTTCTTTTTCTCTCTCCACCATTTCTTTCTTTCCTCCATACTTACTTCCTTTTCCTCTCTTTCCCTTCCTTCCCTTCATTCACCCAGCTTTACAAGTATTGGAAAAGAACTGTTAATCTTAGTGTGTGACTTTTCACTCTCCCTTTGCACGTGTGTATATCTAGGTAGGAAAAAATAATATACATAATTGTTCACAAGAGCCTGTGTAACTCTATTTGGAATAATTACATTAGAAAATCTATTTTTTTCTCTTGGGTGGATTAATCAAGAGTTCAAGTCAGATCCACTTGCAGTTTGACACTTAGGAGACCGAGGGTTACCTAAAGCTTGGCAAATGTCTGTTCACAGTAGCATTTATAAGAAATTGCTTGCTTTCTCTTGTGACAAACAATTTTCTTGCCTGCAGCACATATCTGGGGCAGCAATAAATGTAGCAGAACACAAGCAGAAAGATCTTTTAAAAATTATTTTGTAGGTCATGTACTGTATTGTAACTGTGGCTATACAAAACTGTTAGAAGTTTAATGGCTTTATTAGGACAGTATTTGGACAGGGCGATGGAGATTTTACAATATTTTGGAAGAATAAAGGTGAAAGACACTCAAAGGTGATGCTCCCAAGCACCCTTATCTCAATTTTCTCTAGTGCTTTTAGCTTATTGTGTAGCACAGCCAGGTAAAGCCTGGTCATCCTACAATGAAAACTCCCTCTTCACAGTTTTGTTGTGACTTCTGTTGGTGACTTCTTTCACAAGACATCACAACTTGACTTGATAGGGAGGATGACGAAATATTTCAGTGGGGGGCTTTCAGAGAGAAAAGAAAACCTGCCGCATATTTGTCACTGATGTTTTCAGTTGTCTTTTCTTCTTCTAAAAGAATTGTTTACATGCACAAATTGCACACATATATAATATCTTTCTATATAAAGAGCAAAGAAAAATTTGAAAAACACACCAGATTTAACAGCTATCAAACTTTAACTTATTTTGCGTCATATAAAGCTAATCACAATTAGCTGCTTATCAGTCAGGTTTGCAAGTGTTGTATTTTTGTACTTGTCTATCTTGCAGCACTGCACAAGTTGCTCGCCACTCCTGCAGCATCCTGCAGTGCTCTGGGACCAGGGGAGGCCCTACAGCAAGAGAATGCAGATCTGATTTCCTGTGCCTTCCCTGGGACCCAGCAGCTTTCTTGTAGAGAACCAGAAACCTCTAAACACTGAAGCATGGTCACTATGTGCACCATGCGGTACAATGGCGTGAGCCCAAAGAATGCACACTACATATGTGTTTCGTTTGCCTTTTTTTTTTTGTAATTTCTCTTTTTATGATATTTTTATTATTGTTTTTGACCATAAAAGTCAATGATTTTAGAAAATTTTTAATTCTTTCTCTGCTCTCTAATATATATATATATATATACATATATATATATATTTTAATATGCAAAAAGCCAGTACCTGCTAAAGAACACACAAGGAAGAATTGATGCCTTAAAGATCTAGCAATAAAACAACACACTTTCAAGAAAATATTAATATAGGAAGCAATATAAAAGCTGGTCTTTAACTGGAGGGCTTCAGGGGCAGATATGGAAAAATACTCACCCCACATAGAGCCAATACAGTTTTTTAAGTTTAGCAAATGAGTATAATTTACAAGAATCCCCAATTAGAAGCACAGGTGATGATGTAATTCCCGCCTTGGTTCAACCCTCTTCCAGAGCACCCTTCTGCTAGTTGTTAATGAGAAACTGACTTGGGAGAGTGGCTCATCCTTGGTTCCCAGAAAAGCAAGATTAGGATTGTGGCCTTTGGAATGTTTTGTCTTTCTGCCTATCAGGGTAGGAGAAATAGTGGAGTTAGCTAGGAATTATATAACTATACAACAATAATCTACAGAGCTACAAATACATGAAAAATATATAAAAGCAAAAGTCATTTTGGCATCACTATCACAGGAATGAATACCTCAATCCTTTGTAATAAGAGTCTGCAAGTCTAAAGCTGATCAGTAAAGGTACAGTGCTGTTCAGACTATAGGGATGGTTTAGTGCAGGTATGTGAGCTTTGTTTATAGCAATGCTCTCTTACTCTTTTAACACAAATTTTATGAGTAAACTAATAAATTTTTCTTTAAGAGAGACTGGTAATTTGTGCTTTTTGTTTCCTAGGCTCTGGTGCATGATTAAAAACATTTGTCCCCCTCAAGATGCAATTAAATTGGTCTTAAAAATTGCAAAAAAAAAAAGAAGAAATGTTAGTGATTTCAGACATCTTTAAAATATGAACTGGTACAAACATAAAATGTTCTTCAATATTTCCTTTTCACGGCTGTTATCAGCTGTAACACTGACCTTGTGTAGCCTACCGTGTAAAGAGTGACTTAAAGGCCTGTGCAATTATGAATCATCTTTTCTTAAATGGGCCAGACCATCTCCTGTTCAAAGCAGCGTCTGACTGACATCTCTGTTGGTCATCTGAAAGACAGCTTCCAGCCAGCATCATCATTCCATGGGAACATCTCCGCTGCAGGGACCGATGGTAACACTGACAGGAAAGAGCACAATCTGTACCTCTTTCTGTGTTTTTTAGTATCCTTCATGACTTAAAATTGATCAGTGCACATCATAATTTTTATTTCACATGGTATTTGTTCATACACATTTTGTTCAGCAATGAAACATCTAAAAGACATTGAATCTTTGCCTTATTCTGTTGCACTGATGTAGCCTGAGTAATTTCCAGTTACACTGGTTTAATGGTACCTTCATGAACGAGTGACAGCATAGTGGTGTAAATCAGGTGTTCTAAAGGAAAGAAGCACAACACTCCCTCCCTAATAGTTTATGTAAGTGCTGGTAAACCCCTGAAAATCAATTAAAAGTCAGAGTAACACTTTTTGATACTGTAAATTACTTGCAAAAGAGCTGGGGGTCTCCGTACACCTCATTGGTGCCTTAATTTTCTAATAAATCTTGAGTGTATTCATATGAGTAGCTTTATGAAGAATTTCAACTAAGGTTGTCACTGGCAAAATTACTGCACCTCCAACTTTAATTCATCCAAAAGAAAAGTCATCCTTTTGGGCTCTTACAGTAAGAACAGACCTGAGAAACAGGGATTTATCTGAGAAAGATTTGATAACTATACCTTCAGGACATTTCTTTGTCATAATACAGAATGTAGCTAAAATTAATTAGTCAGTGTTGTTGAACTCAGTTGACATATAAGCTGGCCAGAGGTAAAGTTAATTGTTTAAAAATGGGTCCATGTAATAAAATTTCTGCACACAAAATACGTGAGTGAAAAAAAAATTGAATATTCCAGAATTGTAGAGTTTTCAGCACTGACTCTAATACAACTCAAAATAATTTAAAAAGCTCTAGTATGCAAGGATGCTGCCATGTTCTATGTAGTATCTTATCCCTCAGTTCACTTCCTGCGGACAAATGTCTGTTTTGGATCAAAAGGAAAAAGGAAATTAAGATGGGAGAGGAAAGAGAAAGGGAAAGGGAGAAAAAACAGGCAGGAAGAAAACAAAAAAATGAGATAATTATCATGAGGGGACAATGAACAGCAAACATGCATATATGTATATAAATCTTTTCAATTTTTAACAGCATCGTTATTTTCAACAGAGCTAAGCGTACACCAACATTTGAAAGAGGAAACTTCAATATTTTTTGACAGATTTCAGCGAGGAAAATTTTAGTCTCTGATGGGACTGCTGTTTCCCATAATGGGCTGTAACTCTGCAGCAGTTGAAGCCAAACCTTTTGCTACCCCTATGAGCTGAGGTTCTGATGAGCACCTTGTTTCTAGCTGGTTTCTGAGAAACAGCTCAGAGCCAAAGGAACCCAGTAGTGCAAATCTAAGTGAAAAATAGTTGAGTAAACTAATTCAGCCCAAGGCACTGCTAATATTTCAGATGGTTTTAAAGTTTATGAAAACATAACCCTCCATATGCTGAATGTAAGCTATGTGCCCTAGAAGGAATGAAAGCCAACTGCCTCCTTGGCTGCTTGAACAGGCTGAGGTCAAGACGCAATAGGTTGAAAGTGATGATTAGAACAGAGCAAGATCCAGTGCTGGGTTCCACAGTCCAAGGAAGAGGTAGCTAAACTGGAACAAACTCAACAGAGGCTCACAGGAACACGTGACTTGTGAGGAAAAGTTGAGGGACGGACGATTGTGCAGCCTGGAGAGATGGCTTTGAGGACACCCAACAGCATCCTCCCATAACTATGGTGATGTGATCAAGATGCCAGAGTCAGACTTTTTGTAGCGGTGCATAGCAGGAGAATGAAACAAGAGTCCAGGATGAACGTAAAGAAAAGCTTTTACTCCGTGAGGAGAGTCCAGCAGAGGAGCATGATGTCCAGGGGAGTTAAGCAGTCTCTATCCTTGGAAACCAGGAAGATCCAATTAGATCAAGCCCTGACCCACTTGACCTGACATCAAAACTGTCCCTGTCTTGAGCAGGAGGCTGCTATACATCCCCTATGGTCCTACTTCTGTTTACCAGATACATAGAACTGGATTTTTTTTTTCTCAACTCACCTGTTTATTCTGTTTAAATGGAAATCCAAGACCTCTTGGATCTTGGAAGCTGTAAAGACCACTAGGTCCTGTGTTCATTAATGGTGGTGTTTACTGGAAGCTCTCTGAGATCCCCCATGTAAAGTGATAGTTTAAGACTTTCTAACAGTTTGACAGATACATGGTATTTTTTCCTCTCTGGCTGCTAAAGGCACACAAAGCTGAAAATAGTTCATACCCCTAAAGAGATATGAAGTTAACTTGGAAGTAAATACATCATACCCAGCAGTTTAATACAGAGCTTTGGTCTGAAAGCTGAGCTTGAAGCAAGTATATGAATTTCTGGACTGAATACTTTGTATTGTATTTGTAGGATTTTGTATGAGGGCATGGTTCCTGGCAGATAGTCTATCTGAATGATCTCCCAGTTCTTTAATCTGAAAGCATGAAGCTGATCCTAGAGCGTGAAAACCAGCTACTTTCTTCTAAGATACACTGTATGTCTAAGAGGAAAGGCGAAGAGAGCTTTCAAGTTGGTTATTTTTTCTGATGTGCTTCCGTCCCCAAGATGCATCCACACTTTAAACCATGGCTTTTTGAAAACTGTTGAAATTCACTACTTAATTATACCTCTGGAACTTTTTCTTGCAGAGGTGAAAAGTTGTATGTTACTTTTTCATAGCTGTCTATATAAAGCTACTAAAGTCTTGATTTAGAAATCATCAGAACAAATATGTTTCTAGGCTAATTCAATTGGCTGCAATTGCCATTGTTTCCCACATGCTGAATCCATAGACAGTGTTCAGCCTAAATAATAAAAAAGCAATTACTAGATAAAGCATTAGACAGCAAGGAAATTAATTTGTTCAAGAAAAGATTTAGAGGAACTGGAGTCAAACTTGCTGTTTATTATGTTTGTGTTTAATTTACCTGGCTTTAAATTGAGGGTCATAGCAATATCTACTTTCCTGTATACTCGGTCTTTGGTCTGACAAGTTTGTCATCTAAATAACAAAGATAAACAGCCCTTAAACATATGCATGTACAAGATATGTGAAAAATGCTGTTGCTGGTTTGGTAGATTATACTGTGATCATCAATGCAAATAATCAAATAACATCTGAGTTGAACACTACCATCTAATTCTGCAGCTGGGCTTATTTCTCATAATTGTTTAATATCACATAGACATGCAGCCCACTGGGAGTATGTTTGGAGGTTCAGTCTTTAAAACTGCTGCAGTCATGAAAAATTACACATTGAGCAATTTTCTCACTTGCTAGCTGAATGAAACTACTTTTGCATAGTTGCAGTAATTAAAGAGAAAGAAGATATTTCTGTTGAGGAGTTTGAATAATAAGGTTATTTCCTAATTGATGTATTTAAAGTGACGAAGATTTTAAAATTCAGCTACCTATGTGCATATGAAGAGCACAGAAACTCAGTAGATGAACATTTCATCATCATCTTCTTGAAGCAGGAGTTTATAAGTTGTTAAATGTTTATTACAGTTTCTTAGAGAAAGGATTTTGAATACTCCAGTATAATTTTTTGTATTAGGTACTTGTCACCAGCAGCCTGGGATTAGACATGCAGATTGAATTTTCAATTAAAATTATTCTTTCAAAACCATCCTTGTCTGCAGTCAAAAACTATGAATACAAAGGTTTCTCAAGAGTCAGTGATTTTCAATATCAAATCCATCTTTTCATATAGCTAAACAAACCAGAATTATACCAACGATTATAAAAAAAGACAGTGAAATTTTAAATCCTTTAATTTGATTCTGAGCTCAGGATAAAAAAAGTGGTATTAATAGGAGTTATTTCCTTTACACCTATCAATTTACCTTATTTGTGTGCAGAGGAAAAATGCCTATATTTCAAAAGGAATTTGATGCTCACACAAAGCTTCTAATGACAGCTTTGGAGGCTGAACTCTTACATAGCCAGAGAGAATGAGCAATAGCTGCATAAAACTTGCAATACTTCCCTCCTGGGATACTGTTGGCACTCATCCAACAAAAGGGAAAACAGTTTTCAAAGCCTGTGATCAGAAGGTATTTGCTATAAGATACAGGTGTCTGAAAGGGAGCCTGGTTCTCTGTTCCATTTTG
This sequence comes from Lycocorax pyrrhopterus obiensis, assembly GCA_014706295.1. Classification (NCBI taxonomy): domain Eukaryota; kingdom Metazoa; phylum Chordata; class Aves; order Passeriformes; family Paradisaeidae; genus Lycocorax; species Lycocorax pyrrhopterus. Next base: position 25,258,066 of record JACSVZ010000006.1, read on the forward strand.
GACGTAAGACACTGCTTCTGACAGCCTTTGAGGCTGTGAACGTTCCCAAGGAAGGAGGAGACAACTAAATATCTTTGTGCTCTACCTTTGCTCCCTGTATCTGTATCAGGTGTTGGTCAGATCTTAAGGACAAGCACATGTAAAACAATTTCTTGTTATGTTGCATTTCAGTATTTTAAAATTCATAAACAAACATTATATAAATTCTAGTCTCTGAAGAGCATCTCACATATTGTGCATATTAAGAGACTTGAAAGCAAAGGTGAAGAGTCATACAGAGAGTAGATTGCCCTGAAAATTTTTTAAAAGTTTGGGTTTTTTTCCTTGTAAAGCAAGATGATAGGATAACTGAAAACATTCAAAAAGTATTATCTCTGAGATAGGTCTAGGTGTGAGTTATTTCTGTTCAGATGCTATGACTGACTTAGAATAGATATACATTCTCAACGTCTGAGCCATTACTCTGCGACTAATTGTGTATGTATCTATATCTACATATAAAAAACCTATGCAATATAAAGCCACCAGAAGACATCTTAAACATCTTCCCCATCCTTTGTATAATAATGTAGCTTATGTCTAAAAATATTTCATGTCACATTTTATTTTCAGACAGGATCAAAATGTCAAATCTAGGAACAGTTTTAGTACAGATACTATTGTGTCTCTTAAATTAAAATAATGCAAAGGTCTCTGAATAAATTAGCACAGTTGCCATGGAAACATAGTGGGCAAGAAATATTTATAGTTGCTGCAAGCAATAATTTTGCAGTTTAATGCTTTAAAATGTCAAGCAACACATAATCTCTAAAACAAAATCTTTTTTTGTGAGTGTGTATACTCACAAATTTCTGTTAAGATATATTTTCATTTCTTGCCTCCAGAAAAAATTAAAAATCATAAACCCTTACAAAAAAATGAAACTCCAATGTATACTGTGATTGGCAAAAAGCATTTTTCAGCTGTAAAGACAAATAATATCTTGTCAGACTTGGGTGTGCTATTTTATATAAGGGATCATTAGAGTCAACAACTGGAGATTTTTCAAAGCTAATTAAGTTTAGAATCTTTTTAAAGTCTCTAAGCTCTAGCAGTAATTGCAACTACAAAAATTGTACATGCCTTATTCATAAATGCAAGATAGCAAATATCTGATATTCTTATTAAAACAAGTGTTATTCCTGATTGTTAATTGAAATAGTACTTTATAAGAACATACAGAGAAGCACTGGTAAATTATCTAGGTATATATTGGTTACTAGAGGTCTGACAGATTTCCTTATACATCCTATACCCATTCTCAGCTAAAGCCAGTAATCTTCCCAGGAAAACAACACATTTAGCTTCATGATATTGGTATGTTGGTACAAGCACTGAGCTTCATAACAAGGATGGACTAGGTCTTCCTTTGTCATTGGGACTACCCAGCCACAGCATTTGAAAATGCTTTTTTGCAGTTCTGCATTCTCTTGACAGCTATGTAGAAAGGCCTCTGTGTAGTACTGGGGACTGTGCATGGTTGTGAAGTGATGTACAAGCACATGGGAGGAAGGGAAAAGTGAGTGTTTAGGAGGGAGAAGGCAGCACAGTGCTTTACTCAAGTGTCCTTAAAAGACGCTGTTAGAAGATGCTCGGAACAGAATCAGTCTTGAGATCTAAGTACGAATAGCAATGTTTCTGGCATTCATCCCCCAGATCTGTATCACAAACGCTTTCTGACATGGTGTACCCATCTCTGGTGGAATGCTTCCTCCTCTCATCACACCTAGATTTATTTGATTATAAGTATTTTGTAACACTGGAAGTAAACATCAGTATCCTTGACTATCCAACTTTCAGAGAGTGTGTGCTGCTCTAAGTCTCAGGAACAGAGATGGGCACTATGACAGCTGGTATTTAAGACTTGATGGACCTAACAATCTGAATGCAGGTGCAGTTGGTAGCCACCTAAACAATGTAAACAAGTTGAAGGCTCTCCCCTTCTCATTAATGGGACTAAGGAAGAAATATTCTCACCTACTTCGAAGTAACACAGATGGATGCAAAAATTAAAATATTTCCTTAAATTAAAAATTCGGATCCTGACTTATATACCACATAAGCACAGTCTATTAAGTAGAAATGTTTTTAGACTCATTTAAGCATTTGGGGAACTGCTCTACAAGTTCTGCACATCTCTAGAAATGGTCACTTTTGCACAAATACAGTTATCTCTAAGGAAATCAGGGGTCAAGAAGATAGAGAAGAAAACCTGCAAAATAAAATCAAATAGTTTTGACTGAATTCCTTGAATGAGAAAGATTCCTTTTTAAAGCTAGAGGGATTCTTCCTGTATAGTTCTTCTGTCTGAATAATTCTGCAAGAGAAGAATTAGCCTCTCTTGTCATAAATTTTGTGAAAGAACAGAAATGATCGAGGCATTCACTTCTAAAGAACACATAATAATTTTCAGAATTTTACACATCAGTAACTACAAAATGCTGTCAATTGTAACAGCAAATCAGTTCTTAGCAAGGCGAAGGATTATATACATTATTATTGAATAGACCCATATGCATTTAAGTGAGGCCACACCTTCTAAAAGTTCATCTCCTCCCATTCCACGCTCACTGCAGATCCTGAAGTATTAAGAACATTATTCAGAAACAGAGGCAAAACTCAGGGAACAGCAGGAACAAGGGCTCAGGTTTTCTCCTCTCAGGAAAACCTCAAAGGACTGAGGCCTATGATTTTGCAATCACACCCAACAGCAACTGCTGTCTGCTCTGTTTACCAAATTGGAAATGATAATTTCATGATTTATATAACATTCAGTGAGAAAAATAAAGATGATATTTCTGCTTGCATACTGAAAGTGGAATTTCTAGGTGCTAAGTTTGTAAATAACAGGAAGACTTCATGCTAAAAAAAATTTGATTTCTTGATGATTAACTATGTGCAGGAGATGTTTCCTTATTTTGTCATATTCCTCATCTCAAAAATTATTAGTTTGTTCTTTCATTTCCCTGTTAGGGAATCAGTTGTCTCCCTATATTTTTGAATACGTGCCTGTAGGACAACTTCTTTTGCTTTTTCAGTTTAAATAACATACCTGACTAAATTTTCTGGGAATAAACAGGTCTTGTCGGCATTTTGAGAGACTGTTAACTTCTGTTGTTTTCTCATAATGAAACATATTGGAATTTTAATTTTCACTGCCATATACCATATTCTTAAGGAATAATTTTGGGGTTTTTTGTTTTAATGGATAAAATTATTTTAAAGTGTGTGTAATAGATACCTTAATGTGCTACAAGGCAGCACTATATTTAAGGTATACAGCATCATGGGTGATTCAGTGAACTGAGAGAATTTTTATTGCAGCAGTAAAGTGAGAAATAATAATGTGTGTTCAAGAAACATCAAAGATATTTTCAAAAAATAAATTGCATATTAAGTAATGTACTGTGAAGCGAAGGATAGAAGAGAAAGTGTGTAGCACTGCTTCTGATCTTCCAAAGAATCTGGATTAGGAAAAACTGTCTCATATTTACATGTCAGCCTCCAGCAGGATGCAGCTTGACCTGAGGTTGACTCCAGAGTCACAAGCTAAAAGGAACGGTTATGCAACAGAGAGTGGCTAAAATTAACCATGCGAAACCCCAGAAGACTGGGGCGAGGGTACCCAGAAACCATGTAACTGCAAGCAATAATGTTCTCTTCTTTCACTGAAAGAAAAGACTTGAGTTATTTCAGTGTCCATCTTTATTGAGCTTAGAGACTATTGTGTTTCAATTTCTAGGCATAATTTTCTATTTGCCAGCTCATTTATTGCAAAATACAATACTCTTCCTGTTAGATAGAAGTTGTTTAGTGAATGCCCAGGAGCCATGCATCAATATTAAAAAGAGAGAGACAGAGAGAGGGAGGAATAAAAATACATAAAAAATATAGCCGGCCTTTTTCTTTGAAAGCTTCAACTTTTATTATTATCTCTATTTTGCTCTAGTATTTTTTCAGTGAGAGAAGTAGAATTCCTCTAGAAGAGAGAGTACTCAGAAACTGGTGGCCGGACAGAGATGGGGGCATGATCAGATCCTCCCTTTCATATTTTTGCCCTTTCTCTGGACCACTGCAAAATTACCTGCAGGTGGAGTAGGGCAGAGTTATTGCATCACTTAGGAAGGGGAAGTTACTCCCCATAAAAATCATATTTGTCCAGAATCAAGACTCTGAAAATTTCCAGTAGCTGGTTTGGAGGCCCATAGCATCTACTGAGAGTCCCTGTGAGTTCTTCCAGGATGACAGAAGGACAGAAATCATCCAAGGTGGCTCCTTTGAAACCTGTGCTGCCATGTCATTGAGTAGTTTAGGAGTAATAGCAGTTAGGGATTTCCCACCAAATAGCTCTTTTCTTGCTGAATAACCTGAGATTCATGACGTGTTTAGGCAGATACTACACTCCCACAACCAGTAGCTGTGGCTTCTGGACTGAAACCTGTATTTCCAGTTTTGTCTTCAGAAAATGAGGCATTCAGCCTAGCATGTTACATTAATAGTGTGGACTAATCAGAAAAATCTGAAAGGCAGAAAAATAAAACACTGCAAACGAAAATGGCTCTTTGTGTGGTCCAAGGACTATGTTATTAAAAAAAAAAATACTATGACGTCAGAAAACAGTAGTTCAGAAATTTGTTAGAAAATAAGTCTAACTAGCAATAAATCTACGGGAAGGAAAGACTGCTCAGTCCACTGTTAGTTTTAGATGCCATTGCAGGAAGGAAAAGCAACAGGATTTAGCAAAGTTTATTATGATTACAGACACCATGCCTTACTTTTGGACTGGGATGTCATGCCCCAGCTTTGACACTGAGACCCGTTCTGAGAGTTCTGGAGCCTTGCTGGGAAAGTAAAAAGCCTTATGGAAAGGCCAGGTAAGAAGGATCAACGGAAACATCAGTGATACCTGCTTCCTTGTGGTCTTGAATAGCTCTTGGAACATGATGCTTGGGTTATTTCAGTCAGATCTCCCTTACCTCTCCTTTCCTTTCACCACAAATTTATTTTCTTTCCTCTCTTTTTTTCTTCTTTCACCTTCAATTTAATAAAAGTCATGCTTATCAAAGAAAGTTGTTATATTTTGCACACTTCTCTGCACCAATGACTCGAGAGACTAACGAAAATAAAGTTTAAAAGAGTTCATGGCTAGTACAGGTCTCAACTGACAAAATCTGTTATGTACAAAGATGAGACCTTCAAGAAAGGTGGATGCAGAACTCTACAACACAGTACAGCAGAGCCCCTTAATGGAGCCAAGGAGGCAGAAACTGCAACTACAAATAGTCTATCCCCAAGTCTCTCGTCTGTGGAAACCTAACTGCAGTAAAATTAATGCTGATACTTGACTGCAGTACACAGCTACTCTGTCAGGTTTGCTTTTCTCCAGAACCAGGGTTGCAAGTGAATCAGCTTGAGAAAAATAAACTGTTTTCTGTCTTTGCAATACTTTTGTTTGTATTGAATGTTCTTGTGCGTTGTTGTTGACTCTGATGAGAAGAGAGAGCACAGATATTTCAGCTGATTTCAGCTTTTTGGTTTCCTTTCCCAACCAAAAGGGGAGTCACTGTTTTCAGGGTCACAAACAAGTCTTTCAAACAGTGCTAAAAACTATGGAGAGAAGGAAGCAATCTTAAAATGGAAAGCTTTATTATTCACAATTCAATTGTTTAACTGTATTTCTGGTTTGTCATTTTTTGTTGGTTTGGTTTGGTGAGTTGGGGTTTTTTTGTTCGTTTGTTTTGGGTTTTTGTTTGTTTGTTTTGTTTGCTTTGGTTTGGTTTTTTTTTAAATTTTTCTTCTTTCTAGGAAGTCTAAAATATTTTTAATGGTCATTATCTGACAAGACACTTTTAAATCCTGTATCTATAGGCAGAGTTTCAGATCTCTAATGTTGTAGATTAGAGACTTCATAGAGACTGTTGTGGGATATAAAAACATTTCCTGGAAAATGAATATGACCCAGGGATATTAGTAAGCTGAAATTCATAAAATTCCTCTCAGCAAGACTTTTGGGGCTTGAGAATTATTAATTTACGGAAGTTCTGACAGCCTATTAATGTTTTGTATAGAATACAGAGCGCATCTAAAACTCAAGGAATATGTGAATTATAAAGGCAGATGACAAAGGTTTCAGTGACATAATCTAAAATGCAATTAGAAAAGAGGGTTTAACATAAGCATATAAAGAATTTGAGTAAATTCTTTTCCTTTTCACTGAATAATGACTACAGCTAAAACTTTCTTGGCTGTCAATTTTAAGCTTCCAAGCATACCTCAGAAAGAAACAGAAGACTAGTTCCAATGAAATCGTGACCATTTTTTATATGGCAACGTAACAGACGGTATGAACTTTTTGTTCTAGGTCAATAGCAGACTCATTATACAGCTGTCTGTCTAGAAGTGCTAACTACAATATCATAGACAAAAAGGAATTCTACTGAGGCCATAATAGCACAGTAGAATGCCCAGAAGTACCACCTATAAAGAGAAAACACCAAGAGCTTATTATCATCATTAACTGCGATTCCTATGTCAGTTCTAGCGATTACAAATAGGACTCCACAACATTTTGCAGGAAGGAAAACACTGAGTTGAAGAGTCTTTAGAGGTGCATTTTGTGGGAAACTCTCTAATTCACACCACCTTTGTTCTTCCTGTGATTGTCCTTGCTTGGAACATCAAAATGACATTCCAAAATACGAATACACATTGGCATTTATGACAGATATTGGGTGACAATAAAGGGATAACGTGACATGATGTCTATTGTAATGAGAGCCTGAACACTGGGAGGCAGAAACTCCCTTGCAACCAAGTGTCTGTATAGATATGCATGCACTCAAGTCAGGATTTTTCCTCATCTAGTAAAAGGTTGACTTTTATGTTCAATTCAAAGGATGAAATCTAAGAGGTGGAAAATGAAGAAGCATATTTTTTTAATGTTTTTCTCACTTAATGCATATTTATGTCAAAAGAAATGTCTGAGTATACTACAGTAAATCCTACTTACATTCCTATTTAGAAAAGGAAAGTCTCGATGAAGCATGTCATTAAAGATTAATATTAAATAGATATTATTAGTAAACATTTTAATTTCTTGATCCCTTTAGGAAAACAGTCACAGACTTCTTCAAAGATAAATGTTCAAGCTTCTTATTTCTTTATGATGTATTTTCTAGTTTTTGTGATTATAAAATATTGGTAAACGCTTATTCAAATACTTTTTTTCTTTTATCTAGGTATAATACTGTAGTGCTGAAATATGCAGACAGGTTCTGAAAAATATTGCTTTGCAAAAAAAAATGTTATTCTTCTTTAAGCTCAGAATGAAAATAGAATATAGCTGTAAGTGTATTACTTCACAATAATATAAGTAAAGTTTGTTAGGAAATTTTATAAACTCATATGATTAATACAAAATATTTGATAAAGTGCACTTTCATATTCTATTACAGAGACATATTTTTTGACTGGAAATCTGCATTTTTTACTTTTCATGTCTTCTTCCACCACACGGCTTTGCAAGGCAGCTAAGCTCAGAGTTTGCAATCTTAACAATTACCAGTTTTAAATGGTTTGGGGAAAAAGCACAGCACAGGATCCAAACAATTTCTTTTTGCTGTATGGCTGATGATATGTCTGTGCATATATACACGTCTGTGTATGTGGGTGGTGGGTGTGACAACTTCCCCTATAAAGTTAAAGATGTCTGGCATTCTTTTAAATTGCTTATGACTTGGCCAAAACTGAAATGTTTGGACTGAAATTTTCCACAGTAGGTTTATGCATCAGACAGAATTTTATTCAAAACATTCTGACAAAATAGTTCATCTATTTCAGAGAATGAGATTAGGCAAAGTATGTTGTTTTACCAGTTTTAAAGAACATTAGAGAACAGTGTCTCATAAAAGCTGGAACAGAACCCAGAAGCTGTTAGTTGTGCCATCTCTTTGGCAGCAAGTAGCAGAAAAGCCAGCTGCTGAGTGAATGTCTTTGCTTTCTGATCTACATAGAGGAGAGTGGGATATTTTTGCTACCACACTAGAACTGATGGTACTGCAGGTTAGTTTTATAAATGTTGCAGTTGTGCCCCACAATTATGACATTTGAATTTAAATACAAGTTATTGTATTCCTTCTAACCCTAAACTTTCTATAATTCTATAATAGTCTCCACGCAGTCCCAGTAACATCACTAGGCCCAGGATTTTATTTCTGTTACATATCAGACAATTGTTCAGAATGAATTCCTATAATATGAAACTAATTAATATCTCAAATAGAGAAATATTAGTTTAAATACATTTTAGGCAAATTCTGCTTCCTAATATTACTCATAGATTCATAAAATCATATAACGGTTTGGGTTGGAAGTGACCTTAAAGCTCATCTTGTTCCAACCCCTCTACTATGGGCCAGGACACCTTCCACTAGACCATGTTGATCAAAGCCCCATCCAGCTTGACCTTGAACACCTCCAGGGGTGGGGCATCCACCACTTCTCTGGGCAGCCTGTTGCAGTGTTTCACCACCCTTACAGTAAAGAATTTCTTCCTAAAATCTAATCTAAACCTACCCTCTTTCAGTTTAGTCGTTCTCTCTTCTCCTATTGCTTTATGCCCTTATAAAATTCTCTCACCACCTTTTTTTTCCTTTTCTCTTCACCAACATTCCCAAATGCATCTCAAAAGTCTCACTAAGTCCAGTCAAAACCCAGAAGTAAATGGTTGTGGGAGACAGGCTGCTCATCTTTCAGGCGTGAGACATGATTATTCCCTTCCAGATGTGTTTGCATCAGTCATCACTAGTAAAACTGGAGCTGGCTTCTGGTTCATACCTAACTCCCAACACAGACACAAACTTGACAGAAACCATCTGCAGCGCTGCCTCTGTTTGCAAAATGTTGTGTCCTAATTAAACAAAAGATCCGCGAAGGGTTTTGTTGAGCAATCTGTTAATTACCAAAAAGTAGGTGTACCTCTGTTTCAGAACATACTCCTTCTTTTAGTAGCTCTGCCTCCAGCCAGGTGAATCAGCAGCATCCAGTAAAGCCACACATTTATTGTAGAATCCCAGAATGATAACATAGTTTGGAAGGGACCTTTAAAGGCCATCTAGTCCAACAACCCTTGCAATGAGCAGTGATGTCTCCAACTAGACCTCAATGCTCAGAGCTCCATCCAGCCTGACCTTGAATGTTTCCGGGGATGGAACATTTGCCACCTTTCTGGACAATCTGTTCCAGGGTTTCACCACATTTGCAAAAATTTTCTTCCTTATATCTAGTCTAAATCTACCCTCCTTTTGTTTAAAACCATTACCCCTTGTCCTATTGTGACATGTTCTTTTACAAAGTTTGTCACCATATTTGTTATAAGTACTGCTTAATTACTGAATAGCTAAAATGAGATCTCTCTGGAACCTTCTCTACTCCAGACTAAAGAACTCAGCCATTTCTCAAAGCAGAAGTGCTCCATCCCTCTCATCATCTTGGAGAACTTCCTCTGGACTCGCTCCAACAGGTCAATGTCCTTCCTTTACTGGGGACACCAGAGCTGGACACAGCACTCCAGGTCGTAAGAGCCAGGTAGAGAGGCAGAAACAACTCTCTCACCCTGCTGCCCATGCTGATTTTGATGCAGCCCAGGAAAACAAAGTATCTTGGCACATTATGAGGCAGGTGTGATTTTGCTGGGAAGCATTTGAATACCAAGATAATAGGCACTATAAAAGGTTATCAGCCAAACTCTCATAATTGGTACTTGCAAGTGCCGTAGTAAGTCTTCTAGTGTTTACATTTTTATCTTGTATTAAAGGCTGCTTCCTTTGAACTAAAAATATAATTAGTGGCTAATAAAAGAGCATATTAGATTATTCATAGTGTAAATTCATGTGGTACAAATTAACTAAGATGTGTCAGCTGAGGTTCAGGCTTCAGTTTAGTGTGATAGTGAGGGAATTTGCAGATGACATCAAAAGAAGTTCTGATAGTATCAAAGTAACTGAAAATTCATAAGCAAATCTCGTAAATTCTTTTTCTCTATATATAGTTATGTTAAAATTCAGATGAAAAGATAATTAAGATAATGTATCTAAATATAGGTGACATCTATGACTAGAAGCAGAACCAGTGATTTATTTTTATAGGTTATTTAGATTCCTTAATTGGATTCAAACTCTTTTCTATTATATTTGTTATATTTGATATATTCCATATGTACCACAAGCCTTTTCCCATGGAATTTCTATTCATTGACATTATGAATAGCTTTGTATTTCTTAATAAGATTTCTGTTAAAATACAGCTTTGGATTTGTGCAGAGTTATCCCTATCAGGGACCTGTATTCAATCAGGTCATTCAGTCAAGTTTGTTTGTACCAGACTCACAGTGGAGTCATCATCCCTGGAGGTATTCAAGAAACAACTGGACACGGCACTCAGTGCTGTGGTTTAGTTGACATGATGGTGTTCAGTCAGAGGTTGGACTCAATGATCTTAGAGGTTTTTTCCAACCTAATTGATTCTGGGATTCTGTGAAAGACAAATACTATTGAAATTGTACAAGAGCAGATTACTTATTTACAATAGAGAAGACACTGACCCTCACTAACCATCACCTTTCTCACCTCACAGTTGGAAATTAATAGAACTTAATAGGCACGTGGTACTTGAAAATCCGACCTGTCAAGTGTGAGGGCTGTGCAGGATCTCAGGGTTATAACATATGTTGTCCTGATCTTTAATCATCTACCAGGATTCTGCAAAACCTGAAAACTGAATATTTTTATTGTTGAGTGGAAGGCAGAAAACTGTGCCACACAGAAATTACAGGCAACATCAGAATAGAGAGAAGACAAGCCATGAAGGAGAGCAGTTCTGTAGAAACCTGTCCCAGAAAAAGAAATTGAGGACTATGCTGGAGTGAGGAAAAGGAGAGATAAGGTTTTCTGTGTTAGCAGTCGTCTGCATGTACCTATGTCTGCCTCTGTGTACAATTAATTGGAAGATCAGAATTTATTTGGCTTCTTTTGAGACATAGAACTAGCATTACCAGAATTGTACATGATATTTGCAATAAAATTCATTTTTGTCAAGTGTAAAATATTATTTTTTACTCTATTCCAGTGAACACTTCTGAAAGGACCTGAAGATGATAATGCTGACTGAAAAAACACCCAAGAGCTGTAGCACAGACAATTCTGACATGGATTCACCTTAAGAAATTGTTCCAAAATGTCTCACTTAGCAGTGATCCAGGGCTGGGCTAATTTGGCATGAAAGCCAAAAACTCAGAGAAAATTAGGGAATGCAGTAAGGTATCTCTAAACCAATCTACAACCTAACAATGTCTCAAAAACTATAGCACTTTTCCCTAATTAGGTCAGCATCCCACAGCATGCGAAGTGCAGCTCTTACCCTGACTCATTGCACTTCAGTGACCTGTTTCAAATCAACAGAGAAAGTACTCATGCCTTTTATCAGCTAAACAACTTAGACTGCATTTTCAAACAGTTCATCTTTCTACATTTCATTTTTAGAATTCAAAAAAGCTCAGATTTCTGTCTTCTCCTGTTTTTCAGCTAACCAGAAATTAGAGATTGAAGAGGTGATTGTGCTGTAACTAAGCCACTATTGAGCTTTTGCCTTCTTTTACTCCAGCTCCTCAAGTACCCTAAATGTTCTGCCCCAGGTAGCTTGACAGCCTGTCCTGATTTAGATATGGGCAAGAAATGGGATCCACTTGACCAAGTGGGTAACAGCTTTTTTGCCAAGAAGCTTTACATCTGGTTGACGAGGCCTTTCACTGTGTCATGCTGGAACCTAGTGACAGCATCCTGTAAACAGGTGAGTGAACAGACATCAGAGGAGGCAAAGACATGAGGCGGGATAATGGGAGATACAGATCCCTCGGGATAAACAAGATGGGTCAAAATGGGACTGACCCCAATGGATAAGGTAACAAAGGGTATGGGTTAACATTTACATGAAAGAGCACCTCAAAGATGGAGCTGCATGATGAGAAATAGGAACTGGCCCTATCCATGCCTCTTCTGGTTACCTTATGTTTTATACTGTAAGATCTTTATCTCAGGCTTTTGAAGCTTTATCAAGGTAGTGGTCACCTATAGCTCACAGTGAAAAGTTATACAGAGTAAGATATAAAGTAAATTATCACAGATGTGCTTCTGATGGTGATGTCATTATCCCAGCATTGAAACTCCATGTTGTAATCATGTGGTGTTTGGAATTGCATTCTGACATAGTATAAAAATATCAGATTGCAGGAATGTGCCTTAAAATATATAGCCGTTTTATTTTCTTTGTGTTTCTGCTGCACAAGTCACTTTGTGACCTCGGTGCGAGCGGAATTGGATCCATTTACTCTTTATCTCTTACTGCCATTTTTACCCTTGATTTTCCCCCACTCAGAGAGGTTTAATTAACAACTTAATCCATCAGGTTTTAGTTTGTGAGACATTCCTCTGAGGGGCAGTGAATAAATAAACCATTTATATAAAATGATATTATTGCCATAAGCTTAAATTTACTGTATAATAATTCCTTATCTTCAATGGAGAAAGTAAAAATTTTGTAAACTGAAATATGTTTTCATTTGGTACCTTAATTAGTACTTTTCTTAACAGCATTTACAATCTTAAAGTAAGACAATATAAGATTAGTAGTAATAGAAATAGCAATAGCAACAGTAGTTGCTAGCTCTACTGTTATTACTACTGCTGCTGCAGCTAATAATATTATATTGGCTGTTGTTCTTTCCTGAATTCAGAAATCAGGATTTGAATTGTAAGTTCTCCATTGATTTCAGAGCTACCTGGGATTTCTATTAGCTGGGGAACTGTCTCTAAACTTCACAATCAGCTCCCAGTGCTTCACTCATTTCTCTTTAGCAGAATACTTAGCACTGAAGTCAGCAGGACCGCTCAGAGGATATAAAAGCTGTGGAGTTTGTCTCTCATCATGTTGTTGTTGATCACAATAGGCAAAACAATCTTCTGTCGTGCCTTTACCCTTAGACAAGTGCCTGTGACTTGGCACCAAGTACTGAACATAAAGTATGTCTGCTGTTTGTTTTTGAAGTCAGGCATAATGACTACTCCTTGTGTTTTAATAGAGATAGTATACATGCCAAATTAGCCGAATATTTCATATTAGAACAGTAATGTTGTCATAATGCTGCATTACAATGCCTTTGATTCTCCTGTCACTCACACACTCACACAAACACAGACAGCTAATGAATTAAATAGAATGACACCACCTTATCATAAGTATACCTAAAAATAAAGTCATGCTACATGAACATGAAGTGTCAAGAGTTATCAAAAATTTTAGTAATGATGGCATCTTTTCATTGTGTTAAAGTGAAAAGGCACAGAATGTTTTTATATTGATCTTAGAAAATGCAAACAAATTACACTTAGACAAGTACAAGATAAGTGTACAAGAAAGCAAGACAGGAAAAAAAGAGAGGTTTTTCTAAAACTCTAACTCTAAACTCTAAACTCTAAAACTGTTAAATATCTCTCCCACTAATGAGCTGAAGCAAAATTTCTCACTGTGCTTAAACTTAGACGAATGTGAGACCAGATTCATGAAAAGGAATGAAAACACATGTTTTTTTAAAATTTAAACATTTTTGACAAAATGGCCTTTTCATAAAAAGATTTAAGATTTTCTAAATTACTCATACTCTCCAGAAATTGATTGTTAATACAGTGAGAGCATTTTTGTGTTGCAAATGAACAGTATGTACAATTCTTCATGTCATTCTGAAGTGTTTTCCTCAAGACTTAACTGGTGTGACACTGTTAAACTCACCTGCTTTCTATTGAATTAATTGAAACGGTGGAAAAAACAGCACAACACTGTGAAAAAAGCCAAAAAAAGTTCCTTTCTCATGATGTGAGAACTCTGACTTATGGCCACAAGTTGTACAATCAAGGCGTCCGGGTCAGAAAACACATACTTGTCAATAATCTCATTGTGAGCTATCTCAAAAGACTCTTGTGTGTGCTTAAAGCTATAGAGGTACATGCACAGCAGCCTGGGGAACAAGCTGCAGCCTCATCCTTGAAGTGTTCTCTGAACTAAGTGTAGATTTAGGGAACTGCACGCAGAAATAAATACTACTCGTTCATTACTCTTACTAGTTAAGACAAAATTTAAGCCAATTCAATCAAATTTTTGATAGAATGTACCAACCTTAAAGCTGTGAGTTTAAGCCAGTCTTGGATCCTTTTTACACTTGCAAATTGACTGTAACATGCAAAGCATGCTGGCCAAGGGATACAAGTCCTCCTGCAGAACTTGAATGACACTGTCTCTTTCCTTTCTCCCAGAAAAAAATTTTACTGTTCAGCAGCCAACAATTGTGCTCAAGTGCAAGAATCTCTATTCCTTTGTGCATATTCTTGCTTGTCACTGACCTTGATAAGCTCTTAGTTTGCACAGTACTTTCTAGCAGAACTTCACTGCTAATTGTGTAGGAAGTGTTTTCACTTCTAAGTATTGATTTTCCTACCTTTCTATTTCACTGAAGATTCTTTATTTCTCTATTATGGAAAAAGATGAATTAAAGTTCCTTAGCTGCCTTCTCCATCATGTCTCATTTTGTCTTTCTTTTTCCAGAATTAAACACTGTTCTTTCAGTCTCTACTGCTACAAGAGTTTTCCCATGTCTCTGTTCTTCTTATGATTATATGGCAGAACGAAAGCCAGTGGTCTGAATGTGTCCCTTGAGGTGATCAGCCCAAGGGATCAGCATTAACTTAGGAGAAGAAATAATGAACTGAGACAGAGGGTTAAACATTTAGAATAAGTTTTATAGTTCCATCTCTTTTCTATTTTTTTTTTAATCCTGGATTTTAAATACAATTTCACTATAATAGAACTAAGAAAAACTAATGCGTTTTTAAACTGATAAAGACCCTGCATAAGGCAACATCGAAGTTCTTAAATTGAATAAGTGCTTTGGGCTATAAAAATATTTATTCATGCATTTAACTCAACAAGACATTTTCTAGCGCTTTACAACAGAAACCAAATGAGACAGTCTATTGTGATTACTTCATATGTGGCTTTAAACCCGAACATGGTAAGTGTTAAGACTGGTTATTTTTATTGAGTGACTAAAAATTCAATATTTAAAAATAGTCATTAAAAATCCTTCAATTTTAAGCACAAAATAAAACATCAAACTTTCAAATACCTCGTAGGTGTACTGGCTAAACACTCAAAATATCCCGAATTTCTCTTTGTGACTAGAATGTATTCATACTTGTCATGGTTTTACCCCAGTCTGCAACTAAGCTCCATACAGCTGATCACTCACTTCTGCTTTGTCAGGTTGGAAAGATTAACATTGAGAAAACTTGTGGGTTGAGATAAATGCAGTTCAATAGGTAAGGCAAAAGCCACACATGCAAGCAAAGCAAAACAAGGAATTAATTCACCACTTCCCGTGGTTGGGCAGCCATCACCAGGAAAACAGGGCTCCATCACACGTAGTGGTGACTTGGGATGACGAATACCATCACTCTGAGTGTTACCTTTTTCCCTCCTTCTTCCCCCAGCTGTAAATACCAGCTGGAGTTAAACCATGAAAAAAAGCCAGACTTCATTTGCAAGACCTAGAGTTACTCCCTAAGAGTTCTAACTTCTTCCATATTGGAAAGACGTGCTCAGTCTGCAATGCTTCCTTCCTCTGTTTAAAATGCCATAGTTTAAAATATGGATAATTACATCCTTTCCTCTCTCACTTTCTCCTAATTTAATGAGCATGTGGTTAAAATGGATAATTTTGAAATTTGTCAATTTATCCAGCTCAGTTTGTCCAGACAACTCAGGAACAGAATTTAGGCATGACCATCTCCTTTTTGAAGAAGTGATTCAGCTCTTTCAGAGCTTTTTTTACTGATTTTCAAAGCTTAGGGTATCACAGAACTCTATATCACAGAATTCTATCTGTTTTGCTTAAAATAAAACATTTTAAACCTGCTGAGGTGATCAGTCAGCAGCCATTGCCAGAAATCCTAGTTTTATTTTAATAAAATACCCTCTAATACACATAAAAATGAACTGTGGGTGCCCAGCTAGACACAGATGAAGAAAAGCTTGTCAAAATATGTCATTAGAGACATTAAAGCCAAACATTTCTATCTTGGAAGCAATTCACATGCTTTCTAGAGATGCACATGTTCTTGAACTAACTACATTTTCCTTGCAGTTGCACCCATCTCTGTTTTTCTTCTATCGCATGACCTGTTAACAGAGAATTTTAACTGTCAGATCAGCTGGCTCTCCGACGTGGTTTTGGGTCCTGACCCCTCAGTGTTAGTGTAACAGCTAATTAACTCTGAAGCTTTCTCTCAAGGTGAGTCAGCTGTTTCCTTCTGAGACAAGTCCACCTGGTTGTGGCTGTGGAGATTACTAATCACCAAGAAAAAACTGGGTGGGTTTATGTATGCATGTATGGTGTAGCTGAGCAGATAAACCTGCACCAGCTTTGGGTCCCCTGACACTGCTCTGGCTTTGTGCAGTTTAACATTTGCACTCTTACTGCACTCTAATGATGCAACATTTCACCACCCTCCCAGGTCTCCGTGTTTCAAGCTGCCACACTGAAGCATTTGAACAGAAGGGAACATTGGACACTTATGCATCTGTCACAGGCAGAAAGGTCACACAGGTGTCCCAAGGCAAGGGTGATACAGTGCAGCTGCAATTGCTCAGGTCTAGACAGAGCCTTCAACAGGACAGGCATAATTGTCCTGTAACAGCCTGTCTGAGAGCCTTCTAGCAGGGCATGCATGTCAGCAATGTTGGTAGAGCATCAGAGATCACTTTTCTCTCTCATTCTCTCTCTTTTGTTCCCCAATTTCCTTAGCTTTTTATGCAAATTTTGCATTAGGATATTACCAGTACTCAAGGTGTTGATTCTTCATTTTGGCTAATTATTGTTACTTTCTCCTTTTTTCTGTTTTATACTCAGCACAAATCTCCCATGGTGCTTCTTAGCTGGAAAATAATAATAGATCTATTTAATTAAAAAAAAACCTTCTGGCTTGCTGCCAGTTTTTGGCATGTTCCAAAGATCCCTTTTTGGCTTTCATTATTGTAATTGATACCAAAGCCCTCTATGGTCACCTGAGCAAGTGTTCGTATTGGAATCTACTTTATTAAATTTTTAATGATTTTCATAACCCAGGAAGACTCTTCTGATGGCTTTTCCAGAAGTGATGACTCATGTCATTTCCTTAAATCCACAGGGCAAATTTCAATAGTGAGTAGAGGCAAACTTCTCGTATACTTTTTCAAAGGGGTCACAAAATATTATTGTGTATTTTGTCCCACCTATTTTCTATAGCAATTTTAATTTTAGAACAGCTTTGTGAAAGTGCTATAGTATTGTTTGCTAATCGCTCATGACTTATGGTCAGTCTTAACAACCAAAATTCACATCAATTAATTCTTGCTCAAAGATCTACCTATTTTGAAGCACTAATAAACTCAGCTGCAGATCACTTTTAGATAATTTTCTGCTATTTATCATTAGTTATCCTTAAAGAGTTATGATACAGAAGCCTCTTTTGAAGCTGAACCTCAATACCTGCAAAATGCATGTTTTGAAAGAACTGTCTCCTTTTATTACAGTGAGAAATATAAGTTTAGGTCTCTTTTTTTTCAAAGGTGAGCTTGATCTGGACTCTAACTGCATCCAAAAATCATTATTTAGAAAAAATCTGAAATACTTTAAAATTCAGAGACTATGAACACTGTGATAGACTTGGTTATATCTTAGATCAGTGTGCTTTTGGATGTTACCTAGTTACGATGACACTAAAGACCAAGTAATATAGTTTTATTTTGGTAACTTGTGGGTTCTACATACTAGTTAGGTACTGATATTGATATAAGACAAACTGGATCTTGCAGGTGCAGATTTAACAGTAATGACTGTGGGTAGGATTTAGTCAGTCTGATTTTTTAATAAGAAACATGAAGTTCCTGCACTTACACGGGATCCATTCATGTCCTCTCTTGAGGACTGCAGCTAAATGAACAAAATCACCATTTTTTTTTTGTAATAGGTACATTATTGGGACATTTGTCTTTAAACTTTCAATTTTTCCTAATTAATTCTCATTCTCTAAAACCAAACATTTTTGAGATTACAAACAGCTGAAGTGAACAACAAGGAGAGTTTCAGGTGATGCAAAGAGAATTTTAATTCAGGTACCTACAGCGTGAGGTAGTCCCAGAAAGGAGCTCTTCTGGATCATACATTGGGGGAGAGTGCATTTTGTTATTGGCAGGTCTGACTCCCCACTGCCCCACAGATTTTATACTAAAACATGTTAATATACACACACGTATTTAATATCTATTAGTTTTTAAGCATTTTTCCCTGCAGTTACTCTTACAGGGTTAAAAATTCATCAATTTTAGCCCTATGAGTCTCACTTCTATGTACATTTTTCTCTGTGTTGTTGCATGTAAAGATGTGACTCTTGGGAGGACTGAAAGTCCTAGAATAAAACATAATTCTAGCTGTTAGCAGAAAAAAAAATATTTTTATTTCTCTTTTGTGACTACAAATTTGAGAAACATTTTAAGAGAAAATTCTAAGGTCTATTCACAAAGTCTGTTCTGTTATTCTTATCCTGAAAAAACTGGAAGACTTTTCAAAGCCGCCTTTTGCAATTGCACGGAGTAGTCCTGTAAGATAGTGTTGCATTCATAAATCACTTTATTTGATTTATATCACAGCTTATATAAAGTGCAGAAGGGGTTGTCTTAAGGTTCCATGTAGTTTCTGTCAGCATCCCCTTGAGGTAATTGTGGTGTTGGATTTATGTATTAAAGCAGACAGCAGACTAGAATTTCCATGGAAGATGATCCCTTTGGTAATGGCACAGCTAGTGACAAACACAGCACTACTGAGATTATGGCAAGGGATTCAAATACATGACAATAAAAGTCAAAATGTAGCTGCCTTTTGGTGTCCTTCCTAACATTTACTCACTTTTTACTTATTTCTTTCTGTGTGGAAAAGGTGATGTTTTGGTTTTTTTCACTCTGCTCTGAGGGAATTGTGTCCAGCTTAGGTTATTTGCAGAGCAGAAGAAAAATAGGAGTGCTTTATGGAACATATATCAAGGTTTGTTTCATTCAACCTACAATATATATGAGATTCTTCTGTAGATTCAATAGATTCTTTTATACTGGAATACATGTCTTGGACAGAGTATCTAAAAGAAGTTGCATATTTCAGCTGAAATCCCTCATATAGTTTATTTTTTCATATCTCTATCGTGACATCAATTCAGAATCAATGATTTAATCTATTGTTTGTGGTAGGCTGAGTGCAGAGGCTGCACTGACAGATCACTAAGAGTATAATTCCAGCAACTGAAATAAAAGCAGTACTCAAACTCCAACAACTCTATCAGTGGACACAGCAGCAAGGAGAGGGTGCTGTGGAAGAAGCCCCTCCTGAAAGAAGTGGGATGATAACCCCTCTTTCTCCCAAGGTTTTGGAAATCTGTTCTAACTTTCATTTGATAAAATTATATCATGACATTGCTGCAGTGTCTGGGAATAGTGATGCCTCACTGGATTTTTCCTAAATTCTGTTCAGATTTCCTATGTAACAAAAGCAGCACTGTTTCATTCGTTTTCATGGCCAGTAGTAAAATATCTCTGTAGAGTGGAAATTATAATATATTTTGAACTGGCTGAGGAAAACATGTAGAAATTACTTCAATAGTACTCATAAGGCTGTTATGTTTGGAATCCGACTTTTAAAGTGTGTTATGACATGGTTTAGGAAGGAAAAGAGAGCCAAAGGGCCAAGGGAGGGGACAGATTGGACTGGACCAACACATTAGGAACTAGTCAGAAACTGTGGATGTGGAGACAGTTCTGCAAAGGAGGGCCACCCATGGGTGCCCAAAGAGATAGCACTAAATGTGTCTATCATCTAATGAAAAGTTGTGTTACTCAAGGTCCCCAATGACTGGAAAAAAGCAAATGTTGCTTCCATCCAAAAAACAACCACATGGAAATAGGGAAGTGTGAAATAGGGAAGAGTAGGCCTCACCTCAGTCCCTGATCAGGAAACATGTCCTCTTGGAATTCATTTTTGAGAAAGAAAGAAATCAAATTAGTCGCTGCTGGTTTACCAGGGCAAAGCTTACTTGACCCAACTGCTTGTTTTTTATCTGAAGAAAAGACCAAATATGTGTCTGAGAGGAGAGTGGGTTAATGCCCCTTGAGTCTGAGCAATGCTTTTGACACTGGCTTCCAGGCATTTCTTAGTTGGAAACAGAGGAACCGTGGGCTGTACAAATGGGCTGTTACACTGTTTGAAAACCAGCTGTACTGCCAACCTGCCAAGCTCATTGTGCAGTAATCAATAGCTTGATGTTCATTTGGCAGAGGTACAGAGCTACCCTAGGGTCAATACTGGAGCTGGTATTATTCAATATCTTCATCAGCAGGCTGCATGATGTGACATAATACACTCTCAGCAAATTTATGGATGGTGGTACATCAAGGAGAAAATTGATTGGTATGCCAAATGGCGGAATTTTGATCCAGAAGGACCACAGGAAAATAGAAAAATGGACCAGCTAAAGGCTCGTGGGGTTCAATATGAAAAGTATAAATATCATAAATATCTCAGCCCTGAGAAAAAGAACTATGTAAATCTTCACAGGCTGGGAACTGACAGACTAAGTAGTGAACCTGTCGAAGACAACCTGAGCAGTCAGAGTGGATGCTGGTTTGAATATCAGCCAATATTTTGCTCTCATTTCAGATAAGACAAACCTCACAAACCAGTTTAGATGAAACTCAGAGAAACATTAAAAGGACCATTGCCAGTGGATCAACGAAAATTTTTGTAGTTGTTATTTCCCTTGTTGACACACGTGAGTTCACTCATACCTGACATTCATCCACTTTTGGGCCATTTCAAGAAGGATATTGAGGAAACAAGAGTGTCCAGTGGATTACTGTCAAGATGTTCAAGAACATCAGGAAAAATTAATGAACTATCATGATTGTTGATAAATGTGTAGTTTGACATAATGTTGATACAACACGCACGTGGTTTCATTATCTCATGCTTACAATGTATATTTGAATATTTTTTTGTCTTACTGACCTGATTTTCAGGGATGACCACTCTCAGAGTCAGAAATTATTACCCAGAAATTGAACAGACCTCTCATGCCTTTCCCAGATGATCCCAGCTGAGGAGCAGTAGGTTTCAAAGATAATGTGAATAGAGTTCTTCACTCCTGAAAAAGTTTTAAGGTGTCAAGAGACTCATATAGAGAATTCTCAAGGTGTTTTGTATCTTTACATTGCATTGCACATAGATAAGATAACTTTTTAAAGTAATCATTGATTTTTGTGAAGTGACAAATGATACCAGCAACTGGGACCTTTAGTGCCTGTCTTAATTCAGTCTTTTTCTGTATCTGCAGGTATGATTTTTCATCTATAATAATGTGCTACAAGGATATGCAGATGACTACTTCCAGAAGATCATGTAATAAAGTATCTGACATTATAGCTAGTGTCTTCAATTCAGTGCAACCCCTAAGCATGAGACTGCATCAACAAAACAGTGACCCGGGTTAGCTTAAAAAGCAAGTCTAGCTGCACAGAGCTCTTTGCAAAATCTGGGTCTTATTTTTACCATATGGATAGTGTATATAAAAGAAAATTCCATAGTCATGCTGAGAGTGGCCTACTTTGCAGTGTGCCTGGATACTGGAATGGCTCAGCAGGGCCACTTAGATACTGCAATTCTCTTCTCAGCAAAGTGAATGATCCTGGCATGTGATGTGTAGATCATAACTACAGGCTCTGTGTTCATGGCTGCAGCATTTGGACCACTAATTGTGTTAGTGCCAGAGCAGGCACTGAATTTAGGTCTAAGTGATCTGCAAGCCAAGGTAGGACTTGCTGCATATCTTGCACATAGCTCTGTATATTCATTCTTCCCTTGCTGTTGGTCATTATGTATTCAGTTGCTATTATGAACATAGTGCTCTTCAATTCTTGTCTGAACATCTTGTTCTTTCTATAAGGCTCCAGACCTGTTGGGAAATCAGCCAGAGATGCTGAAGCTCTCCCCTTTGGAATTTAATGTGCTGCGTTATGCAGCACATTATGTGCATCTATGCAGGCTGCAGGCAGCTCTACTAGGGGCTTCAGTGTTTTACAGGCTTATAAAAATAGGGTGGCTGTTTTTCCTTCACAAGTCATGACAACAAAGTGGCAGTGTAATCTCAGGGAGGTGATTTCTCACTCCTACAGAAGCCTGATGTAATACCTGACATTGGCCTTTGGCACAGAGCACCCACTTTCCATCTTTTCTCTTATATTGATGAGTCTGATAATACTTTAGTATGTAACCTGGTGCCAGGGAGTTAAAAATTTACTGTACCTCTTCACCTGGAGGCATGTTTGGTGCTGTTCTGCTAGATTACTTGGACACACTCCTGCTATGGCTGTCTGTGAGATACTTGTCCATATGTGTGAAGAAGTGTGCTGATAATTCTGCAGGAATTTGTTTCTGGTTAATTTTAAGATAAATTTAGTTTAAGAACTGAGGGAAAAAAAATCACATCAATGATTCTGGAAAAGAAGGAAGCTCTAAAATCAGAAAGAGAAATAATCATTTAAATGGTCCAAAACCAGATCTTCCAAACAACTAGAAATACATATATTAGTTCTTTGGTTTTGATGTTGTCCTCTATGTACTCTAAAAATATGGAAGAAATGGCATGAAGTATAGATGGGGGAAAGGAGCATAGATTAGTATTTAAACTAAAATGTAAATGATTTTAAGGAGAACGAAAAGATTCTCAAACAATGGGGACCAGCTGATTGAATTGCCCTGTGTTGCTTTGAAAATGTAGTTAAAAATTGACAAGCACCTAGGAGCATAATTCTGAGAAAGGAAGAGACATTTAAGCTATTTAAGCTGTTTCTTTCTTTCAAGTTCTTAAATAATAAATAAAATACAAAATTTATTTTTAAAAATGTACTGTTCCTGAACCCCAAGACATTAATGAAGTCTGCCTGCTGATTTTGTTTTCCTCTACTCAAAATCCTAACCAAATAAAGAAGGAATAGGGAGATCTTTTACTTAAGGGGATTAGACCTTTTAGTTAGTCCATAATGTATAATTTGTTCTGTTGGAAACTGGTGCTAGTAAAGTTGGTACTATCAGGGCATTGGTCATTCAATTTCAACACAGACAGTTGGTCATAAAGCAAATAGCATTTTAATATGCACTATAACCGTTTATGTGAATTTCTAGGATTACACGGGTTTTGTGACAGAAAACTCTGATAGGGATGTCACAGTACACAAAACTAGGTTTTATGTGTCTCGCAATTTAGAATTGCTATATATTTTCTGCGCTGACAGGATACAACTCCCCAATTTTGGCAGACAGTTCTTGTCTCACCACCAGTCCCATGGAATGAAGAGGCTGTATTCCACACCATGGGGAGACCTATTTCATGGCAGGTCATTCATGTCAGGTCATCTTATCCATATTTCCTATAAAAGGGAGAAAAGAGGGACAAAAGAACATATTTTTTCCCTAACCTTCTTTTAGATTAGAATTCATGTGTTCATTAGCTATAATACACTGATTTCACCAAAAAAGAATTGTCTTCAGTTTGGGAAAAAACTCTAAAAGTCAATTTGGTAAACTTTTCCCATGTATTTTCTGTGAGATTCATTCAATATGGCCTCATTTCCAATTCCTGGTCTCCTGCCCATCTGCCTTCTATACATACTGTTTGCTCCTTTGTTCTCTTTTGGGGTGAGCTGAAGGGACTTTGTGAGATAAAGTCCACCTGCAGTTCTGGGGATAATTTTCTCCTGCGATTTTTTGCAACCAGAGATACAAGCAGGACTGCATCCTGCTATCCCAGTAGGCTTTTATCCTCAGCGTCTCTCACACGCCCTCCAGCCATACCATGGGACATACAACAGAGACCTGCTGCCCACGCTACTGAAGAGAGAAGATATCATGAGGGCCTGCTGTGCTCTGGGTGGATATCAAGGCTGGGCATGTGGACAGACTAAGAACTTTCAAAGACAGGAATATTAGAAAATCTGAAATGCTAGCTACAAACATCAAACTCTTCGTTGACAGTGCAACTCTGAAAGAGAAATGAAACATTCAGTCAGGAGAGCTTTTTTCCCTATCCACAGAAATTTTGTCACTAGAATCATAATTACAAAAATGAGCTCAATATAGCTACTGAAGTCTTGAAGGAACTGTTATGTTTCTGTGAGCAATAATTACAATTATTGTAGATCTAACTTCAGGGGTTATGATCTTGTCATGTACACAGAATCACTTTAGCTTTCTACCGGGAGTTGGAGCCTCAAGTAAAAAGTCAATACAGCTCCAGTTCTGTAATTGTAGCTGAACATCTTTCCTCAACATCACTACTGAGCACTGATTGTCAGTAAGGCTTTAAGCATTGGTGGAGTTTTCCTAATGATATGACTACTATTTATTTCTGGACAATTTGTGAAAAAAGTGAACTGGATTCCTAGAAATTAGGTTCACTAGTATCGATTAATTTAAAGGAAATGGTCTATTCTTGCTGCTGGAATAGCAGCTCCAAAATATCAATCATGAAAAATTCTAAAGGGATGAGTGATTTAGGCTGCTGAACAAGATAAAAAAAAAAAAAAAAGGAAAAAAAGGTCTAATTTTGTTTGTAAGGAAAAAAGGAGACAATGTGGCAGAGTGTTGTGATCAGAGCTGGGGATGAAGGTGAGAGCCATGACCACTGCGGAAAGGATATTTTGCAGAATTTCAAAAGCAATGACATAGAGTCCAAACCTGATGCAGAATAAAGCATGGAACTACCAAAAAAAAAAAAAAAGAAAGAAAATTTTTGTTCTACAGAAATATTGCAGCAGTCAATTAAGGCTTAAATATATGTAGGTCAATATGGGAAAAAAAACTCTAAGAAAGAAGGAAGGGCCAACTTGAAAAATAAAAAGTAAAGGGAAGCAAGAACTGGATTCATAAGAGATGTGTAAATTTGTGAGGATGGAAGTGAAAGCATGAATGTGAGGGGAAAGGAATAATGAGGATTAATATTTACTTTGCAGTCTAAGTGATTGATTAAAGGAAGGAAAAAATACTGAAAAATATATAGAAATATGTCTTCTGAGGTTCAGTTTCAGAGTTTCTATTTTAATGATTTGAAAAAGTTGGAAAGGTAATCTGAGGCAAGACAATAATATGAATCCTGATTAAAGGCAAAGCGATGACAGAAGTCAAGTTGAAAAAAGACAGTGGCTGAATACAAAACTCATAATTTTCTGAGCTCGTCCTTCCTCTGCTTTGCATATACAAAATACAAAACTCGGGCTAACTGCAAGCCCAGGTAGTTTGAGGAGTTTGGTTTATCATTGCTATGAATCTGGAGTATCAGACCAGAAATCATCAAAATTATATATTGTTGAGGAATTTTTGCAGGAGAACGGACACTGGGAATGCACAACCCAGCTTTCCCAGCATTGAATCAAGCTGAGTAAAGGATACGCTATCTTTGATAACACCACTGAAGAAAGAAGAGAAACAACCCAAGGATATGAAATAAGAAGAGAAACAACCCAAGGATATGAAATAAGGATGTATTGACCACAGCACAACAGAAATATAGTTTAGGAATTGCTGAAACAATAAGGTAGTTCAGCAATATGAAAGAACTATAGTTTAGGAACTGCTGAAACACTAATTCAGTTCAAACAAGATTGATACATTATGCTGAACAGAAAGGATGTGAGAAATTGAAATATGGTGAATAGCTGTCACAGCAAGTGTCCAATCAGTACTTTAGACGCAACATGCTAACAGTAGCAAGCATCCAATCATTATACTGCTTCTGACCACACGATGTTCGAATCATCACGTATTTAGAACTAAAAATGCTATATAAGTGTATATTCTTCAAATAATAAATGGCTTCACATGATCATATTGATCGTTGCGTGATGTCCCGTTCTTTCGCCTCCACAATATATATATTAAAACAGTGCATTTATTTATGTCTAACTAATCAAGAAATAGCATGGCATCGTTGCAGAAGACTTTGGCAACTAGTCAGATTTAGATTATGTTAATGCAGCTTCTGAAAGTGACTGTCATAAACAGGGAGACATCATCGTAGGAGAGAGCAAGAAATAAAGCAAGAAAAGGCACAATTCTTTCTGCTGCTGCTGCTCCAGGTGCTGGAGGGAAACAAGGCAGACCTGCAATGGATGTCTGCTCCAGCCTCTCTGAGGCTGTTATTGCCCTGTTTTATTTCAGGGATGAGGTTAAGTGGATATGGACTGTGAATAGAGTGCCTTGGGAAACTTTAAAAAGTGGAAACATACAAATAAAAATAATTATCATTTTTACCATTGAAATAAAAATTATAAGGGTGTGTTCCACCATCTGGGAACATCTTCTAGCAAATTACCCATGACCACCTACAGCAGATAGTCAGAAAGTCTATTCCTTGCTTCTGTTTTCTTTCTGATTTGGTCCCTGCCAGTACCTCTTTCTGGTTTATATATTCTTCAAAAGGCAAAATGAAGGCACTTAAAAATCCTGATACTTCTCCTCCACAGCAGCCATTCAGCTAAGACTGCTGAGAGAAAGATCAGGACAAAGGGTTGCTTTTTCAGGGGGAGTTCTGCCCTGTAGATGACTGTTTTATATCTATGTTTTTACATCAATACTTTGGTAGTGGTGACAAAAAGCTACTGATTTGCCTTGGGCATATGACGTAAACCAAAATTATTTGGGAGCGATACTTTCACAGCATGAACTCCTCAGAGCACAGAGCACATTAAGGGCTGTGTTTCATTGACATTCCATTAGTGCCAACAGAAGCTGTACTTGTAACTCCCTGTGTAATTCGAGAAACTTCAGTAAAAACTGCAAAAAAACCTGTCACCTTCCTGGTTTTTAAGAAATCTTTTATGCAACTCAGAGTTTACTTCACAATTTTGCTAAAAATCTATGGGGTTATTTTACTGTAAACAAAATTGAAAAGGCCAATTTTCTTCTGACTAAGCTTGATTAACTTTTTGTCTCTACCCTAGTAAAATTGATTTCCTGTACGGAAAGATTTAACAAATTATATTAATTTAAATACACTCAAAGCCATGATGTTTATTAACGATACAGCAAATGTGCCTCTCAGCTTGCAAGATGTAACTACTTAATCTTGCAGTTCTCTGCTGGACTGCATGCCAAAAGCAAATACATGCTCCATGAATTCTATAAAATGTATAATAGCTACTTCCCATTACTCATTATGACTGTAGCTAATGTCAAAACACAAGTTTAGAGGCATTTGTAGTAAGATGCAGAAATCCTGGTGAGAAGTGGATATGAGCTACAGCCTGTGCCTAGAAGGTAACAGCACAGCTGACAGCAGCGAGGGGATAATCATGG
The DNA here is from genome assembly GCA_014706295.1 of Lycocorax pyrrhopterus obiensis. NCBI lineage: Eukaryota > Metazoa > Chordata > Aves > Passeriformes > Paradisaeidae > Lycocorax > Lycocorax pyrrhopterus. The sequence goes on from JACSVZ010000006.1 coordinate 25,285,634, forward strand.
GCTGGCACAGGTTTCAGCTGGGGACCTCTTCCTTCCCAGAATTTCTCTCCTTTCCAAATTTCTGTGAGAAAATTGGCCCAGGCTCCTCTTACCCTTTGCAGATACTTGAAATAGTAAGAACTGCTGAAAGGGGGGGATTTGCCTGAGTGAAGCAAGGAGGGATGAACATTTTCCTTGTGCCAGAGCAACAACCTTTGTGACTTGGAGAAGAAGTTATTGGTGTTTGAGCTGAAGAGCTGAAAAATGGAAAAGATGCTTTTATTACAGGATGGGGTTGCACTCTTTCCACTTGTGGCCACAAAAAAAATTATCAAACTAATGTTTATGCCCTAGTACTATTAGACACTTGACATTGCCATCTTGGAGAGAATATTTAGGATTAAATAGCTCATTTTTTGATTGTTTAACGCCTTGAACAATTTCACTGTGTGTTCTTTTTTGGGGGTGGAGGGGGCCTTTTTCTTTTTGAAAGGATGGCTAGGGCTTGCAAAGTGAAACCTGAACAGCATATGTCTTAATTGGCTAAAGAGATTACAGTTTCTCATGCAGAGGAATGATTACCTGACTAGGAAAAAAAAACAAAAATAGGAAAAAATGAAAGAATGAAATATAATGGAAATTTCTATTAATGCTCAGCCAAAGCAGGACCAATGACTATAACTTGACTCAGTGATACTTCCGTTTGTTCTCTCATTTTAGTACAATTCAGTCTAATGGGATTTCAATACTGCCTATTTGTGAGGTCGAAACTGTAAGCTTTCCTTTATCTGGGAAAACTGACATTTTTCATTTTCTTGTTGAAATAGCGGTTTGAAGCTATACTGTAGGTAATAAAGGGCTTCTGTACTCTTTTCCAAAGACAGCCAGAGCCCACTACCCTAGGGAGTGACCTCTATGTTGACTTCTTAAAGTATTTTGTTATCCTGAAATACAACTTGCTGTGTAGGAATGGCAGTTTCTGTTACAATTTTGTCAGAATCTTGTCAGTTTCACACTTCTACTGCTTCTGCTTGCTACTGCTGCTAAAAAAATATTAAAAAGTAGGTGAAATGTCGTAAGTTTCACACTCAGAGAAGGAGGGACAAAGCCTTGTCTCTGGATTTGTAAATGCTCACACAGAAACAACAACATATCTTGAATGCTTCCATTGCAGAGGCTTTGCTTCTGGTCTGACAGAGTCAGAAACTGAATCACGCTGTACATGAACATTTTTCACCCAGTGAAAATACAGAGAGTTCACCAAACTCAGGAGTGACTGTGATTTCATTGATTAAGGAAGATTAGCTCACCATAGAAACTGCTGTTTAAGGCAGAGCTGTACAATGCACACCTGGAGATAGGTACTGCTACTGATTAACCATGCTTAGGTGAGAGATCATGAGTGAAAGGATTCTCTGTTGAGTAAATGGCCTTTCAGGAAACATTTAGATGAGAGCAATGAGGTCTTGTGGAACCTCTACAATGCACTTGGTTCTAGAAGGATTTGAGAAGCAATCCTGAATGCAGCTGTAATATTGCTTATGTAATGCTCAAATTTAGATCATCTCAATAACTTCAATTACCACTGTTTATATTTCATTGGTGGTCAGAGCCCCTGGTTGCAGATCACAGCTGCAGTGGGATAAAATGATAGAAGCCAGGGCTAATTTTACATAGATGTAGCACAGGGTATCAAAGGGAGTAGGCTGACTAACAACCTGCTTTCCTAGAGCATGAAATGCACTGCTCTGGCCTTCAGACCCTGATGTTGAGACAGCTCTACTACTGCTTCCAACGGAGAGGTCAAGTTGGAAGTGACCATCCTGTATTTCATGAAAGTAAAAGGCTGGATCTATCTAAGTAGAGTATGGATGAATGGAGAGTTAAAAATACATATTCATCTGCACCAAACATGAAAACTTTGTGATATCAGAATTCCTTGAATTCTCACTTGCCATTCCAAGCCACTCTGTCCTCACTTGCTGGCATGAAAAATTCTGTTTCCGACACAAAGACATCATAAGCTTTATCTTACGCCAATATACACAAAACTGTGACAGAATATACCTTTTACATGATACAGCTGCCCCTTCCAACCTCAGGAACTCAGGACATGATACTGAATAAATATAATCATACCCCACAATGCTTTTCATTAAACCATACTTCTAGCTTTTTCTTGTCTGTGAAGTCCTTTGATTTTAATCACATTATTATTTTATTTTTCCTCTTTATGAGAAAAAATAGAGAATCAAGAACAATATTCTTTAAAGAAAAGGAACCTGTAATAAGGCTTATGATTCAAGTAATTTATTTGTTTTATTATATATGAATAACTGTCACTAAAAGAATACTCGTGGAAAAAAACAAAAGCTAATTTGTTTTCACAGCCCACAACTTCTATTCAGTAGGTTTTCATTTCATCTATATACATACATACTTACATATTTATATATATATACATATATACATACATATATTTTTATATATATATATATATTCTGCACTATAAGGACACACTGAGTTTAGCCACGTGGTTCAAGAGCTAAAATGGAAAGAAATGAGAGCTAGGAAAAGAAAAGGAAAAAAGGAAATAAAGAGGAACTTCATGTGCGATATTGCAATGACTTTCCCAAATTTATTTGTGCAAGCCTTTGCTTCCAAATTGCAGATTAAGCAAGCATTCAGTGATGAGAGAAGAGAGTGACAGTTTTTATATGAAGAAAAAGAGTGCAGATTAAAAAAGAAAGTGTGTTCATCCGTATGTGAAACCAATTTGTATGCTCCTATCCATACTCTGTAGAAAAAGGCATTTTGATGAATCCATGCACGAAGCTGCTCCCATTTGGCACATGTACACGAAGGTTTAAACTTCACACTAACCTGTTCCTGCAGAGAACAGTCTGGTACTCAACACTGATACTTATCTCTAAATGTACACTCTTTACTCAATAAAAAAAAAATTCTGCCATTTCTGGTCATACTAAGGGTTTATTCTGGAGCACTACTGTTTGTGTCAACTATCAAGAATACTGCAGTTATTTATCTCAATATTAATTATCTGCACAACTATTAGCACTGTAGTTTGTAAGAAAAAAAACCCTAACAATGTTTCGAGTCCCACCAAAACATAACTTTTTGAGTTTACAGCTGAGGCAATTCAGGAAATTCTGTGATAGTAACAGGTTATTAACCCCATTTCAATTTTAAAAATCAGCATTCCTTCACCAAACCCTCTGCCTCTGGAAGTAGCAGCTGAACAGACCCAGAAAGTTCATGGAAGTCGAAAAAGGTCAGGCAGAGACATATTTTTGTAATATGTGAATATTTAGTCATGGGAACAATGTAGGGAGAAGAAATTCTGATTCCACACAGGAGCTGTGCCCCTGTGGTGAAGAAGTATGCACAGATGTAGGATGGCCATATGCTCCTTTTTGAGCAGGGATCATAAACCTCAGAGCCTGTGTATCCTGTTGGTTTTTGCAGTGGGAACTGCTGTATGAAGCTGTTCTGGCTCTGTGCATGTATGGGGAGGAACTGTGCATTCTTGGACAGTATTCATGTATAACTTTGCAGCAGCTGTTAAGACAAAGTCTGTGTGGTGTCCTTTGGGAATACATACTCTGGAAAAATGTCACCTAGTTTTGAAGAAGTGCATCAAGAAGTGCTATTGGCAAAAATGCACACAGGTATTATTTTAGGTCTTTGTTTTTAATTTTTTTTTAATATAAAAGAGTTATTTTCAGAGTCTTTGCAAAGACTTGATACTATACCTCTAACAGGTGAACTGCAAAACCAAAGTACTTCCAAGGTTTCAGCTCTAGAAAAGAATATTTAAACAAAGAATTTGTGAAGGGGCTTGAGTGATCTCGTGGTTAGATCTCTCCTGAGCAGATTGTTAACCAAGAGATACGCAGTCAAAATTGCACAGGGATGGAGAATAAATTCCCATATGAGATACTCCATTTTATATTCATGTGCACAACTGGTATTTGCACAGTACTCTGTTCATTTAAATTTTAATACCACACTGTAAATTCTATCATTAATATTAAACCTGGTGTTAATATTAATGATCTGCTGCTTTCAAAAAGTGCTGCACCAAAAACACTCTAGCAATAGCACCTTCCATCACTCTAAAAGAGGGAATGATGTGAGGGTTTCAAATACAAAATGACTCTTACTTTAAACCTGAATTATGAGTTTCTGCATGCAGACAAAGTGCAGTGTCAATGATGGGCAACCAACAAGTCAAAATTTGTTAGGCTCTGAAGATTTTCAATAAGAATCACAAATATTAATTTACTAATAGAAATTGCAAATATTGGTAATTATTTTATGAAAGGACTAAGATTTTATTTCAGGATACTGTAACAATTGTTTTTGCTGAGTCTGGACTTTTAAACTTATGAAATGCTTTATATTCCTCATGACAAAATTGCTAAATTTGGTGATCTAATTTTGCTCCATGAAAAATTCCTGTTATACATTAAGTTATGTTAATTACTCAATATGTTGCTGACATGCCTAGGACGTGCCTACATGGAGAACTCCACCTCTTCTGAGCTCCAAAGAGGCTATTCAAGTGTCTTGCATACACAAACACATACACACACAAATCTCCAAGTGTTTGGTTTAACACTTTTAGTGCTTCCTCTCATTTTCATTGCTAAATTTGTCCTTGGAGACCCGGAGAGTCACAGAGTAAACTGTTTCTAAACATATATTGATAAAAGTTTTCCTGCTGTGAGCCTTACCCATCAGTCCTCTGAATTCAGTGGAAGCTGTATAAGAAGATTTAATGGGAAGATGCTTCATATATTCTGTATAGTCAAGTTCACTTTAATTGGCATGGGATTTTGCTAAAGCTAACCCTTGAAAATCCCTGAGAAAAATGACAAATGAAATTACTTTCAGATTTACTTTGCAGATTTAAGACATCTGGTGTTGTGATGCATCAGCTCGTTTTTATAACACCATAGAGAAAATTTTCTCAATATTATACAACATTATAAGCATTGTTAAGACAGATTTAGTTAAAAATAGATATCTGTAAGATATTCAGGAATACAAGTAGAAAGTTACAGAGAGAAACGTGACCTTGGCTGTACAAATTAATACAAACATGAATCCATATGGAATGCACTAGGATGGTTTTTCTATGGTCATATGACACACTAACAGGACATTACAAACCAGGAAATGGATAATTAATTTTTCATTAAGGAGATGGAAACACTGCATTTTACACCAGTCTTTTTCTTTTCAGCTAATGCACAGACTTAAAAAATATTATAAACGAGTAGTTAGCAGTCAACTGTGCAGGGGGCCAGGAGCTGGACTTGATGATCCTGATGGGTCCCTTCCAACTCAGCATATTCCATGATTCTATGATTCTATAGCTAAAATAACAGAAAAAACAACTAATTAGAAATTAATGTTTCCCAGGTCTTTGATTTTTTAAAATATGGGAATGGAACAGAAGATTTTGAATTATTTCATGGAATGTGAGAGAGAGTCAACTCACCCCAATCTTTTTTAATCTAGCACATGCTTACCTGCTTATTTAAGATATGAAATCCCCAAAACAGCTCTTCAGGGGAATAAGTCGCTTTTCAAATTGGGAGGGATAACTGAATCTGATCTACATGAGTCAGAAACCAAAATGTTTGTTATTAATGAACTGTGTAAAATTTCTCTACTTTATAAATAACTTCAAAAAAATCTACAAAGTATTGCTCCTCAAGAAAACCTGTTTCTCCTGAGTTAAAACTGAATATTCCTTTGAAGATATAATCTTACACTTTTGTCACATATTGATATATATTTCACAAAGTCCTAAGTTTCTCTAGTAATTTACTAGGCTAGCTTCCTTTAAATAATATTTTAGCATTACCTTGAAAAGCTCTACCTAAGATCATAAAAGAGGGGCCATTAGAATACTGTACTAAACATCTTTAAATTATAATTCAACTATATAGTCTGGGAGTAAAAATCACAAGGATTTTTCCAATGTAATATATTATGCACTTATTTACATAAAATATCAATATTTATATTCACTGATGGAACAACAAGATGACTTGGTTTTCTAAATAAAGATGGTACATATCAGTTTGACAGACACAGCTGAGACAGCTGAGTTTATGTTTCTAAAAAAGTATTCATTTTGTACTTTTTTTATAGAATACTGACAAGGGAATTGCTAATGAAGATAAAAATGATAAGGGTGGGATGTGTAACAGACATGTGGCTCTATAGAAATTAGAAAGAGATATAAAGCACTGTCTTACTTTCCAGTATTATGCTGAACATTTTCAGTGGAGATGTACAATGTGCTGTAAGAAAAATAAACTGGGGGGAGGGGGGGGTTGGTGGTATTTCTACAAGTTACTGCAGAAACTGTATCATAGATGTGTATCATAGATTTTTCTAATTTGTGTGTTGTAATTAGAATACAGACCTGATCCTGTAAGTGGCTTCAAGAAAGTTTTTGCAAAAACATTTGATATACTTATGAAAGCTACCTTTTAATTTCCTTCATCAAACCATTACTGTAAATCACTACATTTTCATGATTTTACTTTGATGAAGACTTTTTTTTTTTTAAACCAAAGCAACTAATATTTCATAATTTTTGCCTTTCCTTTTGTTGCTATAATTTAAACTGTTAAAAGTATTGCAGAAGTACAGTGGAGAATTACATGGTGGTTTCTTCACTTATGTGGATTTAAAGTTTTTTAACAGTGTGCAACTAACAATAGGAATTTTCTCCATCAAGGATCAGTTGCCTCATTTGTGCTAGTGTAAATCCAGGCACTTCAAGTCTTTCATTTGCATATATAGGATTCATAATAAACAACAATAAAGTTGCAATATTTTATGTTTTCACCAGTGAGAACTTTAACACACAATCTTACTTGGATTAATCAGGTAATGTGTAGAGAAAAACAATGACCTTTCTGGCACTGCATGAGGCTTCATGCCATGTTGTGTTACCTCACTCAGGCTGTTTAAGCCTGCATGGGTCAGTCATGATTCAAGCAATTTGACATTCTTTGATAGAACTCGACACTGTCACCACACTCTAATGAGTCACGTAGGTAATTAGAAAACAGACTCGCATAGTTCCAGAAGATTTTAATGATTTATTTCATGTATATATGTTTGTTTTGTGTCAAAGGATACATAAACAAGTGGAAAACTGTAATGAATACACCAATTCATCTTATTCGAATTGATTCTATATATAAAATTATGCACATGACAGCATCAGCAGCCTTCAGTTAGCAGCAGGGAGAAAAAAATATCCATATTATGCCCTAATTGGCTATTAAATTATAATTTCAAATGTTCCTATGTGACTTCCATGCCAAAGTTAATAAAAATTTACACCACTCAACTCTTAAATACTCCTGAAAATTTATCCATGGTCTTCAAACAGCAACAATTGTTTTGGACAAAATGGGACTTTTTTCTCTAGTATTTTTTTCAAAGGGCAATGAATAAATAATTTGAATAATTTAAAATAAGTTTTCTTTTAAATGATCTGTTCCAATTGAATTACAGCTCAGGAGTTTCAGGATGACAGTCTATCACTTCTTCTTCTTTACATCTGAAGAGATAATCTTAATAACAATTCTAGTCCTAACATCTGTGAAAGAAACCTTGTCTCAAATCAAAGTGGTGAAAGTGCTGTCATTGAGGCAAGCAAGGGTTTCAGCCTGTCAATCTGTGAACTCTGCCAAGACTGCATTTCTTTGTCTTTTATATAACACATTGCCATGTTCTTTATGTAAGCAATTCTTTACTAGTTTCAATGTGTGCAGACTAATTACAAAGTTGAGGTACCAGCAGAAAAGTAAAATAGCATTGCTGTCACTTCTAAATAACATTGCCCACACTTATTTTCTGTGGATGCAAATATGTACACCACAGGTAAAACCATGCAGAGTCAGAACGTCCATTCTCTTCCTAAGCAAGGTTTTACATCTATGTCAAATACTTGAGCATATGCTTTAGGACTAGATCTTTTTCTCTGTTGCCTCACCATTGAGAATCTCTTTCAGGAGCGTTGCATTATAGAAGAAAAGGGAGTTATAACTCAGCTTTTTTGTTTCTTGTTCTAGAACCATACCCAAACAGTTAAATAATTTAAGGTACAACACTCATAGATTAGAGATAGAAACTGGCACTTACTTGCAAGTGACCTGATGGTCTAAGAAGCTTAAGAGGTTTTGAGAGGGAGGCAGGAAGGGAGGCTGTGATACAACGTCATCTGCTTCCAAACACTGCAGTTCTGGTCTGGTTTTCATAGTAGATCCCTGAAACCTGGATCTATATGTGCATCTACCTCAGTGTCCATGACATTGAAAAAACTGAGGAGACGGGTGAAAGAGTCCCTATTTACAGGCACTTATTCTTTCCTTCCTTAAAAAACAAGTAGATAATGGCTGATGAAGAAGTTCTATTTGACTGAATACATGTTTTTAACATGGATACTCATGTTTATGTTGGTAATTAGATGAGAAAGCACAGGAAATGTGGTGTCAGAATACAGACTGACACTTTTTAGGTAGTGGGCAGTCCTTGAAGGAGGGGAGACATAAGGCAGGGAATACTTTGGGAAGATCATCATCTGTCTGGGTCCTATACTAGCCACATAGAAAGGAAATAGACTTGATAAACCTCAGCTTTGCCCAGAGAAAAGGAAATAAATTGGGGGTCATGTCTCAGTGTCCTTTCTTTATGATTTATCACTATTTTAGACACTGATGAAAGGCCTAAGTGTGTAACTGTATGTACTAATCAAACTACCACTTTGTTGTTTCCCTGTACTTCAGTAGTTATCTTCTGCAGAGTGAGATTTCTTAACGTGCTTTAGAAATACTTTATGCAGAGGTATGCCTTTTCAGCAATTTAAGTTATTAAGAGAAAGCTTTCAATATTCCTTTGAAATGCTTGCAGCCCTACACGAGTTATTGGTGCTCTGTGCTGTAGTTTCTGCTTCATCTTACTGTGTCTTTACCTACGCCTGAGTTTATTTACTTTTAATTGTATTGTGAAGTTTTCCCTCAAAATGCAAATTTTTCACTGTCATAGAATGAACAAAAATGTTGCTGCTTGTTTTGTTTTGGTTTTTTTTTGTCTCTGCTATGCAAAAACTTGGGCAGAGTAATTCCAGAAAATTCCTCCCACAATCCTGCATTGATTTCCTGTTCTCTAATAAGAAATGGTGAGTGATAAAGCATAATCTTCCTTGACTTTTATTTTTTCTGGTGAGTTTTAATTCTCATTTGTAATAGACATTTTTCAACTAGTCTAATATTCATATAAAGAGTTTGGTTTCTTAATGGAATATTTTCATATGCATAAATAGATTTTTAAAAAATTGAAATATACTTACATTTTTTAAAGACTTTTGAGTTTTCTCCATTGATGTTTTGGGGCTTAAAATCCACATAAGATATACTGTTGAAAGTGCAGCATGAATTTTTCAATGTGAAGTGGTTAACATCGTCAAGAGGTATAACTAGAGCTGACACATAGTGAGGATTTCCAGTTAACTTCATTCCCTTCCTCGAAATGCCTGTGATCTTAATTGCACTTTAAAAAGATCTTCAAAATTTGGGAATATTTTCAAACTTGGGGATTGGAAAACTTGGATATTTAATTCTATCCCACTTCTCGCTGCTCTACTGAAAGATGAAATATCTGAGAGAGAAGCTGATGATCCTGCGTCATTGCACATTTCCCCATGTCTCAATTAAAGAATAGTGAGTCCAGTGTTCTGGAGGTTCAGCTTCAGCAACCTGCATTTTTGTTATGAAACTGTTGCAGAAACCTGGGGAAAATTACTGCGCGTCTCACAAAAAGGACAGAGTGGGAAATACAAGGAATGAGCTATAACCAATTTATAACTGCAATACAATTTTTACTGGTAATGCTAACAATGCATTTCGGTATTTAGAGCACATATTCCTAAATCTAAATTAAAAACACATATATAGAAAGAATGTTATGTCCTACCTTCAGTGAATGCCTGACTCTCTATTTTTTCCTGCACTAGACATTTTTGGCTAAACTCTAGCTCAGACTATAAGGGTAAAACAAGACAAGTCATTCTGGCAGTACAAAAAACTTGTTCCTTGAAAGAAATTCTTCAGGGGAAGCATCCCTGGCACTGAACACATTAATTGCTCTGACAGTTACCAGAGAGCAATTGGAAAAATCCACAGGCAGCATGTTACTTACTCTTACTAATAGCTGCACTGGTGACCATTTTTATTGAGTATTAGACTGAACGAAGAGTCTGGAGATCCTAGACTCCAGGTATTTGCAACTTCAGATTAGTCAGGACTGCACAGTGTGGCACAGAAAGGTAAATCCAAGAAGCAGAAATGACAACTTCCCTAGAGTTGCCAGCACACTTGCTCATAGGTTCTTTACCTTTTATATCTTTTTTATTATTTCTCAGTTTAGCGCTGTGTTTCCCTGGGGCACATTGCTCCTGTCTCAGGTGAAACGTGCCGTGCAGCTTGCTCAGTTTCAGCTCAGGGCCTTTCCACTGCTACACAGAGAACAGACACCCTCGTGCTTTTTCCCATCCCTTTCAGAAAATGGGATTAACAATCACAATTCAAGACACATATCATCTGAGAAAATGTAGAGAGAAGAAAGAAAAAAGGTGGAGATGATACAGATTAATCTTAAGAGCTGTGGATCATCTAAATGCATGCCCTGGACCATTGGTGTTCACTGTTACTAACGATGACTGCAGGAAAACTCATGCTCTTCCCAATGTCCTGGGTGGTAAATAACTACTAAATTCTGTGTGAGAATTCAATTAAAAATTATGGGCAAAGCTTTCCTAAACAAGGTAGCAAATGGAAGTGGTTTGCAGAGAGCTCACTGCTGACTTCACCAAAGGAGAAGGGCACAGGGACATGGTCACTTTCTCTTCCTTGGAGCATGGGACTGAAGAGAGTTGTACTGGTGAACAGCTATTGGTGGGAACACTCACCAGGCAATCCAAACCAGGCCTCCAGTTCTGTACCAAATGTAATCACACTCTGCTACCATGCCAAAGTAAAAAATTTTTAGAAACAGCCTATTTCTGTAGCAATTTTATCTCAGCTTTGTCTAACACATGGTATATTGCGGCACTTAACAAATGCTTGTTCTGAGGCCTTCCTGCATTTCTCATCCTGCTTTCTTCCCTTTTCATAATATTGTGTAACTCCAGCTTTGGTAAGTGCCTCACTGGCTGCAGGCTGCTTACAGTTTCAACTTTTTCTTTGGTAGCACTTACACAAGTATTTAAACAAAATAAAGGGTTATATCACCAGAATCTTCTTAAAGCACATTTACTGTCCTTGATTTCCTTGAGACAGGACTACCTACACTAGAGTAGACCAGTAGCAGGATGTGTCTATCTTACAGCTTTATTTTAATCTGGAATGAAGCATGTTCTAGCTGTACAATCAGAACTGCCTAAGTTGCCCTGATGCTCTGCAAGACCTGGCACCTTTAAGAGAAGTAGATGTGAATCTACCCATGCCTTAATAGGTGTGCTTGGAGATTTTTCATTATAGGGGTGGCAATAACCATCAGCTGGTTTTAGACTATCTAGTTTGGAGGAGCAGTAGAGGCACCTAAATAGAGTTGAGCTTGGGGGAAGTGAAGCTGCTGTAGGCTTGAATAGTTAACAATCAATTTACACAAAATTGTAGAGATACAGAGGAGAAAGTCTCAGGTATTGAGTGGAATAAGGCTTTAAAAGGAATGCTCATGGGTAACTGAGAAAGTAGTATACACTAACACAGGGCTGGATGAGTCCTCCCAAAGGAGTTATTCCCTGAATGATAAGGATGTGCTGGCTGAGTTCACAACTCCCCTCCAAAAGACTAATTGAAGAAAAGCAGAGAGATTTCTTCATTTAGCTGTACATGATAATTTTTTTGCCTGCATTTTTCTTTCGAATTAATGTCTTTGACTGTATCTATCTAGGTATTTCTAAGGGTGATCCTGAGCCAAAGAGACTAAGATTGTGTAGTCACAACCCTTATACTCTATATAAATAAAATGTGGATAATATTACACATTTTGTTTGAACTTAAATGTTGTGCAGGTAATGGTGTCAGTGAAAAATTATAGTGTAAGCTGGAACTCCTGCTATAGCAATTTTGGTTCCTTTCAACTCTGTACAGTTTATATGAAGCAGGTAGAGGGCTCATTCTTAATTTCACAGATGGAGAGACAGATATAGGCAAGCACTTTTAATTTAGACGAGTGGGGATTCCATATATGCCTAAGTGGCTTAATTTTCATGATTGTGGTAAACCTGCCAAAAACTTTAAAGAATTAGGTGCTACAGTGTTTCTTGTTTGGAATGATCTTACCATGGTGTTATAAGGTTGAATTTCTTAATCAAGAACACAACAGAGTTAAATTAGCAAAAGAGAAAGTAAAACTTGTCTCTTACAATAATTAGCAATTCATGTTGCTTACAACCTGCCAGTATTCTATCTTGAATTCTTCCCAAAAAGCATAAGGATGTTATCTATTGGAAGAGCATTCTGCTACAAGAGTGTATGTTCCATAGCAATATATTCTGAGTCAGTTTTCATTCTCCAACTCAGAGCAGTTTCAATCTAGTGTCTGAGTACCCAAACCAAGTTTTCCTCCTTCATGTTTATCCTCTGCTTACCCTAGAGGATAGGACTGAATTAGTGACAGAATTACGCTGTTTCCTTGTGCCCTCTGGGGTCTGAACTATCAACAACTCACTGCTTTGAGAGATCTTTACAGCTGTGAGTCAGGGATGACATTTTCTGAGACAGACTGGAGGCTTCAGCAGGGGCGTGAAGTTGACCTTGAATTGTGAACTAAATTTTTTCATATTGATCTCTTGTGACACTTATCACTAGCATGTGGCTCTGCTTGTGAGATGGGGTTTGACGCAACTTTCAAGCAAATACCATACTTATGCTTCATAAATCTGGGTTTCATCCTGCAGCAAACCTCCTATGAAGGGTGCGTAGAGACAGTTAATTGTTTCCTGTCTCTACTAAGCCAAAATCTTGAGCTTTCCAGGCAAACTTGATGTGTTTGAGCAGACTAATAGGGTGAAGGAAATTCACCACTTGTGCACCTGATGTGGAAAAAGTAGAGGTCTGCATTTATTGGTTGGCATGGCATACAGTGTTAGTCATACGCAAAGGGCCTTGGAACAGCAATACTCTTTGAGCATGTACCCTGACTACATTAAATGTTGGAATTTCCTAATTAGGGGCCTGCTCCCCTCTACCCTCAACGAACCAAACCATATCACTCTTTTTGTAATTTTTTAGTACACGAGGTTGCCATTCAATGTGTGTAAATAAGTAAAAAATACAGCTTCGTCTGTCATACAGTTTCTTATCTGACAAAGCTCTATTTCAGCCTAATCCTCCAGACTGTTCTTTTCCTTGGATCTTAATGTTACCATAAAGTCTTTTCTTGCATATTTAGGCAGTCAGTGAATCATTAAGCAAAGCTACTCTTTTGCTGAAATTTACTGGTGTTGAAAATTAAGGCTTTATTCTCTTAATTGGTCTACCCCAGTTACTCTCTTCAAGAATTTCAATGCAACAGCTTGAACACAATGTGAAAAATTAATTCCCTGAAGTACTTGGTGGAGTAATCAAAAGTGGAATCTATACATTTATATCCACATGTTACATGGCAATACCATACCTTGGTGATCAGTAGTACTGGAAAGAATTTAATAAGCTCATATTAGGCACTGCACTATAAAAGCAATTTTGTAAAGATTTTGTTAAAATCAGTAGAAGAAGGAGTTTAATTATTTATTTAAGCATTGAAGAAGATGCTTGCAAATTTTTTTGTCTAGAATACTATGTTAATGACTCTATATCTGGAGATGGAAAAGAATACAGCCATTGGAAACACTGAGTTTCATACTTGCAGAAGTTTTTATGAGAGAAAATGTAGCCTCTAGCAACAGTAGTTTTAAGAGCCATAATATTCACCTTTTTACTATATCTGCACTTTTCTGTCTGAAGTCGTCATTAATGATTATCAAAAGGTAGAGGAGACCAATAGTAAATTCTACTTACAATATTCAAGTTCTGTCCTCATGGGAAATAAGTTCTTTTTAGAACTGGTGTTGTAGAATCTGAGATGAGCTTTGTAAAGATACTTCTATACTGCAATAGCTAGTTTTCACATTTGATGTCAGAGAAGGTAAGAATTCCGAGTTTTATATGATTTTCAGAATTTGCTAAAACATAAAAAAAAAGTGAAGCAGAATTTAATTTATCAGCAACTTGTAAATTAATGATAAGACAAAGTTGAACAAGAAAGATCTTTTATATTTCCAAGTGTGGAATAACATTAATATAATTTTATACTGTATTTTACTTATATAAATATAAAATTGATTAGGATAATGCCTACATTACTCTGTAAATATTACATGTTTTAAAAACTTTGGTTTTTTGAAGCATTCACATAAAATTTGGTAGTAAGACATATTCTAGTCAGAAGAATATGAGATGCACAGTGTTAAACCAAAAAGGTGTGAAATCTACTCACTGGGGATTTGCTGTTTCTGCTCGGTGGACAATTCTTTCATTTTACACAGAAAATGGTCATTCAAACTGACATAGTAATTTTCTGACTGGCTAACTGAGGATACCTCACAGTGCTGAGGACAGCATGACATTTTGATACTCATTATTTTAAAATGTCATCTAGAAAGAAATTGCCTAATATTTGGCACTTAAAAACACTTGAGGGTTATTGCAAGTGAATACTTCTTGATTAGTTTTTATGTCTTTTTTACTCTTGTTTAATTAATAAGAAATTATGGCTTTTTAAGGAGTCTCTCTATAAATACATGCAACAAGTAATAAATGAGGATCACCTTAGTTGTTCCATGGGTTTCTTAAGAGAAGGTTTGAATCAGGATAGAACAGAACACCTCAGCTATGAATTGTTTTCATCATCCTCAGGACTTCTCAGACGTACACTGTTTCAGTATCCATTAGAGTAGGACTATAAAGTATCTATACCTCCTCCTATTTCGGAGATCAGAACTTGGACCAGTGCATGTGTGCTTCCTTGTTTTTAGAATTCAGATATACAATTAATTCAACTTCTGTATGATCTAAATTACTTCTTTTTCCCTTATTGCATGTTTTATAGGCCATGCCCAATACTGAAAGAAAAATGTGCTCACAGTGTTTTGATTTTGATTAGGATGAGTGATGTTATGAGGACAATAGGAGTTTCCTAAGGAGTGAATAAAAAATGAGACATTACCAACTAAATCACAGGGTTATCCCCTGAAGTATTGTTGCATGGAGCTAGATTGAGACTTACTAGGAAGAATGTTCAAATTCCAAATCTTTCAAAATTTGTGTGGTTCCTTTAATAAAAGTCATACCAAGTGTGTGCATATGTGTGCTGGTGAAGCTCTTAAGGTGGATTAGATAGGTTATTCCCTCCTGATAGCACTGGGGGTCATGAAAACATGCAAGTAGGCTTATTTCTGCAAAATGTCTCCATGCATCTTATCAATTCTCAAAAACAGAGAAATAGGCTAGTTGACTGATTCTCATTAATTTAGATTCAAGATTTGTTAATCAATTTGATATTCATAATATGTTGGCCTAGCTCCATGTACGAAAATAACAAAGCTCTGAATGAAGAAGAACCTTTTAAAAGATTTTAATGATCTTGCATTAGTTTTTAAGCCATGCTCTATCACATTTTTTACCTACAATATAAAGTTTGTTGTATTATCACAGTAGTTCAGTATGACCCCAAGGACAAAATACGATTTGTTTTGTCTTCAATCTTACAGCTGACAGTGTTTGGTTTATTAACACAATATTCCTTTAAGAAATCTATAATAAAACCAGAAAACTCACATAATCTTTCAATTAAAGCTTGAAGCTTTAGGGCTAACCTACGAATTAAGCTCAGAGTTAAAAAAATAGCATTCAATGATGTGAGTTGGTATCCTGGTTCTGGTTGCGGAGGCTTTTACATCTTCGGTGGACCTTCAGGTTATTTCAAATTATAAAGATATGAAACATTCGGTATGAGGAAATGCAGTTCTTAGAAATGATCCATAATCTGCTCATACCTCAGGCTTTTTACAAACAATCTTTTTCTTTATCTGATTTTCAGGGGGAAAGGTAAATATTTAAATAAAAAACACTATTATATCACAGAATCACAGCTCTTTCTGAGTCGAAAGGGACTCAAGGATCAACTCTTAAGTGAATGGCTTGTAAAGGGATCAAACCTGCAACCTTGGTGTTATTAGCACAATGCTCTGACCAACTGAGCTCAGCTCAGGGTCAAATGGAATATTTATATGAATATAGGGGATCTTAAATGATTGATCAGCAGTAAGACAATTCCTGAATTAATGCTGTCCAAAAACCTAATTGGTTCCTATTCATTCGGTTGGGGATGATTGGGTTGGAGACCATATAATCCAACCTGACATCCAGAAGTCCATGGTGCCTGATGGGATGCACCCAAAAGTGTTGAGGGAACTGATGGACATCATTGCTAGGTCATTCTCAATCGTCTTTGAAAGGTCACAGTAGTCAGGAGGGGTAGCTGAGGACTGGAAGAAAGCAAATGTTACCTCCGTCTTCAAAATGGGAAGAAGGAGGACCTAGGGAACTACGGGCCTCACAATCCTTTGCTTTCAAGATATTAATTTAAAATGCTCTGTGATACCACAAAGTCAAATACCACAGGGATATATTCATAATTTCTTGAAGAGTCTGAGTTTTACTTCCATTTACAAATACATTTTTTATTAGGGCAAATCTACTGAAATGATAGCTGTCAAAAATGTCTAGATTTTGCAGCTTCTTCTAATTTTAAGACTTAAGGAAGCATTTCTTTAATAGTTCAGCAAAGTGTATGTATTTAATTTAGTAATTTAATAGTTCTGAAATGCATGTACTTTGAATTTGTTTACTAGTAGGTTTATTATACCTGTATATTGCTTCCTACTTATAAAAAACCTTTTGAGGTAAGCTGCTTATATTAAAACATTTTCAAGTTGCTCCAAAGAAAGCAGAAATATTGGAAAGATAAATATTGTCAGCAGTGATGGACTACTCTGATGAAGTGATTCATTATTTCAGTTCCAGTACTTACGACCTTTGTTGAGAGAGTGACATGCTGAATGCCCCCTAACACATTAATATGCTGATCTGCCTTCTAAACCAGTGAAAGCTGTGTTTTCATCAAATATGCAAAAATCACAACTCTCTGTAGAAGTAAAGATGCCACAGAATGGAAGAATTTAGGGAAGTAATGCCTTTAATTCGCGTAAAAGGGTTTTAAAGTTTGCTCACAAATCAGCAGGGTCTTGTAATGAAATAGCATAGTTTTCATAATGAAGTGATTCTGAATCTTAAACGTTAACTTCTTGGGATTTGTAAACTCTTAGAGGGCAAAGTGTAAGGATCGAATTTTCAAAGGAGAATTACATGCTCAATTTCTGTTAACTAATCCTTCAGGCAGTATTGAAAATCTCTGCCTTACATCACAAATGCCACTGAGGAATCAACTTGTTAACATAATGGCTCTGAAATGAAGGCGAAGGATATTGAAAAAGAGGAGTAAGAGTGGATGATTCTGCATATAAAATGCAGTGTTAATTCAGGATTTTATTTTCCTATTTCTCTCCTTTTATATCATTCTTTTTCTTAAGGTTTGATTTTTTCACGTCATGGCAGACAGCGGTGGGGAGGAAAGGGCATCCTCCTTCCTTTGCTCTTCCAGTAGGTAGCTGACACTATCCTGTGTTGTCCCCCTGTCCTGGAAGCTGCGGAGCAAAGCTTCCTTCATTTTCTGGCTGCTTCTGCACACCTCTGTGGAAGAGGGGCACAGAGCTAATGCGCCCTTTCAATTTAGATATGAAGAGTTAAGGGTAAGGATCCTGACAGTTGTTACTAGTAAATTAAGTCTGCTCTGTTAAACTTGGCCCCAAATAAAGCAGAATTCTTTCACCTCTAACTCAGAGGCAGAGATCTTCATCTTAAAGTCAAATCAAGAATGTAGGCACATAGGAAACGGTGTGCCCTCAGGAAACCAGGTATGATCTTTGGACTTTGGTAGTGATGAAGTAACGTAATGCTATGTAAGTCTCTTTGAGGTTTTATCTCTGAGTTTTATAAAAGCCCTGTCATGTAAGGGGCATGGTCCTTGAAGGTGCCTTAGTGCTCTCCTGGAACCCGTGTAGTAAATAGGCGTAACAAATCTTTACTAAAGTGTGCTGGAAAGAGAATATCTGAGTGGGTAGGAGAATAGATACTTTCATTTAGGCACATTTAAAAGTATGCCATATATAGAAATTTCTTCTAGTCTTCAGTGGAAATCCCATGCCTAGTTTAATGGAAATATTTTAAAAGAAATATTTAAATATATTCAGATAGCCATGCTTGAATTCTTTGGGCCCAAGAATGACCTGAGAACACAAGAAGATCCATTTAGGAAGTAGATTATGAGAAAGAAAAAGAAAGAAAAAGTAAAAATTGAAAAATAAAACCAAACATATTTAGTTTTCCTTTTCTGAAAAACTCTTCATATTTATTTACTGAAGCTGAACCACAGGAAAGGGAATGGAGAGAGAAAGTCTAAAAGATGGAAAAGGAATTGTCATGCATTAATAGAAGTGACAGTGCAAGAAATACTGACATTCAGAGTTGATTGGTACTGAAACGAAGGCAAAAATGTATGAAGAAAAATGTGCAGAATGAACAAAAGATAAGTATAGCAATGATGTGAGATGAGAATACTTAACATTATTGCTCTAATCTTATCTAGAAACCTTTTCATAGACAAATACAATTGCACAAGCAGAAATGAATCAAATGAAAATGACATCCAGGTCAACGAGGCAGCACAGCCCTCAGCAGTTTAACCACGTGATGGTCCCAAGATCCACTCTCACATTGCCAACCAGCCAGATGCTGCTGGAAGATGAGGACCTTCCACAGGCATTTAACTCTTCAGAGAGAAGTAATAATGTTCAGGTTTTATTTAAAAGACTGAATTACATCTTGATTTAATAGACTAATTTAAATTCTCATATGCTCCTACAACTGTTTTAGTAGTGATTTTTATTTTGACATGTGTTACGTAGTGCATCCTGTTCTAATAATAACCTTGCTTTTTCTATTAGAATGTTAATACCAACATAACTCCATCCCAGCTTCATCACATACTACTTTAATTAAGATGCATTCTTTTTGTAGGGAAAACCAGCAAAGGTTTGATTTTTTGTTATAAAAAAAATCATTAATGATAGATGTAACATCTAGTGGAAGCCTGACAATACTCATCTCATCTCATTAACTTCCCAAGCACAGTTTCTCTATTGTTGGTGTTCTCCTTTTGACTTTTTTTGAAATGAGATTCTCTTTGTAGTAAGCATAAGAAACTGTTCTTACACAACCTATGTGATATTTTGTTTCAGAGCACTATCATGTTAGATGTCTTTACATCAGACTTTCCAGGGCATAGAAACACCCACACATTATTGAATCAGATTTATTGAAAATAACTGTTAAAGACTTCAAGATTTTCTATGGGGTTTTCAGAGAAGCCGTCTGGGCTCAAGATGCACTGTGAGGACTCCAGCTAGCACACTCTTAACATTTCCACTGCAGATTGGTTTTTTATGTAGTTGTAAATCTCTGTTCTGTTACACTCCAAATTTGCAGGAACTGATTACAAGAAGATTTATTCCTATTAAGAAAAAAAAAAAAACAAATGACAGGAAGATACCACAATTATTGCATCAAAAGAAGCATCACATGTAGAGATTCTAGTAGTTCATGTTGGCTACCTCGATACAAAAGAGAAATACAACTATCCTGGAAAATGAATGGCTATATCGGTCTGGTGTGAACTGTAACAAAAATAATATATACTAATACATGGTTGTCCTCCAATATCAGCCAAGGAAAGTTGACATTTAAAAGTCACTCTCTTGATACAATTCTATGGCAACCTGCTTTAGAACACCGGTTCCTGTAAAACAAGAAATAGAACAACTAAGCATGGTAAATCAGGCAATATTATGTTTCTATGTTACTTGATAAATGCTGTTGCAGGACAGTTTAAGGTCAGAGTAAGGATCAAGCAGGGAATAAAGGGGAAATGAGTTGTTTGGTCACTAGTTCTCTCATTCTAGTCATAAAAGTACTTGTGTTAGTTTATCTCTGCTGACTCTGACCAATGTAAATCTACAGAGACCACAAGGAAGAATAGAAACAAGTAGACTCTTTTGTTATGCTGTTTGGTTAGGGCTGGTGACAAACCTCTTTCTTCTTTTTTTTTTTTTAGTAAACAGGAGTACTTTCCTTTCAAAAATCTTCACTGAATAAAAGATTTACTTCCTGATTTCCAATCCTCTTCATATTTAGTACTTCACTCTCTTCTTCACATTCTTTCTACATCAGTTACATGTCCAGCTGATAACTGCAGAATTTGTTGGCATCCGTAGTGGAATGTTATGACAGATACTAATAGGCAGATATTTTAAAAATGTCACTATTGCCTAAGAGTTGTATATATGCAAAAGTTGAGAGAGGTGATGCTTAGATTTTTCATTTGTTTCCTCCAGTCCTTATGGAAACAAGAGATACAGTCAAGGAACTGAGAAGAAATGAAAACTTGCACTAATTTTGTAAATTTCAACTTCTCCCTCGTAGTATATCCAAACCAGAATTGTTATCTTCCTCCACTCTATATGATCTAAATATTTTTCTGAAATTGCAGTGATACGCAAAACCAAAATTAACCAAAATATTAAGAAGAAAGTGTGCCTCAGGATAAATACAGGGTGAATTTTGTACTGGATATCTGCTTTATAAGTTTCAGAAGATTAGAGTTTAAAAAAAAGATTTTAAATAAACAGAAGGCTTTTTGCCCAGCTACAAAAGCCTACCTGGTGCCAGAGTCAGACAAAAAGTGTAAAGCCCTCTGCTGTGGTGAGGCTTATCAGAAGAATTTCTGATGGGTACACTAGAGAAACTTCTTGGGAATCTTACCAATAACAATAAAATAGCTTAAGAATTCAAAATCCTATAATGTAACATTAATTTATCACTCCCCAGGATGCTGACCTTGCAGTGTTCAGGTAATGTTTCTCTAAACTCACTGTCATCCCAAAGCAAGCAAGTGAAGGTATTGGCAGTGGTTATAGCCGTGACAGAAGCCCGAAAAACTGCACACCTTAAAACCAAGCCTTTTTCATCATTGCACCGAGCCACCACCTTTAAAGACAGGTAGGATTTTTGGTTTTCATTTTCAAAATATGGGCATGTCAGATACAGATAAGACCACACGGAGTGAACTCCAGGTTTCTGTCATCATAAATATTTTGGTGGCTTTCTTGGCTAGGAATTTTTTTGGTTGATCGATTTTTTGGTTTTTTGTGGAGCAGTTGCATTACTTTGATTTATAAATATATGTGCGAGAAGAATTCATTTTTCAAATGAAGGGGAATTTTTCCATTCTAATCTGAAAGCCACATATGACCTTTATGGCAACAACAGTGTCTATTGCAGCTTTACAGTAGTCTAATCACCACCCATAAGTGAAAGGGAAACCTATGATAATGTCAAAGCTAAATCCAAATGGAAATTGTGATGAAATTTGACTGGCGGAACATGGTTTAAAAAAAAAATGAAAGCAACAACTGATTGAAACACTAAGCCCTCGTGTACACTGAAAAGCTGTAACATTCACTATAGCTGAAGCTCAAATACAAAAGACTGAATTTAACCAGTTTAGCACATGTGCATCATTCCCATGAATCCTGAAGTAATAAAAATTGGACAACTTTGGGGTAGTTTTGGGGTTTTTTTTTAATATAGTTTCTTTGTGCTGCCAGACTTGACTTTTTTTGAAAACTTAAAATCATAAGGTGGCATGGATCCACTGTGGCAACTTGCTTTTGGTACAGTTTTGGCCAAATGGAAGAAGAGGAAGGATGGCCATTGTGCATTTAGGAAGGATGGCCATTGTGCTTTTAAACCCTGGAGATTGCTTATTGCCATAACAGGGTTTAGACTGTGGAGACTCAACTAGTACAAAGATCTGGTGTTCATTTTCGGATTTAGCACTGTTGTGTGTGTTGGTTTGTGTAGGGTGCTTTACATAACCCCCCCCTTAAATTTCCTTTTTATTTCTCCATTTCTTTTCTGCAAGTAGCTTGAATGCAGAGTTTGATCCAGTAGACCAGAATCTGTACTTTCTTGTATTTATATCTGACATTAAGGAGCTTGTGTGTACACATTAAAATGTAATCTAGAGCTGAAAATAATGAAATATGTATTTGCAACACGCACAAAAATTTGCAGGAAGTGACTAGGAATAGAAAAACTGACCCTATGAGACATGGTGATTTGCTTCTCAATTAATAGAAGATAAATTTTTCAAAATGCCACTCTAAACCATATTATACAGTGCATGATTTTTAATATTCTTATTTCAAACTGAATGTAAGGATAGACATGAACTTCCACTAGAGTTTAATTCTGTGCTTTAACATATCATTGTCTTGTTTTGTTAAAAGTTAAGCCTTTGAAATGCCACTACCTTTAAATTGCAAAACATCATGAAATTGCCATGTAATGAAGATTCTGGTTTGCTTAAGGCATCAGGTGCTTTCCTTTGATATTATAGAGTGGTGGAATTTTTTTCCCCATCCTTTACAAATAAAACCTCATCAGCTGATTGATTGACTACAGAGTCAGCTTGACATTTCTAGAAATGTGGGATCCTTGCTTCTAACTACCAGTGTATTATTTCATTTATTAGAAACTGATGTATATACAATTGAAGAGAGACATGATGAAAAAAATTCCCCATGCAGAGAAACAAAACAGAAAATCCACTTGATTTTTCTTTTCATTAAGTGTGGGATGGTTCTTTCATGGTTGTATCACTAACACATGCACCACACTGTAATGGCTAGGTGGGCAGAGTATATTAATCCCATATTTAATAAAAAAAGTCTAATGCTTTTCTTTCTATAGCGTGCAGCCCTTCTTTTATCCCTGTTCTATTGTTACAGAGTCTATGTAAGCTTTCACAGAAACCTTAGTTTTGTTTTACTATGAGGAGTGGGTCAAATGCTTTTTTCCGCAGCAAAATCAAAACCTTAAGAAATTATGTTTGTATTGTGTTCAGTCTGGCACCTCCTGAGATGAATTCCCATAAAGCACAACAAATTGCCATTTCACTGTGAAGTCTTTCCCCGCTGACTCTTTGTGACTGTTGGGGAGGCAGCTGGAGAGACAGGAATGCCATTCTGGATGTGATCCTGAGAGCTACTGCTCTCGTTGCCTGTCCATGGATGGTTCACATAGTGTCCCAGGCAGAATGGAAACTTCAGATGATGTTTATCAGGGAGACCCTCCTGTCGAGTCACGAGGTTCAGAAAGACCTCCCTTGATTTCTAAGCTTCTCAGAGAGGAGTCTATGTGTGGCAGGATCCAATTCTTATTCCAGATTTGGTTGACAATTTGTGTCTAAAGGGTTATATAGGTGCAATTGAGCTTTTATACAACTTTGTCCTGCAGGGTTAAGGATGGCAACATAAATACATTTCTATTAATGAAATAAATTATTTATTTAAATTGATGATGATAGTGATAATGATTAGACTAAAAGACTTTAATCAGAATTATTTACTACATAGCATAGATCATTAAAATGGCTGGTAAAGTGCATTATTTATTGAAGCAATATTGAAGCAATAGCATTAAATCTAGCAAAATAATTAAGCAGAAATTGGTATTACTCACCCATACCAATGACTGTTGGCAAATCTCTTTTTCCGTGCCTGAAGGATTAAACTTGAAAAGCATCCCAGCTCAAGGGAGGAAGCTCCACACACACTCCAAGAAGCAGTGTGATAGAAGACCCTGTCTTTAAAAAATGGGACTGGCCTTTTGCAGTATAAAGTGATTGTCAGTCATGTTTCTAGGTGAGCCATGCAGCCTTTAGCTCATCAGCTTTAGATAAGTTATCAGTACCATCTCTTGTTATTTCTTTTAGCAGGTATTTTGTCTGCCACATGCTCACTGGTGCCGTATTCTGTCAGGAATTGTTCTTCACATCCTCAGAATGTTTAATTTTCGGATTGATGTGTTAGGCTGTTCTTGGAATTCTTGACTCTAAATTCAGTGTAACCTCTGTTCTCCATCCACCACTGATAACTTTTGCAAGTAGGTTAAAGGTCAAGGTGTTTTAAGGCTTAGGCAGAGGTTCTGCTACATGTGGCCAGCATGCCTGAAGCCAGGGAAGCATTTGTGCTAAGAGAGGCAGGGACTAACTAGACCATTAATTTAAAGCAGGGCTATTAGAAACACATTTTCAGCCTTTTGATGATTTCTATTACAAATAGGTGCTATGAAGGCACCATAACATAAGAGGTGGAGTGAGGCCTAAAGAACCATAAGCTTCAGAATACAGGAGCTTAGAGTTGCAGTGCAGAACAAATGGATCTTAACAACTCCTGTAAGCATCTATTGTTCAATCTTCAGGTTTGAGCGAATGCATATGCACTTATTATCGGAGAGTGAGAAAATGCAGATATCTGGGACCAAGTAAAAGAATAATTTGTAAAAGCTAATAAACTTAAAAACAATAGTCAGCTGGATAGTTAGAAAAATCTTTTTTTGTTTTATGGATAAATAGTGTAACATTAAAAATTATAAACTTGAACCACTTAGATGTAACAAAGGATTTTAGACCTCCCTGACCTGTTCAACTCAAATTCAATATCACCTTTGAGGTTGTAACAGACGCCTGTATAGACTGGAAGTTAAATTCCTTTTATGATATAATTCAAAGCATTCAGTGTACACTCCACAAAACTCATATTACATTAACTGTCTTAAAAGATTTTCTCTGCACTGAAATCAAGAGCAGTTTTACATTTCACTATAGCAAGATCTAGTTTGACCTTAGAAATCCACTTACTATTTTTATGCCGAATATATAAGAATTGGATCTTAATAAATCAGATTTTTCCTCCTTTTCTTCTTTTTTTTTTTAAGATTTCCCTGTCTTTCATGCAGTCTCCTCTCCTCTCCTCTCCTCTCCTCTCCTCTCCTCTCCTCTCCTCTCCTCTCCTCTCCTCTCCTCTCCTCTCCTCTCCTCTCCTCTCCTCTCCTCTCCTCTCCTCTCCTCTCCTCTCCCTCCTCCCTCTCCTCTCCTCCCCTCTCCTCCCCTCCCTCCCCTCCCCTCCCCTCCCCTCCCCTCCCCCCTCCCCTCCCCTCCCCTCCCCTCCCCTCCCCTCCCCAAGAAATCCTGACTATTCAAGCAAATATTGTTATAATGAATGCTTGACTTGTACAGTGCTAGCTTTTGTACTAAATTATTCAGATAAAAATAAACATGGACATTTGAAAACAAACTAATTTGTTGAAGTAGACTGAATAAAGAATTAATGAAAAACAGTGCAAATATTTGTTGGTACATTTAACTGTGAGGATTAAGTGAAAGGAGAGAGGTAATTTCATTTTTAAAAAAAGGCAAATTAAAGTAAATATTCTTCCTCACGTTTGCTTCAATGGTAGATTTATTGAAACTACTCATGCAGGGATTTTGCTAAAGATTTATTTCATATTCCTATGTCTATGTGGTCATTTAATATGTGGTCCAAATTACTGAAGGAGGCCTTTATGTGAAGGCTGTTTTTAACTCGGGCTATTTTATTAATTAACTGCACCTTAAGAAAATGTGAATGAGGTGTCACAGAGAAGGGAAATTCCTGCTTCATCTCATTGCCACTTGGATCTCTGTCTGTCGTGCACATGTAGGTGTGCACTGCTGTTTCAGATAACCTCGTGTTTAATGGTGATTAATCCACCTACTCCCCAGACGCTGCCTGGGCACCAGGTGGGTCTCTAAGTCACAAGTGTGTGTTTCACCTGTGCAAAGGACACCAACAAATGAAATATTCAGGCTCTGGACCCTGTTCTCCCCTTGTCACACTTGCAGCCTGTCCACTCAAGTATTGTGGGAATAGCACACATCCCCCAAGGGATCTCTGCAGCTGACAACTTTTCATGTCCACAGATGCTCTCATGCAGCTATGCTGCCGATACACACACACACATGGTGGCTGCTGCAGATCCCAGGGACTGCAAACATTCCCCACCACAGCTGGGCTTTAGATGCCAAGTCTGCTTCTGTGTTCCTGGAGTCAAGAGTCAGGGTAGAGAACTTTACTGAGGGGATTCAGATGTTGATAGAGGTGTATACCTGCAGTAAAGGAAATCATCTTCCTGTTGATGTTTGTGTTTGATTAGCTGGATGGGACCCAACAGTTTCTGTGTAAGTCTGTGTTAGATTATCCATTTTTCAAGTCCTGAGAGAGAGAGCATCAATTCAGCTGAACAAGAATTCATGAAGAGCAGTAGCTCATGAAGAAAAGCTAGTTATTTTGAATTAGATGGGCTGAGAAAACTGCCAGAGTAACCCCAGTTATGAATAAAAGGATGTTTCTTAACAAAGCATCCAGGACAATGTGATAGAGTGCCAGTCATCCCACTCAGTTCAGATTGGGCAAGTCAAAATATTAGGTTGGATTTTCTTTGGTTTGCTATTTTCTAGCTTGTTTGTGTGCTGTTTGGCTTGGGTTTTCTGTGGGGTTTTTGTTTTGGTTGTTTGGGGGGGGGTTGTTTTGTTGTTGTTGTTTGTTTGTTTTGTTTTGAATGTTTTTTTGGTAAAGATATGGTTTATTTCTTGTTTTGTTCCTGTAAAATATTCCAGGGTACTGAAAGGCAAGTGATTTATACCTTGTTGTCACATCATATAGGTGCTTCTAAAGCAGAAATATGGATAACCCATAGTCTTTCATTTAACTGCTGCTGTGATTTGTGAGCATATATGGTAGTACATCACAGTGGTCATGAATTGGGATTCTGCCGTGCTGTACAAACACAGGACAAATGCCTCTAGCTCCAAGAGGCTTCCTATAATTCCAGGCTTTCTAGATAGGGTGCTTTCTGTAGAACCAAAATTCTCACTGCAGTTATTACTATTCTTTTATACTTCCCGCACTCTGTGCAAAATATGTTTCATTGCCTAAGAAAAGCAAGAAATGTATATAATTCATAAAAAAATCAGTCACATAAATAAATTTCAAAGTGCACCCCTTGTTTTATTATGCCTTATGTTTTTGATTTAAAAAACCCCATTATATTTAAAGAACTGTACTACTCCCCTTTATCTGAATTCAAAGATGCACAGCAGAGAACTATGTGCAAGAATTAGCTTTTATTTTGTTTGTGGCAGATTTATTGTTTTCTTTTGCCAGGCTCCAAACCACCCACTGAACAACATGAATATTCAGGAGTTGTCAGCAGCTGCAGCCAGCCTGATTTTTCTCAAGAATTCTAGTATATACAATGACAATGAATTCACTTTTGTATGCAGTGGTTGTGCCTGAGCTGTTTCCTGATATGATTATTTTGGAACTTTTTGAAAAAGTCTGAGAAGTATTTGTGGTTACCCCAAAACCTCACCACCCCAAAAACCCTTGAAAAAGCCCATAAATTACAGATCTTCCTGTTCAGACATGAATTTCTGCTGCCTTACCGACAGATTTAGGAATGCATACACTTGAATAACCATACTCTTACGGTCAGGCACATTCTGGTTTTGGTTACTCCTAACTTCCTGAAACACAACTATTTGGGACTGTAAATTTTCCATTCTTGGTAAGAATTTATTTTGAAGTGTGTTTACTACTTGGGTAACCTTTTCAGGAGTTTGAAATTACAGAGTAGTGTCTATTTTTAAGAAGGCCCTAATCTCATTTTCACAGTAAAAAAGAACTGGTGCAAACAGAGACATTTCCAGTAACAAGCAAGGCTTTTTCAGTCAGGATAAAACATAAAGCCAATTGTAAAGGGCACCATTCCCTCCTGTTTGACTGCCCTTATTAATTTAGATCTCATAAATCCTTAAAGTCTGTCTTCTTGCCTCCCTTACAAGAAGATTTATCTCCCCACATGTCCTTACATGGGATCCTTGTATTTAGATTGTTTTCAGTTTAAAGCAGTAATAGAAAACCATAGCAAAGCAAAAGATAAAGAGGTAAAGTCCTAGTCATATATTCACAAAAGGTCATATGTGTATGAAAAAGCAATCAATAGATCAACCACACTTACTTGTGTACTCCTTTCCTGAGGAGTCTTCCATGAAGTCTGTATTGAGTATGCATTTCCCAAGAAGCCCTTGGGAAATGTTACCCAGAATTTTATTGGACCTTCTGTTATTAACAATTCATTTTATTTGTTGTTATCACAAAGATATAGCAGGGAAATAGGGAATAAAGGGGAATTCCAGTTAACTTTTATGAAAAAAGCAACACAAGTAAAGTACTGGTGTAAAACAAGAAGACGGTTGGAATTTGGTTTCTTATTGATATAACTTCATCCAGCTTTCTCTTTCTGCTCTTTCTATTGTAATTCAATTATTCCTTATTCATAGGGGTTTGGGCCTCTCTAAAACATTTCCAGCTGTCCTTTAAGCTGTGAAATATGAAGATAAGGGCCACCTGGAAGTGCAAACCCTCCCACTTTGATTTTACAAAACTGTAGTACCACCTGTGCTGGATTCGCCTGCATAGACTAATTCCATTTCTCCACTGTTGAGCTTTCACTCACTCCACTCATACTGCTGCTCTGAGTGTTTTAATAAATGTAAAAGAAATTTCATTATAGCAAAAATTGATTCTAAGTTCCAGAAAGCTATAAACTCTTGGGGGAGAGAAGGTGAAGTAAAAAGAAAGAAATATAGAGCAATAAAGCTATACGGTGTTTGCAAACAAAGCAGAAAAAAGTTTTAATCAATACATGTTACTAATGGAAGTTAATGACCCAGAAGCAACTGTGATATTCCTCTCAAATTGCTTCTCTCTCTGGTCCCTCTTTTTTCATCCAAATAGTTCCTTGACGGTGTTCTGCTATTTCTTTTCCTCTCATATCAGCCATATTGCAGCTCTTTCTCACACGTGTATCAGTTTGCATGGTGAATGGATCTAGTTCAGCTTGAACCACAACAGGATTTAACAGAGTGAAAAAGTGAAATTATTTAATTTTTATTCAAGATAATGTTTTGAAGGGGGCTTGGCAGGGGTAAATGAAACAATTTTCATTCTTGAACTGTGGTTAATTTACATTACAAGTCATCCTCTTTTTTCTAGCAAAAAGCTGAAAAACTCATTTCAGAGCAAGACTGTTTTTGCTAAATAACCTCAGGGGGCCTCTGGGTTTCCTGTTTGCCTCGAAACCTAATCAGGGCAAAGGCTGTCCAGTGTTTGTGGTTCTATGGCAGTCTAGGAGAAATCTAAAAACAACCCATCTAGAACCTGAACTGTCTTTCTTAGAACTGCTACAAACCTGAGGTCTTCTGAAGGACCTTCAGAGCTGTTTTATTTGAAAACTTCAAGGCATCTGTAGTCATACTTGCTTCTCTTGTATACCTCCTCTCCTCAAGCCTTGTCTTCAATAATGATGGTGCTGGAAGACAGCAGCAGCTAACGTTTGATTTAAAATACAGGTTTGATCCCTTTCTTGCCAACTTTCAGTATAATTTTCTACTTATGCTGGGAGCTTTTTATGCCAGAGTCCTCATTTTATTTCAGTGTAGGACTTTGTGGGTGCTACCAGAAATCCTTGTTAAATACAGCCATTTTATGGCTAGCTTTTCTTAATTTTACAAACTGCTTTTCATAATAGGTGTGCTTCTATAATGCTGTGAAAGCAATTTGTGGCTCAACCTCACATGAACTACACACAGAGCAATTCATATCAGAGTTCACTTCTTAATAATTACGTTACCCTCGTGGGGAATGGACTAGTGGTCACACAGGTGAAAAATAAACATTGCTACTGGTGTTCATTTGTAGACATTTATAAATCTAAACCTGGAAAATATATACAAACTATCCTTATGAATGTATTATTGTTCTGAAACTGCAGCATTTAAAAGTAATATACCTATTATTCTAATTTGGTAATAATACTTTAACGCTTCAAAAATGCATGTGTTAAAAGGAATATAGGCAATGTGCATACCATTATACAGTTTTGTCTGAGGAATCTAAAGAAATCTCTGGCATTCTGTGTTCTCTTACATGTTAAATGAAAGCTGTTTTTTAGACGAAATTATGTACCCTTCACTATTGCTGTCTGGTCACTTCATTAGGGAATGCAAGGGATGAAATTGTAGCTCCCACCACATGCCATACAGAAGTAAGATCTATAGACAGAGGCTTCCAGTCCATGGGTTTTTTTCCTCTTTTCTTGGTATATAAAATGTAACATTTAGTGAACTTTTGCACTAAGCAATTTTGCCTTTTGGGGGATAGGAATTGATTTTCCTTACCTTCCCATGTGAATACTCTGAGTGCATCCCTTTTTCCTCTCCATGGTAGGTGTTCAGTGAAACCAGCAGTGCAGGATAAGATGGTACTGCCTTTAGGGCATGAGAAAGAGAAAATTTAGGTTCAGGCAGTTTTCCCGTGTTTTGGAAGGAGACAGTCTAAAGCAACCACCAGCATGAAAAAAGGGACAAGTATACTGTTCAGATGAAAATGTGTACAGAGACACAGGAAATTAAGGAGAAAAAAGTCTACAAATGAAAGACAAAAGGTCAGCTAAACATGAAGTTTACTTATTTTGCTCAGATAGATTATGGTGATGGTAAGCATATTCATTTCCTATGAGTACTCTTAGACACACATTACTGAAGGCAGACTTTTTCTGTGCAGACAAAACCTTGATGAAACTTCCTCAATACTTCTATCTTGCTATTTTGAATAGTTAAAAGGGACTTCAATTGAACATGGACCTTTTCTTGGCCTTCTTCCACAACCTGGCTTTTACCCATCATATCTGCCAGCTCCAATTTTAAATTTAGCACAGTATGGTAGCATGGTATAGCACAGAACCATGAGTAATGGATACATTTAGGAAATACAATTATCCTGCTCCTAACTGCAGCTTACAGCTAGGCAGTTTGCAGTGAAATGAAGAAATTTGGACTTCAGCTGATTTTCCACAGTGTCAGTATAAAAATTCTCCTAGATTCAGTATAGGCAAGAATTTCACTCACTGTTTTGCTATATAATTTATTATAAGCAAAAGAGAGAGAGTTAACTTAAAGAATTTTCTTGGTGACCTTTATACATGATGTCAGGAAATCAAACAATTCCAAAGTTTCTTCCTAAGGGCTGTGACAAAACGGCCCAGGAAAATGGATAGTACAGGACTATGCAGAGTAAAATTTCAAGGAAGACTTATGATCTACAGGTGATGCTTGCAGTGCTCAACATATAGTAAACAACAGTGCAGTGAAATGCTTGAGATGGAAAGAAGTCATATCCAATGCATATAAAATATGATCATCAATGCAGAAGGAACTCAAACACATGTTAAGAGAAGTGAGAATCATACTTTGTAACAAATAGCTGCAAAGAAAATGACTCATGCACCAGATAATGGAAATAACAATTACAGTATAGCATACAACAATAAGGGAATGAGTCATAAACCATTGAATCAGAGAAGAGAAACATAACTGACAGTTTTGTGGTGAGGTGAAATGCAATGAGTGATACTTTTGAAAAGTAAAAAAAAATCTGAGTTGTGAAAAACAATTCTCTTGAAAGAGAAAGAAAAGTCTGGCATTTGTTTTATAGTTCCAAGTGCTGCCTCGGTCATTCCATGTTAGTGGTTACATGTGGCATTTGCATCTTTTCCTTACTGACCACAAAGGAAGGGTGATTCTTCATTTATGCTGCGTAGCTCATGATCAAGAGCACTGAAATTCCATTGCAATGGCTAAATTAGTATCTCAAAGAATAGACAAGATGCATTTGACTGGACTTGGCTCAGTTCAGTGGAGCTCAGAAAACTGAATCACTGTGTGAGCCCCAAATCCTCTTTCTAGTTTCATCACTCCAAGATCAAAGCTGGTTATGGAGTGAATGACATGGCAGAAGGCAAGCACAGATTCTGTCCCGTTTTATACTACTACATGGTGCTGACAGATCCCCAGGAGTGACACAACTCACCTTTTTACTTGACTCTCATGTTTCTGTACATCAAAACAAACATGAAGAGAAGGGAAGCCTGTTTGGCATCCTTTTCTGTTAGATTCATTAAAATTTGGAAAATTGCCAGAAGAGACGTAGTTCTTGTGGCAAACTTTTATTGACTTTCCTCAGGCCTCTGACTACACAGCATTTGAAATTCATGGTGCTTATGCATTTAAGCTAGTTAAGTTTGAACTTTAATGATATAAAATATTTCAAGAACTCGCAACACAGTGGTTTCTTGGCATGAATTAGCACTCTCCTCATGCATTCAGACACCAGTGACATAAAGCCATGTTTACACAGACAGCTTGAGTTAATGTAAGATGATCCTCAAAACTTCACTTACTGTCTGTCTTGGGGTGACTCTATCATGTGTATCCCCTATCATGCTCTATGCCCAAAAAGTAATTTTGTGCCTTTTCTGTGCCTTTAAACTGAGCTTGGAAAAAAAAAAAAAACCAAATGAACTTTTCAAAACAGTTTCTCAAGGACAGGGAGATTACACTCCTCGGCGTTCTCTGGCTGCAGGAGCAGGACGGAGCACCCTGCTTGCTTGCTTCAGCCGGCGGTTTCGGGTTTTTTTTTCCCTTCTTTTCCTGGCGTGAGACGGAAAGCTGAATTTTGTTTCCTGGGACTTTGGTGTTTTTTTTCCCTTCTTCTTTTCTGGACTGTTCAACAACATCAGAACACATCGGGAGAATTTTTCCCCGAGGCCCGGGGGTTGGGCCCTCGCCGACCAGCTCCGAGGAGGAGAGAGACCACACCTACAGAAGGACTCTGAAATCTTCCCAGGTTTCTCCCTATAGCGAGAGATTTCATTTCATTATTTAGCATTATTATCCTTTTCCCGTGTGTTTGTTAAATAAATAGTTCTTATCTCATTCACTTTCCTTCGAGGAAAATATTTTCTTTTCCCGAACCCTGTGGGGGGGAGAAGGGTGGTTGTAACCCGGTTTCCTCTCAGAGGATATATTGCTAGGTTTTGGCCAAACCAGCACACTGTCATATGCCTGAAAAATACCAGGTTGACTTCCAGCTCAGCCTATTTCTGAAACCTGTGTTTCCAGATAAGAGACAAAGATATTTCCATTTTTCTTTTGTCCTGGTTTTGGCTGAGACAGAGTTTATTTTCTTCTTAGTAGCTAGTATGGGGCTGTCTTTGTGATTTAATATGAAGATCATATTGATAGAACACAGATGTTCTGGCTGTTCTGGGTGTTGCTTACGCTAAGTCAAGGACTTTCCAGTATCTCCTGCTCTGCTAGTGAGGAGCTGCACAAAAAGCTGGGAGGGACCATAGCCAGGACAAGTGACCCAAACTGTTCAAAAGGATATTCCATACAGGTATGCCACATGTAGTATACAAACCGGGAGAATTACCTGGAATTGGGGACTATCACAATCCTGGGACAGGCTTGATATGGGTCAGTGGGTGGTGAGCAACTTGTTTTTCTTGGGTTCTGTTACTCTCTCCTCCTCTCCTTATTACTAAAATTATGAATACATTTTTTTTCAATTCTTAAATTGTTCTAATATCAACCCACGAGGTTTGCCTTTTCTTTCTGATTCTTCTCCCCATCAGGGGAGAGCGAGCCAGTGTCTGCATGGTACTTAGCTGCTGACTGGGCTTAAATTTCATCAGCTTTTCTCTTTTGTCTCCGAATCCAACTGGACTTCGCATCCAATCCCTCTGTACTCAGGTTTCTATCTGTGCTGCTTCCATGACACAGAAAGAATCAGGAAGTCTGCAGACCGGATCCTGAAAAATAGTATCACATTGCTTGAAACAAGGAAACCTGGACTACTCCCTACTTACCACAAAAAGAAGGGGAATGTGGGAAGTCTGCAATGTTGACCAAGATACAAATGAGGAAACAGTGACTTACTTGACTCTGGTAAACTTTGATAAGCTTCAATTTTAAGACCTAAAATCTCCCTGTCTTTTTTTCATTTTGTTCAGAAAATTATTTTGTAGTTATTTTCTTATAGGGCACACCAGTTTAGAAAAAATGCTGCAGGTTTTTTAACTCATACTTTTTGTATTTATACCAAACTGCTGGTTTAAGTCTTTTGATAAAACAAATAATGCTTGGAGCTTGGCCAAATCTTAATTTCAGACAAGACTAACCATATTAGCCAGAAATATTGAAATAAAGGTTGAGAAATGCAGTTCTAAATCTTTCAGCCAATGAATAGACCTGAAGGAATTTCTTTGGAACCCTTCAATATTCTCAAAAGAAATTCTGATTCTATTATCCAAAATTCTATGAAACTCAGGAGAATTTTTGTGTGTGTGTATGGAAAATGAAAGTAGGGTGAAAATGAAAGTAGTGTGAGTTTTGTTATGCACAACCTAAGAAATTGGACAAATTTCCCCTAATATACTGTACAATCCTGGAATGCCTATTTTTCTTTCAGGAGCAATTTTTTTTATGTGAACATCCACAGCATCTGAAGTTGATTGAAATTGCTTTTTACCTGCTTCTCTATTATAAAATATTATCATCACACCAGGACTATCAGAGGGAACAGAGGAAATGCTTCAGAACTAAACTGGTAATTGATATATTGTAATCTTTTCTCTGATTATATTTTCTGGCTTTCTGGTTGATTCCCACTGTGCTTATAGTATGTTATGGAATCAATCCAGATGAAGTTAATGCAAATCAGTTTTTTATTGCAGTAGGAATTCAAAACTCTATGAAACAGTGAAAAATAGAGTATATAATTTTTAATTTCACAAAGCATCATGTGCAATTCAGGTAAAGCTAGGAAAAACTTTTTCAGACAAAGCCAACGCAAGAGAATGTCATGCAATTTTCTTCATTAGTTTTGGCAAAACAGTAGATAAGCAACGTTAAACATGATGCTTACTTTTTTATCCCCCAAATAAGGTACAAGAAATTTGTTTATTTAGTTTAGGAAAAAATACAACATCTAAAGTGAAATTAAAGAAAAGAATACTCACCAAAAAAAATAAATTGGTCTTTCCTAACTATAGATCTCACATAAATTTTGAAATCATGTGTATTCACCTTTGGTATTTGTCATTAGATAGATTACACTGCGTAGGTTATTACACTGCCTGTAAATATCAGGATGTAAAATCTGTTGGAAATACATGTATTAGTCTGAAGACTCGAAAATTATCTTGGATACCAAGCTGAGTGTTCATTTTTTTCAGGACTTCATATTAAAAAGTTGAGGTACAAGCTGA
Source organism: Lycocorax pyrrhopterus obiensis (assembly GCA_014706295.1). NCBI lineage: Eukaryota > Metazoa > Chordata > Aves > Passeriformes > Paradisaeidae > Lycocorax > Lycocorax pyrrhopterus. The sequence continues at coordinate 25,321,006 of JACSVZ010000006.1, forward strand.
AAAAAAGACTAACCAAACAGAAGAAATTAATGAAGCCTGGTGTTACAGTAGAGGGAGAATGTGTCATGGCAAACTCCTATTGCGAACATGGGTTTCAGTGTTCACACTTACTACGGGAAATAAAAAGAAACACTCTGAGTTTCTTGGCCTCTGCAGCCTACTTAAAGGATTTTACTAGGGAAAAATCACTACTTTCTTTTAATCAGTCATTTGGGAGAGTCCAGAATTGCAGAAATGTGTCTGATGGGGAAAATACCAAGATTTCATGATTATTTTTAATGTCAAAATTTTGAACAGAAAACAGATTTTCCATACTTGTCCTTTAGTCAGTGTGCTGTGAATGACACCAAGGAGTACAGATCTATATATTTTATCCCATGTAAACTTCCCCCTCATCAAGTGCATATCAGCAGAGCAGCTTGAGAGCATAAGAACATACTACTAATACTATAATGCATTTCCCTCTTCAAATATTAAAAGGAACCTGAAGCAGAAAAGCAAGGTCTCCAAGAGAAACCTAAAGACAAGGTAGAGTGCTAGGCCACCATGGCTCAGCTGACAATGAACTATTGCAAAACTCCACACAGATTTCATGATTCTTTATAATGTCAGAATTTTGAACAGAAACCAGATTTTTCCATACTTGTCCTTTAGTCAGTGTGCTGTGAATGACACCAAATTACATGGAACTGCAAAGACAACGGAGTTAATGGAGGAAGCACAGCTGAATTAATAAAGAATGCAAGTATGAGTGGGAGGTAGATTCTAGGCACAGTAGGAAGTCTGAGACACATCTTGTTTTTCTTAATTGGATGAAAAATAGATCACTCGTGCATGCTCCATGCTGGTTTTCAAAACACTTTTACTGAAGCACAATTTACCTTTATGGACTAATCAGGAGAAAAGAGCTTGCAGGAAACTCCCTTCAAAATGCAGCTGAGAGAGAGAACCAGATCTCAGTATATGTAAAAAGCAAAGTGCCTATTGCAGGCAGTGGAACTCTGCTAGGCGATATGGCTGATAAATGTCATGGTTTTAGCTGGCTAGGTGCCAAGCCCCATGAAATCTGTTATTTTTCATAAGGGGAAATAAAGATTATTGAGGAAAACTGATAAAAACTGCAAGGCAAAACAGGTTCAGACTTAAAGAGTTGCTGTATGAAGAAAAGTTTATTACGAACCGAATTTAAAGCAAAAAGAAACGATAAGAAATCAAAGCGAACTCCCCGCTCCTTCGGCACCCCCTCCTAGCCACCAAAACTGCACAAGGGAAAAAAAACCATGGGATTTGGTCAGTGTTGCAGTTCTTAAAAGTCTCTCCAATATTTAAAGAAAAAAGAGTTTCTTCTGCTTTAACATGGTTTCCAAACTGACACCAGCAACAGTCCCGCCCGTAAACAAATCCGCTGAGGTGGAAAAGCATCTCTCCCATGAAAATCTCACAATCTATTCATACTGCAGTCATGGGCCCATAAACATAGGGTTTTAGTCTTTTTAAGGATGAGTCCTTCTGGCCTGAAACAAAGGCTCTCTTCTTCAAAATCTCTAAAAGCCTTTCACCACTTCTATATAGCCATTTCTCGTATCTTCACAGGCTGCGCGTGGATTCTCCATCCCCCCATGCACTTCAAAAGGATTAAGAGACACACAGTTTGTGAGAGCACAGTTTTTACCACAGCCTGCAGAAAGCATTTTCAAGCTACGTGACAAAACGTCTTCGCTCTCTTTCCCTGCAGCCATCTTGACTCTGTTCCACGTGACTTACTTTTCCCTTTCTTTCTGATCTTGGAGCTTCCATGTTAAGAAACTGATCTTGTCCGGGCTTTACACTGGAGAAAGCCTTGCTCCCTTGCATGCTGCTGGCTGCATGGTGTCCTCTTTGGCTCGGTACAAGCTATGCTGGCTGCAGAGAGGCTCCGCTGGCTCCCGCCAGGTCTGCGCGGGGTCACGCCGGCCATGTGGAGGGGGAGAGGAAGCCCCACTGGTCTCCAGAAGCTGTGCTGGGTGGTTTTAGCTGTGCAGCAGTTCATGGCTGTTCAGCTCTGGGACGGCTCCTCTGCAGCGACCCAGGGGCCCATGCTGCTGTGCTGGGGAAGAGGAGGCCCAGGCACGCTCCAAGAGACGGAGCCCGGGGCCCATTTTCCCCCCCTTTCCCTGTGGGAAAAGCTGGAACAAAAGGGAACTTCCTGTGCTTCCACGCCCATTTAAATATGCAAATAGCAAAAGCGCCATTCCACTTAGGAACTCGTCCATCAACTCAGTTTCAACCTACTACATAAAATTAGCTTGTATTTCTGGCTATCCTAATTGCCAGCTTTCTGCTCTGAATTAGAGTATTTTCCTATAAGACTTGACACTCAAGGCCAGACTGGACGGTGCTTTGAGCAACCAGGTCTAGTGGAAGGTGTCCCTGCCCATAGCAGGGAGTTGGAACAAGATGATCTTTGAGATCCCTTTCAACGCAAACCATTGTGATTCTTTTACCTTGAATACAACTTTTTGATATTTTACCTGCAAGTGACAGGTAAAATAGTCTGACATCTAGTAAATGACAAAGAAATCCTTATTTAGTTTTGCAACAAAAAATCAATACTTAGAGTTTTGTTGATCTGGGAGTAGCGTAGGAAGAATAAAACAGGGAAATTAAAAGAATTTTGGTTTTGTTTGGGGTTTTTTTCACCTACATTTTATAATTATATATATTAATGAATGTTCTACAGAAGCCAAATGCGTTCCTAGATGTTGGCAAGACTAATTCAGACGGACATGCTTTCCACTAACTGTTTTCCACTTAGCTCCTGAATCCTGTACCAACCTTCTTGTTCCTCTGCTGGGTCTGCCCTAGAGCACAGAGCATGTGGCTGAAATGATCAGTGTGTGCGGCTGTTGACAAGCACTCAATAAAGATTACATGGAAAAAAGTCTTGTAAAGACTTTCAGTTCTGTTGTTGGTACAAGTTTTCATGAATGCCTCTGCAAATGGTCCCTTTGATATTGCCATCGGGAAGTTTGGAATGAAAATCATGGTTCACAAAAAAAAAGAGAAGTATTAGATTTCGGGTTTTCATTTTAATTCATGAAAGCTTTCTCTACCAATGTTGATGTCAAAACCACCAGGCTTATAGTGCACTGACAATGAACATTTAAGGAGAGATAAGTCAGTGAGGACTTTTTGCCAGTACACTCAAGATTATAAACCGTGGCCAACTCTTTGCTTTGAAACTGATTTGACATCTTCAAATCTATATAAAGTATGGAAAGAAAACATCCAAAAATTAGATTTGCTTCTGTCTCATGAAAAATAGCAGAATTTGATAATAAATCTTCAATCAAAATGAATTCTCAACAGAAAATATGTTCTCCATAGAACTGGCAGTACTTTGATTTTATCAAACTTTTATTGCCTTATCTATTTTTTTAATGAAAAAACATTCTTCACGTAGAAAGAAAAATGAAAAGTCTTGGTACAAGCCTAAGCAAAGCAATGTGAAGGATTTATTTTTAATTAATTTTTTAAAATCAACCAACGTGATGGGAAAATGCATATTGAGATGCAATTAGACAGTGTTATGCAAAAATTCATTCCATGTCACTCTTGCTGACATTGCTAACAGAAATACTTGGCTGTATATACAAATCCTCTGCTTGGTTAGTCATGCCTGAACCTGAAAATCGGAGCTCAGGGACAAATATCTGTGAATTCAACCTTTAAAAATAACTGTATTTAGACTGATATCCAAAATTCAGTGAAATTCTTTTAATTCCTCTATTGTCTTACTATGTAATAATCTGTAAGTACATTTTAGAAAGAAAAGAGGGGAGCTTGTTTGTTTGTGAAATTCCAAAACAAAAAGTTGTAAAATTTACTTTTAAAAGAAATTGTACAGAAAAGTATTTCCCTGAAACTTTGAGTTTAAATAATTGTCAGGTTTTGATGAACAACAACAAAAAAATTTGTGTGCATAATATCTGGCTAGCTCTAAAGAATGCTGCTATTATTAATAGGAATGTGTGCATGAGCTTGTTTACGTATGTGCAAAGCAATTGGTGCACTTCTGAAATCGATAAAAAAGATTATACTCAGTATGGAAGTACCAGCAAAGCACAACCCATATTCAAGACAGCTTTCCAAATAATAAGCCATTCCCTGGAGCAGGTGGGAATGATCATATTTGCCTGGCTCTGAGTATTGTATTATCAGAAACTGTAACTGTTTGCAGCCATCAGACCCATGTTGCTCCTTGATGACTCTGCTGTCTATCCCCACCAGACTCCATCAGCTGTCAAGAAGTTGTAGCCTTTGTTAGAAAGGCCAGCTGTTGTCCATGTAACCCTGCTGTGGAAAGCTGAATTCTCAGTGAAATAAACCTCTTCTTTTACTTTTTGAGATTAACTTTCAGTGACCTGTTTCTGTGGTAAACAACTAGTTACATAGGAGCATGAGCCATCTCTGCAGTCTGCACCGGGATGGGGGTGTGATGCACAGCCAGTGGGAGAAGAGAGCTGCAGCACCTTCTGACGTATTTTCTTGCTTGGAATTGCCAATGGATCATGATGCTTTTAGTGATATGCACCACAGAGAGAATTTGCCAGTGAGGTAGGAATGGCCAATAGCGTATTGATTAAATTCGTTGTCCTAAAGAGGTCTATATTATGGCATCAGTAGTGAAAATATGGTGGTCTTAGGTCCTTAATTCTCATAGTTTTGCACTGTAAAATAGTGATCTTTCAGGAGCTATGCAGACAATTGTCTACCTTGATGGAAACACAAACTTCCTTATGCAATGTCTTTTCTGGCCATATCACTCCTGCCTGCAGTGGGACTCTCACACAAAAAATAAAATTCTTAAGAATTTGATTGCACAACCTCATTTCTCCTTAGAGCAAATGAAAGATAACGTAATTCTGCAAAACTATTTCTCATGCCTTTTTGCATTCTTTGGTCAGATTCCCCACTGAATTCTGCCTCTCTTTCAGCTAATTTGAGCAGAAGAAATAATATGATACATAATCAAGGAACATTTTCAATAGAAAGCGTATTTCATTAATTAAGAGATTCATCCGTGAGGTAAGAAGAATATACTTTTGTGGATATTTCTCTTCAGACTATTGGGGTTTTTGCTCCAAAATGATGGTATATCTGTCTTCTTTTGTTACATATCAGACCAACATCTAATCTGTTTTGTTTGTTGCTTTACCTTTAGATTGTCACAATATTATATTACAATTTCTTGGTTCTTCTTCAAGGCTATCTAGAATGTCATTTATGTGTTAAATAAACTAAAGCCATCCAAACCCATTAGCTTTTATAGACACATCATTTTTGTCAAATTCTTTTTTCCACTGAAACAATAGACTGAGTGTTGCCAAGTTGCTTGACAAAGGGAATTAAATTTATCAAAGCCCGAACTAAGTCTTTTAATTGTCGTAACCTCTGTTCGCCTATATATACAAATAACAGTTTAGAAGTACTTTTATCTTTTCAAGGTAGATGTTTTCAAACATGAACAGCATGGCTATTTCTTCTGGCAGGGAATCAGACTTCTTCAAAGAGATCAAATCAAAACGCTCAGAAGCTTTTGAATTTCTGTTCTGGCACAGTTTAGGCAAATATGAACATTTAACATTCAAAACCATGTTAGAATTCAATATGCTACTTGCTGCTCATGTGTCCAACATTTCTATGACAGATATTCTCTCAAATACAAGCTTTTGCAGAGTTTTCTGACTTGCTTGGTTTTGGAGAAGTCTTAATAATGGAGTGTGAGCAATTTCTTCCATCTTCCACTGCTTTTTTAATCTTCTGTACCAAAAGATCAGCAATAAGACATACAAGACAGTATCGTGAAAGAAAAATTTCTTTATATACAAATGTGCCTATAAATGTAAAGCTATGGAATTCTACCAAGTAAACCAAGTAACAAGTATAAATAGTCTATTAACATCTCTTTTATACTTGTGTGGGATAGGAAAACAAATGTAATATCTCAGAGTAGAAGAAATTTGAGTGACAACAGGCTCTGTATAATATTACATAGTTTTCTAAACATCCATTACTTTTCATATTAATTTCTTACACTTGCCCAGACTTTATACACGCAAAAAATTTCGGGACCTGTTTCAAGGAAAGTTGGTTTTTTGTTTTTTTTTTTTTTGAGATCTTTGTATATTTTTGTGATATTTACCCTCACAGCATGGTTTGGAGTTCTGGATTTCCTATGGATGTAGGTGTTTGGAATTCCCTATCAGTCCAGACACAGATGAGAAGAGTCAGCTTGTCTGAATCTTCCTTTGGAGGTCATCAACTCTTTCTCTTCTCCTTGAAAGGAGTTTAGGTGTTTACTTTGCAAAAGTTATTCTCTCCTCCCACTTGGAGAGAAACTAAAAGCTGAGTGAATCAACAGCGAAAATGCCAACATCAGTATCAGGTATATGTCAAAGTGTTTAATTTCTACCTGAAATTATTCTGGTATGTTTCTTGACATCCTTCTGATTCTTATGTGCATATTTTAAAAGTCTGAAAAACCTAGAAAAATATTTCAGCACTTTACTTGCCAAAGTAGTGATGAGTCATAGTGGTGAGTATTGATAAAACAGTGAAAGATTTTATACACATCTAGTCTCAGACACTTTGAAAACTGTAGTTTAAAATCTGCCCAGATCTCAGAACTCCATTGATAGATCAGAAATTAGACCAGGATGAGATTGGAGCAGGGCATGAAAGAAAGCAGGACCTATGGAGAGGAGAGGACTCCATCACTCTTCTGATTGCCAGAGAAGGTTAGGAAGCAGTGAAAGAGGGTAGCAACATTTGGTGGCAGCCTTACCACTGGATCCCTTGGACTTCCTCCCCTCTTCTCAGCACCTTGGTGCTTTCTTACTGATTTCTATGATTAATTTTTATTTCCTACTGTTTTGTGGATCTATTTTGAAAGCTTAAAAATGGCACATTATTTCAAATAGAGTTTGAGGTGGCATCATTTGAGATAGCTTTTGTCTCAGAAAGCTTACAGTTCACAGAGCAGATCCTCCTCTTTTATAAATTGACATTTTTGTTCAAATTTTTCCTTTTAGATGAAAAGCTGCTCCTGAAAGAGCAGCCACTCCTACTTGAGCAGTCACATAAGTATGTATGCTAGATTTACAGACACTTCCAGAAAAAGAAGTGAAATTTTTGCTAAAATACTGGGCTATGAATTTTTTTTCCAATTAAAAAAACCCCAAACAAATCAACAAACTAGCCAACCAAAGAGCCAAACCCCCATTCCCAACAAACAAACAAACAAAAACACACCAAAAAAGTCCTCCCCTTTCCTGTCATGGTCACATTTCTGCATGAAAACCCTAAACCCACAAATTTTCTTTCCTGGAAAAGAAAAACTTATTTTATTTTATTGTGCTTCTATATTGTTTCAGTTCCCACAGCCATTCTGTGCTCTCCTGCATTATGGCTCAGTCTCTGTGTTCATTTTTTTTTCCTAAGTCTCTGCCTTCACAATAGATGCTAAAAGTGGACTCATTTATCATTCCAATAAGTGAATCAGTTAATCTGAACACTGACTTTCAGAACAGTAATTAGAGAATATTTATTTATAGGCATCAAGTAGGACTTTTAGAAACTATATGGCCAGGTGACTTAAGGAGCTAAGGGTATCTTTTAAGGAACTAAAGGTTGAGTGAGAGCTGGCAGCATTTTTCCTCTCCAGAATCTGAGTGTTGACCCCATTCATCTGCTCCCTAACACAGCATCAGGATGAGATCCACATATGCGCTTTCCTCCAACCCAATCATCTTGTTTCCATGGGACAGAAACTCAAGGGCTTGGCCCTGGAAGTGGTCATGGAGGGCTCAAATAGGTCTCTGATGGGTATTAACTGAGAGCAGGGCTGAAGGTGATAAGGACTTCTGTTTTTCCATGGAAAGGCAAAGGCTTCAAGATAGAATGAAACATCTAAGCCTGGTGGCGGTGCAGACCCATGACCTGGGCTGTGGTTGTCTAACGCCAGGGTCTCCTAAGAGCCAAAAGAGCGCTCCATGTGCATTTAAAGCTTCCCAAGCACCCAAGGATTTGTTTCTGCCCAGATGTAGAAGTGCCTAAGCTTCACAGGACTGAGCAGCTTGTGCTGTCATTCTTGCCAAAGCCCCGCTTTCAGTAACTATGACATCTGCATAAATCTTTGTTGTATATTGCACATGAAATAGGTGTTGTCTATCATGCATCAAACACCTTCTGGCAGGATTTTTTTCCTGTGTGATCTCCCATTCTTTGGTCACATAGCATTAGATCATTTAAGTATCTACACCACAGTTCACACTGCTTTACAGCAAGGCTTACTCTGTGAAAGCATGTGGGAGAGAAGATTACAATAAGGACACACAACTGTGTGCGGGGGACACACAGCAAATAGAAATGAAAACCTTGATTCCAAGATTCCATGTGTGTTGTAATAAAAGACGGCAGTCTATTGGATTAATGTGATTATAGTAATTGAAATTGATCCCTGCAGGCAGGAGAAAATGTTTTTTGAGAGAATGGCTTGGCTGCAAGAGTAAGGACCTCTGCTCTCTTCTATCATAGTACAGACAGGAGCTCTTGCTCTGGCATCAAGCAAAACTCCAAACTATTAAGGAAATGCTGAAGCTTAGAAACAATTTCTGTTCTGTTTGTTTTTGGGGGTTTTTTTTCCTGGCCCAGTGTTTTCAACAGATTATGATTAAGTAAGTATATGATTCTTATTTTGAACTGTCCAAAGTCTTTTAGAAGCTTGGGTCTCATTCCAATGTCCACAGGAGTAGAAACTGTTCCTTAAGTGTTTTAATATTTTTATTCTAAAGACTTAATGGTGGCGTGAATATAAGAGAAAGAATTAAAAGAGAATTGCATTTACCCACTTTCAAAATTAAAATTTCTGATTAAATTATTGTTGACTTAGGAAAGTCTTTTTTACTTCCATATGAAATTATAGTAAATTTAATGAAGAAATAGATTTTGAATTCTGAAAAATTAAACTAGCTCTTTCTGGAATATAAATCATAAGGGACACTTTCTTAAGTGCTCTATGATGACCTGGAACCGTCCTCTTTTAATCTTACTGAACATTTGGCAATGTTCAGGAATGCTTTGGGTTTTATTTTTAGCAGAAGAAGAGAGCTATTTCTTGCCTGTTCTTAAAAAGGACAGGTAAAAAACAGTACCCCTGCTTGTTTATTTTTGGATCTGTAAATGCACGTTCACAGTTTCTATAGATACCACTGGATAATCCAGCAAAAATGTAGGCTGCTCTATATGGAGAGCTCAAACACAAGACAGGCCAACCTGCTCAGGGGGGCTGCAAATATCCCTTTTATGCTACCTTGATGACTCGTGCATTGAGAAGTACATTTGTTACTATGAAATTTTCAGATGTTTATTCCAAATATCCTCTCCAAATTAATTTAAATCTGTGAATTTCAGCATACTGAAACCTATCACCATCCTTTGCTCCAAAAATGAACAGAGGATTCAAAGCAATTTTATAACTGCTTCTGAGCACCCATGTTTGAAAAAGATCATAGGAAGGAGACTTTTGTATTGATTAAAATGAGTTGCCTTCTCTTTCTTCTCCTTAATGTCATGACGTGGCCTTTGAAGTCTAAGTTGATGACTTAGGAGAAGTGGGTGATGTCTGGGAAACAAAGTGAGGCAACTTTGAAATTTAACTGCCCCTGGCTCAATATATTTCTCTGCTTATTGCAGAAGAAGCCCATGCTTCATCTTAATGTGTAAAAGAAAAGTTTTCATATAACAATGACCAAGAAGAATGCAGGGAACACATCTGAGCTGCTACTCAGGCATATTTTTGTTGAGCCACAAGTTTTCTGCAAACACTGAATTTGTTTTTCTGGGCAAGATGAGGTCCAGAGATGGTTACAGTCAGGGCTGAGACTTACGGAATGACATTTCTAGGATGCTGGGCTTGTTTTGTCATTTTCCCATTCATTTTTCTCTACGTTCATATTGAAAATATATCTCCCAGCTTTAAAGAGTCTATTAGATCTGAGAATTGGGTCAAATTCCTGCTGTCATTAACAACAAAAATACAGGAAAGAAAATATTGGCAAGTACCAATTTGTGAGTTTTGCAACCGGGTTTAACTTTATAGCGGAGAAATGAATGCAAATACAGTCAAGTCCTCCATTAATTCATTGGTCTTAGAAGTGTAGCAGTTAAATTTTTTTTGTGTCAATACAGCCAGCATTAACTGCAGTTAAAGGACACCTAATAAACATACAATGGTACATTGGCACTTATAAGCATGTCATTTTACTAGTAAGTGTTCTAATATGTAAACTCAGTTTAAGAGCTGGGACTTCAAAAAAAAAAAGGGGGAATCAATCATATTTTAAAAAATTTTGCTGGTATTTTTAGACCTACTATCTTAGGTACCCAGTTAAAGCATCAGAAATTCATTTCGTGTACCAAGAAATAGACTGCAGGTATATTTTTCCAGTTACACCAAACTAGAAATATTTGCTCTTTTACATAATAAGACAGTGAGGCTGACAATGATTACTTCAAGTATAATTAGCTAATTGATCTTCATTGCCTTTATCTTCTGTCTTCCTTACTGCTTTTGCACCTTTCATGTGCAAATTTATCTTTGGCATAAATGCACTGGCCTTCAGCCAAATTACCTCATAGTTTTCTATTGGATCTTTCAATTTTAAGCAGCCTGTAAGCAGTAAGAAATTGTGTGGGATCCTCCAAGAATAAATCAGATGTGGTACTCAAAAAAGTTGATGATGCAATAGTGTTTTCTTTTCTCCATGACAGGTTATAAAATGGGAATGCAGGTGGTGCTCTGCTCAATTCCTTCAGTAGCAGGGATGAATGACAAAAGGAAAAGGAAAACCCATGTTATCAATAAGCAGCTTAAGGACTGGTGCCACTAGCAGAATTTTGAGTTTTTTCATCACGGGGCAATGTCGCTAGCGAGCAGAGACCGAGGAATAAAGCGACATGCACGGTTTAGGACGAGAAGAAACCGACGCTTTATTAATTTACAAATTCACTTATATACCTTAGCATGCTGGACACTGACATAAGGTTATTGGTCCTCTGACAAACCACCCCCCAGAGGGATTGGCTGAACCCGACAACACTTACTTCAGATATTTTCTCCTTGGTATCATAACAATACCATAGTTTACAAAATATCTCAACAGTTTTCCCACAGTGTCCGTGAGAAAGCAAGGTTTTCATGCAGACACTGTCAGAAAACTGAGAAATCTCTCTGCAGCCAGGCTTTTAGCATTCACAGGGCAACTTTTCAGCACCAGGTCTGCTAGAGACAGATGGGCTTCATCTACATAGCAAGGGCAAAAGGATGCTAGCCCATGAGTTGGCAGGGCTGATTGAGAGGACTTTAAACCAGATTCAAAGTGGGGAGAGGATGAAATCAGGCTCTTCAGAGATGAGCCATGGGGTGGTAAGCCAGAGTCAGGGTCAGTCTCTTCTCCCAGGTGGCTAGCAACAGGACAAGAAGACACGGTCTTAAGCTGTGCCAGGGGAGGTTTATGTTAGATATTAGGAAGAAGTTCTTGGCATTGGATGGGCTGCCAAGAAAGGTGGTGGAGTCACCATCCCTGGAGGTGTTTAAGAAATGACTGGATGTGGCACTTGATGCTATGGTCTAGTTGACAAGGTGGTGTTAGGTCACAGGCTGGACTTGATGATCTCAAAGTTCTTTTTGAACCTAGCTGATTCTGTGATTCTGTGATCCTCAGCAGTTTTTTGACTCAATCATATTTTCCTTCAGGAAATTCTTAAATTATCCCTTATTTTCCAAGGGCGAAAGACACCTACATGTTATTCAGAGCTCATCCTCCAAGAAAAAAAATGTTTTCTACCTTATGAACCCCCAAATGTTTGATTTTTATTATGATATACAGACCACTTTCTCTAAATTTCACCCTGAGATGAGCAACCTCGGGATCCAAAAGAAGTGCAAGTGAGGACAGTGGCAAGAAATTGTTCTGTAGCAGAGAAACAACCCTGGGAGTACCTCCTAAACTGTTAGTGGCAGTAGGAGGTGTCCTGGTGGCCAAGCAATCTTTCCTTCTCAAGTTTCTGCACAGTTAGAGCAAAATGACAGATCAGCAGCCTGTTCCCTTGGCTAATTGCTACGGAGCACCTTAGCAGTGATTTACAGTGGCATATTTAAATGCATGCATTAATTTGTACAGATGAAATACTTGGCTACCACAGAGATATTTTTACTGTGCATCAGGATAATAGCCCTGATCACCCATATCAGTGACATTTCCAAGCTTGTGTATTGTTCAGGAGTTAACATCCCATTCAGTATTTGACAACTGGGGAGTCAAGGCTGACAGTTACCATCTCTTCTACGTGGCGCCTAAGGCTAGGATTTGTCTCTGGTTTCATTTATTAGTTATATAACCCACATACTATTTTTGAGCTATCAGGAAAAAAAAAAGAAAAGAAAAGAAATAAGCCAATGTAGAGAAAAAGAAATTCCCATCTGGGAATTACCCACCAGGTAGCTGCATACAGTGGACTGATCTACATATGCATGTATTAATTTTCATTTAAAATGTGCGTGCCAGTGAAAACAGAGCCAATGAAACCTTTTAAGGTTACATAACAATGATAAATGTACTGCAACAGTTACAAGCAAGCACAGGGCCCCTGAGATTTATAGGTTCTTTCTCTGTTTTTTTTTTTTATGTCTAAACTAGAAAAGCTTAATTGCAGTGCAGCATCTGTATTTTGCAACAAAATTTTGCTTATTTTTATCTAATGCCTTAGTTTGGATGGCCTGAGCCATGTCCAAATCATAACGTGAATCTGAATCTTATAGACTACCAGTTACTACCCCATTCCCACTTTTTCTTACATTAGTAAAAGCGAGGAAAACAATGCCGTGCCATAAGCTGTGACAGTCTGAAATCTACACTCTAACTGTTATTATGGTATCATTTGAGGCCAATTTTGGGGATAGTAGTGAGGACAACAGCAGGGGGCTGTTGGAGGAATGAAAATGAGCTAAATAACAGCAAGTCAAATCAAGGCAAGTGTGGATGAGAATGTCCCCTGTGCATGCTTCTGCTCCCTGTGCTGCCAGCCAGGAAAGCCGCCCTCAGCCCTGAGCTTGCTCTTGGTGGGGTGCATCCTTCAGCCCCTTCGAGGGCACCCCCTTTCCTCTCCAGACAGATTTGCTCATCAGTGCTGTGAGAGACATCGTGACATCATTCTGAAACTGCTGCACTGGCAGCCCATGGCTCTGTTCATGCCAAAGTGTAGCAGAGACAAAGGCAGCAGCGTGAAGAAGGGTGGGGGGAAAAAGAAAGCAATAAAATAAATGAGATAGGGAAAAGGAAAATCTTGTGAAGTAATGTTTGGTTTAAATAGGTGAATGGAGTCTTCTTCATCCTGGTGCAGCTGCCAAGTGCCACTCTCCCGTGGGATCAGAGAGGGACTCAGTCTGTCAACAGGTGCTGCAGCTCATCCCTTCTCACAGGATGGGCCTGCAGCCCTTTGCTCTCACAGGCACTGTCCCACCAGCAGCTGTAAAAAATATTATTGTAGTGGAAACTGAGAAGACTTTCACCTTTTGAAAGTTTTGTGAAAGTAAACATAAGTTCAGTTAGGTTTTGCTATTTAAAATGAAAACTTGAGAGAAGAGTTAAATTTAGTTTCCCAACTGTTTATCAGTTCTCTGGCTGAAGATACTCTAGGGAATACTTAAGTCAGGCTATCCAGGTAAATTTCTTTCTTTTGTTGTAAAAGAAATATGATATAAAAAGCAGAGCCAGCAGAGCAAATCACCTTGCCTTAAAACTCCCTGTCACAGCAAGATACAGCTGAAAACCAGAAGCACTTCAGCTTTGTCAGCAGAAGAACCTATGCTTTATCTCTTACTGAAACCAACATTTTTTTACTCTACCTAATGATTAAACAAAGATGATAGCAGTAATAGAGCACTATCAGCTGAAAATAGTCTAAAAATGTAGCTTCTGCAAAACTCTGTCTCAATCATCAATATAGACATACCTGTTTCAGTGAAGAAAATAACATTTCACCATGATGAAAATGTGAATCAGATTTTCAGGTTCAATTGCTTCATTATTTTGCTTTCTTTTCATTACTTCTGCCTATAGATCACAGCTTAGATTTTCATTCAGGCATTTTTTGTGTGTTCAGTGTAATACTGCTGCCTTCAAATTGACAAATGGGTTTTCTGCATACTGTCATGCAGTAAGTTAACTATCCTGCTGCAAGCCTTAATGAAATCATCAGTTTGGGTTTGTTTTATCTTGCTTTATTTTGTCATGTGGAACAGAAGTCTGATTTCACAGAATCATTTAGGCTGTAAAATACTTCCAAGATCATCGAGTCCAAGCTTTGACCCATAATGACCTCGTCAACGACCACAGCACTAAGTGCCACACCCAGTCTTCTCTTGAACGCCTCTAAGGATGGTGACTCCACCATCTCCCTGGGAAGCCCATTCCAGTGCTTGACAACCCCTTCTGGGAAGGAATTCTCCATAATGTCCAACCTGAACCTCCCTTGGCACAGTTTGAGGCCACGTCCTCTCACCCTGTCTCTAGTTACCTGGGAGACCACTCCCCACCAGGCTCCTGCCTCCCTTTCAGGCAGTTGTAGAGAGCGGTAAGGTCTCCCCTGAGTCTCCTCTTCTCCAGGCTAAACAGCCCCAGCTCCCTCAGCTGCTCCTTACAAGGCTTACTGTCTAAATCCTTCCCCAGCTCTGTTGCTGTTCTCTGGACATGCTCCAGCCCTTCAAAGTCTTTCTCATCATGAGGGGCCCAAAACTGAACACAGGATTTGAGGTGTGGCTTCACCAGTGCTGCGTACAGAGGGACAGTCTCTGCCCTGATCCTTCTGGACACACTGTTGCTGGTACAGGCCAGGATGCCGTTGGCCTTCTTGGCCACCTGGGCACACTCTGGCTCATGTTCAGCAGCTGTCACCAGCACCCCCAGGTCCTTTTCTGATGGGCTGCTTTCCAAAGATTCTGCCCCCAGCCTGCAGTGTTGGTGTTGTGACCCAAGTGCAAATCATGGCACTTGGCCTTCATGAACCTCATACCACTGGCCTTGGCCCACTGAACCAGCCTGAATGCTAAATCTTACCTGAGATGCTAAAGCTTACATTGTAGTATCAGAGTGATTACTTTTATGCAAGTAGAGATAGATAGAGATGATATAGATGTAGTTCTAGATCATAGATATATAGATTTATTTAGTCCACAAAAACTTCCAAACTGGCATTGCATGACAAATATTCATGTCTTCAATAAATTTAATTATGAGCACAATTTTTTGGAGCATCTTGCCCCAAGTATTTTGCTGCTGTGAAATATCACTAGAGAACATCCTATAGAAAACTTTTTTTTTGCATGGGAGGACTTTACTCTTTTCTACTGCTGCCCAGCCTACAGGTTGAGACCCACTGGTATATTCTTCTGTTCTCTTACAGACCTGTCTTCCCTGCACAGTGAAGGGCAAGTCAAATTAAAATTGTCAAAATTGGGTCTCTGTAGAATTGTAACTATGATGTGATTGATTCTATCATCTAATATTTCAATATGTCTCGTTTTCCTTAAAGCTATGAAATACACATATACCCACTCTTTGGGAAACATGAAGAGACTTTGAAATAGAAGGGATCAGTTTAAGTTGAATTACAGGGGTTTTTTTGTATACAACATAAGAATGAGGTTAGCCTGAACTTATATTCTCTACTTGAAGGGACTTAATATTATTTAATTCAGCTCTCTGAATTAGCTTTTCTGGTTACTTTGATTCACTAACAATTCTACTTGAAATACAGCTGGTGATTGGCCACATGTTGTGACAAATATTTGGCAGCCCATCTGTGCCATGACCTGCAGCTCAGTCTGACAATTTTAATGGTATGTTGCTTCTAGTTAATTTAGATTGTATTTCATGCCATTGCCTACAAGTCTAAACACTGCATACCATGTGTAGACAAAAGGGAAACAAAAACCCAAACCAAAACCAATAAAGCCCTCAAAGCTGAGCACATCTATTTGAAATAACAGCCTGTGAAAGTGGTAGTCTAAGGAAAGTGAGGTCTTTGCAGGGTCTAAGCCATACTGTAATGGCATTGTCTGCCTAGAGCTAGAAATCTTTTGGCAATTTCCAGTCTCTCTAGAAATGTCAGTCTGATACGTGTGACAAGGTAATTTGCATAATTTTGCAGTGTTGTTGCATACCACTTGTTTTTTTTTTTAAAAGAAATAAGAGAGGGCTCATATTCCATAAGCTAGTTTTTCCCTGGGAAGGAAAGCAGCCAACTCAGCAAGCAGCCCCCATATAGGATGAATGTAGGAGTGCACTGGCAGCCTTCACCCCTGCATTACGGAGGCTTGAAACCTCTATCGTTCGTGCAGCCTGGGTTTGGGGCCTGTCTCAAAACGCACATGTTGTCCACAAGAAAACTTTTCTATTTGTGCAAAAGTTAGAAAGAAAAACAATGGCCATGCAAACACATGAAATGTGAGATTTGGGGTGACTGCCTGCTCCCTCGTTTTGTTTATCATAGTTTCCAAACACATTTCAGTTGCTGTGCTGTTATCACCTCTTCAGTGAGAATAGAAGAGAGCAGCTAAATCACAGCAACCATACAATGCTCTCAGGAGAAGCAAAGCAGTGGGGAAGGTCATTTATAGCAAGGGGTGTAGATGAGGGCAGAAAGAAAACAGTTATTATGATGAAGCACTAGAGAAATCAAACCTAGTGGAAATATGTGGTATTTGTGCTGACATTTCTTGGTTTTCCTTCAGATTCAAAAGAAAAAATCTCACAAAGAAATAATAGCAGCCTTGACAGAACAAAAGGGGAAAAATTCTTTAGTTGAAATCAATTTTACATCCAATAATTTAGACAGGGATTTTGAACAGCCCTGATTTATATCTTGCAGGTACCACAGAACAAACATATAATCAGTGAAACGGTTTATCTATAGTTTTCAGGTATTATAGGTGCCTTG
Organism: Lycocorax pyrrhopterus obiensis; assembly: GCA_014706295.1. Lineage (NCBI taxonomy): Eukaryota > Metazoa > Chordata > Aves > Passeriformes > Paradisaeidae > Lycocorax > Lycocorax pyrrhopterus. Next base: position 25,338,046 of record JACSVZ010000006.1, read on the forward strand.
AAAGGTTCGGTATAGTTCAACCTAGACAGCAGAAACCCTTTACAAAATAATTCTATTCTGCTACATAACTCCAGCACTGGAGAATACAAGGGACTCTTTCCAAAATTTCATAGGAATGGTTTCTACCCTGGGTTCATCTCAGAGTCTGTTCATCCGCAAATAATTTAGGCATTGTTTACATTACTGAACTAGAAAATGATTATAACACACTTTATCACCGAGAGATATAAGTATGACATAGTGAATTGGAAGACATGTGACAAATTAAACATGCATGCAAGTATTTTTTAGGTATTCATGAACAGCTATAGAGCAATTTTAATTTAGAACCTATCGTGCTTTCTTTTACCAGATCCCAGACAAGTGCCTGGAATGAAGTTGTCAGGAAGTAAAAAGATACTTTTTTCCAGAAAATGTAGGTATAAACAAAAATTGTCAGGAAAAGGGATTCTTTTGATGGTCAGAATGTCTTTGAAAATTCCTCATGCTGGATTTACTGTGGTGTATTTCTGTGTGCTTTCATTTGAAAAAGAAGTATAGGAAATTGGATTTTGGCTGCATTGATAGTGTTATGGCAGTACTCATTTCCTCCTTTTTTGTTACATTCTAGAGTACACAAATCCACACAGTGTGGAAGAATTCAGCACTCATATAGTTATCAATGCTAGAAAACTTTCCATGACCACAGTACAGCATTAAAAAAAAATCTAAATCTGCCAACTCTTCTGCACATTGTATGGATAGTGTTGTATAAATATAGCCAATTCTCTGATGCCACAACTTGAAGCTGTAAATAAGTGCTGAAACTTAATAGCACAAGACTAGATTTAGGCTTTTGGTACAAATAATGAGCTAAAGGCCCTTCTCATCTTCCTTAAAATACTGCATGAAAAACTGGTCTGGCACAGCAACCTACGTAGGTTTTGCCCTCAATAAAGCCCTAGTGCTTGCAACTCCCCATTCACAGCACCTAATTGACTTTATTCCCAGCAGCAAATTGACTTCACCCTGCACCACCACATAGTGAAAGTGACAACCAAAACCTGCTCAGAGTTCTAAATGACACATGCAGAGTTGAGTGTTGCCAGTCAAATGATGGGTGGCCATGGTGAAGCTGGCTCTCATGAAAGAGGGCAGAGGAGGGGCTGAATACAGGAAATTTTGGTGCTGTGCAGGAGTACTGTGACATGGCATACTTTCCTGCAGATGCTTCAAAAGCCTTGATAGAAGACTCATCAGGGTCACACAGAGAAGACAGTCTTTTTTAAGCATGGTTGATGTTGGAGAATCTGGTTCTTTACAACGTAAAGCCTTTGCAAGTGCTGACTTTCTCATCTTTCTGTAGTTGTGTGTGGATTTGAAGAACACTAAAAATAACAATAGAATATGGCAGTGCAAACATTTACCTTAATTTTGCATCCAGCATGAAATAAGGACTCTATAACACACTCAGATCTTAAGTGTCAGTTCTTATTTCTTTAATGAGATTTTGCTAGCTGTGGTGCATTTAAAAAAAACAAACAAAACAAAAACAAAAACAAAACCATTAAATTTATCTGTAATATATAATATTACAGAAATATAAAGACAGAGTAAATATGTTTTAAACAATTTTAGTTTAAATGCAGTTTAAATGTAAGGCAGCACGTGAAACACTGAGCACTACTTCAATCTCAGTAGTTATAATTTTTCAATTATTTTACAATATTATTCTGCATTAACTTTTTTTCTGATTTAGAACAGATATTTCTTTGCTGTCCTTGGGATTAGCAAATGTAGAGTTGTCAAAGTTTGTACAACTGACTGTTGTTGGAGCCCTAGACAGACATTCTGAATAAAAAGCAAAGCAGAAAGAGGATTGAGCCTCAGATTCCTCAAGAACCAAGAAATTAAATAATTTTTTCCAGTTTTATGGGTATTACTACTTAAATATATGCATGCGTGCTCCATTATCATTGCCACTTAAGTGCCCAGAGTAGCCAGGACATTTTATTTTTTATAAAAAATAATACTTTTCATGTTTGAAAAACATAAGTAGCACTACTCAATTTTTATTGTCTCCTTTCTTATTATGGCAATGCAATTATGTATCTCTGGTAACTCCTGTGAAATTGAAAATCTGATATTTTTACCAATCAATTCTGTAAAATCCAATGATATTTTTCCTTTTTTCAATAATTCAGTAACTGACCCTGCAGATGGTACATTGTTCTGACCTTATCTGAGCTGTTCTCAGCACGGATTTTATCATCCATCAGGTAAAAGCTAAACTGCTGTCTGCTGGTCAGAACAGGCTATAAAAACATAATAAAGATACATTTAAAAGAGCAAAAAGTTTTTCAATGACTAATCAAATAAAAGGATGTCCCCTATTCATAGCTTAGTTTTAGGCTGTGATGCCTGAGCTTAGGAAGAATTCTTGTTCTTCAGATGCTCTCTTGCTTGCCTCTGTCTCCCTTGATCTTTAAGAAGAGGGTGCCTAAGCTCTTTCAGCCTCTCACACAACTGGTCTCTTCCCTTTTCCCTCCTGAAGCAAAGATGTTCACTGCACATCTTCTGACATCCCTTCAGCTGCTGCGTGCCTGCTGGAATTGCATGAACATCTAGGCAGTTGGGTTGGGATTAAATGCCTATCCTGATTTTCCTGGATGGCAATTGTCCTCACGGAAACTCTTGCAGCGCTTTCTTTTTGTTTTGGAAACAGATAGCTATTAATTTAAAATAATTGTGTGAATTAGGCAGCTTGTCATAGTCAGTGGAGCTGAGAATTTAGGGTCAAATTATCCATGGAAATAGCTCTCTGTAGACCTATATTAGGAGGGAATATATCGTTTGGTTTTCAGGTAGTGATATTTCTGTGAACTTTATAATTAAAAGGTGTGCAAACTTGTTACTAAATCACTAGATTGACTAGGTTGCTGTACAAATACTAATTACTCCACCTCTCTTATTTCTTGTAGAAGAGCACTAATGTCTTTTTTTTCTTGCCATAAAACAAAGGTTCCATGACACAGTCTTATGGTTATAGACTGCAATTTAATAAATTTGAGTGTGCCTGGAGATAATATACACCCTTTAACATAATATCCATCAGACTTCTGGCACAAATTTTGTTCTCTGTACTTGTTGTTTTGGGGAATATTTTACAGGAAAGCATTAGACAAACTATTGAAATGATGGTCATGGATTTATGAGAAATTAACATGGCAGGATGTGAAGACTTGTCTGAAAATTTAATGCTGACTTTTCTGTGGGCAGTTCTCTCCTCTTTTCTCCCACAAGAGTTGATCTTTCATTTTCAGGAAACGTGGTATTTTTTTTTAAATCTGTAATTGATCAGAGAAAAAAATGCAATTGAAATACTAATTACAGTTGCTTATTCAGGTACCAATATTTCTGCTACAGTATAAGTTGCTTAAGTACCTTTGTGACAGTGGATTTTGAATCCATATTAATCCAATTATCCAGAATATGCCCCAAAATAATTTGGTATCTACAGTCTCTGAAGCCAAAGCAAATTACCATTGAAGTTAGTAAGACTTATGAGGGGAAACAAGTAATGTAGACACAATTGGAAATTACAGCTTAATTGTATCTGGATTTGTGATTTTTTTTTTCCTCAGGTTTTTAGAATGAGTGCTTTGGTTTCGTTTCTTTTTTTTTTTTTTTTAATCCATCCTTTCCATTGCCTGGGACTTTCATGTTTGATTTAAGTTTTCTAGGATAATGCGCCATGTTGAAATGCATGGCAGTAAACTAACTTGAGCTTGATGGTATCATATCCTGTATGATAGTTTCTGTCAAGATGATTGCTGATGTATTTCTGAGTCTGTTATTTATTCTGTGCCATTTTTCTGTAGGTCTACAGGATGTTCCTTGTGCTATGGTGCTTGGAACTGATGCGGGGTTTGGAAATGTTGAACCTGGAAGAAAGAAGGAGACTGGAATGTGCCATTAAATTTTCAGTTTGGACACAAAGTGAAAGATATTTCCTGCATAAATTAATTGAATGTGGAAGCCTATGGCAAACATGAAACCCCTTTTCCTTCCAAATCCATCCTTTGGTGGAAAGGAGTACTGTTACACTGTGTACAAATGACCCCTTCTGGAACATGCGTGGCATGGCACTGCCACACACGTAGTAGCTCTGCCAAACCGGCTACACTTACACAATTCCGCTCTGCACTGTCATGTGTAAAAATAGGTGACAAAGAACCCTTAAGTATGCTCACAGCTAAAATAAAATCAAACTGTATCACTAAAAGAAGTTCTCTTGTGTATCAGTCCAAGGTAGCTTTTTTCCCACCAATGTATTTCTGTGATACTCATTTCTGGATTTACCACACAGCATCTGCCTTGTGTGATAGTTGTCTTATGATTATGCAGTTCTAGGTCACATGCTGACTGTGCAAAACAGGAAATCAAAGCAGTTAAACAATCAGAGTCAGACTCTCTCGGTCCAATGCATTTCTAGCCTAAACATTTTTGTTTATTGAGTCTATTGCTTGGGTTATTTTACTTGTCATAATGGAATGGAGCAATCTAGGAGTTTCACAAACTCTCAATTCAACCTGTCCTTGCTTTTACGAAGATAAGAATGAAGTCTTTCTTTTGCCCTATCTATTGAAGCTTTAGGACTAGGGTTGATTTCAACACTGAGAAGGAATGAAACCTTAGGAGGACACTAAGAAGAAAAAGGTTTTGGTCAACACAGTGTACATACTAATGCATGAATTATATAGTTCCACTATAATGAACCATTCTCCATGGCAAGTTGCTCTTAGTGATAATAATTAGTATGGTAATTTGAAATTATAATCTATCATGCCTTTCTTCACTGGATATCAAATTGCTCTTCTGAATAACTGCTGAAATACCCCATCTCCTTGCTGGTTAAGTAAAGTATATGTTTTTCTTTTGTCTGTTTCTTGGCCAGAGAAATAATTTCTTTTTCATTAGAAATAACTGTAATTTCCAAAGATCCAGCATCTCTAAACAGTAAGGCTGAAAGACTGAGGACTTTCAGACCCAGAAAAGATTTCTTGGTGCATGGCTTATGTATTAATAAATGCTGCTTAACATTTTTTTCCCATTCTGAATACAGTACTTCTTTGTCAGTTCTCTCTTACCATGAAATTTCATGCTTGTTTAACATGTGCTTTATTCCTTTTCTCTGCTAAGATATTGACCAGTAATACTGAGTGACGAGGTACTTTTCATCTTTCCTTAAAGCAGGCTGCACTTCTGCTTTAAGTTTCTTTTCTGATGAAAAGAAACCAGTGGTGACCAGTAATTGTACTTGTCACCAACACAGAATATATAGAACAGAGACTGTTTAGTCTTTTAATGATTTTTATACTCAGTCAGGGCTCCTGGACTTTATGTTGCGGTGAGGTCTTATGATTTTGAAACCTCTTTATTCCCAGAAGACTAAAACATCTTGTGGATAAGCTTGATTGATAATGCCCTTGCTTAGACTGTTGGACTGGTTTCATCCTGATTAATTTTCATTATTGTGCTGATGGTTTTCTCTCTTCTGGGTGTGATTGTATTAAAGCATGTAATAACTGTACAAGCCTTTGTAGTTCTGAGGTACAGTCTTGGAAGTCAGCTTTATGAAACTCATTAAGAAATTTCTTTAAATATACAGTAAACAGTGGTGGTTTGGGTTATATAAACCATCTCTCTAAATAACTATTGCATGATTACCATTACCAATTTTTTTTAAAATCATTTTACAGCTAAAAGGCTATTTTACAGATTTACTTGTGTGAAACTGAAATTGAGCTCAACTTAGGTTTAAAATTTCTAGCAGTTAGAAGTCAATTAATGTAACCTGAAAGACATTCTACATCACTATTATTTTAATAAGTATAGAAACAACGAGCAAGCTGTCACAAAAAAAACCCCAAAACCACAAAACAAACAAACAAACCAACAAAAGACCCCCAAAAAATTCAAATCTTGAGGAAAGTGGAGATTGTTGTGTTAAGCTTGGTTTGATAGACACTGACTGAATGACTCAATATCTTTTCCAGGTAGATGACTAATCTGAAATCCTTTTTTACCCATCAGTATCAGTAACAGCACTCTTTTATTTGGCAAATGAGAGGTAAGATTCATAGATCCTTTTGAAACATTAGAAATGGTAAATCTGACCTCATAGGGATATCTGCTCACAATTTTAATCTTACAGAATGTCTCAGTTATATTGATGTTCGTTCCTTTTGCTTTGTTCTGAACCTTGACATTGTCATTGTTTCCATGATTGTACAAATTAGATGTTTGATGCTGCCATAGATGACCTAATACAGCAACTGAATGCCTTGCTATAATTCAAAATGCCTTGATAAATGTCACGTGTATAAAAGGAAATAAAACAAAAAGTAAAAAACCACAGGAACAAGTAACAGCTGACCCTTGGTACAAAGGTGTTAACGATTTCCTAAGATCTTGTAAGCAAGCTATTTTTAAAAAGTATGGAAAGTCAAAAATTTATGCAAATATTTAAACTCTCTGACATAAGCTAATAAAGATCCTTTAATGTTATGAGAGACTGGAGAAAATGATTACTGGCTCAAAGCAACCAAAGCCAGGTGGGGCAGGGCAAGTTCTGCCAAGGTGCAATGATGCTCTGCTCCACAACCCACCCCTGGAACCTCTAGTCCAGCCCAGGGGGGTTGTCAGTCACTGGCACACCTGAATCAATGCCCCACATGCTGCCTCTGAAGCCCAAATGGAGCACCAGAGTGGCTGGACGACCAGAAGCCCCACTTAGGGAAGCTGTGAGGGGGAAACAGGAGGCCTCAGGAGCAGATAAACATCATTGGCCTGATGGACATCATTGCCACGACCACATGTGGTCATGTCCCTATTGTCCTTGGATTTCAAGGCATCTAAGTCCACGCTGGATCCACTGTGGTAGCTATATCTTTCTTTTCTCTTTTTTCTCTCTTTCTCTCCTTTTCTTCTCCTAATTTCTTCTTTCTGCAATTTGGGTAATTTGAGGTGGATGGATAGAGTTTGCTAAGTCAATGCTTTGTGAAATACTTTATTTTGAATGAATGTTGCTTTAAATTTTGCCAAGTTCCTGATCTTCTAAAATTTGCCTGTAAAGTTTGGTTTTAACCTTCTGGGAACTTTTTTTGGGTTCTTGTTTGCATCAGCTCAGGAAGAAGTAGTACCTTAAGTCCCTTTAATCTAGACTTGCCAAGCGAGGACCGAGGCTTCACAAATATTTTGGATATATAGTAAAAACAATTTCACTGAAGGAGGAAACATGCACCTCTGTGACACTAGCAGGACCGACTTGCAGACCCACCCACTTAAACAACAATTTTGGTTTGCATCAACATCATTCTTGCTCTGTACTCAGGGATCATATCACACAAAAGGGACAATTGAAATAGAATATTTAGTCTAGAAAGGCATTTGGGCTGTCTCTTGTGAACAGACATATGCAGTCTATTTTGGATCCTTTTGCAGTCTATTCTTTTCAGCTCTGTTGAGGCACAGTAGAAAGCAGATATCCACAGAGACTCAGTGCCACCCCAGCTTCAAGGTCCTGATTTAATGACCATTTCTGATGAGGGACTTTCATTGGAGAACTGCTTATAAAGAATATACTGCTGGCTGTTATTTCTTTGCAGAAGTTCTTTCCTCTCTTCTCACCCATAAGCTGGTGTTGTGACCAGTTGTGTTGGATGTCACACAGCTGGTTAAAGGGCAAATGACAACTCTCTGACATCCATTTTTTATATTTCAGCTCTGTAAGTATCATTTTGACTTTCAGGATAATCTGAAGTTCAACTGTATTACATCACATGTATGGTGGTCCTACTACGTGTAATGAGAGGTGGGCAAACTTCTAATGAGCTATAATGAGTTGGAGCAAGATTAGTATCACCTTTGGAAATGGGTACAAAGGTTATAAGACCAGGTTATGAATATACTGATTATGGTCCTAAATACTCTTTCAATCTCCAACAATGCACATCTGAGGGTGTGCCTGAGCCAGAAGAAGTTTTTGAACATCCTGAACAGATTTGTCTTCCACAAATTTGTCTGGTTGCCAACTGAACCATGTAAAGTTTTAATATTCACCACCTTCCGCAACAAGGAGATCCACTGTTTACTTGCCCGTTATGTGAGGAAGCTCCTCTTCTCTTTGAGCTGCACGTCTGTTAGCTTTTTTGGATGCTTTCTAACTCATATCTTTGAAGAGCCAATGATCAAATACTTTCTCTTTGCCATGTGACTCCTCATTTTGTAGGTGTCATGTTAGATGTTTCTTGTAGTCTCTCTCCCTGTACGTGAAACCTAGTCTGTTTATTCAGTCCTTCCATGGAGATTGACCTATAGCCTTTGCCATTCTTAGTATCCTTCTCCAAAGCTTTCCCAGTTTCAGTAAGTACTTTTCTGAGGTAGGTTCACCCGGATTCTTTCTACACCATATCCACATTTTGAATCCACATAATAGGAATCAGAAAGGTAAAAGTGAGAAAACTCATGGATTGAGACAAAGAGAGACAAATAATTGAAAGAAAAAAACACAGTAGTAAATTGTAATTGAAAGGAGAGAAATCAAACCAGAGGAAAAGTAAATGACACAATTGCTCACAACCAAACGACCAGTGCCCAGCCAGTCCCCCAGCAGCAGCCCCCATGGACAGAGCCTTCTCCCAGCTGTATGTGCTGAGCACGATGCCATATTTTATGGGCTATTCCTTAGGTCAGTTGACATCAGCTGTCCTGTATCCTCTCCCAACTCCATGTACACTCCCAGACTCCTCTCTCCTGGGGTGGGGTGAAAAACAGAACAGACTTTGAGTAAATGCTGTTCAGCAGAAATTAAAACATCCCTGTGTTACCAATACTTCTCAGCACAAATCCAGAACACAGCCCCATCCCAGCTACTGCAAAGAGAATTAACTCTATTTCATACAAAAAAACCCCAAAAAAACCATCACAAGAGGGTTGTGAAAAATAGGAACCACAATTTCAACTAGCTGCACAGAAATCAGGAAAACAGTTTTAAAATTGGGCAGTTTTAATCTACAAAGAATCAAAGAGCACTAAGATACCTTACAGGAGTAAATATGAAGTATATCTCCAGAGAGCAGAGCAAAATAAACTCATTCCTTCAATGGAGTACTATTATACCTTTTGTATATTTGTATTGTACTTTCCTATAGGTGTTAATACAGTCTACTGATAAAAACTTTGTGGCATCATTGTATATGTCTGTGAAAGTCAATGGCACTGTGTTTGACGGACTCTTGCTTCAAAACAAGGTTCCTGCTCTGAAATCTGATCTTCTGTTCTTTCAAATGCAGTTGCACGAGGTTCACAGTGTCTTTTAAATTACGATTTTGTAATGAAACCATCTTAATGAACATACTAGAAAAGTTGATAGTCTATAACATGGCTTAGAGAAAGCATTCATTTTCTTGTCTTGCAAATCATGTACTCTGGTTTCTGTACAAAAGACAAGCGTTCATAAGTTCCATTACTGAAATCCAGATGACTACTTATTACAGAAAAAAGCCAACTGTATATTTTTGTATTGGTACCAAACTATTTTTCTCATTTGGAACGGACTCATCATGTCTCCTTAAAGTCCCCCCATGCTTTACTATGTGCCATAGTTTTTTGGGGTTTTTTGTTTTGATTTTATATATCCTGCTTATAATGATGTGAACATTAGTATTCTGGAATGGAACTTTCTATTTGTACCATCATGATTTCTGATAGTAATTCACTTTCTCTTAAAGGTCTCATTTCCATCTGCTAGTGCTCTCATCAGTGACAATTGTCTGACTCCTGGCTGTCACACTAAAAAGTAAAATAAAGCACATAGTTACAATGATAGCAAAGCAATTAATGACAATTTTGAAATAAAAAGCCTGCAGAGTATGATGAAAAAAATGGACACCACATTTTTAGCTAAAATTTCTGTCAAAAGAATGATGATCGCAGATGGGCTTATGGAACAAAATTTAGCAATCTTTTTGACAATAGCTGAGGACAGATCAGCTTGTCACATCCAGAAAGACTCAGAGTCTATTTTAGATTATTGAGTGAGGCCAAATTTAAAACACATTGTATCAGATTTCTTCATGGCTTTGTGAAAAATGGAGAATTCTGACAGAAACAGAAGGGCTAGATCGCTCTCACAATGCTGCAAGACTGTGTTCAGCAAAACAAGCATTCTCAAAAGGCTCAAAATTATGTTGAGGTGCCCAAATGGATCATTTAAAGCCTTTTTGCATGGATTTAGTGGTATGAAATATGCTTTGTAATCCATCATGCTGGTATGAAATACTCTTTGAGTCACTGAATCATTACACTGAAAGCAAATCTATGAAGAAAGGCGACCCTAGCGGTTGTTAAACAGCATATCCCATAATAGTTTTAATGACCATATTTTTCCTTGGTAAATTAGTATACTTTGTCTTCCTGCTTAGATGCTTTCATCTTTTTTCTGGTGCTCAGTGTCATTGATTTCTCAGGACCAGCTTATAGTGGAAGCACAGTTAGATTCAAATTCAAGAATATGTAATTATCAGTAAGCTCCCAATTCTGCTTGGTTTTCTTTCAGTTTTAACAATTTGACAGTTGGCAAGAGTTTAAAATAAAACTTTGCCTAGTTTTAGCATTTTGCACTTGCACATTAAAAGTGTAGATGAGTGTAAAACTGTAACAAGTGTAGATGAAAGGCATGTTATGCTTCAACTTTATGTAAAGAATTATAATTTCACTGAATTGTAATTATGTCATTTTATTAATAATCTCTTTTTCACAGAAAAAGAACTTTTATTCTAGAAATGTCCCAAGTATCTAGCTGATACAATGCTTGGTGCTTAATTATATGTGATTGTATCACAGATCACTTGCCAAGAACTGCAAAACCTATCAAGGTAAACAAAGCAGTATAGTACTTTGTATTTTCTCAAATCTGGAAATAGAACGGGCTACCTCAAAACATACCACTACAGAATGTACCACATTTTTACCACTTCTAATAAATATTTGGCCAAACTTGTGCTATATTTTGTTTGTATGGTATCACCTGCAGTTTTTCCAGCAAAGAAATAATGCTGATTTAATAGGTGTTGTGTGAAAGAAAACATTTTTGAAGGAAAACAAGTTCACATGTCAGCTATGATGAGTGCTATTGAACAGTCTCTTAGAGGCCCACGTTTCAATTGCTTCTGGTTCAATTTTCTGAGATCACTTTGAATAGCCAGTGTTCCTGCGTGTTGAAAATAACACCTTGCTCTGAGCATGAATTCTTAGAATTTTTGTGCATTTATGGTTTAGGAATTACTTCACAAAATATTGTTCATAATTTTTGGGGTAGAACACATGCTAACACGAATTCAGGTATAAGATTTCTAGTGAAAACAGGCAAATGTGCAATACAACCATTTAGATTACATTAAATTTTAGTAATCTTCATTTCAAATTTTAAAATGCACAGATAACTCCTTATATTTTCTTTAAATTGCCATTAAACATATAGTACATAGCCCATGCTAAGATGCTATTTGCTTATCACAGCTTTCAAGGTAATTTAATAACCAAAATTCGGCCAAGATACTCTGATGCACTCCACTATTATTTTTTTCTTTTTAAAAAGTTTCAGTATTCTCTACACTTTCCTAAGCACACCAAAATATCCTAGCTGAACAGTAAAAGCCAGTGGCACTATAAATAGGTTTTGCATTCCAGAAGAACCATGCTTATGATTACAAAACTATTGAAAACCTTTGTGTTTGTAATAAATAAAGAAAGACAAAAATTCCAGTGTTTGTGGGGTTTTTTTCAAAGATATGAATGCAAACAAGAAAAATAAATGCAAAGAAAAAAGAAGGAGAATACTAGAAAATGACTGGCAGCTTGCTGGTGTATAGCTGTGCTTTCTACATCAAAATTATTATTTCTCAGCTTTTCTTGTAGTTCAGTCCTAGAGGAAAAGCGTAAGGCCCATAAAGGCTTTGGAGACTTATACATAAAGCTAAGGAATCCTAGGTATTCCTTGTGGATAGCCATAATACACTGCAAACAAGCTCGTGCAACTGAGTTAAGGGAAGCTTTAGGCTTTGCCAATGACAATGGAATATCTGACTCACAGATAACACTCACTCCAAATGGCACTTCTCCTACGTGATAGTTCTAGTTTATCATGTCCCATTTACTACATAACAAACATGTAAGGTTGGCCATTTTCAGTGTTTTCCCTTTTCTCTTCTGGGTTTGTATACTGTCTCCCAAGGACTATTTTTGGAGTTGTCAGCCAGGCCTGATGAAAATGACAGGGAAACTATATTAACTTTAAATAAGCTACTGAGCTGTGTATCTCTGCAGCTTCAGTGATCGTGAGTCGTCATGCGGTCCCTGGGTGACTGTCACGTTTATGCTCAGAACAGTCCCTTGATTATGCCATGATTTATTTATATCAGATTTTATACAATGGCAAAAATGCTTTTCCAGTTCCTTGTACAGTTGCAAAAAGAGTTCAGAAAACAAATTTAAAAATAACATCTGATAATAAAAGAAAGATGTCCAATGTAAAAAAAAAGTGTTTAATTATCTTCTGCAGATGGAAAGATGTGAAAGAAGGAAAGAAAAATCTTAAGGCAAAAAATTGGGTTGCCTATGCTTTTACACATACTTATCTCGACATTCCCTGAGAATAAGTTTTGACGTAATACTACTAGAAACTCACTTTGTTGTTGCATTTAGTAACTTAAATAAATTAGTGTAGAATTTCTGCAGTAGAATTTAATTTTAGAAAACCCAAACTGACTGTGAATTTGAAGCTGCAAGATGAAGTGTGTGTTTCACTTTTTACCCAAGAAATTAAAATGGGATCCTCCTTTTCTTGAAACTCTTCTGCTGAGCATGTAGCAACAGCTCACCCCCATGAACAGGAATTATTAATCTTGTCTCCATACCAACACCTTAGCTTTTTGTCACTACTTTAATTTGCTTTGTCTAAAATGCCAACTCTCTAGAATCATTTAGCCTATTTTCTCTCTTCTAGGGAAATGTACTGTAGAGCTGATCCTATTTTCAGCAGAGGGTTCTCTAGCTCTCTCTTCCAGCCTAAATTATTTTCTGACTCTAGACACAAATACGCCTTGCCTATGCATGAAATATTTTGCCATTGAAAATTGTTGTTTTACCTTTTCTTAACCAGTAAAACTACCCTTACCTTTCTTATTGAGTCATATTTCCCACTTTATTTCTTTTTTCACCTTTCTTTCCTCCCATTCCACAGAGAAATATTACTAATGAAAAAAGCCTAAATAATTATGCAGATATTTGTACGAAATATCTGCATTTTTTCATTTAGCGAAATTGATAACTAAACTGAATGAGAACTTTGTACTTAGGCATATCCCAGCTACCACATTTCTAGTCTATACTAGCTAGGTTACTGAAGACCATTATTAAATATGGCAATTATTCTGCCTACTGCTAGAGCTTGTTAAAGATTTTCTTTTTTTTTCAGTTGCATATTAATCTGTAGATCTCTGTAAGTTGTTCTATTTCTCTACTGTTGTTACTTTTGGGGGTTTCACTTATTTAATATTCTTTATGTCAATTATTCTCTTAGTCTTTCTGCTTCATTTTAAAATTAATTTTTTCATTATCTTCATCTATGTCTGTCTCACTGAACTCATGACTGCGTGTCAGTTCTCAGGACTACACACTGTGGTTCCAGTCAGGTTGGAATATGTCTATGTAGAGATAAAAGTATACCACCGCTCTGGTTTCAGGACATGGCTCTGAAAGAACTATCATTTTGAGGTGTCTGACCTACAATGTAAAGATAGAGGGAAAGGCATGTACAGCAGTTAGAAGTGAACTTTGATGAAAATGAGGTTATTAAAAGTAAGATCACTTTGAAAAATTTTGATTTTTTACTGAACACCACTTCTTTTTGACTCTTTTCTTTCTATTAGCTATCTTTTCTTCCTTTCAACACAAACTCTCTGATGTATTTTCCACCTAAATGAAAGTGTTGTGCTAGGGGTTGCTTTTTCTTTCCCAGAAACACTGGTGCAACACTTCTGATTAGTTTTTAATTGGAGAGTTTTGAAAACAATTTTTATTATAAAAGTCTTTCTAATTTTTTTTCAACAAAATTTGTTTTTGACTTTATGTCTTAGGTTTAAATTTTCTTTCTTATTATTTTTTCCTCTCTCTGAAAAATACAAAGCTTCTTTTTAATTCAAAGTGGAAAATTACACTTTCATGTGCTTCTTGAAGAACTAATCGATACTTTCAGATGTTCTTTACAGATCTTAAAATAATGTAGTTTAACCATAGTTCGAAGCTCTTAATATTTTTTTTTCAACCTTTTTGAGGAACTACACATGTATACAAAACAAACCTAAAATGAACATAGAGATTGCCCAATTTTTCTCCTTAATGTCCCAAGGACTATACACACTTGGTGTACCATATAAATCAAGTGGTTGAAAAATAGATCTGATTTAGAAAAAAATGCATATTGGAGTAATTTTATCAGACTTTATACACAGAAGATAATCAAACATTGGCAATCAAGAAGAATTAATTTTAGGTTAAAGACTATATTTTGTGTAGATGTAGGAACAAAACCAATTACGTTCAGAAGAGTTTTAAGATATAGAAACTAACTCTTGCATGAATTCCTAGTATCATGTAACCCTTACTGAATGAATGGGTACCATTTTTAGGAAGAAAAATAATTTTGCCGCATGCTTATAAGGCACAAGGTACAGATGATATCTATCAAGTAATTTAACATTGACCTTTGGAAATCATCCCGCAAGCCAGTAAAAAAGACATTTTTAGAAGTTCTGGCTATTTTATATCTCTCCTCATTACATCCATTTATAGTCCTTAATCATATTCCCCACATTAAACTATTCTTGTTCTTCTCTTTCTATAAATAGTGGACTAAACCAGGGGACCCATGAGTGCTTCTCTTGTCCCAAGTGCAGCTGAGTGTTTTAGCAGCAACCCCCCTTATGGCAGAGTGATATTTGGGCAAAAATCATCCCTTCTTCACACCTGCTTTTTCATGAGTAAGTGTGTGGACAAGAAGGAAACCTTAACTTACTACAGCCATGTTCCCATCTGGACATATAATAAAGCCCCTTTTAGCTGTTATCTTGATCTGTTGCACATAATTACCTGCCCTTCAGAAATGGAATTTTAGCACTCCCAAGATATTTGCAAAGCCTCAAACCAACCTCAAGACAGTCTTTCATTTTATATTTCTAGTTGCAAACTTGGTGTACTGCTCCAGTCACTGTGGCATCAGAATTGTATTTACCAGAACTATTTTTATGTCTTCATTTAAGTGTTTTGGGTTTTTTTTTCAAAAGAACTCTGGAATGCACTGGCTGAGGATCTTTTATTTAGTAAACTAATGACTGATTTGATGTATTATCCAAGATGGGGGTTGATGTGAAAATTGATTCCTCTATAATAACTTGCTCTAATTTGTTTTTCACAGAATATGTTTCTAATCATCATTTCCCTGTGTCATTCCTTTGGATGGATTCTTAATTTCCAGTGTTAAGGACACAGAAGTCCTTATTTCGTTTTCTTTCTTCAACTATTTAATGTTGTACTGAAATAGTTTCATTTTTATTTCTATGAAATTTCAGTAATAGTAAAGAAAGGCTCTGATTTTTCATAATCATAAAAAAAAAGCAATAGTACTTTTGTCAGCCATGTAATATGACCACAGAGTTGCTATTGTGTGCAAAGAGTAACACTTCACGACTTCTACTCTGCTTAAATAAATATGATGTTCTTAAATGGAATTTGACGAATAGAGAAGACACGTGCATATGCCTGTAGGTCATGACTGAAACAGAGAAGATTTATGGTCTGATTCATACCCCAGTGAAACCTTTCATTACAAATTAGAATGAACCTTGCTTTCTATTTTCCTCTGCTTAAGCCATACACACTTAGTAATTGAAAAAGCAACTAAATAAACACAGAGTTAAAGAATTTTCCATTCTGTTTAACACAGTCTTTTTGATGGCGGTAAATGCAGCTGCCTAAGAGACTATTTCCTGGGAATCAAAGTAATTTCACTATGTCATTCTCCTTCTTACCCTGAAAAATATAGAAGGCGAATGTAACAAGGAAAAAAAAATCTTAGTTATATACATAGAATTATAGAATAATTTGGGTTGAAAGGCACTTTTAAAGGCCACGTAGTCCAACACCCCTGCAATGATCATGGACTTTGTCAACTAGATCAGGTTGCTCAGAGCCTCATCCAGCCTGGCCTTGAATGCTTCCGGAATGGAGCATCCACCACTCACCTGGGCAACTTGTTCCAGTGTTCTACTTTCTCATTGTAAAAAATTCCTTCCTTATATTTAGTCTAAACCAGCCTTCTTTTAGTTTAAAATTATTATGCCTTGTCCTATTGCAATAGCCCCTGCAAAAAATTTTGTCCCCTTCTTCCTTGTAAGCCCCATTTAAGTACTGAAAGGCTGCAATGAGCTCTCCTCAGAGCCTTATCTTCTCCAAGCTTAACTGTGCTGGTTTCAGCTGGGGTAGAGTTTACTTTCTTCACAGTGGCTGGAAGAGGGCTGTACTTTGGATTTGTGGTGAACACAGGGTGGATAACACAGAGATGTTTTTGCTGGGCAGGGCTTACAGAGAGCCAAGGCCTTTTCTGCTTTTCACACAGCCACACTGGTGAGAAACTTGGGGGTGTGTGGGAGGTTGGGAGGAGACACAGCCAGGACAGGTGGCCCCAACTGGCCAAAGGGATATTCCAGACCATGTGATATCATGTCAGTATTTAAAGTGGAGGGAAGAAATAAGAAGGGGAGGGAACATTTAGAGTAATGTTATTTGTGTTCCCAAGTAACAGTTATGCATGATGGGGTCCTGCTGTCATGGAGATGGCTGAACACCTGCCTGCCCACAGGAAGGGGTGAATTAATTCTTTGCTTGTGTGCACAGATTTTGCTTTCTCTATTAAACTGTCTACATCACAACCCACAAGTTCTCTAGCTTTTACCCTTCTGATTCTCTCCCCAATTGCTCTGGTAGGGGAGTGAGAGAGCAGCTGCATGGGGCTGCTTGGCTGGGGTTATACCACACCACAACCCCAGCTCTTAGCCTTTCCTCACAGGAGAGATGCACCAGCCCTCTGATCATCTTGGTGCCCTCCTCTGAGCTCGGTCCAACAGATCCATGTCTTTCCTGTGCTGGGGACCCCAGAGCTGGATTTAGGGTTCCAGGTGGGGTCTCACCAGAGCAGAGCAGAGGGGCAGAATCCCCTCCCTGGCCCTGCTGCCCACGGAGCTCTGGATGCAGCCCAGGACACGTTTGGCTTTCTGGGCTGTGAGTGCACATGGCTGGGTCATGTCCAGCCTCTCACCCACCAGCGCCCCCAAATCCTCCTCGGCAGGGCTGCTCACGATCTGTTCATCCCCCAGACTATGTTGATTCCTGATGTCTCCCTGATGTTACATTTAGCCTTGTTGAACATCATGAAGTTCATCCACTGATGTAGTCACTCCATCACAGAAGGCCATTAAGTTGGTCAGACAGGACTTGCCCTGCATGGTGAAGCCACATGATTTAAAGCACATCAAATGCTTTATAACTTCTTCCAGTAAAGTAACAGCTACAATTTTAGGTGTGCTCTGGGTTTTATGGGATACTAGCAAAATAAGGAATGAATTTTACAATTATCGAGCTTATGTCTTTTAAGAAAGTAAAAGCATATTGAATGTCAGAAGCTGATGCATGAAATTAGGAGATTACTTAAATATTTCTTTACTTCTCTCTAGTGCTATATAATCTACATCTCTGGGCATCCAACAAGAAACCAGTGACAGTTCTAGAAGTCACAAACAGGATTTCTCCCATTAGATATGAAATAAGGACTTTGTTGAGTTTACACGACATTTTCTTCCATCAGAGTCCCGGTATCTTCTATCATAGCTACCTGTTAAATTATCTCATTATCATCCCTTTCTTCTTTTGGAATAAGCAGGGAAGTACTGGAATCTATTACACTACCTTCTGTTTGCAATATGCAGTAATTCCAAATCTTATAAAATAAAGCTGGATTTGCATATCAAAGTTGATTGTCCTAAGGGCAAAAAGTCATGATAAAATTATTCCTTAATCTCTAGACCATGCCACAGTACAATTTTCTTTCCTGTCAGCCTGGGAGGCTCAGAGCTCCTGCCTGTCTCAAACCTACAGAGAGTTCTCACTGGGAAGCTGGAGGCTGATCCTGTAGCTAGATTCCAAATAATTCTATGAGCTCAGTACAGGGAAAAAGAAATAAAAACACTTTTATCATGGATTTGAAGCTGTCAAGAACATTTTGAAAAATTTGGATCACATTCCTGATATCTGAGTTTCATTCGAAATTTGTTGTGCTTCTTTGTAAAGAACAGAGAATTGGCAGCACAAGCACCCTAGTGGGGAAAGGAAATTCACTTGGGATGTCTGAAATATGGAATTTGTTCATGCTTTCTTGGGTTCTTATGTCACTGTGTCATGGTTTGACGCTCGCGCAACATCAGGCACCCACGAGAGCCGCTCTCTCACCCTGCCCTGACACAGCTGGGCAGAGGAGGGAAAAAGGAAAACAAAATTAACGAACGCTTCATGAGTGAGACAAGGACTGGGAGAAACACTTTGAGGGCAAAACAGGCTCAACTTAAGTTGCAAAGTGAATTTATTACTAACAGAATCAGAGGAGGATAATGAGAAGTAAAATAAGCCCTTAGAACACCTTCCACCCCCAGCCCCTCCCTCCTTCCCGCCGACAGCGCAGGGAGACAGGGCATGGGGGTTTGGTCAGTTCATCACCGAGATTTCCTCCCGCTGCTCCAGGAGAGGAGTCTTACCCTGTGAGGCTGTCAGGTCCCTCCCATGGGAGACAGTTCTCTGTGAACTTCCCCAGCGTGGGTCCACTCATGAGCAGCAGCCACACCGCACCTGCTGCAGCGTGAGCCCCTCCCACGGGCACACGGCCCTCCCAAAACTGCTGTGCCATGGGTCTCTCTTTCCAGGGGGTGCAGTGCTCCAAGGACAGGCTGCTCCAGCCTGGAAGCAGGGGCCATCTCTCTCCACCAGCTCTCCCACTGGATCACAGCCTCCTCCAAGTATCCACCCGCTCCGGCACGGGCACCTCCCCCACGGGCTGCGGGTGGATCTCTGCATTCCCCGTGGACCCACGGGCTGCAGGGGCACAACTGCTTCACCATGGTCCTCACCACGGCCTGCAGAGGAACCTCGGCTCCGGTGCCTGGAGCACCTCCTCCCCCTCCTTCTGCACTGACCTTGGTGTCCCCATGTTGTTTCCCTCACGTTCTCACCTCCTGTTCTTCTCTGACTAGAATCCAAAATCTTATGACTTTGTTTTGATTTTCTTCAAAAATATGTCATCACAGAGGCGTTACCAACCTCTCTCATTGGCCCAGTTTTGGCCAGCAGCATGTCCACCTTCAGAGCCATCAGCCATTGGCTCTGCCGGACATGGTGGAAGCTTCCAGCATCTTCCTCACAGGAGCCACCTCTGTGGCCCCCCTGCTACCTAAAACCAGGCCGTGCCAAACCAATACACACTGCTACTGTTATAGTGTAACATACTAATGCAGCAATGAAACTTAACTTTTAATTTAATGAAAATAAAATATTCATATGAACCAGAAAAAAGCATTATTGTGACCTTAGATCAAGTTTAAATGAAGCATAGGTTGTACTGAACCATGCAGTCCATTAAATAATGGATGCACTTACCATCACAAGTCGAAGTCTGCCTTTGCCCAACAGCGACATGTAACTAATATTATGCTGTTGCATCAGTGAGCATATTTCCCTCATCCATGCAACAACTACGTGTGTACCTTGGCACACCTTCTCCATGATGCACACACCTCCTTCATGACGCTTACGGTTTCAGCATCTCAGTATTAAATGCTCTTAAATCTTAAAAATGTTTGATTTATTTCACTAGAAATTGTATTTATTCTGTATCTTGCCACATGTTATGAGTTGGAATGCAAAAGACAATGAAGAGAAAGGAGAAGAGAAAACGTGTGAAGAGGCAAATAATTAAGCTGTTAAATTTTTCAGGGCACGAATTTGTGTGAGATCCTCTGTGAGGATTAATCACTCATAACTGAATCATAGGAGGTCCAGAAAAAAGGACTCTAAGCACCTTCTTCGGCTATAATTTACATACACTTACCTTTTTTTTCAGCACAATTATTTCTTCCACTTGGCCTATGAGTTAGACCTTTTGACACAGCTGGATTCCAGGAGTCATATCAGAGGTATTGTGAAATGACATATAACTACATGTCAGTAAGTGGGTGTGATCCTAAGGGAATCTTAATGCAGCTAAATGAGTAATTGAGCCTGAGAAAGTTGGAGCAAGGGTGATGTGTGCTCCAAAAGTAGATTTTTGCAATTTCCAGTCGCTTCTGCCCTTAGCAGACCATGGTAAGCACAGGACATTTTTGTCTGTGTGTTACATGAAATACTGTTTTGCTTCTAAAAGCTAAACTTCAAACTGCTTTTGATTACCAAATGCAAAACCATACATTTGATGAAACACTACAAAAGAGACAAACTCAAATTGAAACCCAAGAGTTGAAGAGTTAAGGTTTAAAAAAATATTTTTTTCTACAGAGTACATGGAACTGAAAGGAAAGAATGGAAAAAATGTGTGAAAAATAGGGAATGGTCTAGGTAAGTCGATATTCAAACTCTGAAAATTCTCAAGACCTGTTCTAAACTGGATTAGCATATTATAAATAAAACAATGAGAATTATTATGTTTGAGACAAAGTGCTTCCTGGCTGAAAAGAATTCTATACTTCCATCATTTTGGAATCCCTCCACAATACAGTATGATCCTGTAAAAGGATGGTGTTACAGTACAAGATGCATCACTTCCTCATTGTATTTGGTTCTAGAATAGATCCTTCGTTAGGTCTAGTTACAGTGTTACATTAAGTATGTACATATATACATATGTTGAGAATCTAAAAGGTGTTGATTTCTGCAGTAAATGAAACAAACAGTGATTAGGGTGTCAGTAAAGAACAAATAAAGACAGATCAGAAGACAAATCACGAATTTTAGCCATTTTGGAATTTATGATGTATCCCAAAAAGAATGAAAATAGTCTTTTCCATCAGATACAGTTTTAATCTAGATGAGGAACCGTTACATCCAGGAGGCCTCACTCAAAGTCTGTTTTCAGGAAAAAAAAAAATTTAAGGGGTGGGGTTTTTTTAATGAGAAAAGCCAATTTTCAAAGACTCAGAAACTTTGGGAGTACAATTAACTGTGATATTCATAGCTTATGCAGACTGGATTAACACTTATTTAGCTCTTTGGTAATAACTGCACCTAGATAATCAAACAAAAAGATAATCGTGCAGCATTTTCACTTATTGATTATTTTTGTGTGGGGTTTGCTGACTGCATTCTCAATAATTAGGGCACAAACCCTATTTTACTCCATACTAAGACTGCTAGAATACAGTGCATGTCGGACAAGCAATTTGCATCCACAAAATGTTGGCAATGTTAAACTTGTGGTCCATTTACATTTGGTACATTATTTGCAGAGAAAAAATTGAAATTCACATCCGTGTTGGAAAGTAGAATGTATTCACAAGCTCAAGTAGCTTTTTTCAGGTATAGAGAGATGTTTGTGTGCATTATTAACTGACTGGGGTAAACATGCATAACTGATCATAAAAAGTGCACATAAATTACAGGGAAGTTCTCAGCTACTTCAGCCTTCTTATTCTAGGAAATATTAATGTTGAGAAGATAATGACTACAACCCAACATTCAATTGAATGATGCTGGAACTTAGAATGTCACAGACCAAGAACAAATGATCGATTCCCCGCCATGGCAGTTTTAAACAAGCCAAGGATCCGCGAAGCAAAATATAAGATTTTGATAGGCGACAAATAATTAACATCTGTTCTGTATACAGTTAGCAACCTTGTAGACATTTATCAGAAAGCGATATTCTGTGTCAAGGAAGCTGTAGCTAGGATCTTTGGATCCCAGCAATTGGACAGGCAGTGTTTACTGTTTGTTAAGCAACGTCTCTTTACTCTGCCTGGCTGCTTGCTAAACTACCTCAAGGACAGGCAGGAAAGCTAAGTGATGAATTTGTTATTAATCTGAGTGTGTGTTTAGGGAGATCAGGAATTCCCAGCTAACAGGAATGACAAGCCTTCAGGGAAGACTGAGTTACTGATTAGCCACAGTTTGAGTCATGGTGTCAAAGCATCCATAAGGATTTTGAATAGGTACTAAGAATAGAGGTTATTCCTATTTCAGTGAGGCCAAACTTGTACACCGTGGTGCTACCTAAACAGAGACAGTCATACTCGTTTTGAGTGGTATTTGGCTATTTCTGCATTCTTATGTATAACATTCTGTAATATTTCTTTCAACCATATATAATGTTTGTCTGCAGAAACTAAAATTTCTCTATGGAGCAGCAGCTATAATTCTAATCATAGAGTTATCTTTTGGATTTAGTTTAGTATTTACCAGTTAATTTCAGGTTCTTTTAAGAAGACAGTGAAATGTTATTATCTTTATCAGTCTCTGTTCTTGCAGCAGTGATTATGTTGCAACTCATTTGGCGATTCATTCTCACTGTTATTTTTCGTTGCCTTTTTCTGCATTTTATTTTTTGCCTTAGGACAAAGAGTTAAGGCAAAGTAATCATAAGATAAAATAAAGACTTTTCTGTCCCATCTTCTTTCAGTAGAGGTTAAACAATCTATGTTGACTGACAATGGATTTTTCATTGACTACAATGTGCTGTTTCTTGAGACTACATTTATACATAGAATATTTTTATGTTATCAGAGTAATGATGACAACTGCAAGCAAGCCTCAGAACTTTGCAACAAAAGGAATACATTTAATGAGTTTACTCTCACAGAAATATATAAAATAGATTTCATAATATGCACATTTTGTGCCAATATACTATTCCTCTAAATGTCCCCCAGATTTTAAATGTTTGGTTTTCCATATTTAAATTAATAAATGAGAAATACTTTGCCTAGATATACATTTTGTTATAATCATAACAATTTTCTACTGTACACGCACATGAAAGATGTTAGCTCATATTCCAGTCTTTTCTGAAAGTAAGAAACAGTTCTAGCTTCTATAACATATTAGCAAAAAGGCTTCCTGGAAGTCTAGCACACTCCAGGAACAAATTAGAAAATAAAAAAATCCCATTAATTTATTATAGATTCACTTTTAGATTCAGATCCTCAAACAAACTGGGAGTCTCAGTGAAATTTCATCACTTTACGACAGCTATGGATTAACTCTACACATGGAAATTTGAACAAGATACTTGAGCTGGCAACATCTAAAATCTGAATACAGATTTGATTATACATACACAACCAAGCAGATATACTAGTACTCTGATCTCACATCTTCTGAATGATACCTGCTACTATTCAAATATTGCCCTTTTTATTCCTCTCTCTTCCAATAACAAGTTTCTGAGTCTCTGGAAAACAAAGCACTTCATCCATACTGATTATATAGCTTTAGAAGTCTACAAGAAGAGGCCTGGAGGCACAATCCAGGAGGTATTTGGAAAGCATCAACAACAATTCTTTGGTACAAGTGGTGGAGGAACCAATGTGCTGTTGTATCTTATAGTAACCAGCAAGGAAAATCTGGTTGGAGATGTGAAGGCTTAGGGCAGCATGGCTACAGTGACCAAAAGATCATAGAGTTGAATAACCTATGAGGAGGAAGCAGGGTCCTTGGATTTCAGGGTAGCTAACTTTGTCTTTTTCAGGGACCTTCTTGGTCCCTGGCACAGAAACGTGCCCTAGTGGGACAGATCTCTTCCTTCACACTCAAGAATTATGCATCCCCAAGGGCAAGAAAGCAGACAAAAGGGACAGGGAGACCTGTCAAGGAGCTCCTGTCCTATCATAAATACAAAACGGCATCCTATTTCTGATAAAGGTGATACCTTTCTTTTCCCTTGGATTAGTAGAATAACCAATGCAGTATATTCTGGAAAGTCTCAATTAGTCGACCTTACTGTTGCTCAAGATTTTAGAACAGGTTCTTAAGGGAAGCTCAGCGAAGGATGTGGTGATAAGAGGAGTATGGGATAAAATGCAACAAAGTTCTATTGCAGATAGGTTTTGTCAGAATAGGTTTAATGACTACAAATTTATTGAACCTAATATATCTGTAGTCTACCTGTGAAAGTATCTGATATGGTGATCTTGGACAAAATATTTCAGGTGAATTAAGTATGGAAGAAATGTAAGACGAATACAGTTTGCCCACCATTTTGTTGATTATATTGGCATGGGAATTTTCAGTCTTTCAACTCTCCCCTACCAAAAAAAACCAAAGATAAATGCTGAGTCTAGGTACGCTACATTTGGTAAGAATGGAATTTTTTCTTATGTTCTGTTCATTAAAAAAAAAAAAAAAAAAGTGGAGTTTGAAACCAGTTTATGAAACTTTTATAGCAAGATCATGTTGAAGATCACACCAGCTCATTCAAGAGTTGCATTTTCAAAACCAGATAAACAGAATAAAATTTCATCCAGTCCAGTTCCCAACAATTTTAAGTTAGAGAGGTTCTGTATTCGGTACATTGTCTATGTGGGACAAAACTCTTCAGAGCACTTGAAATAGGAAAAGAGATCAAGTAATATTTAGGCATTAGAGACATATGGCATAAGAAAATATCAGTAGAACTAATAAGTTAAGATTCTACTCTGAAGATATCATGTGGAAGTGCATATTTTTCATGTCTTTAGGGAATCTAACTAACTGAGTTGACTGATATGGGTTTCCTACCGCCTTTCACATCCTTAGAAACTTCCAAAAATGTTCTGGAGGAATGGTAGAGAAGCTCTTAACACAGAAATAAATCTGTCTTTCTAAATACCAGACCTATTCATGGAGGAAATAATACATACTTCTCTGATTGGCTTCCTAAACCTGGAGAAATATTTGAGGATGAGGGCAGGCATAGGATGTGTGGACAGTTGAAGAGAAAAAGAAATTAAGTGCCTGAGTGCTTCTGATTCCCATATGGATAGCATATAATATATAGTAAGCTTGGTTTGGATATGTTTTCTAAGAAAAATTTTGTTCTAAATGAAAAATTTTGTTTCATGAAAAGTAGCTGGCCATGATTCACTCTACTGCATCTATGAGATTAAAAAAAAAAATGGCCCATGAGCTGAACTGAGTTCAGACCTTCCTGAGGTTCATTATAATGAAAAACCAGCACAGGGAAACCTTGGAATGCAATAAAGACATACCAAGTTACAGAAAATGATGGAACAGGCAAGTAAAGTAAATGTTTTTCAGTGTTGTAGTAATTTCATAGCCTATAAAGTTTTAGTTTCAGGATGTTAGGCTCCATGCAGTCTTCCCAGCAGTCTAAGTGAGGTTAGATGAGGTTAAAGTGGGTTCTGGAGTTTTGCTTACTGTAAGCTGAAGAGACACCCTGCGCAGGAGCTGCTTTTGGTCTCTGCTTCCTATGTTCTTTTCCAGAGGTAGCTTCTGCCAGTAGATCACAATTTACTTGTCTTTCCGAAACATTTTCTGCAGGTTTATGTGTGTCTTCATGGAGAAAATACTGGAGAAGCACCTCAGATTTCCTGGTTTCTAAGATCTAGGTCCTGAAGTTCCCAGAAATTTGAGTCTTTCAGGTTCCAAACTGCCACCAAGCTAGAAAGCATACCAAGGGAGTAGGTAACTACAATTCTCAGCTCCACAGTTTTTCTTCATATCTTCTGGGAGCTGCTGAGTTGACTACACCAGTTCTGTTGAGATGATCGTGTCATCCCCATGTAACTTTCATGGCAAACTATTAAACACTTGTGAGGTAAAATATTCTGATATTTTGCTCCTTCTATAAGCAAAACCCAATTACAACAAAAAGTTCCATCTAGGTTTTTTGTAATAATTGAGAAATCTATTTATCTGAGGGAGACCTTGCTCTGTACAGAATTTACATTTAATTTCCTGGACAGAGCAAAGCCATTCCACGTCTCCCAAACATTCAATATCATCAGGTGGGAGAGGCTTAGAAAGAAACCTAAATGTATCAGTCTTTCACTCTAGGGACCAAGAGCAGGCACAGAGATGGATCTTAGAGACTCCAGGGACATTAATATTTTCTTTGTCTGAGCCAAAGTGGACAAATCATAACTGGGATACAGACAAATGACAAAACTTACAGAAGCTGTAGCACTGGGCTGGGGAAAAGAAACAACCCTATTGCTGTAAATTCACACTTCTCAAAGAAAAAAAGGGTGGGGTAAGATAGATATTGGAAAGTAGGGACAAGCCGTTTTTAGAAACACACTAAATGTTTCTAATGTAATGTAATGTAATATGTTTCATTTCCAAGGGCTGTAGATAGAATGAAATAAATATCGTACCTGTAAATGACCATATCCAAGGATCACAGTTCTGAAGAGTTTGTTTTGGCTGGTTTGGTATATGAGTGAATATAATTTCTAGTTCAGTTTTATTTTTGGTCAGAAAAGGATCTTATAAAAGCCAATCAAAGGTTTAGTGCTAATGTACTGTCAAGTGGAATATAAATCCTCCAGTTAGCACTTCATATAGCATACACATACTTTACCACATTTCATAGAGTAAAGCAAATAAAAATTGCTTGATTTACAAATTCACAGTCAGGCTCAAATACAGTGTATATTAAATCATATGCATCCTGTACAGTTTGCAAGAAAGCAAGTAAGAGAAAAGAAAAGCTGAAGAGAAAATGGAGACTGGAATTTAATTGCACTCCACTATTCATCTCATTTCCACTTTTTTATGTTAGAATGATAGGAGCAAGCCTTGACAAGTTACCCAAACACTCTTGCTGATCCTATTTTATACCTTTCTTTTTATTAATTTTCCTCTTTGCAGTGGTAACCGAATCTGTCACATTTCATTTCTGAAAACTATCACAATTTTTTAACAATATTACTGGTTTCTGTTGCCATAGAAATTTTCAGCACACAAAATTTTAGTTTTGATAAGTGCAACATAAATTAAGAGTTTGTCAAAGAGAGAACGTATTCATCATCCTTTTCTCCTCTTTATTTCCCATGTTGAGATTGTAACCGAATCACCAAAGATGTATTAAAGTCCATGTCTCTGGAAAACAAAACCAATTGCTCTTCCTGGAGGTTGTGAGCCTGTATGTCCTCTGGAGGATGTTCAGCTCCTCAGACTGAGCTCACATGAATGCAGGCCCTGCCACGGCTCTTTTCGCCCCTTCACTGCCTGGGCACAATGCTGAGCATCTGCTTCAAAACATCCTTTCATTTCTAAGCTCTGCATACACCACTCCTCTCTGTAACCCTTAGCTACCTCCCATTTCCTTTTCCACAGTCTTCTCCATCAGCTTCAACTCTTTCTATCTCACAGATAACTCTTTGCTTTAATCCAGGATGCCTCTTGTACTCTGACCACCTCATTTGCCAGTTACATTTTGATCTCACTTAATACTCATTTATATTGAAGATCAAGCTAATCCAGTTAATCTCAGCATTTTCCAGCAAAATAGGAAAGAGCTAAACTGAAGCCATCACTTCCCGTTTTCTCCCTTGTTCTGTTTTTACTTTCATTTGTTTATGCACTGTTAGACCACTTTTTATTTGTGTGTTATTTTGTGCAGCCAATATCTTTCCAGAAGAAGCCCGACTTATTATAGGTCAATTGCCAAAGAGCATCTAAAGGAAGAATATTCCAGAGAACCAAGCTGTCCTAGAATAGAGGTATTTTTCAGCACAATTCCTGGGTCACTCTTGTTAAAATCTAGGGTGTGACTCACAGCTGGCAGAACAGCTCTTATGTTCCTGAAAGCGATCTGAGTATCAAGCCAGACAAAGCTCCCCCATATTTTCTCTCACTTTTAGGAAAAAAAATTAAAATTAGATGTGGACTGTGCAGGTGTCTCAGAGAGAAAAACACTGACACTGTTTAAAGACATTGATTTTCTTATTATTTGCCAAAACGGTTGTTAAAACCACATGAAAAGCTACCCTCTGATTCACTTTCAGAATCCATGTTCTGAAAATCTGAAATCTACAACTGAGTTTTATTTGTCACAAAGTCTGAATGACATAATTTAAAAAAATAAGTAGAATTCAACAGGTATTTATTTCAGTAATGCTTATATTAGAATGGCTTTTTGCTATGACATTCGCTTTAGAAAAAGAAGACACACAATAATTTAATTTTAAAACTGAAATGCTCAGGGACTGAGGTTAATAAAGAGCAAGCATTATGCATGAACATTTTTCTATTCATACTTAATATTCATTATCATTATGAGTAGAAAGCATTGTAAAAATTTCTAATTTTTTAAATATTCAAATTCCTAATGAGCTGTATAAAATGCATCTCCTTATGCCATTAATGCTCTAATTCTCATTGACACAGTAGACCTTTCCAATCATATCCGTTTTTAAATACTCAGACTAAGATGAGAGATTTATGCAGGTCAGCCTGTCACATGCATCTGGAATAAAAAGTCTGTAATCATGTATTTTTGTAGATTAAAAAAGATGGATACACTGTATGCCAAAAACTAAGCAAGAATCTTTGGTACACCTCTGTTAACCTCTCAAATTCCTTCTGCCTTTTAAATTAGTATAAGAAAGTATGTAGTTTTTAAGAAAATATCTGAATTTCCACCTCTTTTACCTCTCCCCATCTTTCTCTAGATTTAAAAGCCAACAGTTTGCAATATGCCACTTCCATATAGTCACACAAAACCATATTGATACTTTCCAAGTTCCTACTGGAATGTTTCCTTTCTAAACTGCTGGTCTAGTCAGAGTCTTTTCATCCTACCATTCAAATATGACAGATCTGAAAAAAAATAATTTCTAATTTCTTAATCTCTATCTGCATAACTGTGCAGTCATCACAAGTATACTGTTATTGACTGTATTTATATTGAATCTATATTAAGCTCTCTATGCTTTCTCTCTTCTGTTGAGTGAAATTTGGCTTTCTGAGAGAAAAAGTACAATCACTCTTAAAGACTCTTCTTCAGAATTCCATTTCTCAGAGGAGTTGATTGTTTCAAAGAAAATTTGAAATAGTTCTTCTGTTTCCTACAGGTTAGCATTTAGGAAACAACAATGTATTGCATAGTTTGCCTTGGATTGTTTGACAGCACAGCAGGTTCTGAGTGTTCAGTGTTCATGCTTTTATGTAGGAACAGAAAATATCAAGGGTTGATTCTAAAATTATCTTGGCAGCAAGGTTTTCCCTAGCAGCTTGACTTCTTAAGTAAAATTTGAAAGGGTATTTTTGTTTTTCAAATGTCATTGTTTCTTCAGCACCAGCTTGCCAGTGATTTTTTTATTTTCATTTAGTGTTTTATGTGTTAGAAACAAGGTAAGTGCAAACTGAATATTCTCGAGGAGATAAATTCCAGCTTGTGATATAAAGGTCTCTTTCCAGACTTAGCCAGTGTTAACTGTAGTTGTTTGCAATTGTTGTTCTTTGAAAAAAACACTCATGTAGGACTCTAATAATGATTTCATGCTGCCCACAGCATTAGTCAAATGTTTTAAAAATGAAATAGAAACAAAGTAACTACAGAATAGGGAAGTTTTTGAAGGCTTAAAATGTTTAGAGAAAACTTCCTGTCCCCTGACTGATCTTGAAACAGTTTTATTTTTACCCATAGGATCACTTCAGTATAGAGCAAGAGTAATACCTTCACAACTAGGAAGATCAGGATTTGTCCCCATATAAAAGTTCTTTGATGAAAAAGCTGAAGGCTTTTCTGCAATATTAATAACAAACTTATTAAACTTGCAACTGCACATGCACATTTTTAACAAGAAGCTTACGTAGATTGAGTAAAGATGTTAAAATACATGAAAGAATTGGTATGGTAGGAGAAAAGAATTTGTATAAATTATAACAAGTATAAACACAGAGAATTATTATGATGTTAAAACTTAATGATGCAACAGCTGATCTTTTAATGAATGACCTGTGAAAGTCCTTCCACCTGCAGTGACCCGTGGAACTCCTTGTGTTATGTAGAATAATGAATACATGCAGGCTACATATCAGAGGAAGGATATAAAATTCACAAAAAAAATGCTGAATAATAAAGTACATAATATTTTCAGGTCGCAGCACAGTTTCTCTGGAGACTATCACTTTTTTTCTATATGGTACTGCACTGTAAGCATAACTTAAATGCCTGGCAACAGGAGTACAAATTGCTTGACTGAATCTTAATAATATGTTACTAAAATCATTATTATAATGAGAAAAAATTAATTTCCTTAATATTAGGGAAAATTAAAGAAGAGACAGTCAAACATTTTCTGTCTGTAGTTAAACTATTACGTTCATATTCAGCCACTTGAATTCTGATGCCTCTATTTTTAAAAATTCTGAGTACCAGCTCCCCAGTGAACATCATGGAAATCACTAAATGATTGACATCTCAGGAAATCAAGCCGTCTATTTAAGTACCAGGAGCACCAGTTTCCCAAGACTACATACAAGATATAAGGGTAGTTATGTGATGTCTGAAACTTGTGACTAAGCTTGAGCTTAGAGACTCATGATCAGAATACTCAGTGCCAGGACGTAATTACATTCAGGTTTGGATCATGCTGTAGAACATCTGAGCCCATAGCGCCATCAGGTCATGATGTGGATGGGAAAAATTACTGTCCTGTCCTAGACATGCCTCCCTCCCAGCAAAAAAAAACTTGTTTGTCTTGCAATAATATCGTCTGGTCCAGATGAGTCACCAAGAGGGTCCTTCGTAAAGCATCTTAGGTCATATAGAGCAAGAGTGATGTAAAACAGGAGCCTGTCCAGGCTGACATATTGCTGTCAGTGCAGATGAATGGCGAGTCGATAGAGATGACTGCTTCAGTCCACTCCTTGAATCAGGCAATTTATGACTGTATTGACATAACCTGGCGGTTAATTTAAGGTTTTACATGCAGAATGTCACTTTTCAGTTTAACTCCTGATTTTAATCATGGTTTGGTACCTCCGACTAGCCAGGGTAAGAAATATGTGTCACATTCTTAGAAGTAAACCTGATTTAAATAATCACCTTTAATAGTCATTTTCTTATGTTGCTGCAGTAGGCAAAACAAAAGTCTGGGCTTAGAAGTAGACAAGCTGGATAATGTTTTCCACTTTTTGTGCATACCAATCATGAATGTAACCTGAGGAACAATAAATAAAGTTTAATAATAGTGTCTGGTTTAAGTGGGGGAAGTTATTCCTGTGTTGGTATTCTTAAAATATCCAGCTACAGTATTGATTTTAAGCCCTTTAAATATACCAGAAAAAAGTACTTATGTAATCCTTCAAGCAGAAGGAAAAAGGATATATTCTGTTTATAACACACTAAGTAGGCAGATGTCTCTAAAGTAGATTCCACTCCAATGCAAGACTTTGTGATACCACTTAGAAAGCATATGCCATATTGCCTTGACATCCTGTTACTAAATGCTGATGAAAGTTTATGATCATAAGTAAAATATGTAAAGCAGGACTGAAAATAATCTTTCCAGTTAAACGCGTTAAAATGTATACTGTGCAGAATGTACGCCAGGTGTTCTGCAATGCAGGCTCCCAGGGATGTATTTCTGTGGGGGTTTGGGGAGTACAGCAAGAGATTTCAATGCTGCCTCAAGTACTGAGATACATCAGATTCCACATTTTTCCTGGGAAGACTAACACCAGTAGCAGGTGAGCAATCAATTTACAGTAAAGGATACTGACAGGTGTAGTGGAGTTCGATAGCAAAGCTATGGTTGCACCACGGTAAGGAAATTGATTTGAAACCAGAATGTCCTAACTAGCTTTGGGTTCAGGCATGCTTTGTAGCACCCACTATAATCCATTATTATCCAAATTGCCGCTGCTGCTGCAGCTTTCTTCCTGCTCCTGTTGAAGGTGGGAGCCATGGGGACCTGAGGCTACTCAGGGCATATTATCACACTGTCTGATACTGGCACAGAAAGCAATTTGGCATGTACTGAAACCTTGAAGCTGGGACTCTGTTTCAGTTCCACAATTTAATGTATACAAAACCGCTGACATTAAACTTCTGACTTTTCCAGGGATGGGATGATTACACCATATGCTGTATTTTAACTGCAAGTCTTTGGACTTGATGCAGGGCTCATTGGGCCCGAACTGCAGTCTCATGTTCTCTGTTACACTGCTTTGATTAACAATGGCGGCATTATTTCTGTATTTTCCTTTGTTTACTAAGCTCTCAAACTCATATTCTAAGACCAAAAATGTTTATCAGAACTAGTCTAATGCATTTCATAACACGGATGATCAAATTTCAGAGTTTTTCCTTCACTAAGAGCAAAAACTGAGGTGTTTAGAAAGGCTAAGAGTCTGAGCTGAAGACAGTCAAAGACACAAAATCCATCTCACATGTTCTGATGTTTATTCATACTCAGTCATAAGGAAAATACTGCTATCCCATTTTCAGCATGTTTCATTAAATCCCAACCATCTTTGTTGTTGGCTTTAAACACTGAAGGATTAATGCCTTATCTAGCAAAGCTAAGTATATGGTACGATCAAATCAACTCATGGTCTTAATTTTAGTATTCTAATTAGGCAGAACTCATAAACCTAAATATCTTTAACCCGTAAAGTGTTCTTACAGCTTTTTCACACACCATTTCTTTTTTCCATTTCATTATTTTCGATTCCAGCTTTTTGAAGTACATACATACAAGAAGTGGTCTTTGTATTTTAGTATCTCTTTGAGCAAAGCTGAATTCATTGATGTATCTTTTATCACATTTATTTTTGAATCGGTATTGTTCAATTTATGTTCTTCTGTCACTGCTAGCCTCTCCTCACTCTCAGTTGACTAATTAATTATTAATCCATTTGCCTGAATTTTGCTGGTCTTGTTGTGATTTTTTTTTTTTAATTAAGATATCGTGGAGCAGTAAGCTAAATGCACTAAGCAGAATGGAGTTGATATAATGTTTCTGTCCTTTAATGTCCTTTATTAATATTATTCTTTATCAGCTTCTCAGTTAATTCACCTGGTATTGCTACCATAATAACCAACTTATAACCAACTCTGTGAGCCCACTTTAGGTGTTGGCAATGGGAAGAAAATTTTCTGTCGATTAGGAATTGTGGTGAGCACTTCTTTCCCTTCCTCTCTTCTTCCCTTCTTTCTGCTCTCTGCAGTTCCAAACAAAATTTTAAGAGTTATTGAAATAAATATTTCATAATTGTTGTCCTGGTTTCGGCCAAGGACAGGATTAATTTTTCACAGTAGGCGTGAGGGGGCAGAGCCTGGAGCTGTGTGGGCATGGCCAAGACCTTGTGTTATTCCACACAATCTTCCATCATGGCCGGGGTGGGGAAAAGGGACTTCCTCTCACTTCCTAGAAGGAGGGGTGTTCCTTTTGCATGGAGCAAGGGTGGTGAGCAGCCAGGAAGAAGGCATGGGCGCAGGGGTCCAGGCACCGTTGTTCATCGTCTTAGGGCCACGCCGGGTCAGGCCAAGCAGTGAGCAATCTTTGCATGTAAATCACCCTCTTTTTGAGTAGTTTTGTTATTAATACTGTTACTGTTCATTTTCATACCTCATGGCTGTTTCCAGTAAATTTTTCTTATCTCAACACTTTTGTCTCTCTCAGCAGAGGTGAGCAGGAGTGCTGGTCCTAAAACATGACAATTGTTAGTTTTCAAAAATCTCAATTTACCACATAAAACAAAGACAGCATATAAGAACTTCAAACACATTCACGCATCCCAGAAAGCATTTTGGTCTTGATGATTCGCACCAAGTGATTGAATTAATCGTCTTTACCAGATGAAAACGTAAATTCTCACTTTATTTCAACATACTGAAGTATGCATTGAATTAATTTTCCTTTTCATCATTATTACATATTTTCTCACATGTGTCTTATAACTAGGATATGATAATTGTAGGTTTTATTACATCTATAATGTTTGAACTCATGGATCCTGCCAGAAAACATACTCCTGATGCCTTTGTTTTCCTCTAAATTTCCCCAAACCATTTTGTTCTCATTTAGACTGTCTCTTTCTTTTGCTTCCTCCCAACACTTTACATTACTTATTTTGCTGATACTGCTTTTTGCTTTCTTTCACCAAGTTCCTGTTAAATACATTTACTCAGAACTATTTTCTGCAATTTTTTCTTATGTATTTTCTTAATTATGGTAGATTGTCTTTAGTGTTCATTAAAAGACCTAACAAAACAAGTTTTTTCTGCACAATTTTTTTCCTTTACTGTTGACTTGAACAAGAAATGTACATAGAAATTGTAGTATACTTTTAAAGAATTGTGGATTGAGAAAGACTTAGTGGGTTAAAGAGAAAGGAAGGGAAAAAAACCCAAAACACAGAAACAGTATCTTATCTCATGACTATTGCAATACAACCTAATCTTATTAGATTAGTCTGCATATACTAAGTCTGCACATACTGTCACTGCCCCCCATCATTCTGTATTTACTTTCCCAAACCTCCATAAGCCTCTTGATTTGGATATTAAAATCTAAGGAGAAAAAAATGTTATTTTTCCTAAAAATTGCATCAACCTATCAGGAACTGCACGATTTTGATAGATCCTGGCCTTGTAATAGACATGAAAAAGAAATGTGGTGTTTATAGCCAAATATTAAGATGCATTCTAAAAACATTATATCGATTATATCCATTAATGAGTATAGTGAGTTATCCAAAAGCTGTGCTGTATATATTCTTTGTATTTAAATTTGCAACAGTCTTTGAAGGATTCTTGTAACCATCTGATATCCAATTTGTAACATTTAACTGCATATGACTTGAACGAATATTTCTAAAAGCATTATACATACCTTTTTGCTATCAAATTGATGTGTGTTACTTAGGTTTTGCTCTGATTAGCTATAAACAACTATGAATTATTGTTAAGTGCTCTGCACATGATTAAGTAAACATTGATATTGCCTAATGCATGTATTTATTTACATATTCCTGTAATCTGTTTTAAAGTCAGTTGCTCTGAATCATTGATAACATTTTTCTACACGTTTGTTCATCTCATTATGAAAGTATTCATTTGATTTCTGAAAATCGTTGTCAGCAAAAAAAAAAGGTTTATTCATATTCAAAACCACTGTTGTTTCTCCTAGTTTATATAGTTGCCTCCAATATTATTTTCCCATCTCATCTGCTTTTCTGCTTTTGATGAGGAGGATCATTTAGACTCCTTAAGTTAGTGGTGGAAGACTTGAAAATATTCTTGGGAAAAGCAGCGAATTAAATCTTAAGGCTTAGTGGGACAGATTGAACTAAATAGATGAGAGGCTAGGAGGAAGGTCTGCAAATGTAGTTGTTTTCTTTGGCTTTAAATATATGTAATGATTTCATTCATGAGCTGTGCACTTCTATTACAATGATTTGCCAGCCTCATACATTCCTAGAACATGCAGAAAGAATTTGTGCTTTCTTGTGTTGTGAAGCATATATGATCTTATATTTTCACTATAAACTCTTTTCTGGCCATTAT
Organism: Lycocorax pyrrhopterus obiensis; assembly: GCA_014706295.1. Lineage (NCBI taxonomy): Eukaryota > Metazoa > Chordata > Aves > Passeriformes > Paradisaeidae > Lycocorax > Lycocorax pyrrhopterus. Next base: position 25,373,699 of record JACSVZ010000006.1, read on the forward strand.
CTCAACAAATACTGTGTTTAATGACTATTTTCTCTCAAAAACATATGTGGTGTTGGAAAGTTTTATAAAAAGAGTTTTTCAGTTTCCTAGACTTTATGCAAGGCTGAGGCCGGTCAAGGGTACGGAAGTTACAGATTGGCTTGATGTTACACTGTTTGAGGAGGAACGACAAGAAGCCAAGATCCATGAGGTCTGGCATATGCTTTCCCTCATTTGTTTCTCTTCTACCATGGTCTGCTGGCACAGATGCAAGGAGCCAATTCTGTTGAGACAGCAGGAAAGGTTTTCTTCTCATGGAACAAAGTCTACTGGTATCTGCTAACTGTCTGATGACAGGGTACACATAGCTGGTGTTAACCTTCTCTAAGCTTCAATGAGAACAAAACATTAGAACATGCCCATCTGGTAGAACAAAGGAAATATGAAATATAGAATCCTACTTGAAGTTTTGAATGGATATCATCACCCAATCGAATATATCGGTTCAGTACTTAAATAGCATATTTTCAAGCAGTGGAAGAAGTGCAAAACATGTTAGAAAAATAACTGCATGGTAGACTCTGTAGTAACACAAACTTAGATTTTCTTAATTCTGTTCAGGTAACAAAGACCTCAGGAAGCCACTGACTGTTTCAGCTAGCAAAACATAAATTACATACCAATACATTTTCAACTGTTGTATCGCAAAATTTCTGGACCAGCCTTATTGTGCCTATAAACTTCTTTCATAGTAAGTTATGGCAACGGGGTCATATACAGAGTTTGCCAATAAATCTCAAGAATTTATCCACAGTTAGTAGTCAATGAACTGCTGAGTTACTTCTTAATGTTTTTCAAGTCTTAAACTATGAAGCTACACTTGAAGGCAATGGAAGAAAAAATTTTACGGTATTGCTGATAAAGGCAATGAAGGAAGTTCCAGGTAGCACAGGAGTGCTTCCTTGCTTTCCTTTATATTTCAGCTTTCTGGATCCTGCCTGACTGCGCACAGAATACTGAATACCTTGAGCCTTTCATTCCTGTCAAAGCAAACCTATTTACCATTTACCTAGGGAATGTGAACCATCATCTAAACAATTTTGCTGGAATAAAAGAGCACTTGCTGATTTAGAGCAGTGGACTGATGGAAGATGAATCTTGGAGAGGTAGGTAACTAAGACATTTCCTCTCTGCTCTCACTTTGAACATTGTTCTTATGGGAACATATTCCCCCTCAAATGCAGTTACACGTCCGTGCTTTGCATGGACCTGTTTGGCTTTGTGTCACTTGTGTGCTCTGGTGACCACTGCTACTTCAGGGGAGTGTTGTGGGAAGACCACAAGGCATTATGGCAGAGAAGTGCATGGTATCTCAGTATGATACAGAGGGAGGGAGCCACAAATAGAGGAGAGGCTCATTGGGACACATTTTCAGCATTGAGAAGCCTCAGTAATCTCTAAGGCAAGAGAGACAGCTTCTAAGTTTCAAGATCTGAGATGAAGGGAGTATTGAATTATGATCCTTCTGTAGGGCCAGGTCACTGAAGATCCCTCGCTGCCTATTCCTCCTCCCTTGCCTATAAACTAAGTCTTGTGAAATGCTGAGGCAAAGGTTATTATGATTTCTGGTATAAGTTATTTACCCTTAGGGCACCGGTTTACCCCTAATCTAGAAAAGAAATAAATTATAAGTGCTAGCCCCCTGTGTTAATACGCTAGTAGGATATTCCTCACTGCTTTTTTTTTCTTGGGCCCTTGTAGTCAATAAATTTTGTCAAAGTCTTCTGTGAGAGAAGGGCTAGAAATGACATGGAAGCACAGAACTAAAAATAAGCAAATATCTTTGGGCATCATCAGGAGACTAGCACCTGTAAAGTCAGATGTACAAACTAGTGCATTAGTGAGTCATCATCCTGAGGGCAGAGCACATAGTGGGCTCACTTTCAAGGGAAAGGTAGAAATTGTGCACATTGGATGCTACTGCAGTAATTTAGTCAGAAAGAGCTATCATTTAACATTAATTCTGTTTCATAAAACAGCTGGGGAGAAAAGCAAAATGATAGAGAATAACAAGGACTGTAATGCATTAATTAATCACTTGTGCAAGCAACATTCTTCCCTCTCCAGCCCCACTTCCAGCCTGGTCTAACAGACCTGCCCGACTGCTATCTGAAGGGCAGGCACCACTTTAATTTCTGTATTTGTTTTGTCACATATTGCTGGGCTGGAAATTCTCAAATGCCGTTGCTCCTAAATTGGAGTCTCCATGGCAACATTCACAGAGGTGTACACTGGAGCCAGCTGCCAGAAGAAGACAGTTACATAATAAAAACAGGAGGATTTCTGCTTGTCACTTTTACTGCCCTGAGATACATGGACAGACAGACAGAATGTAAATAATAGTGTAAAACTCCGGTAGAAAAGTGGATGATACCACAAAGCTATTTAAAATAATTTCAAGAGGTGAGAAGTAAGACTTCAAAAGGTGAAAAGTTAGGTTGTATAAATGACTTATATTCATCCTTTGTGCTGTTTTTAGTGCTTAAAAGTAATGATTTGCACCAAGGATATAAAGTTGAGAAGGTAAGGGGATGGCAGCATCAGCTGTATGTCAGTTTACTACCAGCTAAATCCAATCTCTGTGTCAGGTAATGTCAGAGGTAGATCAGGACTCTCATGTCAACTATGCAGTGCAGAACACTCAGAAAGAAGAGATTTCAAAGAATGACGTGTTGGTTTTCCCACAGTAACTGCAAGGAAATTAGTCTTAAAGATCAGAATGGAGACTGGGTTTGGGTGTGGAGCTGAGGAGTAATTAAATACAGAGAGACTAGAGGGACCAGCTTACTTGCCATCATATTTGGAAAGTCAATATTATGTGCACCATTAAAACAAGAAAATTAGCAGTAAGACCGTTTTAGCAGCAGAAAATGTTTAAGTCTCCTGTGAAGCTTTCCTTTCACATACTATGATACAAAAAAGTAAGTATTTTTCTGGACTTAGAGCAGATATTTATACTGAAGTCATTGGCTATTTACTTCTCCAGGAATAATTTTTACGATTCTTTGAGCACAACTGTGTCTCTGCATACAGAAATACCATTCATCTTGTTGTCACCAGAATCACGCAAAAGTCTTGCAGGCCTTTTCAGGAAAGAGTGACTGAAGAAGTTTAGGCAATTTTATAATTAATATAAGGACAATTTTCTTTTCCTCCTCAGAAATGACTGATAAATGCAAAAGTTTACCAATGTGTTACCTAAGATTTCAAACTTTATATTCTACTTAGCTTCATGTACAAAAGATGTATATTTATTTTTTACACGAAACACCAGCCTCCAAAAAGCTTTGGATAGACAGCAATACTTTTTGTGACAACTGCACATGCATGCATGACCCATTCTGGTATTTTGTCATTTACATAAATGCTAATACACAACAGCTGGATTTCAACAGCCATCTGTTAAGACACATTTTTGATTCCTCCTTGTGTCAAAGGTAATGAGAAAATAGTTCAAGAAAAACATCTTCAAAAACAAGTGAATCTTCTTTCTTTAGCTAGCCCTGTTTCCTCTGTTAACTCTCAGATGGAATGTCCGCGTCTTGCTCCACACCTATGTTACACAACAGCTGAAAGCTTGATTTCTTCTGTGCTTTAAAAATACAAGAAAAAAAAGAAAAAGAAAAGGTCTAAGGCTGGCACTGACCGAGTCTCTGCAGCTCAGCTGAAACATGGAGTTTGGGTAACATCAGTCCCAGCAAAGCATGGCTAGTTTAGGGTTTGCTTGGCTTGTAAAATTTACCATGGGTATTCTCCTATCACAACTTTGAAAATCCCCAATCTTTTCAGTTTTTTCTGACAGGTTTTTCGACTTCATGCCATGTCTTGTGCAGCATCAATATTTTGTAAAAAAAATGAAAATGTAAAATTCAGAATCTATAATATGGAGAGTTACAATCTTTAACTACAACCTCACAGGCATTAGCACTTTCCTTAATTTATTTTTTTTTCAAGTAGAAGATGTACAAGTGCAATGGTTGGCACTGGGCTTCTTGATCACCTGATTATGCACTACATGAAGTTGAAAAGTAATTCAGAGAGAGAGAATTCAGACAGAAAATAAAGAGGCAAAAATACAGGCCTGAAATTCAATTGGAATTTCTGGCTCACTAAAATTCTTAAATTCTGATACTTCAGTTAACTTCTTTTTCAAATTCAGTCAATAAAGGCAGGAATCAGACATACCAGAACTGAAGAGTAATGGAGCAAACATGAATTGTGAAAATCTTTGGAAATAAATCTAACCAACTTACAAATAAAATCAACTTAAATAAGCATATATAAATAAAATGTGAATAAAATCAGTGTTTATTAAATTCAAAGTTATATTAACAAGTATTTAAGCATGTTGTGCTCAATGCTCTTGAGTAAAAAATGTTCACCATTAAATCATTTTGCAAATCTAGAAAAAGAAGTATCCAGAAGAACTAGTTTCTTAGTTGAAACTGAGTCTAGTCAATACCAACAGTCAAAAAGAGTAGAAAATTTTAGAATTATTTTTTTCTAACCTCTTTATTAATAAAATACTTTCACTTACTACATTTTTTCACTTAGGAACATGTTTAAAGAAAATTTAAAAAATATGGATAGGACTCAGGAAGATGGTCTTCCCTTTCCCTCCTTCCCCATTTTGAAAAGCAAAATCCTAAAAACTGGATAAATCCAAAACTTTTCTGTTGTCTCTAACTAGCTTTTCCTATAACTTCTTCATTTTTTCAGCTAAGCTGAGAGAATCCTCTATTCCTTATGATTCCTCTGGCAGCATTTTATAAGTAAAAGACCAGAGAATAACTGTAGGCACTTCTGCACTGCCTGAATAGCTTTGCAATCCTTGGTGGTATTGTTTGGAAAGGATTTCTCATCCAAGTTAGATTTTGACATTTGTGACCCCAAGAAGCAAATCCCATGGCTGGCCAGGAAGAGAAAAGTACCTAAGGTATTTCCCAGCTATGTGTTTCCCACAGGATGTATGAACAGCCACAGAGCCTTGTTCTTCCAGGTGGAACCCAGGGGACCACAAACCAAACAGAGGAACAACCTCCATCAGGGCACAAAGCCCTGCCATGTTCTAGTGCTTTGCCCAGTCCAAAGTTTTACACCCAAGTGGATGTTGAAGCCATAGGCAGACCATTTTTTTCTGCAGATATAAGAAGTGTTGTTACCATAGTGAGCGAAGAGCAGAGAGAAGGGGAGTCTGAGAACGGCAAGATGAAAGAGTTGCACTGGTGATATGAACTAACACATCTCCACGGTGCTTCAGTGAAGCTGGCTGAGATCCTGAGCGCTTATTGCTCTTGTTTAGTGCTAATTCATACTGATTACACTGCCAGCTTCCACCTGCGAGGAATTACAGCTTCTCCTGCGTGTGTCAGCTCAGCTGACCAGTGCAGGAAGTACAGAGCTTACAGGGAAAATATCTGCCACAGACAGCCCTTCAAGGACCATTTTATTTTCACACCTTTATACTCCCATGTTCATACAATTGAACCACAGCATCATTAAAATTGCATCCAAATAGCAACGTTTAAGCACCTTGCTGGAACACTGAAAGTAAAATTTACGGGTTTTGTGTTAATTTGGTGAAATCACAATAAACATCTCACGCTGGGATAAAGATACTTAGTGGGACATCTGTCAAAGTCAAAACTAGATGCAGAGCTTCAGGCTGCCATTTTTGCCTTTGGCTTTTTCCTGTACTCAGCACATTAAAAATTCTTTGCCTTGCATCAAAACATTAGATCTTTGCACAGATTTTCTTTCCAAAGGCTACCGCTTGTACCTTCCTAAGCACCAATCCTCAAAAAGTCTCAAGTGAACCCTCCTCGTGAAAGTGATGTAATTTTATCTAACACAAACCAGGAACAATTTATTATGCCTTTAGCTCTTCAGTTGCTTCCCTGCCTCTCTGACTGTCAGTGTTTAAACCAAACTCAAGATTGACATACAGAGAGCAATTTTGCCAATAGCTAGTCCCAGAATTCTGCACACCAGCATCTCTGTGCTCACATTTTTGTCTTCAGGATGGATTACCAATGCTAGAGAAAGTGCAGATCCTCAATGAGCATTCTTTTTTATCCTTATAAAAACTAAAACTTCTCTTTCTTATTCCTGTATCTTGCGTGCAGATGCTGTTTACTCACTTCCCCTACAACTATGTGTAGTTTTTTCCAATATATTTTTTCTATATTTAGTTAATTTGCACAGTTCCGATTTCTGGCAGTTGCAAGTAAAGAAGCAACAGCTTGTATGGTAAGACCCCTATTTCATTTCTGAATTGGAATTGACCTTCCTACTTTGTCTTATTTGTAGTGAGCAAAGAACCTGTCTCTGGAGTACCCTGCTTCCACCTACCACTTTAAACAAAAAACCACTCTGTTCAAGTAGAATAAACATTCTAGAAATTTTGAAAAAAGCACTCTGTCATATAAGGAAGAGTAAACATTAAAATCTCAATGTCTTTTCATCTATATATTTATTTATGTGTTTAACTCTCATTTGCTAGTATAGCTATGGAACAATAAGTATGAACAGAGCAAAGTCCTGAAATATCCTTGGTTTTGCTCTTGATACATATCCTTTCTCCAAATCCCTCTCTTGAGAAAACTTGAAATTAATTTGAAGCATTCTGTTTGCTTCACCTCCAAACATAGTTTACTATAAGTCTTACAGGGAATATCTACTTTTAGGTAAACCTTTATGGGTGACCTCCAGGGACAGGGAGAGAAACATTCATACTATTTATAAAGAAATTGGCTTCATATTTTTCTATTTATATATTTATCATTATATTGGAAAATTTCAATAGGTCAGGAAAAAGTTCCGCATCAAAATGTCACTAAATAGATAAATAAAGAATACCCAGACATATTCGGCAAAAAATCTCCCTTTCAAAAATAAATGATACACCTTATGTTTATCAGGGAAATTCTCTGTAGATGTATTTCATGAAAATTTATCAGAGTAAACATAAATATGATCCACATAACGTCACACTGCTGTAAAGATAAAGTCCAGCAAAGCTGTGGCTTGCAGTTCAAACTAGATCAGGCGTAGGCCTGGATGAATTTTGCTCCTAAGGTTTACCCAAGAGGAACAAGGTGCGAGTTGTAAATTATTTACTCGTGTCTGAACTTCCCTCCGTGAACAGGAACTATGCAAATACATGCTGCAGAAACAGTGTAAGGTTCTGAACAGGTCTGTTCTAATTATCTAGACAGACCTAGTAGCTCTCTTATTCCAATATATATCATCATGTATTGTAATTGCTCTAATTAATGTAATTTAGTTGGATAATTCCATAGGACCTGGCAAAAGTATTTGTTACATCAAATTCCTTTATCAATTCCAAAGTCAATCCCTTAAAGTAAATAGCTGGTAATGTTGTGGCAATTTTTTTCAGGAAAAAAACGCTTGCAGGTCATGTTGGTGCTGTCTTTATTTTCTTGAATTGTTTCCTGAAGAAAATGGGCCCCATTATAGTCTCAGTGCAGTTTTGGATGTATTACATATCTAAGTAATGGTGAGCTGAATTGGGTCACTTCTGAATTGCTGTTTTGGTTTGCTTTCACATCTCGGTTGCCAGAAGAGTACCAGTGTGTTTTGGATAGTGGCCAAAAAGAACTTAAAAAGCATGAAATATGCATTTTGATGGCTGCTAACTTTTGCCGTACTATGGGGTTATAGCAACAGTAGCATCCAGTGATTGATGCAAAGTGATTGCTAATTGCTGTAATTAATGAAACATCGTTCAGCACTGAGGAGCTATTGACATCACACACACACACACACACACACACACACACAAAAGCACACAGGGAAATCCCTTACCCAAGAGGGTCACAAGTTCAGAAAATGTTTTTATTTATTACTTTCTCCTTTGTTTGCTGCAAAGACAAGGTTCCATGTGCTCTGAGAAGAGTAGCATGACAGTGGGAAAATTTGCATTTTGGCTCCCATCAGCAGTCCCTAATTCAAAATGCTTCCAAGGTCTTCAGCGGTGCTGAGCTGCAGTAACTGTCCAACTAAATGGGGAATATGGCAGCCAGATATTTTGTCTGCTTGACATAATTGTTGCAAACACATACAAGATCCGTGATAAGGTTTTATGCAAGAGTACAAACTGATAACTCAGCTAACAACTGCTGTTAGCTAAGATAGAAAATACAAGTGAAAATTTCATGTAAGGTCAAATCACTAATATTGTCGATATCACAAGTAGCATGAATGTATGAATAATGTCGAGAAATTCTTCCTGTACTTATTCACTTGCTTTCAAGGTTATGGAGGTGTGAAACTGGTACTGAAACTAAGTGCATCTTTGGTTATTAGGAGAAGACTTTTGCAGCAACTGCAACAAAGTCTTAACAATATTTGCTGATTTTTTTTCTAGTTTTGCTAAGTGTATGCTGCTTTTGCACTGGCTCTCTGCAGTCATTCAAGAGCTACCAGGAGTATTTGAAGAATATTTTAAATTATTTCTGGATACTACTGGGAATCTTCCTATATAGTGGAATAAACAAGTCCAAACAGGAGCATCTTAGATATATTCGGGGACCAAAACCCATTCCATATGATAGATGGAGACCACTCAGCACTCTGATCCAAAAAGTCTTAAGATCCCTTTCATAAGTATATTGTTGCTGTCCAGTCTGTAAAGGTCACAACGCTGGTGCTGACGTCAGGTATACTGCAGGGACGGATATTTATATCAATTAATACCATAAAGTTCAGCAGCCACCTTTGGGATTCTGTGAATGAACAGCTATAATCAGTGTGTAAGGCAGGCATGTACTGACTATGAATAGAAACAGTAAGACAACCACGCATTTAAGTAATGCTTATCACTTGCTTGGGTGAAAGGAGCAAGCACAAGTGAGAGAAGCAGAGCAAATGTGTTGGGAGCATGCAGCGTGCATCTGGGTGCTTTTCAGTTGATCACTGCAAGCCTTTGGTGGCCAAGTCCAACTAATGCCTCCTTAGACGTATATCTTCAATTTTTATTTCATGTGAAACTTGAAATACCAGTACCTTTCCTCAGGAGTTGGACTTTGGAGATCCTTTTGGATCCCTTTCAGCTCAGGATATTCTGTGATTCTATAAGATGGGCCCTTTCCAAAACAGATCTACACAGCTCTGGTAAAAAATGCCTAGTCCTCTGAACAGCTCCATCTCATTTCTCTGGAAGCTTCTTTTCTTCTTATTGTCATTACCAGGTTACTTGCACTATCTCTTTGCAGAAAGTAAGCTCATATAAAAACTGCTGGGGCCGGCCACAGCTGACCAGTTTGGATCTTGTTTGGCGTGTTTTTAACCACTGCCCAGAGCAAACATCTAATCTCAGTTTAATGGCAAATGGACAAGAGCTTCTTTGTTTTCTTCCTCTGCCAAAAGCAGAAAGAAAATAGCATATTTAGTATAAAAAATCCCGAACTGACACGATATAAATTATGCATTTCTCATTATTATTATGGATTTTGAAAGATTGCTATAAAGAATTAGACTCTGTTTTTCTCTATTCTCTTACATAACTAAGCACTTGGATAAAAACTAAAGTTTTGTTAACACTATTAATAAATATTTTCAATTATTTAGTATTACATATCAGTAAATTGTTCCAGCTTATTAATTAGTTCAAAAATATGTTGCAAGAGAGATGACATACAATGTATGCCAGTCATTATAGAGTGCCACTTGGGCTCTGAGTACTTTGTTGTTTGAAGATGCTGTAAGCAGAAGCCATTTCATTCTACCACTGGAATTCAACCATTAATCCACCTAATACACTTGCAACGTCTTAATTTCTCTATGCTGTCCCTGGTGAAGATGTTATCTGCAATACATGCTAACAATGTATTGCTCCAGGGAGCATCTTTAGATGCAAGATTTTAAAGTTGTTTTCAGTTCTTCCCATCTTGTTAAGAGACAGAGTTTTAAAAAATCATCATTACAAGCTTTTTTAATTTTAAGAGCAAATGGCAATAGAGATGGGCAAAGAAGATACTTAAGGGCATCATATATGTACATAGAGACACATAGAAATGCCATTTAATATGACTGCATCTGTTTTTGGGATAGGCAATGTACTGCCAAACAGTTCTGTGTACGAGCACAATCTCCCCCAGGCATTTCATGCGCTGTGTTTTTTCATTACACATTTCAAATATCATGTTTTCAAACTATCAGCTAAGTACCACAACTTCCCAGTAAACCTGACCACTGAACTTGGGAATAGTGTACATTTGGGCATGATTTTCTTTGAAATTATCAGAAATTGAGTCAATAACTTGCAATTTTTTTTTCTTTGAAACAGATCCAAAGCAAGGGTATGCTAATCCGTTCAGTCTTTCTATTTACCGCACAGGACATGAAGGAAAGACCACTCAAGTCAGTCTCCGTATTTTTAGCTCACTCTCTTGTGTTTTCTGGCTTTGGTAGCAAGTCAAGGCTAGCCTCTGCCCAAAGACTCACTATTTGCTTCTGATCTGCATTATTGAAAAGTCTTTTTTTGTAGTTGCGAGAGGACACAATCCCACTTCTGACTCACATGTGTATCTCTGGCTCTCACCAACCTGTTTCTTCACTGTCACCACAAGTATCCCACTGCAGAGATCTTGTGGGCATAGTCCCTCTCTCCCTGGACAATTTCACCTGACCAGAAGCACAGAAACCAGGAACCAGACAGATAACTGATCTTTAAACTCAGGCACCTATCCTAAAAAGAGCCCCACAGTGGATTGAGCAAACTTACAGTAACTTGTGGACAAACGACTAAAACAGGTGCTCTTTCTGTCACAGACCACCTATCTACCCTGTGTGATCAATAAAAATAGGGTATTTTCTTGAGGATCCCATGGCACATCTGACACTATTTATTTTGCAGGTCTGTGCACAGATGAGAATACATTAAAAATATTGAACATGATATTAAATAATGTGGAAGAACTGGATGATACCTAACATGTAGTCCTGGTTTGCTCAGACCCAAGGAATCTGGTAGAACACTACAGCTCACATATCTTCTATGGAAATCCATCATTCCCTCGGCTTTGGTAGGTTATCCATACACACTTCCATGCTCAGCAGGATGCTTATATTCATCAGTTAAATCAACATTCACAAAGAGTATGATGCCATAGGGGAAGAGAAGTGGGAAGGTTGGCACTAAGGACTTGGTATTCATTTGCTCCACAGGTTTTTCAGCAGTTTCACCTTACCATAAGGTAGCTCTAGCAGGCTTCTGTGGATGATAGACCTGAAGGGGCTAAGTGCTGCTTTTGGTTTTTTTGTATCCAAATGGCATGCAGTTTGTGCTCTTGCAAAGTGCTCCATGTCACGATCCAAAATGTGACAGCTGTGGAGGCTGAGATTTGATTAGAGATCTCACTAATAAAATGAAACAGTACTCTAATTTAATCCACTATTTTCCTTCATGGTGTTCAGCAGCAGATCTGTGTCTTTCCTATATCTTCTTGTCAAGTGACAGCATTGATTCTGTGTGGGCACACATAGGTAGTTGTTCTATATCACGCACATCACTGCTGGGAGGCAGAAGTAAGGCATTCTCATTTCCATGACGGAAATGGTTTGTGCTCGGGAAGAAGAGGTGGCAGTGGCACACAGAGGGTCCAGGGGGCCATTTTATTCTTTGTCTCAGGGACTGAGTGGTGCCAGGTCCAGTTGGTCAGTTGTTGAGTATCTCTTTGTCTGCAAATCACCCTATCTTTTTATATTTTTGCTATTAATGTTGTTGCTGTTACTGTTCCTTATGTAATTTCTGTTTCCAGTAAATTGTTAATTCTCAGCTCAGGATCTCTGCCTTTTGTCCCTTTCACCAGAGGTGAGAGGTGGAAGGAGCAGCTCGTGGTTTTTCTTTTTTGTCTGAGCACTAATACCATTCCTAAAACATGGCACTTGTATAAGAGAGAGGTCTTCTACCTCTATAAAAAAAGAAGGGTTTTTTTTCATTTTGCATATGAATACAAAGGCCTGAAGGATACACAGATACTCATGTTAACCATGATGTTTCTAAAATATTTATCTTCTTTTTAAAATTAGATATGTCAGATAAAATCCTTCTTAAGAAAGTACAGCTCTTCATTTTACATTTTATAGTATTACAGTATTTACAAATTAATTTCAGAGGTTTCTTTAAATGTTTAGTTGGTGCACTTGTATCTGTCTACCTATGCAGCAAGAGACAGACTGAGAGAGGATGGAGAGACGGAGATAAACAGATAATTGGGTAGATAAAGGGACAAATCAATCCTGATTACTACTGATGTAAACATGAATCACATTTACTGAAGTCAGCATGATATCTCTTGTCTGACATCTAGGGAAATGAGAGCAGAATGAGAGAGCACCTTAACTTTTTTTAAACAACCATTATTGGAGTTATTGCATCAATTAACATTCTCAAATCCAGTATTTTTATCCCCAGAGCTATGAGTTCTGCCATCTAGTGAACTGGTCAACTGTCGCTTTAAACACCAGCCACTCAATAATACTGTATATTAACAGAAGTGGAGGTGATAGGATTATCATTAGAATGTTAAATCCCCAAATTTTTATTTGTTAACAGACTTGGAGAAAAATTTATTGTACCACTAGTAGTTAGATGCATATGATAAGTCACAGCCTGAGAGACATACAGATTTTTTTTTTTATATGGTATTTATTCAAAATTATTTAAGAAAATTTTATATATGCATGTCCAAAAAGTGCATATTTGAGTGCATATCCTCTTCTTCTGGCACACTAGTATCTTATGAAGGCATGGATTCTGCTAACACTTTTATTCTTAATTTTATTTAGGTAACTAACAATATTAGCCACAAATACCATAAATACACAAATATGCTGTGTTCAAACATGGTTCTATTTCATCTAGTGTAATGCAGATACAACATTGACTGAAATATCACTTAGGTTATTGTACTGGCTATAATAGTAATATAAATATAGTCAATAATAGTTTGTACTTCTTAATGTATGTGTATGTACATGTATATATCAAATAATAAATTAACATCAGAAAAACTATTGTAATCAACAGCATGCAATAAATTATGATATTTTTAATACTGTGATCATACTGGGAAAATCCAGGGAAGCACATTATTTTCTTCTAATTGCATTTCCTAAGTGCAAAAGTTGTAACAAAACAACAGATGCTAGGCATCGCTAGAGATATGAATCTTAGATTTGTTTTTATAACTGCTCTGACATTTAGGCTGTGGGCTTTAAGAGGAGATTCCAAGGCAAATGTTTTCATCATCATCTGACTCATTTTTGCCTGAAGGAAATACCAATTAAAAAAAAGCAATAAATAAGCAGCAGCAGCAGATTATTGTTAGTTACAATTTCCTCCGGTGATTCTGCTGTGTTTATCATGAAATGTCTGAACACTAACTTTCACTAAGCATTACACACTTTCTTACTCTCATACACCACATTTATCTTGATTTGTGTTTGTGGCTGTACACAAAGGTTCAAAGAGTCCTTATAAATCATTTCACTTGTCTAATATTGCCCTTATGGGGAAATTGCATGTTCACTGGAAGACAGTAGCAACTAATAGAAGAAGCCAGCAAACAAAACGTGCAAAAAACTCTCCAACAAATCACAAGCAAAATGTCATTGCGTTTAATTACTCTCCCCAGCAATATAAGCACATGATGGTGCCTGCATGTAGTGATGAATACAGCATGTGATTAGCACTGAATGTAAAGGCATGCACTGCCAAGGGGAAAGTGCTCATCTTCTATCATAAATTCTCTACTAGATTTTGAGCGATACTATAGACCCTGTGTACTTAGGGCCCCAGAGTAGGCTCAGGATCAGCCTTTCCTTCCAGGTTACAATTGATTTTTTTTTAAATTGTCAGTGCTGGATCTTCAATACTCTCCTATGCCTGTGTGTTTCAATGGTGCGCAACAAAAGTATTCACCTTCTTTCTCTGAAGTTTCCAGGTCAGTTTACCAAAGAATATGAAGTAGAAAATTTTCTTTGAAGTTAGATTTTAATAGATAATAATTCCATACTCAGTGGTAGGCATTTATTAAATATAGCTGTGTTTTGTTAATCAATTCTGAATTGGAAAAAGATTTGTAGCCACTCACAAATATCTAAGGTGAAAGTTAGAAATTTTCCTCTGCTTAGAGGAAGAATGATCTGAAATGCTCTTTCTATAGAAACTGAAGTCTGTCCAAATCTAGCCCACTGACTGGGACCAACTATTTGTATATGACTGGGTGCTCATACATTCCTCTCTGACTGTGGCAGGAGTCTTCAGATCTCCTCAATGTGAATGCAATTGTTTAAGAGATACAAAAATGCAGTCTTTCAGATGAAGAAACTGCTTCATTTAGTGATCCACAGGGAGTCTTTAAGGGGAGAAGTGGGTGTGATTACTAGTAGATCACCTGTGTTTAATTTTTTAATTAATGTCAGTGTTTTTTCAAGTGTTACAAAATAAGAAAATACTAAAAGATGTGGTTTTTTGAGTTTTGAGTAAAAAGGCTACAGGTTCTAAGGAACTCAGTAAATTTTATACATATACCACATACAGATTAGAGATTAAACGATTAGGATTTCATCACAGACTTAATACTTTGATTTATTGCCTTGTAGAGCAAAGCTGACAGTCAGAGAACAGGACCTGCTTACTACAGGGTTATGTTGGATAATATTTAGTTTGACATCAAATTAGGTGACTGGTGTACAGTGATGCCAGGGTTTAAAATCTGTTTTAGGGTTCAAGATACTGTAGGTTGCATTCTGCAGAGCCATAGGAACTGCAGTAAAAGTTGACAATTATGAGAGCAACTATATTATGTACATTTCTATTACTGAATAGTGACTGGCATATCTGTAGGGAGAACAGCTCAAGGTATAGAATTTGTGTTTAATTTTTTGGTAGAGGAGGTACCTGCACTGAGATTATGTGTGGGGTTGGATTAAGGATAGCAAGGGCATAAAATCACATTATTCCTGGAAAGCCTGTATTTAAAAATAGACCTGCCAGGTCTACCCACAGCAGCTTGAAACTATTTCCTCCTACTGGATTCCTGTTTTGTCTTAATCTTGTGATCTTCCAGGATCCTGCAACAAGCATAGCTCTTTTGCCTTTGTTGCCACATTTTCAGATTTCAGAGGGCAGATCTACACATGTTCCAGTTTGGATCAATGTTTAGTAAGCTTTTGAAACAAGTGTCCCAGCTGATCCCACTTACTATGCTTTAGCTCGTAGTGTCAAGCTGCCTCAGGGTGCCTGAACTGGACTCTTCTCTGATAAACCTACATTGCAGATGTGCTCCAGGAGCTTACCCAATGCACTCTGACTGCAAATGGACATTCAGTCCTTGGAGCCAGGCTAGAGCCACCCAACAAACAAAATAAAACAAAACAGAAAAATATATATTATGCGTATATACTGTGGATGTCAGCTTTCCAGCATAAGTTGTTTTACTGTACAAAACTGTTCCCATTTATTTGCACTGCTGTACAGGTTGTACAGTGTGGGTCATACAGATGGGACCACACCAGCTCAGGGATGCCCCTGCTTTTCCTTGGTAACCCCAGGGATACCAGCTGAAGTAACAGAACCAGATAGTCAGCTGCATGGAACCAGACTGGAAAAGAGTCCCCCTCATCCTGTGCAGGTAACTCCATATGTAGGACACATAGATTGAGGGGGTGATGGGGTGGACATTGCTGAAGTTGTCTGGTTGTACCCCAAGAATCTAATTTGGAAGTACTAAGAACCTCTGTTAGAAGCTAGGAAGCAAGATTTTGGGTAATTATTAAGTTTCACCAGACAAAACCAATTTGAAATGTTTAGATTTTGTAAATCTTTAAATCGGAGTTGAGCACCCAGGGCATGCCATAGAGAAGGAAGGACACCATATATCTGATAGGTTGAGTGACAAACTATTACAAAAACAAAGGAGAGGAAATAATCCAGGAAATTTGTGATCTGCCATAACCTGTGGTCTTCAGTGATAAAGATCACACTCTTTCATCTAGTTAGGGGCAATCTGGTAACATCTGTTTTGTTAACGTCTGGTTTTTCCTAAAAAAAATCTCTCCATCTTCTGTCAGCATGATATCTTCAACTATGAAAACTCTCATTTCTTCTGATGGTTACAGTTTATGTTGTACAGTTTTTAGGGACGTATGCACAACAGTTGCTGCTAGATTGTTAGATGGCTGAGGTGGCACCGCCGAAGCAATAAAAATCTTACCTCTGTATTTTGATTTAGACTTCTAAGTCTAATTTTAAATTGAGTTAATTCTCCCCATTCTAGAGACAGTGTGAAGAAGTTTAGCTCTCTATTAGCAACTTCGTAGGTTAGTTAACAACTGTTACAGATGTTCACTAGTAAAGTCCAGGTATGTTCAAACATCCAGTGGAATGTAATTAGGACAAAGAGACAGATTAATAGTTCATTAAACCATTCCTGTGCTGCTCTGGAACAATATGTAATGAGCAGAGTTATAGAAAATCCTCGTCTAACATAATATACCTGGAAGCCTGCTTTGCTTTGAAAACTTCAGTGCAAGCTCCAAAATCAATGGCATGCATCCAGAATTGTGTTCATGTTTTAGCACACAGCAAACAGGGAGAGTTTAGATGCTTGCACAATGCAGGAAGAGTAAAATTATGCTACAGGGAATGATGACAAGAATGCCACAATAATGGGCTGGCTTTCTTTGTCTTTCTTTCTAGCCTTTCTAATATTCTGAATGTTTACAAATTTGTCCTTGGTGTGAGTGCTTCATCTGCTCCTTGTCATGGTGCTCCTGAAGAGTGTGACATGTGCTAGGCTTGGCTGGTGAATCCTACCAGCTAACAAAAGCTGAACTCCCCTCAGGAAACCACCTCAGTGGACCTAGTTTAATAGACTGGCCTAGTTAGGCCAAGGCTAAAACTGCTTTGAGGTGGAGTCTATCTCAGCAAATGTGAGGTGACTGATAAGTAGCACTCAGCTCCAGAGCAGCATGCCTGAAGTAGGGCACGCTGGTGGCTTGCCTCTGCCAGACGTGCTGTGCCTTTCCTGGTTTGCATTTGAACAGGCATACCAGATAACCTGCTGAAAATGCTTCACTAGCAAGATGCAGTGAGTGGATATGCAATTTTATGTCAGACCAATCAATGTTTGATTATAGTCAGCTCTGAAGGTCTAATGCATATTGGGGTGCGTTGACCCTGGCTGGACATCAGGTGCCCACTAAAGCTGGTCTGTCACTGCCTAGGACAGGGGAGAGAAAACATAACAAAAGGCTCATGGGTCCAGATAAGCATGGGGAGAGATCACTCAGCAATTACTGTCACAAGCTAAACAGACTATTTGGGGAAAGTAATTTCCTTTATTTCCAACCAAATCAGAGTAGAGTAATGAGAATTAAAAGCTGAATTTTAAAACACCTTTACCCCACCCCTCCTTTCTTCCCAGGCTTAACTTTACCCACAAATTTTCTACCTTCCAGTGTCACATGAGATGGAGAATAAGAATTGTGATCAGTTTATCCCACATTGTCTCTGTTGCTCCTTCTTCCTCAGGAGAAGGACTCCTCACATCCTTCCTCTGCTCCAGCATAGAGTCCTTCCTGTGGAACACAGTCCTTCATGAACGTCTCCAATGTGAGTCCTTCCCATGGGCTGCAGCTCTTCATGAATTGCTTCAGTGTCCCCCATGGGGTCACAAGTTCTGCCAGTAAACCTGCTGCAGTGTGGACTCCTCTCTCTGCAAGCCCACAGGTCCTGCCAGGAGCCTGCTCCAGTGTAGGTTTCCCACAGACATCCACCTGCTCCACTGTGAGTCCTCCACAGGCTGCAAGTGGACCTCGGCTTCCCCCATGGACCTCCATGGGCTGCAGGGGCACAGCTGCCTCACCATGGGCTGCACCAGGGGCTGCAGAGGAATCTCTGCTCTGGCACCCAGAGTGCCTCTTTCCACTCCTTCTGCACTTTACCTTGGTGTCTGCAGAGTTGCTTCTCTCAGCCTGCTTCCACCCTCCTGGCTGCAGTTGCCATCGAACAGGATTTTTTTCCTCTTGTTAAATACATTATCTCAGAAGTGCTACCACCATCACTGGTGCGCTTGGCTTTGGCCAGTGATGAGTCCACCTTGGAGCTGGCTGGCGTTGGATCTGCCAGATGTGGGGGAAGCTTCTGGAAGTTTCTCACAGAAGCCACCCCTGTAGCTCCCAAAACCTTGCCATGCAAACCCAACACACCTGCATGTAAAATACGGGCCAGTTTTCTCTCCTGCTTACTTCAAGATTGAAAAGCTACAACTTTGAGAGTTCATATTGGTAAGAAAACCTTGCAGTTAAGATTGCATGTCCTAAAATGCCTATTTCACATCTTTTGGGAATATTGACTGTACCTTTCTGCACAGCCATGCCTTCAGTCTCCTCTCTGGGGGCTTGAAGTAGAAGCCAGAGAGGTCTGTAGACTCCTTGAGCCCTTTTTCTTGTGTGTGACCTGAAAGAATGGACATCTTAGGTATTTGTTTGGAGTTTGGACTAATTTATTTTTGAAATGAAGACCTTCCAAAAACAGAGCAAAAATTAGTTCAGTATCCACATTGTGGTTGAATAAACAGAAGCTAAACAAAGGTTATCCCTTTCTTAAAATGAAAGACAACTGAATAGTTTTCCACATATAAAGTAATAAATTTATTAGCTGATTCAAACAAGTACTCTAGATATTAAGAGAGGAAATTATCTTTCATGTTGGGTTTTTTACGAGTTTTGTTTTCTTCTCTCTTTTAACATGTTTTGTCAAGAATTTCACTATAAAATTCAGAAGAAAATTCTGTATCACATAAGGGTATGTAGAGCTCTTTACCTGAAAATGACATGGATTAACTTGCAGAATGAAGTCTGGCAGTATTTGTGCAAAACAAATGGAGTTTTACAGTAAAGTTCTTTTATGAACTGTTGATAGCTGAGAGCACAAGCTCTTTCAGCTCTGTCTGAAGAGGTTCAAGAAGGAATCATAACTTCAAATTCCTGTTCCTAGCATTTATGATCTAACTCACAGGATGGAAATAATAATTGATTTCTAAAAGTTTTTCAGAAATGGTTTCAAAAATAAAAAATTCTGACATCCATTTGACTCATTGCAAAATGAGTTTGAGCTGTGATTCTCCAGAGTTGTACAAGATCTATTGCTAAAAAGAAATGAAAACACTTCAGAAGCCTGCTATTCCTCTTAAAAAAGTTTTCCTTTATGGTAGGATTAAAATACTAAAAATATGCACATGCATCCTGTTTGCTCTCCTGGAACTTTGAACTGTGAAATTACATGCTTACACAAATTTGAAAAGTAACCATATTTACATAGGTTAGAAATGTGCCCAGATAGGTACAGAAGTAAAAATTGCTGATAAGCATTATAAAAAATACTAAAAATAAAAAGAGCTTATGAATCCTGTACAAAAAAAAAAAAGATACAATCAGGTCTAACACTCTTTTGAAGCACCAGCAATAATAGAGGTTTTCCTATTCAAATTCTTATTTGAGTCGAGATTTTACTTATCCTCTCCGGATCATTTTTAGTATAAAGCCTCTTTCTTTGTTCATTTGCTATTTCAGTGGTTTACAGTTATGAAAAAGAACCACATATTTTCCAGAATAATGAATGTCTGAAATAGTGTGATGATAGCCGGGGAAAATGAAGTCTGTTTCATTTTCCATTGTTGAGCATTTTGTGGAGTCACTTACAAAGTGAGTTCAAATTGCATATAAACATCCTAATTTGGATTTGGTAACAAATTATACCTGTTTGCAGAGCTGTAAATAACTTCACAGCATGCTAGCCAGTAAAGAATCAAGCTCAGCACCTCTGATAGAGCCATTCATGTCTTGCTTTTATATGCATATCTATTGTCCATCCTTCAAATCATTTTTTTCTCTTAATTTTTAAGGATATATTTTCATCGATATTTCCCAGAAAAATAATTGGAGGGGTGCAGGAGGTCAGACAAGGTTAATTCCCCGAAATAAATAGAGATTTAGAAGCTTCCAGGCTGTTGTGGGGGACAGCTAGCAGGCATATGTCTATTAATTTTGAAATGATAGCTGTTAAAGCAAGTGACCTTTAGAGCAGTGAGAGAGGGAAAAACAGCGCAATTGCATCAAGATGGATGGATGCGCACAGACCAAAGAGTTGATGCTGCAGACATCATACCCTCATGCACATTTTGAGTGGATTTTAGCTCAGACTAGCTCTAGTTTGGTCCCTTAGGCAGCGTGACTGCAGAAGGAGAACATTAGACACATTCCTGGAGCAGTTTTAGGTTTATCTTAAAGAAATCCAGTGCCTTGAGACCCCTCCACAATACCAACCATCTTTGCCGTAAGTAGGCACATTTGGGAGAGCCGCTGCAAAAGCATGTGCTGACCACACTGAAGAGCTAACACAGCTCCAGCTACAGTACAGCACACATCCTGCAGTGCTTTGCTGCATAAACTCACAGCCCCACTAGGTTTCAGTGTAACTGCCCCCTCCCAAGCAATGTATAAGAAAAAATGTACGTTGCCCATCTGAGGCTATGAGTACCAGCAATATGTGCCAGAGACCATAAATCAGTTTCATCTCTTCTGCTGTTTGTCCTGAAATAATGACTGCACCCTTCAGCCTCCTCAATCTTTTCGCTTCCCAAGAAACAGAGAGCATTTTCTTGGAAACTTAGTACCTAACACTGCCACTGTTTTTTTTTTAAGGGATAATATTTTCAGTGAGGAAAGGATTGCAATAATGAAAGTATCAAAAGTAATTCTGCATAGCTCAGCATTAAAACATAACAAGTTATATCTCTGGAGACTATATTAAAATTCAGATTATTAAAAAATAATTAGGGAGGGTGGAATGACAGAGATGTCACTGATCTTATTGTAATTAATTCTGTAGAGTTCATATTGTGAACTTTCCCTTATTGATCTCAGGTCTAAAAACATAAAAATCTGGAAATCTCATGTGGTAACAGACTTTCAAGCAGATGGGGATTTTTTTTGGAAAATGCTAATACAGTTATTTTCATTATTAACTTATAAAAAAATGACTTTTGTGTTGCTGATGACTTATAGTGCTAAATCGATGAATTCTTTAGTCTATTCCTTCTAATAATAGTGAAGACACTAAACTCTGTATTATCATATGTGGCTTTTAAACATTCAGCTACTTGAAGTGTTGAACTGTATATGTAAAATTTCAGGTGAAAATCAGTAACTATTTTTATTTATATGAGGAAAATTCCACTTTTGCTATAGAGCTGATATATTGTCTTGGAAGCTGTGTGAAGAGGGGAAAAGAGGGCAGCCTTTTGTGGTTAAGGGATCTGAATTATTTGAAAAGCGATGCTTGGAACACTGTAGTTACTGTTGCTACATGAGTTGAAAACAGAACATGGACGTCTATTTTCAAATATTTAATAAGAAAGCACTGTGAATAATTTATCACTGTCTCTTTTCAAATCCTTTGGAACTATATTTAGTAAAAATCTTTACAGCTTGCACAGTACCATTCAAAGGCTGAGCTATGTCTTCATGTAGACATCCATATTTATCCATCATACATGGTGGCCTATCAAGTTGTTTTCTGTCATTATCCTTGACTGTTTGATTCCAGGGTAGCACAGTGTCACTGAGTCAGAACAGCTGTTCATTCCTGCAAATAACATGCCTCAGACAACTCGTGTCATGCCATGTGGACTTACCCTGGAATTCCTTGTTAGTGTCTAGACAAATCAAGAATATAAATCCCAGTGCAAGACTTCTTCTGTCAGATCGATTGTCACTTTATTCCATTTCTTTCGATTTCTCAGCTGTGCATCATTCTTACGGCTGGCTGACAGCTGAATATCTTGTGTTTTGAACACAATCTTTCCAAATCCAGGGGATAATAATAACGGCAATAGCAACAAAAGTAAATGTAACCAGCCTATATTATTATCTTTTTTCTGTTCCCCTCCACCCCAAGAAACAAGTTTTACAACAGCTAGTCTAGATCACCCAGTTTTGTGGTTTAACCCCAGGTGGCAACTAAGCCCCACACAGCTGCTCACTCACTATATCCTGGTGGGATGGGGGAGAGAATCAGAAGGGTGAAAGCGAGAAAACTTGTGTGTTGAGTTAAAGACAGCTTAATAGGAGAAGCAAAAGCCATGCATGCAAGCATGGCAAAGCAAGGAGTTCATTCACCACTTCTCTTGGGCAGGTATCTCTAGGAAAGCTGGACTCCGTCACAGGTAACAATGACTTGCGTAGACAAACGCCAACACTTCGAATGTCCTCCCATTCTTTCTTTTCCGGCCAGCTCTGTGTGCTGAGCACGACACCATAAGGTGTGGAATATCCCCTGGCCAGCAGGCATCAGCTGCCTTCACTGTGTCCCCTCCTAACTTCTTGTGCACCCTCAGTCTCCTTGCTGGTGGCGTAGGGTGAGGAGCAGGGAAGGTCTTGGCTCTGTGTAAGCACTTCTCAGAAGTAACTAAAACCATGCCTGTGTTATCAGCACTAATTTCAGGAAAAAGAAAGCAAACCAAAAATCAAAACTGAGCTCCATACCAGGTACTATGAAGAAAGTTAACTCTATCCCAGCCAAAATCATCACATGCAACACAGCTTCTACAAACCACGCTTTCACCTTCAGTTGCAAGACATACTTTTGGGATCTTATGCTAAATCAGCCTGCATAGGTTTTTCCCCTCAAATACTTGTTCATTTTGGGATGCAGAAAAAATGAGATCACTTCTTCCTGAGTCATCACCAGTAATAAACTACCAGTACATTACCTTTTATCTTTCAGCTCACCACAGCCGGCCAGCTCTAGGCACGTGGTGTGACTCTTGGGGCTGTCCTATGCAGAACCAGGAGTTGTACTTTGATGACCCTTGTGGGTCCCTTCCGACTCAGGATATTCTGTGATGCTACTGCCTCTCTGTCCAAGAGGCTTAAAACCAAGCTTTTCATAATTTCCTCCAGTTTCTTTTAAAACACCCAGAATGTTGTCAATGTTCTTCACCAAAATTAAAAGTTTTAAATCTTGAGTCAAAACTATATGGCTACAAGAAATTGAGAATCCAATCACAATTTTCAGTGAAGTCGCTGGAGCTAGCCCGGATATAAGTACCTGGATGTGTGGTATACTGACAATATCAGTCTTATGTTCCCAGAAAGTATGCAGATTAGGCATTACTTGTTTGCATGCATGAACACTCAATAGGACCAGTGCTAGAGGGAAGCATAATATTTATTTATAATTTTAATATTTTACACACAAAATAATCAGCATTAGTTTACCAAACTTCAGAATTATTTTATTGTACTTTAGTTCTTTTAATTTATTTTTCATGTTGAGGTTAGAACAGTGAGTTAGAGAAAGGAACAATTGCAGACTTGCTCTGTGGGTTAGAACACTCTGCCACACGGTTTTGTGGGTGTTGCTGTAGACAGGCAACCTGATTATAATGAGATATCAATTTAAACAATTAACATATGCATTTTCAAACCTGTTTATAGGAACACAGATAAATCCTGGAGGTATTTATAGCGACATTCAGGCCCACCATTTAAAGGCATGTCATGGTTTAAGCCCATCCGGAAATTAAACACTACACAGCTATTTATGTGCATACTTTTCTCCTGTATGTGAGTGGTAACAAATTCAAAGGCTGATATTCCTACTTTCACCAACTCATTTCTCCAGCAGGACAAATAGGAGAACAAGCAGAAAATTATATACATTTTTCTACTTCACACTTGTTAGCATACTAATGATGTGAAGCTGTCAGAGCTACCAGCATCTCAACTTGCTAATGATTTCTTGTACCTTAGCTGGGACAAAAAGGATAAGCAGACAAGCTGAAACTCCAGTTTCCAAGGAGACCATCTTGGAAACATGTAAGAAATATTTAAGTAGGTACGACACGTCTCCAAGAACTAGAGATTTTTTCCTCACACAGTGACATATATAAGCTATGTTGAAGAGAAATCTGTGCCCTCCAGACTCCTTTTTGAAGCTGAGGTCTTGTGAGTTAGTGTGGCTTGCCATCCAAATGGCTTGCACAGGAGAATAATGAGTTCCCTGGATTCCAGTAATGTTTCAGATGGTTATCAGTCACAGGCACTGAGCAGAACTGTGTTCTCTGCATACTTACCTATCTGTCTAACTCTCTGTCTAGCTATCTGTGTGCTCATTTCACTGTTTTTATTTATGGCCACAAGAAAGCATGAATTCTTCATTTAAATTTCAGTAAGACATTCTGTGCTAAGCTATACTGTGCGTGAAAATAGAACCAAACTGTAGAGGGATGCTGGAAAAACATTTGATGTTACTTGAGGAAAACAACCCTTAGAATTATCTTTCCTCAACTGAAAATGTTGCATATAAGGAGGTTTTTTTAGAGTACTAGATCATGCTTTTCCGTTCCCATGTTGTCATGAACATCTGTTGTTTCCTGCTAGCCTACTTTACAGCTGATGTTGCAAAACATGTAGCTCTGTAATAAAAACTTCCTCAACTAACCCATAAAAAATACTTTTTTCCAACTTTTCCACACTCAAGGAAGACATAAAAAGGGGGAGAGAAAGTTTCCTTCCAATTATTCAGTAAATATGGAAAAATAAATGGTGAAGGACTGATACTCTTAATTCACTTTTAAGAGGCTGTATCGGCAACAGTGAGTTAGGGAACTTTGCACATCAGAACTCTGTTCTCACATAGTTCATATAAGCAATGTTACTGTATTTACTTTTCCAATATGTAAATATTACAAGAATTAAATACATGAAGCCTGTCTCTACTAGACCTCTCCAGAAATTTTTTCATTTTTGATCCTGGATACTGAAAACAACAGGCAACTAAGGACCACTCACTCACTACTTCATGGTGGGATGGACAGAAGACTTGAAAAAAGGTAAAACTCATAGTTTGTGATAAAAGTAGTTTATTAATTGAAATGAAGTAAAATCTAATGCTAATACTACTACTAATAATATAATAATATAATAATAATGATAATAATAATAGTAGTAGTAATGAAAAGGAGAGAAAGAGTACCAAACTCCAAGAAACTCAACTGATAGTCACTGCAATCGCTCACCACCTGCCAATTGATGTCCAGCCTCTCCTGAGAAGTGATTGGTATCTTCCAGCTATTCTCCTCCAATTAAATACTGAGTGTGATGTTCTGTGTTGTGGAATATCCCTTTGGCCTGTTTGGGTCAGCTGTCCTGGCCATTCTGCCAATGGCTTCTTGTACACCTGCTCACTGGCAGACTATGGGAAACTAAAACATCCTTGACTTAGACTAAGCACTACTTGGCAAAAACTAAAACATCAGTGTTATCATAATTATTCTCTTATTAAATCCAAAACACAACCCTATTCTGGCTACTAATAAGAAAATAAAAACTATGTCAGCTGAAATCAGGGCAACAACCAAAAGGCTCTGACAACAGAAAAAAATCAACAACAGATATTAAACCCAGAAAATGCCACTGATCAAACAAAAACTTATTGCAGAAACAGGAAAAAAGACTGTGTACTGTTTAAGACTATTCATTCCACAGAGCAAAACTCACAAATCAAACTCCTGCTTCCTAATTACCATCACTGTATGAGAGGAAGTATCTCCTTTTTCAGTAGATATATTATTTGAAATATTCATTATGGCAATTGAAACAGTGTTTAATTTTGACACCTTTCAAATATAAGGGCAGGTAGAATAGCATTTAAAGCTGATTGTGTTTAATAGGTGTAACAGACTCAATTTTAGCAAAATACAGTATCAAACAGGTCAACATTAGGCATTTCATTGGACATGTTTGTTAAGGTTGTCTGGGAAATGGAAGACTAGTTCCAGAGAGAAAGAAAACAAAAAAAGACCATCTGAAAATTGGGAGTTACTGGAGCTCAGCTACTCATGAATAAGAGTTGCAACAGTAGAATCATAGTTAAAATATCTGTGATTTCTCACCAGAGAAAAGTACTAACTTATACATTTCTTTAACTCACACAGGAATTACAAAAAATGTTTATTAGGGTTTATAACAAAGAAATGCTGCACAATATCTTATCCAACCAGCATAAATTTTTCTTAGCATTTTTAAACATAATAAATTAATATAGAAAATACTTTCCTAATTATAGTTTCACTGATGGTACAATCCAGTTTGCAAATGAGTCGTGTAAACACAAGTGTCTATTTTTAGGCCTCCCTCTACGGGGCAGATATCCTTTGCTATGTTCCCTGTGGCCACTGGACATCAAAGGCTTAATTTAGCTGCTTGCCTACCTGCTTTTCACCACACTTGGAGAAGTCTTGCCCTTCAGCTGTGGCTCCAGAAGGGCAGATGTCCCCCAGAGATTGTGTTCTACCTTCCAGTGCCATAGAAATGTCTCATGTACCCTTTAGATAAGCCTAGACCTTGACAGCAGGGAGTGTAGGGAGCTATCCAGCTGAGCAACCACTTGGGAACAGGATTCAGTTGCTTAAGCATAGGTAACACTTGAAATGCCCTGTAATACATCAAAAGTTTGCACAGAGATGGCATTTGTGACATATGATACATGACCTGGAGAAAAATAATTGCGTCCCAGACCAAAGTGGACAGTGTAAGATATCTAAAATGGTATCTGAACAGCTGAATTCTTCTCTAGGTTAGGTGAATAGCTCTCCTTGCTCTCCTGACTGTTTTGCTTATATATCATTTGACTACCACAAGAACTTGGACACCCACTCAAATGTAGTTTTGATTGAATCCCTCGTTCAATGCTGAATCTCACTTTAAGACATACATCAAGAGTTGCTAAGATATTAACCGTCATTTTTTAGCTTGTATTACTTTCCAAGAAGATTTTGGAAAAGGAAAAAGGAAAAAAAATGTTTTTCTAAAGCTTAAAATAAACATAACGGATTGGAAACATCAGTTTAGCAAAGAAAAGTTCAAATAAAAAGTAGGGCTTGTTCATGGACTCCAAAAATTCAAATCCAAAACACTAAGGAACTTATGCTGAGTAGTGGTCCAAAGCTTATATGAAAATAATAATAATAACAATAATGATAATAATAAAATAACAGTAGTAAGTAGTAGCAAGGGATGCTAAAAGAGACAACACCTTAAGTAATGAATACAGTGAAGGCTCCAAGCAATTTAAAACATGAATATTGAAGTGAGGTAGAGAGCTACAGCTAAATACTGATTAAATAAATTGCAAAAAGTGACTAAGTGTAAAAGTTTGAAAGATAATTGTCCATAGTCAGAAGAATGTAGGAAGACACATTCACTTCATTGATAAGGACAGAACTTACCAGTTTTGAAAAAGGAGAAAGTAAGGGAAAGTATGTTAAAAATGAACATATTTCAAATCATTGAGCTCACAGTTCTTCCAAATCTTAACATTAAATAAACTAGTTGCATTAGCAACGTCAAGAATTGTGTCAACGTTTGGCAAACTTTGGAAAAATACTAAAGGACAGAAAGACTAAATTGGAAACAAAGAATGACACAAAAAGAAGTCATCTAAGAATGAAAAAATAATTACTCAAGTTGTATAAATAAAGAAGAAGTAGGTAAAAAGCTATAGGAAAGTTTTAAGGAAGTAGGGCCATGTCCAATACAATAGTTTTCTTCATTTAAATGAGATTACGTATTTGAATAATGAAGATGTGCATGCCGACATAGCACTCAGATTTCTCCAACACATTTGCCAGAGGGCCACGCAGCATGCACTCTTAAGTAGACTGTATTTTATATGAGGAATTAGGTGGTAATTTAAGCATTTTCTTGTTAAGATTGCATATTTCAAAGGCTGATTTTTTATAAAGGCAAAGGCAAAAGATTTATTATAAAATGATCAAAATTACCTCGCTAAATCGTCTCAATTCACTAAAAAGTGTTTTCATACATTCAGAGGCAAGGTAATAGTTCAGAGCATCAGTGATAAAAGTGATAACAGCAGGAGGCAAATTCTGTCTTTGAAAGCAAAGATCTGAAGAAAACTTGATATCAACACTTGTGACTAGCAGAAGACAAATTCTGTAATGGCAAAAATATTTCTGTGATGATTCGATATACAAGAGGATAACAGGATAGGCAGATCCTCACTTTACATACCATTAATTAAATATACTTGTATGCCTATTTCAAATACAGATACAGGAGAAAAAAATACAAGGAAAGTCAACAAATAAGCCAGGAGGCAGAAAAAAAGAATAAATAAATCACATTAAAATAGAAGGTTGGCACATTACTTGATCTCTGTGCTTTGAAA
Organism: Lycocorax pyrrhopterus obiensis; assembly: GCA_014706295.1. Taxonomy (NCBI): domain Eukaryota; kingdom Metazoa; phylum Chordata; class Aves; order Passeriformes; family Paradisaeidae; genus Lycocorax; species Lycocorax pyrrhopterus. The sequence goes on from JACSVZ010000006.1 coordinate 25,402,026, forward strand.
GGCACTTAAACATGGTAGAGACAGAGATTACTAAAAGTCTTTTTAGTCTTATTTACAAATGCATAAAATTAAAAAAAAAATGGCTAGAGGGTGAAGTTAAGTGCCGTTTTAAAAACAGATGCAGTTTCCTGGCAGTGATGTCAATTACTATGGGGATAGGGAAAGAACTATTCACCTTAAAGTGACTGCTTTGAAAGCGAAGTATGGTATTGGTAAAAATGGTCTGTTTTAACACAGTTTCAAAAAGAAATTTCAGTGCCCCTGCGCATGTGGTTTGAGTGGGATAAACATGGAGATGGCGTCAAACCTCAAAATTTGTGAGTTTTGGAAATTTTCTGTTCAGTTTTATCCTCTTTTGTCACGGGAAGAAGAAAATTACCTGTATTGTCATCCATACACTAATGAACCTCCTGATCAGGGTATTCACTGCAAGTGAACCTCACCTCTCAGGATCTCAGCTGATCAATTTCAATAATTAAGTAGAATTTTTTCCCTAGGCACAGCTGATCGTACATGTTGCTGTTCCTTTGGGGTTTTTACTTCTATTGAGCATCAAAAATAATTTGGCCACATCTGGTGATGATACGCGGAACAGTCAGTCCAAGTATGTGTCTTGCCCACATTGTTGAGGGTTTAAGAGCTGTCACGTTCAGGCTTGGGACATTTTCCCGCAAAGTAGGCTGACTTTTTTTTTTCCTGTCCATTCACCTATTGAATAGGACATAGTTCCTCTGCCAGAATTATCAAAACAGCTCTTTATCATTGCAGGAATTAAGACAGTGACATCTTAGTCATTCCTGTTCCCTGCAAAATCAGTTAGGTCACCTAAGGACTTGTACAGTTAGCTGTAAGTACAGTCATTTGTTATCCATAAGGGGATCTACATGAACTTTAATATCCTATGAAAAATCAGAACAAATGATCTAATCAACATTTGTGGCCTTCTCTTTCATTAGAAAAAAAAATTTAAAAAAGAAAAAGAGATGGAGACATAAAAATTGAAATATTTGATGTAAGAATTATTTATGTGTGGGAAGATAACTATTTGTTTGCTTTGCAACAGTGCTTGAACAATTGTGATAAACACTTTCCAGTTTTACTGTTTGTGGGGTTTCCTATACATGGAAGAGATGTGCAGTGCCAAAACGTATTTAATTCTTGCTAATAACAAAGGCATAACAAGATCTAGTGACTGGAAGATAAAGTGTGTCTTTTGCAATCTTGAAATTAAGATGGAGTTCCTAGCAGTGAGGTTAATTAATCATGGAACTAACTTACGAGGATAGGTAGTAGAGTCATCAACATTTGCTATTGTTCAGAAATGAGATTAGATGTATTCCTAAATGGCACATTTTTTAACTTAAGTCTGCCGAGGAGGGCTGTGGTCATGGCTTTTCTTCTCTGTCCCTGGTATCTGTGAGGTTTTTGCCTTGCCTCATCCATTTTCCACCTTCAAAAGCAGGTGAAGGCAGAGGGGGAGAGGGTGGAAGAGCTGACAGTATTGTCAATCCTTGTTTGTGAAGAGGCAAAAGATACATTGCAAAAGTGTTTATGACTGAATACTGATACAATATTAAGATCCCACTGTATCAGGTATATTTCAGCTATAGAGTAGGATTTTCTCCTGCTGAGCTTGGAATATAAATACACAGGCAAAGACTTTGGAGGAGTTACAGACTCATGAAGCGAATATCTGAAAGTGTCATTTTAAAGCCACCAATTATTGATTGAGAGTCTTGATATTTCATTTAGGAATTCTGTAGTAAGGGGATTTGCTAAGGCAGGGAAAGAAAATACCAGACTTGATCAAAGAAACCACAAAGAGGGTGAGGATGTGAAGAGGGAGCTAGACTAAAATATGGAAGACTTTTAAATGAATGTTGCAGAAAGGGGGGTGAGGGCAGAGTTGCTAGGTGTAGAGCCACTGGTTTTATTGACTTAAACTTCTGTCTTCCTGCATTAAATGTGTTCCCTTCTGAACTCATAGCGGTGGTACTGACTAGGCCTTGAACCTCTGAAGTGGGTACAACTCTCCAGTGTGAGGAAAGGTGATGTGATCCTCCTCAGCTCTCTGCTTTCTCCAGCCACAGGACAAGCTTGAGCGTCTTTCTAATAATTGTCCTCACTCTTTGAATTGGAAAAATTGTTAAGTTCTGCGGACATGTAGCTTGCAATAGCAAGTGACTTCATTTATTCGATACCATGAACTGTGTTCAAGACACTTTACCTTTGTTTGCAGCAGAGTCTCTGGAAACTGTGTTACCATGGAAATGTGATTTGCTAGTCTCTTCTAAGAGTGTGTGCTTAGAGAGAGCTAGTGAGCTGCGACTTTATTTCTGACTAACAAATAGGGCTCCAAACATAGTATAGTATATATAGTATAGATGAAGCTACCAGAAAGTCCTAATTGTTTTTCTGAAATCAGTATGATTGAGAAAAGTTATTGGAGTCATTATGCCCAGTTTCCAGACCATGACTGGAATCCTGTACATCACTTGGGCATCAGGCAAGAACTGAAGGTCCCTATTCCCTTTTGAAGATAATTACTCATCTACAGGAGTAGCACAAACTCATCATTAGAAGTCTCTTTTCACCACTGCAGCAAACAAACTATTTTGAGGAAACCTGTGTGTACACAGACAGGCACATTTGAACATGAACTAAACGACAAATTCTGATGATGCTTCCTTTGAGAGCCCGTGTGGAAGCATCCTTTGGGGTCTGTGAAAAAGAGAAAGGTTTGATCCTGTCAGTGCTTTTAAAAATAGACCTCGATTCATAAATTATGCTGGAGTATTTTAATATGGAGCCTGTAGATTTCTTCCACAAATAGTCTGCCTCGTTTCATTTACACAGTTAAAAAAATCAACTAAGATGCTAAGGCAAAGCTAGAAAACAGTTCTAAACAATCTTTGCAAACTCTTCCAAAAACACTACAGTCTTTTACCAGGGATGCAAACTTTCATTTTGCAGAAGAATTATTTTCATTCTTTCAGATAACTACTCAGTGGACATTGTGAAATCTATATTGCAGAATGCAATATAGTTAGTTATCAGGGCTGTTGGTGCCTGTAGACAGCTAAGCTTGTGCTTAGAGCTTCCTTCCTCAGCTTTTGGTTCCTCTAAAATCTCTCATTTTAAATTCTTGACCATTCCAACTTGCAAGAATTCATCTTGTATTTAGCTTTAAATCCTTTTTACTGTGATGTGAGAGGAACATCACAGTATACTTCCTTACTGGGAATCTCTCAGACCCTTTCCAAAAGGCTGAATTTAAATGGTGTGACTCTCTTGGGGATATCCTGTGCAGGGCAGGGATTTGGACGATGATCCATGTGAGTCCATTCCATCTCAGCACATTCTGTGATTCTGTGAAATTACTATTTTTGTCTCCTTCACAGCATTTGGGAGTTTTCTTGGCAGACATAGAATGCAGCATGATACACAGCCGTGTAAAATAAAAAGTCCATATGTTTTCTGTAAGCATTTGCCTCATGTTTTTCTTGTTTCTTAAATTGATTTGTACTCTCTTTACGAAACTCAGGTGTTGCATATGATTCACACTGGCTTATGATTACCTTTGTATAATAAAGGTCTTTAAAGATGTAAAATAATTTTCTTCAGTTTGCAATATTTCTCTTTTCTTTTTGTTTTTCAAACACCGGCATTAATGTTATTGTCACCATCTCACATATATCTCCAGGTTAAAACTATAGAGTGTTAAATCAGCTGGTGGGTAGCTGATTTAGGAATTCAGGGATATAAGCTTCATGCACAAAGAAGCCGGCAAGCAGCGCACTCAGCTGGCTGTGCATTCTGCAGATTGTAGACCTCAAGGTATAGTTTTTCTTGGAAAAGTTAGAGTAAAAATTAGTGGGCAAATCTCTATGCTAGTTGTGTTTTTCTTTGACCAGCAACTCCTGCAGGCCATACCAGATTTCTCCATATTCCTGATCAATAGTGCATGCACCATATGGGGCTTGCAGTGATCAGGGAAAGCCCTCTCTGTTATGTGAGGTATGTGCATTGACAGATGCTCCTCATTTCTCCCATCTTCATTGATGATAGAGCCAAAAGTTTATCTGAATTGGGTCATGCAAATGAGCAATTAATGTGACTTTAGGCACCGAGCCTACAATAAGGCATTCTGCTGCGCATCAGCAGAAAAATGAAACAATGGTGTGAATTTGGTAACCATTTTTTCTCTATCTTCTCTGAGAGAAAAGTGACATCTCGAGTGTGCCTTATATAAGAGACAGAACATGGATTAGAAGTACAGTTTATTCTGAAGCATTTCTATACTCTGTACCTAGAGGCATGGACAAAACAGAGTTACTAAAACTAGAACAGCTGCTTGAGTGAAAGCCTGAACAACTTCTATGCCAACTTCAGAGCAACTATAAAGACTCAGAGATTCAGAAATGTCAGTCAGCTTGCCCACTGTACACTGTCAGACAGCCTCGTCTGCTCAAACACAGGCAATGCCTTAAGAGTATGGTAAGAATTAAATCAGAACACTGACAAGTGTTGCTTTTTCTTTTCTATCTGATGCTTTTTCCCCAACTTTTTCTGGGGCCAGAACATCAAGTTTCACCATTTCTTCTTCTTGAGGTGTCCCGGTTTTGGCTCACCAAAGGAATATTCCATACCATGTGACATAATGCTCAGCAGTAAAACCAGGGAGAACATTGTTGGGGGGTACGCTGCCGAGAGACTGACTAGGCATTTGTAGGTTATTGATGATCAATTCCTTTCATTTGCATCACTTGTCTTTCTTGGGTTGTATTTCTCTGTCTTACTTACCTTTTAATTACAAGTTGGTTTTGCTGTTGTTGTCATTGTTATTATTATATTATTTTTATTTAATTTCAATTATTAAACTTTTTATCCCAGTCCATGTGGTTTCTCCAATCCTCTTCCCCCATCCTGCTGGGGCAGGGAGTGACTGAGTGGTTGTGTGGTGCTTAGATGCCAACTAGGTTTAAAACACAGCAGGTGGGAAAAGATGAACTTAAAGACAGCAGGGAAGTTCTTACAGAAAATACTTTAAGGTGACAGCTATAGCTTCCCAAGTGGAGTAGCTGATAACACATTATTTGATTATGGACCAGAGCTAATTCTGGCACCAGTCCTAAAGCTGCCAGCTTATGCCAATACATTATTTAGCAACTGTATGAAATGACAGGGATGTAAAAGAGCACACTGTGTTGACTCTAAATGATTGGGAGTGTGAGAAAATTCCTCAGTCAGCTCTAAGGCACTCCAAAGGCAAAGGGGAAGGATGCAAGAGGGATATGAAAGATGACTTGCATTCTAGGGCTTCCCCAGCATACAAAAAGTAGATTATAGCTGACATTTCTACACTTTTCTGCAAGTCCATTTACAATAAATATTTAAAAGCAAGAAAAAAGTATCCAAGAAACAACCCCTGAAAGAAAGAGATGGATTCATAATTCATCATAGGACAATATCTTGCACACACAAGATGTGTGCTCTGAATGTGAATTGACAAGTATATTGCCAAATACAATGCATTGTTGAACAAGGGTGATACTGAAAAACATTTTGTGTTGACTTTAGAAGACAAGCATTGTTTCTTTTAATGATTAGTAAAATTCACTGTGTTTCTTTACTTTTCTCCTTTTTTTTCCTTCCTGGGTACACAAAAATGGTTTCCTTTCTCTTGTCAAAGACATCAGAATGTTGAGATAATATAATAATAAGACTGAGTAGCCTGTCCTGTTGAAAATTAACTTAAAGAAAATGCTTCGCTGTTAGGTGAGTTATTTATACAACATGTGATCAAAACAATACTTCTTAAAATATTTGCTAATTCACAAGGTTGTTCCTCTTCCATTTTCTTTCTAGGAGGATTTTTGTTTTCTTACTGCAGGGATTGTGCTTTGCAGTATAGTAATCAATAACTTTCAGGTATCAGTTTTCAAATTAAATCTAATTTCCATGATTGACAACTTGTGGTGGCTTTTTGCTTGGTTAAGTACAGAATCTAATGTAATCTGTTATCTAAACCAAACCATCAAAATCAGCAAGAAGAAAAAGGCTCTGAGACGGTCTTTGGACTCATGCACAAAAGGGATGATATATTCAGGGAGAACAGCTTCAGGGGAGATTAACAGTTTTTTGTATTAGTGTTCAGAGTAGGAAAACCTGGGGAGATTCCCGTGCTGTACTTTGGGATTAATGAAGGACCAACCTGATGAATGAAGGATCAACTGAAATAGTGCTATAAGTGGAAGGTGATCACAGTAAATAGAAGCAGAATAAAACTAGCAAACGACCAATGCTGGATGGTATTCACACACAAGTCTAAATAGTACTCAAGGATGAAATAGTACAACTATAGATCTCCCATGTATCTCATCTACTCCTGGCATCTGAAGATTTGAGAGTGGCAAATATTGTGACAATCCTTAAAAAGAAATATTTCAGAGGAACCTAGGTAAGTGCAGTCCTGTAAGCCTGCAGGAAAATGAATAAAGCGTTAACACTAACTGAGACCTGAAGCTACCTGAGAAGAACCCATGTGACTTCCACAAATGGAAGCCCATTATTACAAACCTTTCCAACTCTTTTAAGAGGTCAAAACCCTTGTGGGTAAGGATAATATACTTGGTATGCCCTGCCTGGATTTTCGAAAGGCTTTTCATAAGGTCTTGTGCAAAGCTCTTTTGGAGAAAACAAACAGAAAAGGCAGGTCCTAGCATTGGTAAACAGATGGTTAAAATTAGGAAACAAGATTTAAAAAAAAAATTAAATATTACATACAGGAAAGTTACCAGTGGTTTTCCACAGTGGCTGGCACTTGTACCTGGAAAAGGTAGTGAGAAGTGACACGACCATGTTTGCACAAAATAAATTAATTCATAGTCCAAAGTGTGAGGACTTAGAGGGCACAATTTCCCATCTCACGAACTGTTACCACAGAAGGACTTTGCCCTGTGATAAGCACAGTGTGAGTGTGTGACAGGATGTGCTGGATCCAGGCCTGGCGGAAGAAGATCTGGTTAGCACATCATGGGTAATGCATCCGGACAAGATTTCCCGCTGTGGCAAACTGTGTAAAGAAGGAACTTCTCGTATGCATATCACTGGTGAAACAAAGATCACCCCAAGTTATAGGAGAGATGGAATCTGCAACCACCAAAGCCCCTCCCCTCAATGCACCTCCGTGGATACCTGGAACTGGGACTGTAAGTTAAGGCACCACTATGGGAACGTGAGGTAAGATAAAGGTGGTACTATTGTCCAGATGTTATCTCAGACCAAGGGGGAGGTAAACAAAGCTGGGGGAGAAGAAGGTATCACTGATAATGGACAAGGAAAGCCAAAGCAGCACCTGTGCTGGAATCAGCTCAGGCTGAGTAAAAGGTAGTTTTGTCAGGGGGAGATCACAACCCACATGCTCAAGAAACCCACTGACTCAACAGAAGAGAAAGACTGAACATGGAACTAATTAGCAACAGAAGTGAGGGAATCATTTAACTAATAGAATAAGACAATGAGCACTAATTACTGTGTTTGTAAGAATGTATAGTGAAAATTTTTTAATTACCTCTGGAATTTGAACTGCCACTACCAAGAAGCCGAGGGTGAAGATCAATGGGACGCTGCTGGATCCAAGGGTGGTGACTATCTTCTGCTTGATCTCTCTCTCTGTCTCTCTCCCCCCAACCCTCTTTGTATTTCTTTCTATCTCTCTACCTCCTATTTACTGTTAAATATAATTTGTATTATTGATTTGGCATGTGGCCTCATTTGCACCTTGATTCAGGAAGAGGCATTGCTCGCTAGTAGGATCTTTACACAAGACAGTAAGTATGAGGGCTGACTGTGAAGAAATGCAACCTGTTCTGAAAAAAATGACTGACTAATAAAATAGTAGATGAAATTTTTAAAAAGGGTTTGTTCTTTTTGTATGTAGGGTAAAACAAACCTAGCTTCACTCATAAAATTATAGGGTCTGTGGTGTCTGTTGCCATTGGAGTAAGCCGTTGTGTTTGCGACAGATGAAAATACCAGATCAGTGCTTGCTAGGAGTGGAAAAATTAATCATATATTTGACTTTATGAGGAAATGAATAAAGAAATAAAAAAGAGCATCATTATGCTACTGTACAAAATCACAGTTCATGCACACTCCTAGTCAATGTGCATGGTTCTCATCTCCTTAAAAATGACACAGAAAAGCTGGCAAAGGTTCACAGAAGGCCAACAACCATGATATGGAATAATTTTCTTAGAAGGACTAAGAAATTACTTTGAAGGAAAAGATAGAAATCATGCCTGATGTAGAGACTGCGGGTAGGGATTTACAGCTCACCATTTCTTCTTATACAAGAAGTAGAACCACCACATGAGGTCAATAGAAGTCAGGCTCAGAATGAGCAAGACCACTGAGGGTAGACCCGTGCAATGGTTTACCAGGGGAATTTTGGAGGCAGAAAGTTTACATGTGTTCTGAGTAGACTGGACAAACATTTTGATGGCACATCCAGTAAATGTTACTAGGGGAACATACTGCTTCAGACTCAGAAAATCCCCTGATCTGGAAATATGCAGAAGCTAGGGGAAAGTGTCATATATGTTCTAAACCTGCCATCGATTTACAGGCATGTGTTCACACATGTTTCTGGTATGGAGCCATAAGAGATAATTTAGATGGGGGCAAGATTAGACACAGTTTGAAGGTATTGGCATAACAATACCACAGGCTTTTGTTTCTCAAGTCAAAAGAAAGTATTGACACACTTAAGATATGGTTTATGTCCCTGACTGTAACAGCATTTGGTAGGAAACATCAGCTTTGTAAGACCTCGTTGTTGTACAGTTTCAGGGCTCCACTTTGCTGCATGCATTCAATTATGACAGGCTGAACTCATCTCACCTATCTGCAGCAATCTGGAAGTGTTTATTCTGAACTGACACCCAGATTCTCTGGGTGAGAAAATGGGAACTCCAGAGCATGAGTCATTCCATTTTAAAATAGATGTTGAAGAACTCATAAGAAAGTGTAAGTCTTATTAAGTTAAAAAAACCCCAAAACACCAAAACAAAAAATACCTTCAACAACTACATTTCTTTATTACTCTAGCTAAGGATAATTCTACTTAGAGAATTTGAAGTTAGATATACTGCCTAGAGTCAGGTAATTGCCACAGATCACCTGAAAGAAACAATAAAATAAAAAGATTTTCTGGCTGCCAAGAATTTTTTCGTCTGGCTTGAAAAGTCTGTCTCTGTGTATGTATATCAGGCATCTAAGTGACAGCCGCAGGAAAGCTGTTCTTGGTGTCTGTAGCTAACAATAGCTAGCCAAGAGTGAAATTGTATTTCTACAAGTGTTCACAATTGTGACAAAGATCTTAAAATCTAAACTTGATTTTCAATACATTTGAAAATTATATTTAGGCAAGCAAACAAGGTATTTCAGCATACATTTAAGCCCTTGAGTAAGAAAGCAAAGTGCATTGCTGACTTGTGTCCTAAGACTTCAGAGATATAACACAAGGTGAGAATGTAAGTTCAGCGTTCCCACTCACAAATAGAGTGCAACAACATTGACAGTGCACTGCATTTATACTAGAATATTGATGTCACTCTAGCTAAATGCTTCTTTTACATAACGAGCATTCTTTTTGAGAGGTTACAGTCCGTTTCTGAAATTTCACCCGAGTTTACAACCTGGCACCCAAGGATTTGGAAGAGAGGACTAGAGCTCAAAGATATTTGCTTGCTTTTTCACTTATTTCTAAGCTTTAAGTGTGCATAAGTTTAAGAATTTATATTTTCCTTGAATACATTACATTAGCAGGGAAAGTGAAGAGAGGCTTACCATGAAGAGAAGATAATTGTTCAGTTATGTTTAAAACATTTTTTAGTGAAACTTTTCTGCACAAGACAGGATTATTAGCCTTTCACCATAGTGACTAAACGGTAAACCATCACTTGTAAAAGTTGCAGTACAGCTGGAACTGAGGCCCTGCAGTAGCACTGCATTCCTTACTGGTGACATTTGTAAGTTTATTCAGGTAAGAGTTAGAATGTGATAAAAATAATAGCCACAGCAATGGCTATTAGTAGCAGTAATAAATACCACATTATTGTTTTAACACTGCTATAAGAGGAATGGAAACAGTGATATTAAGAGGATGAAAGGGTTTGTTTCTTTCTTTCTTTGTATTTTAACATGAGTCACAATTACATTGTTACTTCTTCAAATAGATTTCTTCATGTTAATTTCTTTTTTAAATACAAGTTACTTTTGTTAGTTATGATTTTTCAAAGTGAATCACCTTCAAACACACTCTGGAGAAATGATGTTGCTTTTGCTTTGGATGCGGACTATGACTTAGCTAATGTTATTTCTTGAAAGAAAGAAATATAAACAATGCAGTCAATGCAATTTCATGCGCCTTGATATAAATTCCTCGGATTGTTGGGGTTTTTTTCAGGTGTTTTCAAATGGTAAGAAGATTTCTGTCGTAAGCACAGTTGCTGTTGTTGTAGGTAGAATCCTAGTACAAGGTATCCGGTTGTATATCATTACAAGTTGTCTACAAGCTTAAATATCTAGAGGATGATTCAGATATCTAAGCATAGACATAATAAGTCATTAGATGCCTTGCAGTATTCCACTCAGATTCCAAGTGCAAATTTAGGATACCAATACCTCACTAGATATGTGCTGTTGCTGTGTAGATGTCTGCTCCAACCCAAAAAATCTTACCCAGCATTTGATGCCCAGGTAACCATGCAAGCTCTTCCTGGTATTTGTTGAAACCTATTGTAGTGGCATGAGGTACACACACAAAACCTGCTGTTGAGCCAGTGAACAACCATGAGTTGGCAAGTTACTGCTCTCATGTTTTCAGGCAGGCAATCCAGAATCAAAGGAAAGAAGAGCTTCCCTTGATCAAGCAGGATTGGGTTAGAGAATACACAGGCAATCCTGGCATCCACAAGTCCTAGGGGCCCTGACAAGATGCATCCACAAGTGCTGAGAGACACCTGGCAGACACCACAGATAGGCTGCTCATAGTCATCTTTGAAAGGTTGTGGAGATCCAGAGACAGGTCTGAGAACTGGAAGAAAGCAAATGTCACCTCAGTCTTCACAAAGGGCAAGAAGGAGGATCCAGGGAGCTACTGTCCAGTCAGCCTCACCTCAATCCCTGGAAAGGTGATGAGTGCCGCATGCTGAAGGCCGTCTCTATCCACATGGGTAGCAAGAAGGTGGTCAGGAATAGTCAGCATGGATTCACTAAAGGTAAGTCATGCTTTACCAACCCAGTGGCCTTCTACAGTGAAAAAACTGCCTGGACGGATGAGGGAAGAGCAGTGGGTGTTGCCTACCTCAACTTCAGCAAGGCTTTCAACACTGTCTCACAACATCCTCGTAGGCAAAGTCAGAAAGTGTGGACTGGATGAGCGGACAGATGAGGTGAATTGAGAACTGGCTGGATGGCAGATCCCAGAGGATTCTAATCAGTGGCACAGGGACTTCTTGAAGACGTGTCTCTAGTGGGGTCCCCCAAGGATCAATACTGGGCACAGCATCGTTTACTTCTCCATCAGTGATTTGGATGAAGGGGCAGATGCCTCCTCAGCAAATTCCCTGACGACACAAACCTGGGAGAAGCAGCCAATACCCCAGAGAGCTGTGCTGCCCTTCAGAAGGGCCTCAGCAGGCTGGAGAGATGGGCAGAGAAGAACTGTCTGAGACTCAACAAAGGCAAGTGCAGGGCCCTGCACATGGGGAGGAATAATCCCAGGCACCAGCACAGGGTGGGGGTCAACCTGCTGGAGAGCAGCTCTGTGGAGAAGGACCTGGGGGTCCTGGCGGACAACGAGCTGTCCATGAGCCAGCAGTGTGACCTTGTGGCCAAGAAGGCCAATGGGATTCTGTGGTGCATTAGGAAGAGCATTGCCAACAGGTCAAGGGAGGTGATCCTGCCCTGCTACTCAGCCCTGGTGAGGCACATCTGGAGTGCTGTGTCCAGTTCTGGGCTCCTCAGGACAAGGGAGACATGGAGCTCCTGGAGCAGGTCCAGTGGAGAGTGACAAAGATGGTCGAGGTACTGGAGCATTTTTACATGGAAAGGCTGAGGGAGCTGGGCCTGTTCAACCTTGAGAAGAGATGCCCAAGATGGAACCTCATCAGTGTCTGTAAGTATCTGAAGGGAGGGTGTCAGGAGGATGAAGCCAGGCTCATCTCAGTGTTGCCAAGCACTACGACAAGAGGCAATGGGCAGAAATAGATGCACGGGAATTTCCATCTGAATATGAGGTAGAACTTCTTCACTGTGCAGATGACTGAGCACAGGAACAGATTGCCCATAGATGACATGTAGTCTCCCTCATTGGAGATATTCAAGAACCATCTGGACACAACCCAGTGCAATGTGTTCCAGGATGACCATGAGAAGGGAGGTTGGGCCAGATGACACACTATACTTCCTTCCAACCTGACCCATTCTGTGATGCTGTAACAGTCAAAAATTGAAATTTTCACAGTAGCTGCATGACTTGTCTTCAAATCAATTAAGAGAAATGTGTAGAAACTTTAATTTGGATTTTTCTGTGAAGAAGTAACATTTTTTTCAAATATAGCTAATATACAAAATGAAATTCAGTGTTCAGCCCTCAAAGGGCCCACAGGCCAAGAAAAGAGAAGTTTGAAAATATATTTTTTTGCATTTCAATATTAAGCAGCAGCTTCTTGAATTTGTGGGTTTCTAGCCTCTTAGCAGTCAGTGCTTGCATAGATTTTTATGAGGTATTGGTACAGATATCACAGATAACAAAACAAATCAATTGAGAATAGAAAGCAATCATCAAAACACTAATGAAAAATTCTGCAGTCTGTAGTCCTAACTGTTTATGTAAGATTTAATTCTGAATATTTATGCAAGCAGCATCAAATACAAATCGAAAGAGAACAAGTCCCACAGATGCAAAGCTGACTGTAAAGGCCTGTAGCATCCAGTGCTGCTGAACAGATACATTCTGCTTTTAAAAAGTCAGCAACAAAACCTGACACATGGAAAATCCATGTGACTCAACATTTGCTCAGAAAAGAGAAGAACCACACATGGCAGCTAGTTTCCCAGGCAACTCTGAATCTCTGGGAATATATCCTAAAGAATTATCTTTCTCAAAGTCTTTTACAGGAGAAACTATTGTTATGCAATAGTAAGTTACAGAATGCTTTTCTGTTTGAGGTTAATTAGTTAATTTCCACAGTTTCGTCCCAAATGCTCCCCAGACTAATTAGGTGAGAATGAGTTCCTTATGGGTTTCACAGGTTCTTCCAGCTTTTCCAAATTTTCTAGTAGATTTTTGTTTCATTTTGTCTAGTTTTGGTAGGATGAGATTGCCCTCCTCCCATTCTCTCTCCTTTTTTGCATTTTTTTCGCTTCCCGAGAAAACATGTATTGCGGAAGTCTCCAATGGTGATGACACTGTGTTAGTCATACCTCTGTTAGAACCTGGGTTAAAAGATCCTCTGAGAATATTTTGTCTCAAAGCTCCAGTGTGACCATGCTTTTCCCAAAGGAAAATATATGAATAAGCACGATAAAAAATAAAATCACTGAAAGAACAGTCATTGCTGCTTAAGCACAGGGAGGAGGATGCTCTGGCAGATAAGAATATGTGCTTTTTAAGTTTAGATTCCTAGGCAAAATTGTGCTTGAAGGCTGTCCTGTTGTTGGCAAATAGCAATGCCTATAAGCCAGCTCTTGTTGAAAACTTAGGTGGATGTACACACACACACACACACACACACACAGAGATTACTACTCTGACATAGTTCAAGTGCACTGAATCTGACTTGTCTCTGGAAGACCTGATCAGCAACACCCTATGTATATCTGAGAACACTTATTCTAGACGATAATGTCATCAGAAATGGAATGCAGGTTGTTCATCCCTAATGAGGAAAAGTCTCTGATGAAAATGCTGATGTTGTAGGTTAACACCGGTGGGCAGACAAACACCACACAGTCACTTGGTCACTTCCTTCACCACTTCCACTGGGACAGGCGAAGCAGAGTAAGTGCCTGGGTGATGTGCAAACACTGTTCAGCAAAAGCTAGAACATTAGTGGTTATAGCACTGTCTTGGTCAAAAACCTAAAACACAGCACCATATGAGCTGCTATGAAGAAAACTAAACAGTAGTAAAAAACAATAAGTAGCAGAAAGCTAAGGAGTAGTCAGGACTATTACATGATGAATAGATCATTTGTGGGTAGAAGTCTTGTTTAAGCAAAAAAGATTAGCATATATCCCACTTCCAGGATGTCAGTTTCTGTAAAGTCGCATGAGCTATTCTACATTTGAATGGTTCAGAATCAACTGGTTTGGGGGGTTTTTAACAGGAGTAGGTTGGCAGGAGATCTAAAAGTATTTTTAAATGAGCTTATTTTTGCCTACAAAAGACATCCTACTGTGGTGATTGGAAAGAATATTCGTGGAAAATTTGATTAAGGACAACTTGGTTTATTAAAGAAACAGGTTATTTTTCCATTACTGATAATTGCTCTTGTTTTTGAGATTATCCAATCAAAGGCACAGAAGTAAATAAAATAGTTACAATTTTGAGTAGACAAAATAGATGCTTGCAAGCTAGCAATGAGACAATAGCCCCTCTCATGAATGTAGAAATTGCTGTAAAGAACTCATAATTTGAAAAATGAAAAGGAACAGCAATCTTTGGGTTTTTTGAGGGACAAATTAACATTTTTATGGTAGTATATATCTTCTACATGGAATTCTCTCAAGACAATCAATACAAGTTTCTTAATACAGTAAAATTAAAGGGTAGTTTCTTTCTTTTCCATTAAAAGCAAACGAAATAAATGAAAAAAAGATGTTTTATTATCTGCTTAAATGCACTCTCATTTTACCATAGCCTATCCAGACTCAATAATGCATAAGCAGTACCATGTTTGCAAAGACTGAATCATGGCTACTTGCTCACCAATATATCTGATCTGATAATTCTCTAAGGCAATCTCTACCTTTAAATTAAATAACTTAATGTTTGCTGTGTCAACAAAGATATGTCTGAGGAGTAGAAACTTACATGGGCTTTCTTCAAGAAAATGCATTTTTTAAGTACATCTATAAATTATACAGTACTTCTTTTACCTTTTGGGGGGTTTTTTGTTGTTTTTTTTTTTAATTTTTCATAAAATATTGGTAGCCATCATTAAAATAGCAATTCTTCCATTCAGGTTTCTATATTCTTCAGTCAAAAAGTGTCATATTGCCCAGAAATCAAATGTGGTGGAAGTAACTGATCCTGCATCTTACCTGGACCCCATCAAACCTCACGGAAAAATTAAATTCTAAGTGTTGTAACTATAACATTCGATTTCCTCAACTCTTTAGAGTAAATGCCAGCTTTAATTGTGTTACGCAAGATAAATCAAACTTGGATTTTAGGGTATACGCACCCCTGTGGCTGCTGTGGTTATGATAAACCCTGAAACGGAATACGTGGGTAGCAACATTCCCAGAAAGCAGTGTGGGCCCTGACTAAATCAGTTCTGGAAGCTGTGTGTCCCGTTTCCACAGCACCATATCAGATCTAATATCCCTGTCCTTTGATGCAGCCCCATTGAACTCATACATGTTTCTGAGCATGTGCAGGTAAGTGTCCAGCTGTTCTGTATGGCCTTATCCTTGGAATCTCTACAGGTTGAAAAGTTCAACAGAACATCAGTTTTCTCCATGTAGACATCTTAAAATTCTTCTTTGGAAATGGAGAACAGTTTCTTCATTTCTCATATCACTGTCATGGTTCTTTTCAGCATCTGAATGTAATTCGGACTCACCCAAATGTCAGTAACAACAGAGGGCACTGCACACATTTAAGGACTTGTTATTGTGATATTCAGTTTAAGGAAGGAGTTTCTGTTCTTTTTAATATTGTATTTTGGGGGAGTTAGCTGTATAAAATAGCTTAACTTTGAAAGTTTAATTTACTACATAACTGTGCTGGATTATCCATATTTCATAAAAGCAGAGATATTGCAATGGCATTTGAAGAAAAAATCATGGTGGGTAGTAAGCAAGGGTATTTTATATTTTATATTGGCCTTCTCTGATGAGCATTAAGAAGTCTCACAGACTTCAAAAATTAAATTTGATGAGATTACAGAACAGCATTGCAAATTATTATGCCCTAGTTGTCTGATATATGAAACAAACAAAAGTTTCAGTTCCTTTTGAAAAAATTGTTTTAATTTCTTCTTTCCAGAATATAAAGTCCTTTTTGACAGGCATTTTTAAAATTTCAGCTCTCCTCAGAGATAGTGGTTTTTTTGCATTGATATATGCTGTGCTTGTCTTGTGACTTAAAAGGAGATATATGTTTGGTAGGTAGATCTGAGATGCAAGAATAAAAGATGACATTTCAAAAACCCACTTGTTTTAAAGGTTGATCATTATTAAGTAAACATAAAACTATTAATTAACACAGTCATACTTCCCTGAAATGCAAATTATCACTAAACATTAACACAAACTGAATTTGATGGAAACTGAATTATTTTAAGATGATCAAACTTTATATCAAAGATACATTTCTAAATAGTTCATTGAGATTGTAAGAGAAGGTCAAAAGCTGTCTATTTAAGCGGTTCATTATCAGAGTCAAAAAGATGAGTAAGTTGATCTTAAATGTAGCTTTGAAGACACAGTCAGATTTCAAGCCACAATAAGATTAGGGAGTATATGTTTTCTCTGTAAAATCCCTGTAAGATTTGCTATAATAAATAATTAGCAAGACAAAAACAAATATATAAAATAGCTTTTTACATATTACATAATCTGCTCATGTGCATTTATTTTTCAGTTTAGTTGTATAAATTATCTAAACATAGTGTTCTCCAGTGGACTCAGGTCACATATATTTTACACGTACAGGGCATATATACAATAATTGGAAGAAAAACATGTTTGAGGTAATTGCCTAATAGTATAGGAGCTTGAATTTCTTGCTTAAATAGGTCAGATCTGGGCAGCTCTGCTTTGCTTTACAGTAATGTTCCAGTGTTAGTAGCTTCTGGTATAGAAAGAAATACACAAGATGGGAATAGATTTAAGTACTCTCAGGTTAGTTCTTTCAACATGTAAATACCAAGAAGCTCAAACACAGTAAAAAATAACCTGCCTGAAGCATGACGCCTCTGCCTTATATTAGGTTGCTATTTCCAGTGGCAACGGCTATGCTGAGGCAAAGTCAGTACAACAGCTGCTCTGGTGAGGCCCTGGCTACACTACTTGCAGAAACTTGCAAAATTCCCATCAAGTGCAGAGGTTTTTAATAATCCCTAAGACATTATGATCACACATAATCTTTCTGAGAGAACTGTCCTTTGGGCTATGATTTTGTCATGAGTAAAGAATCAATGTTGTTGCAGTCAGATGGATGGCATAATGATCTGCACTAAGAGTTGCTATCAGATGTACAGATAGGCTTTTCCATGCAAGATACTCTTTGATCTCACATCCAAGAAAAACAAAATGATTCCTAGTTCAGCTACGACATTTTAAAGCTCTCGGCAAAACTAATCATTACAATAGAGGTTTTTCTGTGCAAAGAATAAGGAGAAGGAAACATACAGAACATATTATTATTTTTATCTAACAGGCACCAGTTACATTTAAGTACTTAAAACATCATCAAGACTTATATGTATGTCCACAGCTAATGAAGGTTAACCTCTCAGCTTTCATTATGCATATTAATTTCCTCCTGAAGAAATCATCAGCTTTGGTATTTATCACTTACATGGCTGCTGCTGACCAGTGAAATCATACTGCATCCACACTGCATTCTTTGAAAGCATTTTCTTCAACTAGCTGGCACCAGGAATGGTTTAGAAGAATCCATAACAGAGGTATCAATGGCTGCATGTAGAGCAACACATGCCAGAAAGGATCAAATAGTTCCCATTAAAAAGGCAGATGGCTTTAAAAAGGAAAGAAAAGATGTGGAGCTGTTGGAGTGATGCAGAGAAGGGCCGTGAAGATGCTCTGTGGTTCAGAGCACCCCTCCTATGAGGATGGGCTGAGGGAGTTGGGGCTGTTCAGCCTGGGAAAGAGAAGGCTTCTGCGAGACCTTAGATCAGCTTTTCAGTAGCTAAACAGGGCCTATAAAAAAACAGGAGAGAGACTTTTTGGCAGAACCTGTTGTGATACGACAAGGGGTAATGGTTTTTAACTAAAGGGGTTTGATTTAGGAAAGATATACGAAAGAAATTGTTTTACAGTGAGGGCAGTGAGACACTGGACCAGGCTGCCCAGAGAGGTGGTGGAACGCTTTCCCTCCCTGGAAGTGCTCAAGGTCAGGTTGAACAGTGCTCTGAGACACTGGATCTAGTTGAAGATATTCCTGCTCGTTGTAGGGAGATTGGAGTAGGTGACCTTTAAACATCCCTTCCAATCAAAACTGTTCTATGATTCTACAATTTTTCAGCTTGTATTTACTAAATGTCAAAATTAATTAAAGAAATACTGACACCACTCCATCCCCCAGTGTAAGAGAAATTTTGTTTTAAAAATATGAAAGGGCTACTGTTGAAAGCAAATCTGTCAGGCGCTTCAGACACACTAGTCACAAAAGACCCCCACATTTTCTAGAATTAAAAATAAAAATCCAGAAAGATACTGCTGAGAGATGAATTTGCAAAATATGCCATTTATCCTGGAAAAGTTGTCACTTGTGACACATTAGTAACATACAGCGACTGTTGTGTGTTATGAGAATGGTCCCCTAATTAGTTTTGTCATTAAAATTCATTTAAAACCATTTTGGTTTTGGTATTTCTTAATT
Organism: Lycocorax pyrrhopterus obiensis; assembly: GCA_014706295.1. Taxonomy (NCBI): domain Eukaryota; kingdom Metazoa; phylum Chordata; class Aves; order Passeriformes; family Paradisaeidae; genus Lycocorax; species Lycocorax pyrrhopterus. The sequence goes on from JACSVZ010000006.1 coordinate 25,420,891, forward strand.
ATTCCAATGACACATTCAGATGCCTCCAGATGGCTTGGAGCAGGATAAATAGCACTGAAAAACTTCCCTAATAGCATCCTACTCTGATTGTTAATATCATTCATGCAATATCCAGTTTCTCTGTATTAATTTCAACATAATTAAGTAACAAAAGGCAAGAAATTCCTTTGGTGATGTTTTGGGTTTGGAAGAAGTATCTTCAACTGCAAAGATGTGCAGTCTGAAAAATCAGCAATATCAGTCTGAATAGAGATCAAAATTTCTACTGGGAAATTTGGAAAGAGGCTTCCAATACATGCAGATGGCTTGATTACTTATTTCTGTATTCACATTGAAAATTTTAAAGTGACATGATACTATTTTTCTTTCAAAAAAAGTTTTCAACGAACTTAATAACAATCATACTGAAATGTTGAACTGGATCCTATCAGGCCCCTTAGTTTCTCAGCACTTTTCTTAAGAAAGCTGCATCTTCATTTCAATAAAATGAAAAACACAGATGAAAAATGTCAAGATCACACAGCTGAGACACTGTATGTATCCATAAGGGAAAAACCACTACTATTTTTATGAAATTGTAATCAAGTGTGTCATCAGTCTCCTATCGGAAGAGTATTCCCTACTTATTTTTTTAAATCTAGAAGTATTTTGGATTAACTATGACAGTATTTTAAAAACTCATATATGATTGGGAATCTATCAAAAATCTAAGCCTTTGTTAGGCAGACAGACTGATTTGGTCACCACTTTTGATATGCACCCAGGTACTCTGACCAAGGTAATCAACATAAGGTAGATTTAAACTGGTACATGCACTGCTAACCAAACTGCCTTTCTCTCAAATCCTTTCACGTCTATCATTGTGATATCTATCCCACATCTATCATGTGGGATATCTATTCACATCTATCCCAGCACTGTCTGTGAGACAGGAAGTTTCTCAGAGTACTGAGAAATGCACTGATTTACTCATTCTTGAAAACAGATAGAAGAGAGGTAGAGCTACAATTTTCTTATTGTTTCCCAGGTGCTTCAAGAAATGAGTCATCTATATGAGGACCTGATTCTATGTCTTCCTCAAAGAAAGTAAACAGTAACCTCAAGTATCACTGTATTTGAAAGCTTTCTGGCTGAACAATTTCAATAGACCAGTATCATTTGTTGCATGAGCACAGAAGAGGACTTATGAAGAGGACTATGATTCTACTATTCTATGACTTCTGCTCTAAGCATCTCATATAATGATGAGTTTGGGAGGACTTTCTAAGAAATTACAGCTTGAAGAAAAAGAGGCAATATAAGGAAACACACACAAAAGAAAGCAACAGGCTGATATGTTTTCTGATCTCATTTCCAACCTACCGCTTCGTAATTAAGACTTGTCCTGTGCATTATCTAATTTTCTTTGCAACTCAACAACCCAATATTTAACTCGGCACTTTCCAGGAGCTCCAACACCTCATTCTAGGTAAAGTCCCTTTTATTGACAATGTCAATACACACCCAATCTTCAGTTTCTCAGACATGGTTCATCTGAAATCCTCGAGCAACCTCCTTTTGAGTTTGAGCAAGCACCTAATATCTTGTGAGAACATAGTTCTGATGCATTTTCCAACTGTTTTTCATGTCTCCTCAATATAGAATCACGTAATTATTTAGGTTGGGAAACACCTCTAAGAGTCCAACTTTTGATTGATCACCACCTTGTCAATTAGACCATAGCACCAAGTGCCACATACAGTCATTTCTTGAACACGTCCAGGGATGGTGACTCCACCTCCTCCCTGGGCAGCCCATTTCAGTGCCTAACAATCCTTTCCATGAAGAAACTCTTCCTGATGTCCAACGTGAACCTCTCATCCTGTTGTTGGATGTCTGGGAGAAGAGGCCAATTCCCACCTGTCTACAGCCTCCTTCCAGGCAGTTGTAGAGAGTGGTAAGTTCTCCCCTGAGCCTCCTTTTCTCCAGACTAAACACCCCCAGCTCCCTCAGACACGCCTCACAGGACTTGTGCTCCCCACCCTTCACCAGCTCCACTGCCATTCTTTGGACTTGCTGTAGCACCTCAATGTCCTTCTTGTAGTGAGGGGCCCAGAACCGGACACAGGATTTTCAGTGTGACCTCCCCAGGGCTGAGTACAGGGAAAGAATCACTTTTCTTATCCTGCTGGCCACACTATTGCTGATACAGGCCAGGATGCCATTGGCCTTCTTGGCCACCTGGGCACAGCTGGCTCATGTTCAGCTGCTGTTGACCAGCACTGCCAGGTCCCTTTCCATGGGGCAGCTTTCCAGCCACTCTTCCCCTGCCTGTAGCACTGCAGGGGGTTGTTGTGACCTAAGTGCTGATCCCAGCACTTGGCCTTGTTGAACCTCACACCGCTGGTCTTGGCCCATTGATCCAGCCTGTCCAGATCCCTCTGCAGGGCCTTCCTCCCCTCCAGCAGACCAGCACTTCCACCCAACTTAGTGTCATCCACAAATTTACAGAGGGCACACTTGATCCCTGCATCCAGGTCATCAGTAAAGATATAAAAAAGGACTGACCCCCAATACTGACCCCTGGGAAACACCACTAATGACTGCCTGGCAGCTGGATGTGATACCCTTCACCACCCCTCTCTGGGCCCAGCCATCCAGCCAGTTTTTAACCCAGCAAAAAGTGCACTTGTCCAAGCTATGAGCTGCCAACTCTTCCAAGAGAATGCTGTGGGAGACAGTGTCAAAGATTTTGCTGAAGTCCAGGCAGAAACATCCACAGCCTTTCTCATTCACCAGGTTGGTCACCTGGTCATAGAAGGAGATCAGGTTGGTCAGGCAGGACCTTCTTAAACCTGTGCTGGCCAGGCCTGATCCCCTGGTTGTTCTTTATGTGCCTTGTTATCACACTCAAGATGATCTGTTCCATAAAAATACATACTTTCAAATCTGAGTTCAAATGCACCTTAAAAATTGGGTCATTGAAGAATTTGCCCAAGTGTTGCATGTGGTGGCACAAAACTCAGGGACTGTATCTAAGGAATCTGGTTTTCATGAGTCTTGTATATATATAACATTCAGCATAAAAGGGATCCCTCAGATGCCTGAGCAGGATCACAGCTTGTGACAAAGGATGGAGAAAGACTTTAACTGAATTTTAGGGAAGTAAAAGAAGGAGAGGAAAAACAGAAAAGTAGACACATGCGCATTTTTATTGCAGACCTCCTATTAAAGTTCAATATAGATTTATATTGTCCCTGTAAAAATCTCATATTCTACAGTGTAGTGAGTTAAAAAGTTAAGACTACTGAACACACACACACACAAGAATGAGATATTACCTGCAATAAAATTTTTTTGATTATGAAAAGAGGTTAAAAGTGTAAAGTTATAAGCAGATGTGGTTTAAGCATACTGAAAGAAAAGGTAATAATTATAAAAAAGCTAATTTACATTAATAGAAATAGAAATAAGGGAATTTTGAAATACTGAGTAAAGTAAGTTTAGTGAAAAATGTCGAAGTCTGGTAGATATTGTAATGAAAGTAGTATATCAGCTCTGAATCTAGTATGTTATAAAGATGATATTGTTGATCTTGGGAGAGTTATTCTAAACTGTACAAACATTTCATGTTCTGGATGATATTTAGCTGTTTAGGGCACAGACCCATTTTTGACATTTCTTCCAAGAATTTAATAAATAAAATAAAAATACAATTCAAGCCTTCTGAAAAAAATAGGAGAATGGAGATAGAAATGGCAGGTCTCAGTAATTTTAATGACCAGATGAAATAAAACTCCCGATGTGGAACAAGAAGCATATCAAATAGATAAAAAAACTTTTGTCTTTCTTATGAAATGCAGTTTGTTTACAGCCTATGGGGCCACAGCTACATTTTCAGAGTTTCACAATAATATTAAAATCTGTCTCAGCTAAAAAGAAAAAAGAGAGAGGAAATTAATCGGTGGTGGGAAGCACAGAACATAGTGAACATACAGTTGACACCCATCTGCTTGACTGCATATTTGAGGTCATCCTGACCAACTCTAAACACAAAGCAAAACTATGCTATGCTCTTCTCTGATGGGTCAGGAAGCCCCAGACGAATCCACAGGCAAAGAGTTTTCTATATTCTCTGCTTCAAAACATTCAGAAATTCATCTGAGACCTACAAGATACAGAGACAGGTATTAAGTCAAAGAGTGAATCAATGGTGGAACATATTCCTTTAAGAAGTTTTAGGTAGTGGCTTTTCACAGAAAGTCGTAGAATAAAATGACTGGACATTGCAAACTGTGTTTATTACTTGACATTCAGGCTTCAGGATGTGATGACTTTCCTACTATGCAAAGAATGGATCTTATTAAAAAATCTAAGCTCTGATACACAACTACTTATTCAAGTATCTAAACTGATTTTTTTTTTTTAAATAGACCATTTTTTTTTCAGCAAGAACTACTGAGACACAAGTTTCCTCAGGATTAACGGCAAATTAATCAGATGCAGCACCTGAATTCTGGAGCATTTTATATCTTACAAGTTATTGATGTCCTCAAAGCAATGCTGACAAAGTTACTCCATTCAAGCATAATATAACATCTTGCCATTCTTTCTCCAGCCACCAAGAATCATAACAAACAGCAGATTTTCTGGAACAACAGAAGATAAAAAATGGCCCCTCATCTGTCTGAAACAAAACATTACACCTGGAAAAGAAGGACAATTGGGTAACAGGTATTTGAACTAAACATGTGGCCAACCATTCAACCTTTTCAAAACGGAGCATCTTTTCTCACAAAGCCGCTATCAGCCTCTTGACTTCTAAGTATATCAAGTCTACTGCAAAGCAGAAGAGCTAGACCCAGATGAAAAGCCTAGAAATTCGTAAAGAGGATAGATTCCGATTTTTCAGGGGGGAAAAAAAGGTATGAAATCCATAGAAAATTATTTGGGCTTTTTTTGCAGGTAGTTGTTTTGAAAACCAAAAATGTTACCTGAATCTGATTTTTTTTTTTTTTTGTGAGATGTAATGGCTCAGTACTAATTTATGAGAATTAATGAGGCCCAGTTAACCAGCTAAACCATGCCACAGCTTCTAACATGCTCAGTATAAACAATAATTATAAGAAAGGGCACCTAATTAATCAAAGATACTTCTGACAGTCAGTTGCTAATGTAGTTATGCAGGCCAAGGTTTGTTAACTGGTCTGTCTCCCAAAAACTTATTATGCCAGGAAAGGAAATCAAAGAGAACAGATACCTTTATATTTTTATGCTTTATTTTCCTTTTGTCTGTTAAACTTGTAAATAGTGCAGACTTCAAGAGCTCTCCTTAAGCAGAGTTGGTGGGGAGATGATCATAAACAAAACAACGCTAAGCTCAGGGTTATTTTTAAGGCAGCTTTTGGAAACCACTACCTTGCGTTTGCTGCTCTGACTTGTGTTTCCATGGAAGCAGGACTAGCCACGGACACAGTCACTAGCAGATGAGGCAATTTCAACTGCCAGTTTCTGGTTCTCAGCTCTGTTTCCATGACAACCAGTGCTGGCGCCCTGAAAAGGAGGTGCAGTATTTAAAACACTACAGTGCTCTTAATAAATATCTGCTGCTGTACACGCACAACACAGACCCCTTACGTTTCCAACTACAAAAATGCTGCTCAAAGTAGCAGGGAAAATACATCTTGTTACCAACCACTACCATTTCCCTGGGCAGGTTTCAAGGTGAAAGAATGTGTGGTTTATGAGAGCTGATTCCATCCTGACGTTCAGGAGCGAGGGGGAAGGGTTGTTCTCTTCTTTCAAAATGAAGATGGAGATAGACAAAGATGCTGTGCTAAACATATGTTATTGTTTCACAAGGAAAACACGGTATTTTTCTATATTTGGTGTCATTTTGCTATAAAGAATTAACCAAAGCCCTCTTGAAAAAGTGACAGTGTGGCAGAAGTGAGACTGAACAACTTAAGATGGTTCTCAAGGTTCACAGAAATTTTGGGGCAGCAACTGCCCTTTTCCTGGCTTAAATTTTTCACACTTTTTGAATAGCTACACACATCTTTGTTCTTGTGAAGAGATAGGTGTAGGCAAGGACCATCTTCTTCTGTTTGCGTTCTTTGGAGAAAGGGTACAGAGGCATCAGTTCCTCTGCCAGCACATACATGTCACAAGAGACAGCTGTAGACCAATTCTCATCCTAATCCTAGCTGCAATTTGAATCTGCTCCCTTCCCTTATACAAAGCAGTTGAGCTAGAAAGAATTCCAAAAAGAGAGGGAAAAGCCAAATTTATTCATCTTGGTAAGAAGAGAAACTTTTCATATAACACCTCTGGAAATAAGGGGAGGTGGACTTGTGTGTGTAAATTGCTACATGAAAGCAATAATACATTTTGTGTAGAGGTTGTGACGTCCTGTTTCAGAAAACTGAAAACCCAAAGGGTCCATACCATTCCTGGTGCAACTTAGAGGAAAAGGAAAAAGAGGGGATGACATGTTGAATAAATGTCACCTGTAATACAAGCCTGTAATACTTTATAAACGACATTGTCACTGCTATATATTGCATATGCCAAGAGAAAATGCTAGAGGCTTGCTCTCAGTGATGAAGCAGAGAATAAGTAGACATCTAATAAAATTGGAATAAAAAGCCTTAAAGCAAATATTAAAACCAGATTATCAAAAAGCAGCACAAAATTTGGTACCAGAATTAAGAGCAAAGCTGTGCTTGTCTTCCAGATGTGCCTAATTATCGTAATACAGGGATGACACAGGCTAGTGGAATTAAGTTTGTCAGCGACCTCTCACATTGCGAAAACTTCAGATTCAGGCTTCCATGACATAAATCATACCTACCAGTGACTCTTACATGATGAAAGCTGATCAGATAGGTTCACAAATTAATGAACTCATGAAGTCTTTAATTCAATCTTTTATAGATACACACAAAATATACAGTAGTCTTTAAGAAACTAATTACATTTTAACAAAGGACTTTTTGAAGGTAATTGTGTGTTCAATCAAGTTAATAAAAATATTTGCTTTTTTTGGGAAAGTATAAACAGTTGAAAATACATGCATAACATGTTATCCAAATAAATTGACATGTACAAGAAAAATTGAGGTTAAGAATGGACTTCCTTTATTCCTGCTGGAAAATTCCCATTAGTGCATTTATAGATGTCTGGCTGTTGCACCTACCACATAAGGTTGGTACTTCAGTAGTGGTAAGAAAACCTGCAAAGGATTCTGAAAACCTGCCAGCTCAAGAACATCAAAATATTGGGAGTGTTATCAATGTTAAGAATGTATTACTTGATTTGCCGAAGAAATAAATCATGGTTTTGCATGCCTGTACAAAGGACCATCCTGCCCTTTGCCAGTCTCTGACACATCTTTTAATAGGCATCATACATTTGAATTCCCATGTCATACCCTTGAAATATTCCAACAAAACTGAATAAGCATAACAAAAAAAAGGCATGATTTTTCTTTTTTCTTTATGGTATTTTCAATTTAGCAGAAATAATTTTTAAGATTATCAGCCCAAGGTACAACATCTTTCCATCATGGGGAGAAAAGATTTTTGATAGTTAGGAAAGAATTACTCAGAGAGGAAAAGTCAGAACAAAGCATTAATTTTTTAGAGAATGAAAAAATTACAGGTTAGGAGCCAGGTCCTTAAGTATGACAAGACTGCAGGGGAGCCAGAATTACGTTGAATAATGCTCCCTATTAGTATTTGAAACTGCACTAGCAAAAAGCCTGATGATCCTTGCATTTGCCATAGAAGTTGTACATATGCAGGCGGGAAATGCATCCACAAAGAAAAGGTCAATGCCTGTATCCTGGAAATAACGCTCCTAGCCTTGCCTTCAGGCACAAGCAGGCTGAAAAAAAGCCTTAAAGCACTCTGCAAAGAAGCCGTTGCTGAGTATACTGAGCAACAAAATCAAATGCTATCGAGAATTCAGTGGTATGGAGCGAAGTCAAGAATACTTGGCCATGTCATTTGGGGTGAGCAGTGTAGAATATGACTTTACTACAACACAGAAAGATCTGTGGAACAGGAGGCACAATCATCACCATGGATAGCTTTACAGCTTTGACAGAAAGCTCCAGGAAATACAGAAATGCACTGACCAGCTTTATGAGTGCAACTAGAAGTAACAGTTCTGGCTCTAGTTTTTGCCAGGTCTCCAAACATGACAGTCAAAAAAGGTTTCCCACATGCTAAACCAAAGATAAGCTGTGTATGACAGTTAGCTAAATTGTTTATATGGGTTCAGACAGTAATCTCAGAAGCCTGAAGTGCTGCATTTGTCACATCTGCCTATAGAAGCAGGTCCATGGAGGGCACATGAGGATGAGTCAAGCCTGAACGTAAAGTAATTCAGTACCTGCTCTGAGGCAAATAGAGGAGAGATTACACAAGAACAAGAATTTCACATTTGACTCATGGTTTAGATCAGAAGAGAAAAATTTGCTGCTACTTACAGTAGATTATGTTCTTACGGACAATTGATTATTTCTTCAACTTCTGAAAAGTACACCATGGGAGAGAAATTTAAAGCAGTTGAAGGAATGTGGGCAAGAATTTCTCTCTGTAAAATCAGAAGAGCTAAGTGGTAATAGAGATGACTTTGACTAAAGCCACAGACAAATTGAATCAAACAGGAAATTATTCTGGCCATGTTGGATCACTTCAGAACATTTTTCCATGTGCCAGCTAACAAGAAACACGTGTGCCAAAGGGCAGGAGACCCATGTTTCTCTTTCCCATAAATCCCTGGCAGCCTAGTGGAGAAATGCCATTCTGAACAAGCTGGTTGTCACTTCTAGCGTAGAGCTGCAACTAAATCACCAAGAAGTTACAAAAGACCAAAAAAAAGGGTGGTTACGGGTTGCAAAAGAATACTGCAGATGATAGTAAGTTGCAAAATGGAGTTGAAATTCTGGGGAGATACACTCCTTCATGCATTTCAAGTTAAACCTGCTCAACAATATATGAATAAGAGAGGTAGAAGGCAGATGGAAAACTGGCTTATTTTCTAAATTGAAAAAGTAGAAGACATGAGATTTGAGGAAAAGAAACAAAAATCATATAAAACGTGCAGCTGCATTTGGGTTTATCGGTTATCACTGCTGTTAGAGATAAATCAAAAGTATTTCAGTTCACTTCTGAGTCCAAGGTAGATAGAGTCACAAATAAAAGCTGTAGCAATAATAAGCATTATGGTCAAACTTCTATTATGTGTTTTATTGTTATGCACAAGCAAGAATATATTTCTTTTGACTCATATGTTGTAAGTAAGCGCTGTTTCAGGGATCAAAAAACATAATTTTAAACAAAATTACTGTTAGCCAAATAACTTTGTAAATTTCAATATATTATTTGTCCATTATTCTTTTAAATAGCATTTTAAAATTCATATACTCCAATTTTTGCATGCTCTTCACTGAATCATAAATAGAGGAACAGTGCAATAAAACTACAGTCTTTCCCAAAAGAAATGATAGAAAGAAATTTAGAGTTTTCTCTTTGCCATCATGATTGAAAGCAAATGAGCAGCTGTTATCATCTCAGACAACAAGAAAAAGCATAATCCGTTTATTAAACCAGATATGTGGAATTCTTGAGTTAAAATCGACAAATTTATTCAGTAGATCTTTCGTTCAGTAGTTCCTTGTCACGCATCAGAAACCAAGCTGCCAGGAAAGATATGTTTTTGTAATTCTTCAATGTTATGTCTCAATAAAGTCCCATTTCAGTATTTTAGGCTGTCAGTATTTGTGGTGGTATCATGCTGAAAGGATTACTGAATGTTAGTCATCCCAACAGAGCTTTAAACCTCTTTCCTACGTAGCAATACCTAGAAGCAGGAGCTGAGTCATGTAGCCATGTCTTCTTGCAAGACCACCAAGTCCTGCAACTTACGCTGAGAGCCTGTAAGCCACTGGCAAAAGAAATGGGCTCCTTCATCAGGAAAAACAGTGGATTTGAAAATTATTCTCCTCTGTCTTAATCAAAAGTAATATCCTAAGTTGGTAACTCTGGGAAGTAAAATGCATTCCTCAAAAAAGCTTCCATATTATAAAAGAGTCATGAGTATGTCTCCCCGCATCAAAATTTTCTCCTTTCTACAGTAGTTTCAAGGTAACCTTGGACATTGCTATAATTTATGATAGGAGAACTTCCTGTAATTTTCCAGAAAAAATAATTTTCAGTTAAAAAGATGGATTTCTCAGTATCCACATATTAAATTTCTATATTTGAAATCATTAAAATTTCAGATTATTCATAGTTAATATTTTTATTTTCTGCTTTAGAGATGATTATTGTATTTTGCTTCAAATATTCCTCTAATTTTATAATTTATTTTAGAAACATTATCTTCAAAACTATTTTCTTTATATTCTTTGTAGTTTTATAATACTTCACTTACTTTTATCAGTTTTCCAATTTCCTAGGAACCTTAAATTTTTTTGTTTTCATTCTTAACCATTATGAACAACTTTATTTTTAAAGATAAGAGCTTACAGTGAACAGAGTCAATCTTTTTTGTCCATCAGTAATTTCTTCTGTCATCTCCCTGTTAGCCAGTGCAGCTTTTTTTAAAGAGAAATTTAAGAAGATGGCCTGAGAAAGTGCCCATACCTACAATATTTTTAAGTGCCCTGGTGCCTGTCATTATTCTTATTTAACTGATCTTTTGCAGTCAGTTTTCTAAAGAGACATTTTCTACCGTGGTAATGGACAATCAATTTAGTGGAGTTTTAAACCTGCCACTGTTTTAAATTTGTGGTTTATGTGTGTAAAATCAGCATTACATTACCTACAGTTCTGAAAAATTATTCTGAATTCTTTGCAGAGCAGCTCCCTTGGAGATATTGTTTCATTCAAACATTTAGACCTCTACAGCTGATATTTCAAGATATCCAGAGTTGATACCCATTCCATGCTAACTATGCAGCAATATTTTTTACTTTAAATTTTCATGGGAAAAACAAAATACTCCATGCCAAAAGAGCCAGTAGTTTTAAAATATTCATGTGGTGGACACGAGCAAATCTCTACCATGTCCATTTCAAAAGAAAAATCTGCACACTTTTTCATAATGCCTGGCATTTTGCAAACGCATGACTGACTGTTTTATACAATAGACTAGATCTAATGAGAACAGTTTCTAATAAAGACTGTGCATCTGTACACTGAAAACCAAGGTTCAAGGCTCGTACGCTGCCTGAGGGAAGACTGCAGCCAGAATGCTACTGGTAGACAGATAAAGACCCTTTTCTCACACTGCTGGCATCTATTTTTGATTTTGCTCTATAACTCCATCCTACACTTGGGACTTCTTTTGCTACAGATTTTTTTTGATGTTATGCATTTTTTTCCCTATCACATTCCTTCTGAGACAAAACATGAAAAGAGGAAAGATAAGTAGAACAGTAGAAACCAAAAGAAACAGTCCCCTTAGTACTCAAAATTACTCAACATAAGGAGGTCATCTAGCTTATGCTGCAATTAATCAGACTTTCAGTATTTAGTAACAAAAATTCATAGCAAAATGCTTCATTTATGGTTGCCAGGCTAGGAGATATTCACTACTTTCATTTTATTTTATGAAAATAACTGATTTAAATACATTAAATGGATATTGTTTATATGCTATATGGCATATTAAGTCAACAAAAGTAGAAAAAAATCATACAAAGACAAGGAAATTATGATCTTCAACATTTCATATGCCTTTAAGCACGAGCTGAAATATCACAAGTATTTATGACTGAATTTTTGTAGACTGCGTAAACCAGAAGGAAAAAAAGAAATGGAACACAGATTTGAGTAAAGACGTAATTATTCAAAATTTTCTTGCAATGAAAATTGATTGTTCTTCATTGACATAAGCAGCATCACTTGAAACACAGTAACACTACTTTTCTCTTGAGAGCATTTTAGAAATTTCTGTGGGACTGAAAAGAACTCAGGCAAGGAGGTTTCTGGGTCACTGACTTCAATTCTAGTCATTGTAAGTACCTACAGATTGTATTAAGCTTTATAAAGATGAAGGTTTCATCTAAAAATGTGTTACTTCTTTTATTACATCAGATCATACTTAATTGCACCATGCCCTCTATGGTTTAATGACTTTCTTTTAATTTCCAACCTACATCTATTAAAGGAATTTATATCTATTTCTTTCTGTGTTATTACAATTTTTATCTGAAAAGATATTCTCTCTCTATGGTGCTTATCTTTCTGGTGTATCTCATAAACACTGGAAGAGAGTCAGGGCATTTTAGAATACTCAGTTCTATGGCTATAAGAATGAATGCCATGTACAGTAAACCAATATTAGGGGATCTTGAGTGTTTCTAAATCACTTGGTTGTAGAAAGTTCTAAGTACTCTTAACTCCTATTAAAAAGAATCAGGATGAGAAAATGCCTGTCCTCCTGCATAATCAAACCCTCTGAGAGTACTAAACATGTAGTTGAACCGCAATATTACATCCAGGAGAGAACTACACCGAAACACTTCCAAGTTAATAAAATATTTGCGTATGATATTCCAACAGTACTCTATCCTCATTTGTATAAAAAGCATTTACAGTTCTGTAGCAAATGTAATTTGTCTTGGAAAATGCTTTTAGAATAAAATCACGGATGTTTATGTGGTTTTCATGGATGTTTCGAGCTCACCACAGAACCTTCTGTGGTTTCATGGTTACACACTCAAAGGCACATGAGCCCTTGCACAGGAACTGCATTGCACAGGTTGTGATTGTGACTCAAGAAGTGCTGCTGCCTGATGTTCATTCCCTACCTACGTCCTCCTAGTTCTGGCTACACTCAATTCTTCTCTGTGATGAACAATGGTATTGGCCTACTGCAGTTGTATGGCGGGACCTATGCTGTGTGTCCAAGGGTCCAGTCATAAAACCTAGCACAAGAGAGTCAGACTTGCAGCAGTTCAGGGAGGATGTGGAGAAAGGCAGATTTTTTTCTGATCAATATAGTAGAGAGATCTTCTGCTCTCCCAAATGTAATGCTTCCTGCCAAATTTCCTTTGCAAATCCTGCCTTTTGTAAAAACAGCAACGCATTGCAATGTGTCGATGCAGGGCAAGGGTTTAGATTATATGAGAAGGAAAACTGCTCTTCCAGTAGTTAGGAAACACTCAGGAAACAGAGAATACATCAAAAATTAATGTTTTTATCCCTGAAAAAAGAGTTACCATCTTCAAAAAAAATAATGCTGCCACTGTGAAAACAATTCTTTATACAGAGCAGGATGCCTTAATGCTTTTTTGTCATTGTAAATTCAGATCCAAATGAACATCTCTTTGCAATACTGTATTTTCTGCAAAGCTCATGGATCTGACATACCAATCCCAGTGCCCTTACAGAAAGTTTCCCAGTTCCAGCTTCTTCTCTGGCAGTCTCCAAAGGTATCATTCAAATACTGTGTTTGCAGAAAAATCCTTTTCATACACATCAATTATATTTACTGAAACAGCAGTTTGTCCCTATGTTTTTGCATATTCTGTGCAATGTAAGTAGGTAAGAAATTATCAGCAAAGTGCAGAGCAGTATCTTCATAAAATCCCTAGTTAAAAATCCTGATATGAAATTTCTACTGACAATTACCATTCTCCTGAGAATTCAAATATGTCTCTGTGTTTTCATTTGCAAGTTTATAAACTGGGGAGGTACTGCTTCTTCTGTTTTGTTTTTAATTTTTTTCTAGAGATATTTTTTAGGGAATTATTTTGTCTTTCCTTGCAAGTGGATTACAGCTACCAAAAAAGAAGAGAAAAGTTTTATTCTGCAGTGTTGTTTGCTTTTGGCTCTTGACAAATAAAAAAGGCAGGAAATCCTTCAAAGTGTAGAGGATTCCCAGCACTGAGCTAGAATGCATCCTGTGTCATTGCATGCACTATGCACAGCAGAGAAACTTACATAGGGGTGTCCACCAGGTTTGGAAATGCCGTGTGCTTTCTGTTGCGTATTCTAAATGTGTCAGAAAACTCATAAGTTTTCAAAAACAAATGAAATCTCAAAGAAATTCTGGCAGATGACACCCATTAAATTAGAGCCAAGCCAGTCAGAATTCAACGGAGTTCAAAGGACATATGCAGGAGAGGCATCTTGATTGTGGAGAGGATCAGAAAAAAGACAAAAATATGTGTGTGTGATCAGAAGATGATCTGCTTAAATGATACGTTCTCCTCTGGGGTCAATGCTAGTTAATGGAAAGGCCACAATTAAAAAGAGCTTGTCCACCATAATGTGTTCTGGGGAGACTTTCAGGACAGTCTGAGGGAGTGTCTCTCACATGCTATTCAATCTAAGACATGTACATGTATGCCAGGAGATTTAACTGGGGAAAAAAAACCCTTGAGAAAGAGGAAGAATGGAGTGACTATGCCACTTCAATTGAAGCTTTGAAGACAGTGGCCTAAAAGTGCGCCTTTTAGGAGTGGCAGACAAGGCTATATCCATGGTTTGCATCAGGCATCTCACTTCCTGTTTATGAAAGAATTGAAGTTCTGTGGTGTGTCCCAATCTTTGACAACCATTATAATACAAACCATATCATGTAGGAAGATCTGCTAGAAGTATGTCCCACTAGAGAATGTCTAGACACCTACTTTATAAGGTCTCTCAGAGTAATTTTTCTGTTTAATATGTAGTTACTTCGTTCCTTACGATGCAAGGTCTCTAATCAAAACACCATATAATAAAGAGTTGAAGAATGCACTATGATCTGAGCAGCCTTTATTAAGTGGACCTATCATTTTGTTTTTAAAAATGTAACACATTTGTTTAAAAAGACCTCTTTTCCATGAAATCATGGTGATTGGCATTAGCCATATTTTTAGCAACAAAGACTTTGGTAAGCTAAAGTGCATGGAAATAAAAGCTTGATAGAGCTGAACAGATTATTACCTCAACGTCCTCCTCCTTTTTACAAAAATAACCATTCTATAATGCTACAAACACTGTATAATTCACAGTGTTTCACGGGCCAGTTTTCGCAATATTGAAAGTGTTCAACTTCATTAGAGATGGAAAACCTGTGATAGAAATGCATAGGGCCTGCACTGATGAAAGTTAAAGGTTGTCTTGCCAGAAAAGTTCTTAAAGATATGCTGCTTGAAACTGTAGTGATATGTTCAGTAATTCCAGGGGGCCATAACTCAGATCCAGGAATCTCCCTCTTTCAAAAATTCATGTGAAATTACTGAACCCACACACTGTGTAGAAACCTTTAGCCAACGTGAAGAACAATTGATCTTGCTCCCGGGAAGCAGCTATTTTTTCTCACAAGTCTGCAGGCTCAGTTTCCCTTACAATTCCTCTAGGAATTTCAATAGAATAGATACTCTGGTCAAGAAATTGGACCTTGTTCCTTTTGCACTATCTGGCACTTAGAACAGGGACAGCTTCCTTCTATGAGAAGATGTTGAAGGAAAGGAGAAGCAAGAAAAGTGCTTCCTTACTTCAATACTTTATTAGAAAGTTGGAACTGTTAAAGTCAGAAGGACAGGAATTCCTCCCTTATGATTAATCAGTCTTTTTAATTAACTAGAAAGCATAAGAAAAAACTGGCTGGTTTTAACAAGTAAAAGTAATTCTGTTTATCCGGGTTTGGTTTTAAGGCTTCAGAAAGTTATCACTTTCCAATCCATCAGGAATAGCTAAGTGAGTGACATTATATAGTCACACAGTAGTCAAAATCATTCTGCTCCCCCACACTGCTCTGGTGATATCCCACCTTGAGTACTGCATCCAGCTCTGGGGTCCCCAGCACAGGAAGGGCATTTATCTGTTGGAGTGAGTCCAGAGGAGGCCACCAAAATGATTGGAGGGATGGAGCACCTCTCCCATGAGGCAAGGCTGAGAGAGTTGGGGTTGTACAGCTCTGAGCAACCTAGTCTAGTGAAAGGTATCCCTGCCCACAGCAGGGGGGTTAGAACTAGATGATCTTAAATGTTCCTTACAACTCAGGGCATTCTATGATTTTATGATTAGCAGGAAGGAAAAACCTAGGAATAGCATTTGGTTTAGGAATCCCACCAGTGCTCATACATCAGCAGATTGCTTCCTCTGAATTGCTCATCACTCTGTGGTGCCAATAGCTAAAATACCAACTGACCAGTTCACCAAAGCCATTACTTTGGATTAACCAACTCAAAGAAGCCTTTCCCAGTTTTACACACTTTTTACATTTTTAAGTTTGTTCATTAAACTATTTCTTACTCAGCACTATTTCTTTACTAAATACTACTAGCAGTATGGCAAGTGTAACAGTGTATGGTAGGACATCCATCCACCAAAGCAACTAAATTTTAAAAAATCTGTAAGGCAGAGAAGGACAAAGATGTGATGGGGGGTGGGGGGGTGGTCTTAATCCATCATTTACTTCTGGTAAGACATTCTGTTACATAATAAAAGAAACATGTTAGGAAGAAATGCAAAAAAAAGATATATTTATAACAGAAAAACATGCACATTCCCAAATGGAATAATATGGTTGGAATAGTAAAGACAAGTCCGAATGCAGTATCATGAATAGATGATGAAAGCTAAGATTGTGTTCTTGAATATTCTTTATATTGATATTCTGCATATTCTTCAAGTGATAACTTGCAGTGAGCCATTACAGGGTTCGCTAAATTACCGTTTTAAGAAATTCTTTTTCTGAGTATCACATAACACAGTCCTTTTTTTCTGTTACATGTAAGTTAAATAACTTTTAGTAAATAAGGACATAAAGAAATTACAAGACATATATCAGTGAGACTAATACCAGCATTGCATTCAGGAATCTATGCCAACAAATTTTTATTTGTGTAAGTTGTAACTAATAAATACCTCAATGCTGTTATTCCACAACAACCATTTACGCTAGAACAGAAAAAAGTCTACTTCAAAGATCAGCGTTGTAGAAGAATAATACCTGCACAACCAGAATAAAATAAACTAAATTAATGTTTAACCAAATCACAGCCCACGAGGCTTCTTTTAAATTATTATTTGGCTTTCTGGACTGCCTTGAATAGCATAACATGCAGCCTTCCTACGACTTTCTCTGACTTTAAAGTCATGTGTTTCCCTCTCAATATCCTTCCACTGTCCTGCAAAACTTCTTGTACTTCTTACTTTGCACTCCTATGCTAGACCTTTAAGGTTATGCCAGAACCATAAAGTAGCCTATAATTTAAATACAAAAGAACCTTCAGAGATCATCTAATCCTTCTCCTTGCTCAAAACAAATGTTATTAGATCAAGTTGCTCAAGGCCATTTCTAGTAAAGACTTGAATGTCTCCAAGGATGGAAATTTCATCACCTCTCTGGACAACTCATTCCAGTGTTTAACCACCATTAAAGCCCTGTGAGACTTTCAATTTTTTGTCCCGAAATTTTGTTAGAGTCTGTAATGACAGTACTCTGGAAAGGCATTTAAGAAAATTCTTTCATATGGTATTGGTTCAGGTGTTGTAACCTGAAGAGATGTAAGTGTTTACTAATTGATTTTTTTTAACACTGGGGTGCCATGATGTTAAACAGGTTATTTATTTAATACAAAAAGCCATTTTTTGAGGCTTGGTTATGAAAAGCAGCCAAGAAGAATTTTTTCAAATGTTTCTGAAGACAAAGTCTGTTATATCTGCCAAATACATTCCTCAAAGCAACACGAGGAAAACATACGGTTAGACTTTTACCGTGTGAGGATGCTCCCTTGATTTTAT